>CM053591.1:100406069-100425663 GCA_028646515.1 Pseudochirops corinnae
TTATGTGGGTTTATTTTATATTCTTAAACTTTGCCAATTTTTAAAATTATTTCAGAGTTTTTTTTACTTGGTTCTCTAGGATTCCCTAAGTATATCAGCATATCATCTGCAAAGAGTGATAGCTTAGTCTCTTCTTTGCCTAATTTAATTCCTTCAGTTTCTTTTTCTTCTCTTATTGCTACTGCGAACATTTCTAGTAGCAGATTGAATAAGAGGGATGATAATGGACATCCTTGTTTCACCTCTGATCTTACTGGAAATTCTTATAGATTATCGCCATTATATATAATACTTGCTGATGATTTTAGATAGATGCTACTTATTATTTTAAGGAAACTCTAGTTATTCTTATACTTTCTAGTGTTTTTAATAGGAATGGGCATTGTATTTTGTCAAAAGCCTTTTCTACACCTATTGAGAAAATCATATGGTTTTTGCTAGTTTTGTTGTTTATGTGATCAATTGTACTGATAATTTCCCTGATATTAAATAACACTTGCATTCCTAGAATAAATCTTACTTGATCAAAGTGCATTATTCTCATGATGATTTGCTGTAGTCTTTTTGCTAATATTTTATTTAGGATTTTTGCATCTTTATTCTTTAGGGAAATTGGTCTGTAATTGTCTTTCTCTGTTTTGTCTCTCCCTGATTTAGGTATCAGTACCATATTTGGGCCATAAAAAGAATTTGGTAGGACACTTTCTTCACCAATTTTCCCAAAAAGTTTTTAAAGTATTGGAGTCTATTGTTCTCTAAATGTTTGGTAGAATTCACTAGTAAATCTGACTGATACTGGAGATTAGTTCCTAGGGAATTCATTGATGGCTTAATCAATTACTTTTTCTGAGATGGAATTATTTAAGTAGTTTACTTCCTCTTTGGTTAATATGGGCAATTTATATTTTTGTAGATATTCATCCATTTCACTAAGAATGTCAAATTTATGTGCATACAATTGGGAAAAATAATTCCTAATTATTGTTTTAATTTCCTCTCCATAGGAGGTAGATTCACCTTTTTCAATTTTGATACTTGTAATTTGGTTTTCTTCTTTCTTTTTTTATCATATTGACTAAAGGTCTATCAATGTTATTGTTTTTTTCATAACACCAGCTCTTAATTTTATTTATTAATTCAATAGTTTTCTTAAATTCAATTTTATTAATCTCTTATTTGATTTTCATTATTTCTAATTTAATATTTAATTGGGGATTTTCAATTTTTTTCCTAGCTTTTTCAGTTCCATGACCAATTTTTCCAGCTCCATTTCCTCTATTTTATTTATGTATGCATTCAGGGATATAAAACTTCCCCTAAGAATTGATTTTGCTGTATCACACAAGTTTTGGTATGTTGTCTCATTATTGTCATTCTCTTGAATGAAGTTACTGATTATTTCTATAATTTCTTGTTTGACCCATTCATTCATTAGGATTAAGTTATTTAATTTCAAATTAGTTTTTAGTATATCCTTCCATGGCATTTTATTACATATAAATTTTATTGCATCATAATCTCAGAAGCAGGCATTTAATATTTCTGCCTTTTTGCACTGAATTGTGAGGATTTTATCCCCTAGTACATGGTCAGTTTTTATGTATGTACCATGTACTGCTGAGGAGAAGGTGTATTCTTTTTTATCCTCATTCATTTTTCTCCATAGATCTATCATATTTATCTTCTCTAAGATTCTATTTACCTCCTTAACTTTTTCTTGTTTATTTTGAGTTTAGATTTATCAAGTTCAGAGAGTGGGAGATTGAAGTCCCCTACTAGTATAGTTGTGCTATCTATTTCTTCCTCTAACTCCCTTAACTTCTCCTCTAGGAATTTGTATGCTGTTGGTACATAAATGTTTAGTAATAACATTGCTTCATTTTCAATGGTACCTTTTAGCAGAATATAGTTTCCTCCCTTATCTCTTTTAATTAGATCTATTTTTGCTTTTGCTTTGTCTGAGATAAGAATTGCTACTCCTGCTTTTTTTTACTGATATATTTTATTCCAGCCTTTTACCTTTACCCTGTGTGTATCCCCCTGTTTTGAATTTGTTTCTTATAGACAGCATATTGAAGGATTATGGTTTTTGTGCTTTTTAATCCATTTTGCTCTCTGCCTCTGTTTTATGGGAGATTTCATCCCATTCACATTCACAATTATGATTATTATATGTATCTTTCCCTCCATCCTATTCCATCCCCTGTTTATGCTTTTATTATTCCCCTTCACCCTTTCCCTTCTTAGGAGTTTTCTTTTTGACTATCGTCTCCCTCAGTATTCCCTCCTTATTATCCCCCTCCCTTTTTCCTTCTCTTCCCCTTTACTACTTTTTCCTTCCCTTTAAACCCCCCCCATTTTTGTTAGCTTTTACCCCCTCCTACTCCTACTGTAGGGTACAGTAGATTTTTATATTTAATGTAGTACGTTATTTCTTCCTTGAACAAAGATTGACTAGAATAGATCTCAAACAATGCTCCTCTCCCTTCCCTCCTTCCCTCTCCTGTGATCGGTTTTATGTCTCTTCTTGATAGAGATCTATACTTAATTGATTGTTATTCCCTCCTTACACCAGAACCAATGAGGGTGATGCTCATATAATGCTCATCTCACTTCCTTCTTTCTCTCTACTGTAATGTTTTTATGCCCCTTTGTGTGACATAATTTACCCTTTTCTACTTCATTCTTTCTTTTTCTTTCATGGCAGTCCCTTTGTACCCCTTAAAAAAGTTTTTTTAATCATAATTTTGTTTAAGTTATACCCACACCCTTTATTTATCTATATCTCTTTTAGATGTTACCATAAGTATATAATTCTCAATATTAACATCTCATATATGGGTGTAAACAGTTTGCTCTTATTAAATAGCATGTGTGTGTGTGTGTGTTTTCCCTTTTGATCTTTCTATATCCCTCTTGAGTCTTGTAATTGAAGACTGAATTTTCCATTGAGCTCTGGCTTTTTTATCAAGAAAATCTGGAAGTCCAATATATCACTGAATGACCATATCCTTGCTTGGAAGATCATACTCAGTTTTGTTGAATAGCTGAACCTTGGTTGTAACACAATCTCTTTTACCTTTCAAAATAACATATTCTAGTTCCTCAAATCTTTCAATGTAGAATCTGCCAGATCCTGTGAGAACCATATTGTAGTTCCACAATATTTGAATTGTTTCTTTCTGGCTGGTACAGTATTTTCTCCTTTACCTGATATTTCTGGAATTTGGCTATGACATTTTGTGGAGTTTTCAATTTGAGATCACTTACATGAGGTGTGTGTTGGATTCTCTCCATTTCTCTTTTACTCTCTGTTTCTAGGATCTCAGAATAGTTTTTTGTCATAGTTTTCTGGTAGACGAATAATTCTTAAATTTTTTCTCCTGCATCTGTTTTCCAGGTCAGTTATTTTTCCCTTGAGATATTTTGCCTCTTTTTCTAATTTTTCATTCTTGACATTTTGTTTGACTGATTCTTGGTGCCTCATAAAGTCATTAGCTTCAATTTGGTTGATTCTAATCTTTAGCAAATTATTTTCCTCAGTTTTTGAAGCTCCTTTTCCATATATTTTTTTCATTTCATGCATTATTTTTTCTTTTTAAGGAGCTGTTTTCTTCACTGTAATGTTTTTCTACTTTCACAGTTTTAATTTTAGAAGAATTAGTCATTTTATCTTCTACCTCTAATTTGGTTTTCAAAGTTCTTTTTGAGCTCATCTGAGAATGCTTTCTGTGCTTGAGATCAGTTCATACTCCCTGTTAAGGCTTCAGCTGTGGGTGTGGAGTCAATACTGTCTCCTTCTAAATTTGGTTCTTCCTGCTCACAATGATAGGATTCTAGGGTCTTTGTCTTTGCTGTCCATTTTTCACCCATTTTGTGGCAGGGTTTTAGCCACACCCTTCCTCTAGAGCTCCCAAACATTTACTGCTTAAAATTTTGCTCTGCGGCAATAGTTACTGTGTTTTCAGGGTCAGAGAGGGGGATTCAAGCAGCTGGGGCTCACTCTGTCATCTTGGTTCCTGAAAGTTCAAATAGGTGCTTTTCAAATTTCTAGGCTATGAGTTGATAGTTCCAGGAGTAGATGCTGCCACTCCTGAGGGCCCTGCACTTGTCTCTTACCAAGCTCCATCAGATTCCAGCCCTGCAATGATGGTCCTGGGAGTGGCTCTTGTGGTTGGTGGATCAACTTGCTGCCATGTTCACTGAGCCACCCCCGGGACTTCTCGTGCTGCCCCTGCTTTGTCCAGACCTCTTCCTGTTTACATTCTTACAATGTAAAAAATGTGACCTGTAATTTCTCAATCTTCTTCATTATAAAAGAAGTTGAAAGGGACATATATAGACAGAGGGCCTGTGAATGAGTTGAATTAAAAAGGGAGAATATCTATAAATAAAATTAAGAGATCTGAAAGAGGAATATACTGGGAAAAGGTGAGAGGGAAAGGTAGAATTGGGTAAATTATCTGACATAAAAGAGGCCTGAGAAACTTTACATTGCAGGGAAAGAAAGGGGAAAGGGATGGGGAGACATCAACCTTACTCTCATCAGAATTGGTTCAAACAAGAAATGATATGCACACTCAGTGGGTGTAGGAAACCCCCAAATTTTTTTAAATGCTTAAAATCATCTTAACATGTAATTAGGGAAAATAAAATATTAAACACACACACAAAAATCTGTCTGAGAAGGAACCACTTTTCTGTTGTGACTTCTGAAAACCCAAAACGAATTTTATATTGCCCCATTCCCTGGGGCAACCCAAAGTTAATTCTAAATTTTTTCAGATCATGGGACAATTCTAAAATTCCCCAATTCCTGGGGCAAAGCTAAACTTTGGGAGGGGAGGACATAATCATAATTTACTATCTCTCTTGGGAAGCCATTCTCCTGGGGGTACCAAAAATTTTTGAAGATTAGATCTTCTACTGAGGTGGAAGGATCAAGAGATAGTGAAAGGAGAAGATCTGGAATACAACTGTACAGCATGTGCTGGGGAGCACATCATAAAAATAAATAAATTTCCTTGAAGCAATAAGAGTCCAGTTGACAAAAAATGATAATGTGTATTGGACTCAGTATGAGTCTGTTCTTAGCAGTCTATTTGGTAGCAAATGTGGTAAGTCACAAAACATCTTTTGATCTGGTTCTCCACGTATTTGGAACTGCAAAAGCTTCTTATAGTCATTCAAAATTCTGGCCTAGTACCTTCTGACTGCCTCTAAGTCCTCCAGCAATCTAAGAAATTACTTCTTCACTCATGCAAGTATGCAGCATTACAGGTCAGTGTTCTCCCATCCAGTCAAGAATCAAGTTCTCTCTACATAATGAACACAGCACAGTGACAAAGTCACAAGTATGCATCAACTACACAAGGGCTGAAGTAGTGTGATACACATTCATAGGGGTGTGTGTGTGTGTGTGTGTGTGTGTGTGTGTGTGTGTGTGTGTGTGTGTGTGTAAAATAGTGAAAATTCTAGGAAGACTGGAAAAAGTCAAATTGCCAGAGTGAGAGTACCTGATGCAAATTGGAGAACACTGTGGTCAGAAAACTTCTGCCTAGCACTATGGGCTTCATAGAATGTGGGAAGAGGAAGCAAGCATATATCAGAGCAATGTCAATTAAATTAGACAGTACATTTTCTTAAAGTTTTCTTGTGATAATTTCCCCTTTTTATTTCCAATGGCAAACCTAGTTACAGCTCTTATATATGCATAACGAGAGTTTAGGAACCTGTTTATGGACAAGTTATAAATGTTTCTAGTGTGCTTGTTTTAAATTAATAAAAATTCAAGACTTATTTCTCATGATATTTCTTTGCAGAGGGAAAAAATCCTATCAATTATATATAGAAATCTGAACATTATATTTTCATTCTTAGTATAGAATACAAATATAATAAAGATTTCTTCCTACATTTTATTTATTTACTTTAAAAACTGAAAGCTGTTTAAGACTTTGTTTTCCTACAAACAGTAAATACTTTCATAGTAGTGCTGAAAATTATAGCACCAATTTTACTATACAAATTTCCTGCTCTTTTAGCATAGAGATATATATTTCTCACTTCCTAAATCAACCTCACCCTACCTGACCCCATCTCAAACCCAGCATAATAGATCTAAGGATAAAGGGCTGGCACATTAGTATTCAATCTGAGAGGATATATATCCACATGGGGACACAGTAACTGTTGCTTTATAGTTCTAAATATGTTTTCTTATTGAATTTGCACCTGCCTAAAACTCAGCCAAATTATGGTGCATGGGCCAGTTCCATTTCCCATTTTCCTTGTGAATTAAAAGCAAAATGAACGTGCATTTGAGCCTAGACAGCAGATGGTCTGCAATAGGTATAAACATATTGTACCATATGTCTGAATAGCATTTTTGGAAAGTACTTGGCATTGCTAAAGTATTTCCATTTAAATAGATAGTATAAATATACAAAAATACTATATTTAGGGAAGATGAGTCTAATTTTTTTCCCTTACTCTATTGGTTGGGTTATGATCACTTAGGTGATGGAAAATAGTATCTCTCTTTTTGGAGGAGGAAGTAATTCCTTATGGCAGACATTCAACGTACCCGATTGAATGGCAGAGATATATAGTAGACAAATAAGCAAATTTATCCCTAAAATAGTTCACTTGGGATTGCTACTGCCTGCTGATATTCCCAGATGTTATTGGTAATTGGTGGTTCTTGCATTAATCATAGAACAAAGTAGCATATATTGCCCCAACTCATATGTGCCTCCCCTTTGCACTGGTTTCATCCTCCTTTCCACACCTATATTATAGAAAGTAACCTCTCTCTCCTCAAATGTCATATGATACTTTTCCTGGATCTTATTTTCACTATCATCCAATCCCCCAGTAAGCATTTATTAAGTACACTGTTAGTACCAGGCACTGTGTTAGGCCCTAGGAAATCAAAGGCAAAAAGAAAATACATCTTATTCAAAAACAGCATTTTTTTCACTTGTGAAACTACATATGCCAACACTCATCCTCCCCCCACAACACCCCCCATACACACACACAAGATAAATAAATAGCAAATATATTCCAATGTAAGGAAATACAAAGCAATTTTTAGAAGGTAAACTAACCTGCAGGAGAGTCAGAAAAGGGAAGATGTGAGTATTCGAAATGAGTATTTAAGAAACAGAGAATTTAAGAGGTAGAAATGATGAAGTACATTCTATTTACGTTCATATTGTACCTTATAACAAACTTTCATTTGTGTGTAATATATTATAAATTCCTTATTCATTACCCTCCTCTTATCCCTGTTCTTACCAAAGTTAACTAAACTTCTAGGATTGAGTGAATATTTATATGTACATACACACACACATATAATTGTTTAATCTGCAATGTTCAGGAGAGTATAAGGAATTAAGGGGAAGATGTATGTTCAACAAAGGCACTGATGTGGTAGGGTGGAGCAATAATTGTTCTAAGTCATATCATATGTAAGAAAGATTAGAGTAAGATTCCTTGCTTCCAAACTACAGAATTAGAACTAATAGATGGGTGGCAGGGGGCTGTGCAGCCATGATGGGGAAGTAAAAGCAGTAACTTGCTTGAGCTAATCCCCCAATTACCTCTGATACCTATAAAAAATGATTCTAAATGAATTTTAGAGCTACAGAATCTACATAGTGACAGTGAAATACATCTCCATCCAAAGTCAACCTAGCAAGCCAAAAAGATGGCTCTATTGCAGTGGACTGGCAGTAGAGTGCAGTACCAGGTGGACGACACCAGAAGAGACCAGCAGCACAGATTGGGCTGAAGGACACCTCAGAGAACTGAACTTTTGGCAGCTATGGCAGTTTCCAGGCTTCTCAATCTAAAAAAGCTAAAGACAAAGTAAAAGGTCAGTGGGGATACTCTGTTAGAAATGGGAGAGAGAGGAGCACTGTCTAGTCCCCCTGCCCCGAGGGTAGCGGATGTGGAGGCAGCTGCAACTGTTGCCACAGTGGCTGTGCCCAGAGGTCCAGGCACACAGATGGTGGGGGAACCAAGAGGCTAATCAGAGAGCAACTGCAAGAATCTCTTTGCTGGCACTGAGGCAGGATTCTCTTGCTTTTCTCTCTTTTGATATGGGTCACAGTGTTGGGTGGTAGTGCTGGGGTGAGGAGGTGTTGCTGGCATGGTAGAGCTTGTGAAGAAGGAGACCTTCTCACAATTCTGAGGGAGGTACCCAAAAATAGCTCTGACAACAACTGCACAAAACTCCAGAAATTTGGGACACAGCACTCTCCACTCTGGAAGCACATCTCTATCATGACAAAGAGCTCAAAAGTCAAGTATTTAACTAGGGAAATGATGAGGAAAATAAATCAGACTATAGAATCTTTTTTTGTTGACAAAGCAGATGAAAACAGAACCAGAAGAAGACAAAAAAGTCAAAACTCACACATCAAAAGATTGCAAGAAAAATATGAATTGGGGGCAGATTGTGGAGGAGCTCAAAAAGGATACAGAAAATCAAGTAAGAGAAGTAGAGGGAAAATTGGGAAAAGAAATGAGAGTGATGTAAGAAAAAAATTAAAAATGAGTCAAAATCTTGCTAAAGGAGACCCTCAAAAATACTGAAGAAAATAACAGGTTAAAAAATAGACTAACTCAAATGGCAAAAACAAATGAAGAAACAAACAACATGGTCCAAAAATCCAATGAGGAGAAGAATGCCTTAAAAAGCAGAATTGGCCAGATGGAAAGGAAAGCCCAAAAGCTCACTGAAGAAAATATTTCCTTCAAAATTATAATGGAATAAAGAGAAACTAATGACTTGATGAGAAATCAAGATATTATAAAATAGATCCAAAAGAATGAAAACAATAGAAGACAATGTGAAATATCTCATTGGAAAAACCACTGACCTGGAGAATAGATACAAGGGAGACAATTTTTAAAAATTGCACTACCTGAAAGTCATAATAAAAAAAAAAGAGCCTAGACATCATCTTTCAAGAAATTATCAAGGAAAACTGCCCTGCTATTCTTAAACCAGATGGTAAAATAAAAATTGAAAAAATCTACTAACTGCCTCTTGAAAAAATTCTCAGAAAGAAAATTCCTGGGAATATTACAGCCAAATTTCAGAGTTCCTAGGTCAAGGGGAAAATATTACAAGCATTCAGGAAGAAACAATTCAAATTTTATGAAAATGGAATAAGGATAACACAAGATCTAGAAGCTTCTCCATTAAGGAACTGGAGGGCTTGGAATATGATAATCTGGAAGTCAAAGGAGATAGGACTAAAACTAAGAAGCACTTATCCAGCAAAACTGAATATAATACTTCAGGGGAAATCTGGACATTCAATGAAATAGAAGTCTTTCAAGCATTGCTGATGAAAAGACCAGTGCTGAACAGGAAATTTGACTTTCAAATATGTATGCCTACATATTTGAAATAAATTGGCAGCAGGATAGGATGGAGGAAATATAGTTAGTTTTTCACAATATAACTACTATGGAGAATTTTTGCACAACTTCACATGTATAACCTATATTGAATTGCTTAACTTCTCAGTGGGGTGGGTGTGTAGGGGAGAATGGGGAGAATTTGGAACTTGAAATTTTAAAAACAAGTATTAAATTGTTTTTTACATGCAGCTGGGAAATAAGACATACAGGCAATGAGGTATAGAAAACAGTCTTGCCCTACAAGAAAGTAAGGGGGAGATTATGGGAGGGCTATAGGCAGGTATGTAAGAGAGGGCAGACTTGGGGAAGGGGTTTTCAGTATGCATGCCATCTTGGGGTGGGGCTAGGAAAGAGATGGAGAGAAAACTTGCAACTCAATACCTTGTTGAAATGAATGTTGAAAACTAAAAACAAATAAATAAATTCTTTAAAAATAAATAGAAATAACAGATGGAAGATAAATAAAGGAAGATACAAGTATATTGGACAATAACAAATAGAGAAATCCCAAGTACAGTCTACCTTGCATGGTAGTGAGCTTTCTTTTTCCAGAGGGCTACAATTGAAGTTTGGACGGTCATTTGTTTAGGATATTGTGAAGGTCATTCCCATTCAGATATGTGTAGGATTATGTGTTCTACAATTTCCCTTTACAATTTTTGAAATTCTATAATAGAAAAATATCTTATCACTAAATTATGTCAAATGTGGATAAACCATTGAAGCCTAGGCTGGTTAAGCATAAGTTAAGCACAAAGAAAGGCTTTATAGACCGTCTACAAAATGGACATTCTGCTATCTTGACCTTCACCCAGAAAAATTTGGATAGGTTCACCTGCAGATTGAATCAGTAACTTTTTAAAAAAATTTTTGCATCAACTCTTGAAAACTATTTACTAAGCCATCTAGGAATCATTACTTGTGTCAATAGAGGGTGTGTTGTACCAATAAAATTAAAAATAATATTGATGAAGTAGTGATATGAATTTATAAGGGACTTTCTACTTCATGGGCATGTTGGTGTTGTTCATGCTTCAGTTTTGAAGAGAATCAATGATGTCATGAAGTGATGTCTACATTTCTGTTTGAATTAGTTTTAAGTGAGGCAGAATTTTGAAAATTTGTCAGCCTCACTCTCTTATACTAGAATCATTGAAAACCAATGGCCAGGAAAAAGAAAAAAAAAAAGGAAGACTGGCAATGGCCCAGGACGCCCTCTTCAATATCTGATCAAGCTTTAAGCACTGTTTCAGCTGCCTTCATAGCCATTGGAAAAACTGTTCTTTCCCACCTATACTGCCAAGGAAATACTTCAGATTCTTGGAGTACACATCCCTCTAAGTGACCAATGAATTTGAGACCTACAGGTTATAATCAATGTGGTTTGTCCTGTCTGTAGAAATGCTGCCGCTGCTTGGAGCCAGAGATTCGAGTGACTGGACAGCAAAGTTGGAGGAGCAGCCATTAAAAGCCCATTGTAATGCCTCACAACAGAGATGCTAGGCCTCCCTAAAAACCCCATAAATCCCTTTCATTCCTAGAGCGGATGATCCAGGAGAAGGCTGAGTGACACAGTGAAAAGAGCATTAGTTCTAGACTCACAGGCTCTAGATTCAAATTATACCTCTTAGGTTTATTTCATGCCTTTTAAATAATCACTTAAATTCCCTAAATTTTTTCATCCCCCAAACATACTATATGTGTTTATAGTTACTTTTCAACTGATTTAATGAGGTCCAGCAATGACTGAGGATAAGCAAATGCTCCAAGACTTGTAGTCTGATACAACTGCCTACTAGCACTGGGATTTTAAGTGATTTGGAATTACTACTTGTAATATAGTAGTATATACACTGGCAGTATGGGTAAACTGAGGCGCTTTAAATTTGTCTCCTTGATTTGAAACCAATCTTCCATATTTTATGTCATTTCTTCTTTGGTATGAATGCACACAGACACACAGACACATACACACACATAGACACACAGATACACAAATATACATATGTGTGTATAGTTACAATGTAAACAATTTTGCTTCATTCTGTTGGTAAGCATAAAAATGATGTAATAATAATATCTACTGTTTATACTGTTATGGCAAGCATGGAAGCAGTTCACACCTTGTTTCAGCTATTGAATTAACACTTGTTTCAGTTCAAGTGTCTTTGGAGCCTTGTATCAAATCTGTTAAGAAACAGAATATCTGAACCCCACAACTTGTGAACCCTAGAACTTCTGAGGAGGAGCTAATGACCACATATAAGGAGAACCCCCTGCTACAGAAAGTATAACTGAAAAGAGGAATCTTGTGGTGGCAGAGTCAAGTAGGAGAAAACTTGTGGTATCTCAGCACTCTGTCTCTTCTGTCTGTGTTGATGTTTATGATACTTTGTACAGAAGCCCTGGGACCTTACTGGAAGCCTTGAAAGAGAATTTTCTGGTTGTATGCTTACAGAAATCCTGGAGGAGGGTTTTGGAGGTCCTGGGACTTTACTGACGATTTATGCTGATCTCTTGGACCATATTTGTGGGTCTGTGTTGATTTCACAGGCAGATAGTGAATTGATGATGGCGCTGGCAATGCGTATGAACATTATTGTGGCTCTGTCCAGTTTTGTCTTCCCAGAAACAGGAACTGTGAAGTTCTTGAGGTGGACTGGACACTGTGAGCTTCAATATGGAACAGGAACTGGATGAAGAATTTGACAAGGAACTGGGAGCTGCCTGACTTTGAACCCAGGTGACAGTTGGAGGTAGTACCATGGAAGAGGAACAATGGAAGCTGAGAGCCAGCCTTGAGTCAAGCAGAAAGAAGACTTTACTTGGATACTGTGTACTGACTGAGAAGATTATGATTTATTGTTACCTAGGGGTGGAGAACTCTGACTTTTGTACTTTGCAACTGAATGAAGGATTGTGTGATTGACTAAATGAATGTACTTTGTTTAAAACTATGTGACCACTTTGGTGAAAACTATGTGGCCATTTTAGTGACAAGCTGCTGTGAATGCTGTATTTTGACATTCTATGATAAGTCATAACATTGTGAATGCTATACCTTGATTTACTGTGAATGTTTTGCTCTGATTTGTTATTGAATAAATAGAGTAGTATTCACTATACTATATAATCAGAACCTTGAATGCACTTCACAGTGGCTATCCTCTGGAAAGCTGTTCATGCTTTCCTCTACATACATCACATTTTAAAATTTGGGAAGAACTTTACATATCAGTCACTGAGAGACACATCTCATATAATTCTCACAAAAACCTTGGGAGGCAGATACTATAATTATCCCCTATTTTACTGATAAAGAAACTGAGGCAGAGAGAGGTCCAGTGATTTCTGCAGAATCACAGAATTATATGCGTCTGAGACAGGATTCATATTTTGTTGATTTTAAGCCCAGCACTTTATCAGCTGTACCAACTACCTGTATGTTTTTTAGTTTTGGGGAATTCAAAATAGGAAAAAAAAACATTTTCAAGTATAGAATATGTGCCATGGAAAATATAAGAAAACTATATATGTGACTTCAGTTGTGCTTACGATAAAGGGAAGAAGAGGGGAAAAAAAGTGGCAGAATGTCTCATTTTTGGGCCTAGAAATAAACTACATTTTCCCACACAGATTCTCTGTATAAGAATTAGTAATCTAAATAAATATAGTTGTTGGGGTTTTTTGGTTCCTCTTTTGAATGATTATGCTTTGGGTCATCTTACATAGGGCAAAAAAATGATAGCCTTCATGATAGTCCATTTACCTCTTCTACAGTAACACAAATTTTCTTAGCATCTATAAAGCTTTATATGTGGGGGAGGGGGTAGTCATATATCTAACATAAAAAGAACCTTTAAATATAATTCCAGCACGAAAGGATTTAATACAGATAAAATAGACTTCTTTCAAAGACTGAACAATTTCCTACAAATAGCTATTATTGACTATTCTGACGGTAGTAACAGGATGTTAAAAAGAAATTTACTATTCTATTTTATGTTCCTGAACTTTCTGTTTAAGGTTCAACAATATTACTATATCTGATTTCTATTAAGCAGGGAGATGAAAGAGATTGTATGTTTCCAGAGTTCATTAAATACATGATTTAAGCTTTGCTGTTAATTCAAGCATAGCATTTTCAATATATATGTTCAGAAAGCCAATCCCAGGGGAGACTAAGTGGCACAGTGAATAGAGTACTGGCCCGGGAGTCAGGAGGACTTGAGTTCAAATGTAACCTCAGACACTTAACACTTACTAGCCGTGTGACCTTGAGCAAGTCACTTAACCCCAAGTGCCCTTCTCTCTCCCTCCAAAAAACTAAAAGCCAATCTCATTAAGGTTAAATTTTTTCTTAGTAAATTTTACTATTTAAGAGAATGACCATTTAAAAATTTTAATTTTATTAAATTTTATTATTAATTTAATTTAAATGATTATAACATCCTAATTTTAGTAATATATCTGTAATGATGAAATAGAACAATGGGAAATTGCTTTTTTGTTTGTTTTTTTGTTTGAAGGACATAATGGTTGATACCCATGGCCATAGTGACTGACGTGGTCTGGTGACTTCCCATCTTGGTGATTTCTCCCATATTTCTTCAACATTTGTTATTGTTTTCAAAACCTGCTACTATTTGACATTTAGCTTTCTGAATGGTTAGTTATCTTTAGTTAAAAGAGGGCTCTTTTTTTCACCTCTACCGGAGGCATAGAAAAACATCTATTATTTTCCATTTAATGTGGCTGAATAGGTAAACTATTAAATCTTTGGAAGTAATAATTACTTTTGAAGTCTACTAGTATTATTTATTCCTTCTCTCTCCTCTTCCACAGTAATAGGCACAATGATGGCCAAAAGAAAAGTTAAGACACTTTTCTTATCCTTATGCTCCCTATACTTCCCACTAAAATAAAACACACTATAGAAAAGAAATAAAATGAGTTGATATTTGCTACAAATCTATGTTAAGTACATATTAATAGAACATTTTACAATTTGTAAAATTTTCATTTTTTTTTAAATCTCATGGTACCTTATCTTTTTTACAGCTACATGTCAAGAAAATGTTGAGGATTCATTTTTACAAGATTTTGAGGTCCAAATTTTTCCCCCTCCTTCCCTCCACTTCCCTTTTTGAAAATGGAAGGAAGTTTGCTATAGTTTATATATGTGCTATAATGTAAAACGTATGTTTATAGTCATCACAGTTGTGGAAGAAAAAACAGATAAAAAAAACAAAAGAAAAAATAAACTAAAGGAAAAAGAAATTCTTTGATCTGCATTCAGAGTCCATCACTTCTTTATTTGGAAGTACATATTTTCCTTCACGAGTCCTTTGTACTTGTCTTTGAGCATTGTGGTTACTGAGAAGGGCCGAGTCATTCATAATTGCTCATTATACAATGTTGCTGATACTGTGTACAAGGTTTTCCTGGTTTAGCTTATTTCACTTTAATCAGTTTGTACAAGTCTTTCCAGATTTTTCTGAAATCTATCTGTTCATCATTTCTTATTGCACAATAGTATTCCCATACATTCATATGCCAGTTTGTTCAGCCAGTCTCTAATTGATGAGCAATCCATCAGTATCCATTATTTTGCCAACAAAAAAAAAAAATGGCTGCCATACATATTTTTGCAAATATAGGTCCTTTTCACTTTTTTCATAATTACTTTGGGATACAGACCTGGAAGAACTATTGCTAGGTAAAAGGGTACAGTTTGATTGTCTTTGGACATAGTTCCAAATTACTCTCACGAATGATTAGATCAGTTCACAACTCCATCAACAGTGAATCAATGTCCCAATTTTCTCACATTCATTCCAACATTTATCATTTCCCTTTTGTGTGTGTGTGATATTGGCCAGTCTGATATGTGAGGTGGTATCTCGGAGTTGTTTCAATTTGCATTTCTCTAATCAAAAGTGAATGAACACTTTTTTATATGCTTATAGTTAACTTTGATTTCTTTGTCTTCCTGTTTATATGCATTGACCAGCTGCTGTTCATATCCTTTGACAATTATCAACTGGGGGATGGTGTGTATTTTTTTTTTGTAAATTTGACTCAGTTCTTTAAATACTTGAGAAATAAAGCCTTCATCAGAGACATTTTCCAAAACGATTGTTTCTGCCTTCTGCTTTCCTTCTAATCTTGGTTGCATTGATTTTGTTTGTACAAAAGCTTTTTAATTTAATATTATCAAAATTTGCTGTTTCATATTTTGTAATGCTCTCTATCTCTTGTTTTGTCATGGATTCTTTCCCTCTCCATGGATCTTACAGGTAGACTATTATTAACTCTACTAATTTTCTTATGATATCACTTGCCATGTCTTTATCTTGGTATATGGTTTGAGACATTGGTCTATATCTTGTTGGTATCCTATTGCTTTCTAGTTTTCTACACAAATTGTTTTTTGTGAATAGTGGATTCTTGTCTTAAAATCTTAAAATCTTGTCTTAAAACCCTTGGTTACTATGGTCATTGAGTACTGTGTCTTGTGTACCTAACCTATTCCATTGATCCAACACTATTCCTTAAGTCGGTTTCAGAGAGGTTTGATGATTGCTGCTTTATAATACAGTTTCAAATCTGGTATTTCTAGGGCAACATTCTTTAAATTTTTTTTTAGTTCCCTTGATTCTTGACCTTTATTTCTTCCAAATGAATTTTTTTGTTATTTTTTTCTACATTTAGTATTATTTTATTTTTTTTTCCTGATTACGTTCAATAATAGTTTTCACAATTCACTTGTATAAAATTTTCAGTTCCAAATAGTCATATTCCTTCCTCCATCACCCTACTCCCTTCCTTAGTTGGCAAGAAATCTGATACAGTATACATGTACAATTATATTAAACACATTTCTATATTAGCTGCATTGTGAAAAAAAGTATCAAAATAAAGGGAGCAAACCATAAGTAAGGAAAAAAGGGAAAATATTATGCTTCTATCTTCATTCAGGCACCATAGTCCTCTCTCTGGATATGGAGACTATTTCCCATCAAGAGTCTTTTGGAATTGTCTTAGATCATTACTCTGCTGAGAAGAGCTGTCTATAAAATTTGATCATCACACACTTGCTGCTGTTACAGTGTACACTTTTCTCCTGGTCCCACTCACGTAACTCAACATCATTACATGTAATGTAAATCTTTCCAGGTTTTTCTGAATTCTGCCTGCTCATAATTTTTTATAGAACAACAGTATTCCATGGCATACATAGACCACAATTTCTTTAGCCAATCCCTAGTTGATAGGTATCTGCTCAATTTCCAATTATTTGACAACGCAAAAAAGAGTTGCTGTAAATATTTTTATACCTGTGGGTGCTCCTTTTTTATGATCTCTTTGGCATATGGACTTAGTAGTGGCTTTGGAACAAAAGGTACAAACAGTTTGATTGCCCTTTGGATAGAGTTCCAAATTGCTCTCCAGAATGGTTGCATCAGTTTACAACTCTGCCAACAATTCATTAGTGTTTCAAGTTCTCCACATCTTCTCCAACATTTGTCATTTACCTCTTTTGTCATATTGGTCAACTGGATAGGTGTGAGGTGGTACCTCAGAGTTGTTTTAATTTGTATTTCTCTAAGAAATAGTGGTTTAGAACAATTTATCATATGATTATAGATAACTTAAATTTCTTCATCTGAATAGCTCCTGTTCATATCCTTTCATCATTTACCAATGAGGGAATTACTTGTATTCTTATAAATTTGTCTCAGTTCTCTACATAGTTTAGAAATGAGACCTTTATCAGAGAACTGGATGTTTCTAGCTTTTTGATTCCTTTCTAATCTTGCTTACATTTTTATGCATTTTTAACATAAAGTAATCAAAATTATCCATTTTAATTGCACAATGTTTTCTTGCTATTGTTTGTTCACAAATTCTTCTGTACTCCATAGATTTGACAGTTCAACTAAGCTTCTTTGCTCACGATATCACTCTTTAAGTCTAAATCATGTACTCACTTTAACCTTATCTTCGTATATACACTGTAAGATATTGGTCTATGGCTAGTTTCTGCCATACTATTTTCCAGTTTTCCCAGCAGCTTTTGTCAAACAGTGTGTTCCTTTCCCAGAAGCTTGAGTATGGGTTTATCAAACATCAGATTACTGTAGTCATTGACTATTGTGTTTTGTGTAAGTAAAACTATTCCATTGATCTACCATTCTATTTCTTACCTAGTACCAAATAGTTTTGACGATTGCCACTTTATAATATAGTTTACATTTGGTATAGGCAGACCACCTTACTTTGTAATTTTTTTCATTAATTCCTTGATATTTGTGACCTTTTGTCCACCCAGATAAATTTTGCACTTATTTTTTTTGAGCCCTACAGAATAATTTTTGGTTTTTGAATGGTATGGCACTGAATAAGTAAATTAATATAGGTAAAATTGTCATTTTAATAATATTAGCTAAGCATACTAATTAGTAATTAATATTTCTCTAATTATTTAGATCTAATTTTATTTGTGTAAAAAGTGTTTTGTAATTGTGTTTATATAGTAAATGGGATTTTCTTGGCCAGCAGACTCCCAAATATCGTATATTCTTTATAGTTATTTTAAAAGGAATTTCTCTCTGTCTTCCTCCTGGGCTATTTTAGCAATACATAGAAATGCCGATGATTTATGTGGGTTTATTTTGTATCCTTCAGCTTTGCTAAAGTTGTTGATTTCTGTAAGTACTTTTAGTTGAAGCTTTAGGGTTCTCTAAGTATACAATCGTATCATCTGCAAAGAGCGATAGTTTTGTTTCCTCACTGAGTATTCTAAATCCTTCAATTTATTTTCCTTCTCTTTATTGCTATAGCTAATATTTACAGTACTTTGATGAATAAGAATGGTGATAATGGGCATCCTTACTTCACCCCTGATTTTATTAGGAAGGCTTTTAGTTTATCCCCATTACAGATAATGCTTCTGCTGGTTTTAGAAAGATACAGTTGAGGGGGGGAAGGCCTCAGATCCAAGATGGCAGTGTAGAAGGAGAAAATTCTGTGAGCTCCCCTCAACAAGCACCCCAAATATCTATAAAACGTCACTCTAAACAAATTGTGGAGTTACAGAACCCATAAAGTGACAGAAAGAAACAAATCTCCCATTGAAAGGAGCCTGGCAGGCCTACAGGAAGGGCCCATTGCAGCAAGGTGGGAGCAGAGGCCAGCCCCATGTGAGCCACACTGTTTTGGCTTCAGGATGGCCCGACTGGTAGCTGCCAGAGCAGACTTCAGGAGAGTGAATCACCAGGAGCTGTGGAGGTTTCCAGACTCCCAAACTATAAATACCAAAGAGGAAGCAAAAAGTGAGTCAGGAACTCTGCTGGAAAGGAAGGGTGCAGTCTGGCCCCAGCCCCTGGGGTAAGAAGTGGCAGGGCCTTGGTGGCAGCAGCTGCTTCCCCAAGAAGCTGCCTCCAGAGATCCTGGACTGCAGATTGTAGGGGGACCAAGCAACCATTCAGAGGATAAACACTCTTACTTTAATCTGCTTGGATCTGGATTGCTGTCTTGTGTGGAGGTCTTAGGGTGTTTTGCCAGTGGGCCAGAGCTTGTAGGGGCTACAGGAAGGGTGTGCCCCTAACAGCTCTGGCAGCTGCAAAAACCCCAGTAATTTAGGACATAGCTCTCCTCTATGAAAGCAGAGCTGTACCATAGCAAAGAGCTCAAAAGTCAAGTAATTGACTGGTAACATGAGCAAACAGAGGAAGCAAGGCAAGCAGAATAATCAAAACTTAGATTCATTCTTTGAGGACAACAAGGATCAAAGCATGGAACAGGAGGAAGACAATGAAGTCAGAACTCCTACATCAAAAACTTCCAAGAAAAATATGAATTAGTTACAGGTCATGGAGGAGTTCAAGAAGGATTTTTAAAATCAAATTAGAGAAGTAGGGGAAAAATTGGGAAGAGAAATGAAAATGATGCAAGAAAGAGGAAACTGTTACAATGGAGGGGAAGAACAGGAAGCCAAAAATGAATGGGTCAATGTATCAGCAATGCAGTATTCACAATGCCTACAGTAACTATAAATATGCTGATATAGTTATTAATCACAAAATGGAACAGGCTCTCTACATAAGAAATATAGATAGTGCATTCATTTAAATACCAGAAGACT
>CM053591.1:100426163-100442778 GCA_028646515.1 Pseudochirops corinnae
AGTTCTCAGTCAGTTCTCAGCTTCCAGATGCTGGGAGAGAAACTCTTTCTCTCTCTCTCCTTCAGCAGGAGCAGGGTTCCAGTTCTGTCTCTCTGTCTCTTTCTCTGCCTCAGCTGGCTTCAGTCTCCAGGATTCTTCTTTCAAGGGGAGCAAAATTCCAATTCTGTCTGTCTGTCTCTGGAATTCTTGCTTATATACACACCTCAGCCAATCCACTTCTTCCACATCAACAGGGGCTCAGCCAGTCCCCTTCTTCCACATCAACAGGGGAGTTCATGCCTTCTCAACAGTCGGACAGAGTTTGCACCTTCCACACTTAGCACTTATATCCTGCTAAACTAATTACTATTACAGTCAGTCTATTTTATTGGTACCAAAATGACTCTCCATGTCGGAAAAGATAAAAATGGATGATCATGTAAGTAGGTTAAGAATCACCAAAGATGAAACCTGTAAGAACTGGGAGAATAGAAACAGGGCAGGCAAATATATACATGAAGCATTAATCATGCTATCTGCAAAGGAATGAACTATTTCCTATGCCAATTTGCTATTTGAACAATAGTCATCTGACATTTCCTGCTCAATAAAATATAAATTTCTTGAAAGTAGAGGCTATTTTATTATTGTCTTTGTAAAACCAAGCTCTAGTACAGTGCTTTGTACATTATAGATGTTTAATGAATTCTTTCCAAAGACACTAATAAGTGAATAAATTTTAGGGACAGATGATTTCTTAAAGATGGAGGAGTATCACCTGGAGGTACATCTGGATAATGTGGATCCTGGGAGTGAAGCTGCTCATGACAAGTTAACTTATGTATTTTCACTCTGTTACCTTCCTGATTATTAGAATACTACTAGAGATTGCATTGGTGTCATTCACACAAGATCTCAGGAGACTATATGACTGAAGACAATCTAAGGTGATGAATGATTTTTAGCTCCAGGGTCACCCTAAAACAAATGTTTCATACAGACGCATGCAGGAGTTTGATTTCCTCTAAAGCAGTTTTATCTTTATTTCTTGGAAGATAGAAGAAGAGGAAGATTCACTGCTGAGTTTTGAAATTTTCTCTAGGACTAACAGACTGGAAGAAGCCAGAAGTTTTCTAAAGAATCATGACTCAGTAGTAAGAGTGTAATAGGAATTCTGTTGGGAGAAAAAAAAAAGGATTACTGAAAGGTAGAATAAGAAAATTTTGGAGTGGAAAGGTACTGCAGAGGCCCAACCCCATTGGGTAGTTTTATTACTTCTATGCAATATCCTTAAAAAGTGACTAACCTTTACTCAGGTTCTTTGTAGAATTCAATTCACTATCACAGAAGACAATTTATTCTATTTTTGACAACTCTAATCTTTAGAAAGTTCTTTTTGTCTACCCAAAATTGCCTCTCTGGTGCTGGTTTAACTCTCCTGAGTTATGAGTAAAAATTTTTGATAACCTTGTTATAGATCTTTAGGGTTTAAAAAAGGTTTTTCTATTAGGAAAGTAGTGAATATATTATTAATTCCTTTTAAAAGTGAGGAAACTAAGAGTGAGAAAACTTAAATCTATTGCTCTAAGTTCCATGATAACAGGAGAACATGCTATATCACCCATTCAATCAACAAGTATTTCTGAAATATCTGCTAAGATTGCAGTATGTAGCATGTGAGGAATTAGAGTCTTCAGGAACTTGTTGAAAGTCACAACCTCTTGCATCCCTTTCCCCTTCATCTCCAAAATTAGAAGGTCAAAGTAGATGACTTAGGTCCTTTTCAGCCCTAAAACCTATTATGTGAAATAGCTATTGATCAGAGAATTTATAATTTTCATATTAATCGATATATGTGTAATGAATATACTAAACATTTAGTGGTTTTTCCAGAGCTATCTCTCTAGTCCAGGAGTCAACATTCACAATGCAGTTTAAACTGATTATCCAAAACTCTGAAAACACTTACAATTGTTGGACCTTAAGTGAATCAAATTAAATATTGAAGAACTTGTTCCCATTACAGAAATCTGGTCCTGTACTTTAGGGGAGGTGGTGAAAAAAACCCTAAGACTTGATGCCAGAATTGTTGTATTGTGGGACTTACCGGGTTTCTCATGAAAAACCACTAAATGATCATTTGTAATTCACCTTTCCCACTCCTTCCCCACTTGTGATTTATGTATATGATCTGTGCTTTTACTTGGACTAGGAGATCATTCCTCACTCTAAAACTGATTGATTAAATTTCTTGATTACTGGCATTCCCATCATTACTGGCCTACTTTTTACATCTCTGAGCACTTTCAGTTTAGAGACTGATTCAGCAAAAATCCTGTTATCACTATTCTAGGAAAGTAGCTCATAGCCATCATTTGTAAGAAGCCATTGTGGTTGACAATCTATACCCATCCCTGTTCTTTACCTGCCGTCACAATTTCCCTGTTTCTTTGTTTTGCATGTCTTCTAAATAGAAGAAAATTAAGCTCTCCAGTGCTGTTTCCTACTTTCAATGCTCAAGGAACCAATACATGTTTGGTTTTAGTCTAACACCAGGTTCTATGGTAGAGATAAAGGAAATATTTAATATGAAACCTAAATTAGGTATTAAACAGGTTATTTATTACTATACAGAAAAGGGAATGCTAAGTAATATAGAATTATATAATTATTAAAATTTAGTAACTGATCACTACTGGTATCAGCAAGAATTTATTAAGTACTTACCATGTGCCAGACATTATGCCAAGTATTGAGGATACAAAAAAAGTATAAAAAAAACAAACGAACAAAAAGAAAAACAAGGACCTCCCCAATGAGCTCAGTTCTATTGAGAAAGAAGACAGCAGTTAAATATAGACATTCAAAATATATAAAGGATGATTTGGAGGTAATCTAAGAGGAAAGACACTAATATTTATAGGGAAAAGGAAAAATTTCTTCCGTACAGAAGAACATCTGCTGAGACTTAAAGCAAGCCAGAAAACCTGGAAAGCAAAGAAGGGAAAGGTTTCTAAGTATAAAAAAACAGCTAGAGAAAAGACATGGAGTGATGAGATAAAATTTCTTGTGCAAGGAACAATCTTTTGGGAAACTAATATCCAAACTTGGCTAATACAAAGGGTTTTTTTTGCAAGAATGTTATTTTACCATTTTACATTTCACATATTCTGATCATAGTCTAATCAAATATCAGGGCATCTGTTATTGATGATGACATTTTCTTTGTATCAAGCCTGATCGTGATCCGGCTGGTACCATCTCAAATTCCAAGGTAGACAAGTCTCTTGTCCCTATAACCATCCTCAACTTTTCAAAGTTCACAAGGTTGATGCTGGATGCAGGGTTTTGTTTTGGTTTTTTGACCTGAATCAGTCAATTTATTACACTTCATTGATATCTGTAGTTCAGTATATTTGTTTTCCTTTATAATAACACGTATTTTATTTATATGCTCAAAGATATTTTTCTAAATAAGAATAGGTAGGCAGTTCAGTGATTAAGTGTATAGAATTTTGTGCCTGGAGTAAAGAAGGCATGAGTTCTAATTAGGCCTCAGGAAATTACTAAATGATTGACACTGAACAAGTCATTTAACTTTTTTTTGTCAGTTTCCAAAACTGTGAAATGAGGATAATAAGAGCACCTATTTCAGAGGATTCTTTTGAAGAACAAAAGAGATGATATCCATAAAGCACTTAGCACATAATGCATACTATGTAAATGTTTAGCCTCTCCCTTTGTCCTGTCTTTCCTCTACCAGCTTAATTTGATTGCTAAAGGAGTTTACAAAACACAAAAATATTAAGAATCCCTGCAGAAGAAAAGTAAGAAAAGGAAAAGCAAGGCAGATGGTACAGCTAGTCAAGTGTATGTTACACAAGGGTAGAGGGATGCTCAGAGAGTTGCATCCTGCCATTATGGCAGGATTTTAAATCAAGAATAAGCAAATACTTTATGTCTAGGCACCATGCTAAGTATGGTGATCTAAAACAAAGGAAAAACAAATAAAGAAGGAAAGAAGAAATAAAGGAAAAAGAAGGAAAGAAAGGAAGTCTCTACAATGAGTAATTAATCAATACATAATTTTTAAGTACCAACAGTTGGCAAAGCACTGTGTTAAGCACTGGAAGCCGAGTCCAGCATATTCCTGAGCATACACAAGTTTCTTCTTGAAATTAGAAATTTTAACACCAACATCTCTTTAGTGATTTTTCTATGCCTATAAATAATGAAATACCCAGATCTTTAAAGAATCAAAATATCAAGTCATTGAAAGGGTGATAGACTTATAAATGGTGGGTAAAAATAGACTGAAATATATTCCTAGTGATGAATTGAGCCACCAATGTAGTATAAAATTAAGATGTGACCAGAAAGTCAGATGACCAGGCCATGTTTCAAGAAATAAAGATACTAGAGTGACAGCCCACCTTACATTGATATCCACAAAATTTAATGATTAAAGGCAAGTCCCTAGCATGTTGGAAAAAAAAGACCTCTCTGGATTTAGTTTCTGGCAGGACATGAATATGAATTCCAGCGATTGAAAAGGAGGAATAGACCATTTGTGATCTCCACATCTTGAAAGAATTCAGTGATGTGAACACATAATTAAAAAAATTAAAGTCACTATTTCTAAAGTATAAAAATATATTTTTCATTGTTTTAAAATTAATAAAAAATGAGTATGGATTACCTGAAAAATAACTTTTCCAATGAAATTATTTCAAGTCTTCCTAAATTAATTTTAATATGTTTTGGTGGAGGTGAGACTACCATTTAATTACTATTTTCCTAAGGATGTGTGTTGCGTTAGTTTTTACTACTCTTCCCTCCCCAATACCTTTTTTTACATTCCATATGGGCAAAATGAATAATGCATCCATTTCTTTTACTTGTGTGATTAATCAACATTCAAGAAGCGGTGCCCTTCCCCTTAATAATTTATATGAAATCCATGTAAGAAGTCCATGACTGAACTATGCAAACAACTCATGAAACAGATGATTTAATATGGCACATTTTTCTCTCTTTAATGTCATATCAATGACCAAGAATTAATTGCAAAAATATTTATACAATATGTTAACTGACATCTGTTTGGAGTCACAATTGCAGTCAACAGAATTCACAATTTAGATGCATAACATTAAATTGTACTAATCACAACATCAATGATTTGTTCACATAAACCTGTTCTGAGCAAATGTACTTGTTTTTAGCATTTAAGTTCTTTTCTTAATGAACAGTATGTTTCATGCTAGCAAATTCAGTCATTATTCCACTGCTGATTAGTCATAATCACATAGGTGGCATAGTTATCAAATGTAGGAGGGAATGTGTTAGAAAGGGAACCAAATTCGGAGTCTGGGGGACTGGTTTCAATCACAGGCACGTTAGTTTTTGGATTTTAGGGAATTCGCTTAGACCTCACAGAACATTGTGTTCGTTTGTAAGATGTCCTTAATAATACTGGTAATACAGTCTTAGCAAGGTTGTTATGAGAGTAGACTATGAAGAGTAAAAAGTAGTTTATAACTCACTATCTAATTATGACATATTGATTATATATTTTTTTTCCTTTAAAAAGAGTAAGAAAAGTGAGGCAAAAAGGAAAACGAAAATAGAGACAATAGATTTGGATTTGAAGTTTAACTATCATATTTCAGAGGTGGCATCTAAGTTGAGTCACTCACCAATCTTGCATATCAGTTTTTTTCCAGTGAAAAAAAAATAGAATCATGGGATCACAAATTCAAAGATGAAATTTCAAACATATAGTCTACGCTTGATCTGGCCTACTTAATTCACAGGATATTTCTGAGTATCAAGTGAGAATATATATTAAATAGATTATAGATATTGCATTTTATAAAGAATTTTCCTTACAAAAAAAGCTAGGATGTATCAAAGGCAAGAATGGAAGGAATGTCACAGTTCACCAATTTAGAGATGGAACACATCCAATTTCCCTATGTTAGAG
This sequence comes from Pseudochirops corinnae, assembly GCA_028646515.1. Classification (NCBI taxonomy): domain Eukaryota; kingdom Metazoa; phylum Chordata; class Mammalia; order Diprotodontia; family Pseudocheiridae; genus Pseudochirops; species Pseudochirops corinnae. The sequence continues at coordinate 100,432,129 of CM053591.1, forward strand.
ATAAGGAAGCTGAACTCCAGGGAAGGTAAGTGACTTGTCCAAGGTGGTATGCTAAAATGCCCTAACTCTGATTCAAACTTTGGTCTTCTAACTTCAAATCGAGCTTTCCTTCTATTGCTTTTGCTTCTTAATCCAATTCCAGTTTGTTCTTTTTGCTTTTTTTTAAAACTATACCACACTTACAAAAGGTATTATTAATACTTTCATCAACAAAATTTATTGAGGATCTACATGTTTTTGCCCATAGGGTCATATAAATTACTGTGTTAACTTGAACTCAAGAGAAAATAGCCAATATAGCAAATTTGAGGTCTTTAATTTGGGCAAGTGAATTGCAACCACACAAGAAGTTTTGGCATAGCCGAGGAGAGGACTGGGAACAGCATTTATATAGGGTGCTAAATCAAAGGTCAGGCTGAAGGTGAGAGGGGTTAGGGACATCTTATAGTTTGACTGAATATGTTCTTTTGCATAACAAGCAAAAACCAGAGAAAGCTCTGGAATCTCCTGGACAGTTTAGGACACTTACAAAAGAAGTCTGAAGCTGGGAGTGATAATGTCTGGGTGGCCTTAGGCAATTCATGATGCTGAGAATGGGGACAAGGTCAGATTTAATCAACCAAGTTTGACACTTGAAATATAAAGTCTAGGCTCTTTTTTTGATTATGGTTTTCAGGAAGTTCATTTGTCAGGGTTCTCTCTTAGAGTGCCCTAACTTACCAGCAGAGGCAACCAACTCAATGACATTAGTGTACCTTTTAGGACAGAAGAGTTCAAGACTCGGAAGTCCAAACAGAAAAGTTTATTAAAGTCTCTCTATGGGGAAGCCTTAAAGCCATATACCAATGCAGGCTTCCAAGATACCTCCCAGCCCTAGGTCTTAAATAGACCCCAGATCTACATGCCACACATGATAGAGCCCAGCTGAACAGGATTGTGAGAGGAGGACTGCAATTACAAGGGTATGAAGTACCCAGGGTGTGGAGATGCCAATCAGGAGCAGCAAGAGAGTCCTGAGCCAATGCTATATCCCCTGGCTGGGGACAGTGCAATATACTCTGTCCTCCACGTGACCCAACAAATTCCCGGGCCTCAAACACTTCCCTGTGGCGTGACGCAACCGCTTGCAATGTGAACCTCACATTCAGTAATTCTTAAATTGTTTCTTCTCAATCTATTTCCTAGGTCAGTTGTTTTTCTCATAAGATATTTCACATTTCTTCTATTTTTTCATTCTTTTCACTTTATTTTATTATCTCTTTATGTGTCATGGAGTCATTAGTTTCTTCTTGCCAATTCTTATTTTCACATTTTCCTACTTCTTTTTCAATTTGGCCAATTAGGTTTGTAAGTTTTTTCCCCCAATATTTTTGTTCCTCTTTTAACAAACTTGATTCTTTTCATAATTTTCATGTATTGTTCTCATTTTCCCTTATTGTTACTCTACCGCTTTTTAACTTCAAAAATTTTTTTTGCTCTTATTTCAATCTTTTTAACATCATTTCTAGGAATCTTTGTTGGACTTTAATCCAATCTGAAATTTTGTTTGAAGCTTTGCTTTTAGATGTTTTCATGTCATTGTCTTCATTATATTTGTGTCTTAAGCTACTTTGCTCATTTTTAAGTCTATTTTTTTATTTGAACTTTATGTTAGAATTGGGCTAGGCTTACCTATGGAGGTGATAAGTGTGATATTGGTGATATTATTCCAAGTTTCAGGCTCTTTTCCCTGTTTTCTGGGGCTCTAAAAGTTTTTGAGAGTCTTAAGGTAGTGTGATGCAGGAAGAAGTGTGGTCATTGCTGTTCTGGACTGTACTGTGGTCTTTACCAGGCAGGCTCCCTGTTCCCTTGCAATCTCAAGGGAAGCTCTAGAGCTCCCCTCTCACTCCTCCGGGTACTGAGAGAGAAGGGCCACTATTCTTTTATTCTTTTTTAGTCACATGTACTCCTCTCTACAGTGGAACTAGGAGCAAGAACTGGATAATGAGCAATTAAGTTGCTAAGTGATACTTGACCTTACACACACACACACACACACATTAATCAGAAAAAATGTATATATATATATATATATATATGTATATGTATATATATATATGTATATATATGTGTGCATATATATATATATATATACATTTTTTCTGATTAATTGTCCAATACCTTTACTCTCTCTGAGCAGTGAGAGTTCCCAATGGCCCATAGCTATTGTTAATTTCACCTTACATTCCTGGCCCACTCCCACCATGGTGTCATAGACCTCTCCTTACCTCCTAAGTTGTCTGTTACTGGAAAACTGCCACAACCTAAACTTTTGTTGGCTATACCACTCCAAAATTTGATTTGACAAATTATTTTTACAGGTTTTTGGAGAGTTATGTTGGCAGAGTTGCCATCTTCCCTTTGTCTCCCTTTTCCCTCTTCTCAAGTGGTTCTTGGAAATAGTGTTATCTGGGATCTTGTTCCTATTTCAGTAGAGGAAAAAAAAACAGAGCTATCTTGGCATAGCTCTCTACAACCAACATGTTATCAGTGAATCCTGGCATGGAGCAAATTTCTAAAATATCTAATTCTGCTGACTTCTAGAAATGAACAGTTTATCACCTAACCTTATGGCAAGCCTGATGACTTAAAGATCCCAAGCTCATTAATATGTGAGACACTTGTACCAACAGCATGACAAAGTTGTAACCATATAAGTCATGAAAAGTATTTAACAGACCCCTTTTTCCTTCTATTGGTATGGCACAGTAAAACTGGAACACTGACCATGAGTTTTGTTTTGTTTTTTTTCCAGGAGACATGTATATGTATATATATAAGTAGACTTGCTGAGCTCTTTTTAAAATCAAATATACCTAGGACACAGCCATCTTGTGCTCTTAGAGTTTAGGGCAATTGCCCATGACTTATAACATCCCCATTCCTTTTATTTTTTTTATTTGCTTATAGTTTACAACATTCAGTTCCACAATCCTTTGAGTTCCAAATTTTCTCCTTCTCCCTCTCCTCCCCCCATCCTTTTCTTATAGAACAAGTTTTGATTAAGGAATTCTTGATGGATACAAAGTCTAACAGGAAGAGAGTCAAAATGATTAATGATTTTGAAATAATTCCCTGTGACCATCATTTCAAAAGATTGGGGCAATTTAACCAAGAAAAGGGAAGATATGGGAGGAGACAGGATGAGGCTATTGTCTTCATATATTGATAAACTATTAAGTGTGATAAAGAAAGATCTATTTAACCCCAGAGAACAGAACTAAGATCAATCTTCAGGAGCTACAGAGTCAACTTTACTCCTTAGAGTTTAGAATTAGCCAAAAATGGAACAGTCTTTGAGAAGTCACTGGTTTACCTCAATCTTAGTTCTTCGAACAAAAGCTAGATGAGCACTTGTTAAATGTGTTGTTAATTGGAGTCTTATTCTTTTACAAGTTGTAATTTATGGCTTCAAAATCTCTTCTTTTTTTTTTTTTTAGTTCATTGATAATTTATAGAATTAAAAATACATTTCTATAATACAGTACAATAAAAAGATGATTCCATATGAAAATTGCAAATCTACTCTGTATAACTTGCTTTTTTTTCTAACAGACAATGAAATTATTATGTAATTTTTTTCCTTCCCTCACCCCTATCCTCACTCAGCCCTAGAGATGCCTACCATTATACACAAATACAAGTGTGTATGTATGTGTTCATACATGCATTTATTCATATGTACATACATCATGCATGTGTGTGTATATATATACATATGTGTATATATATATATATATATATGTATAATTACTCTATACATACTTCTATTTATCAGTTCTTTCTCTGGATGCTGATAGCATGTTTTGTCTTTTGACCTTTATAGCAAATTTGTGTATTTATCGTAGTCAAAATAACTTATTTGTTCAAAGTTGTTCTTAAAACAATTTTACCATTACTATACACAATGTTTTCTAGGTTCTGTTCATTTTGCTCTTCATTATTTTGTGTAAGTTTTTCTATGTTTTTCTAAAATCATTGAGCTCATTTCTTTTAGCACAGTAATATTCCATCACAATAATATCCCACAACTTGTTCTGCCATTCTGCAATTGATCAGAAATCGCTTCTAATTTTGTAGTTCTAGAAACATAAAGAAAGGAGCACTCCATATAAAGCTAGAAGGAAAAAAATCAACCTATATTTAATTCCAAATTACTTAAAATGAGAACTTAGAAAAAAAATTAATTTTTTTAATTTAGTTTTTCTTTCTTATGAAAGTAATCATAGATAAATCAATTTAAAGGTAGAACACATAAAATAAATGAAAAGGTGCACAGAGATGTGAATGGCTTTAGCTATGGCCTAAGTAATATAGTCACATTATGCATTCTTAACATCAGTCACCTCTTAAATGCAATAATTGTTTCATTAAATTCAACTTAAAAGGTTTTCCCTTTATTAATTTCAAGCATCAAGTAAAATATATCATCTGCAGAGGTTAACAAAAGGCACACTGCATCTATAACTTATATTTAGGAATATTTTATGTACAACAATCAACATTTTTCAACTTCACTGGCATTTTTCAAGGTGCATTCAACAGAGGAAATAATTTCATGAAATTTTCCCAAGTTCTTGCAACCATGTAAAATAAGAGACCGGGATTTTGTTTTAAATGATAAAATTCTATTGCAAGGATAGACCCTCTTTTCTGCACTGAAAAATACATTTTTGAGCAGTGCACCTGGGGCCGATAGCTTGAGGCATCCAGATAATAAATGATCTGCAATCCCCAATTCTAGTGACAATGGCACAATTGTACTGCTCAGTAGCAAAATGCTAGAGGCTGACCTCTTTAGTTGCTGCCACTCTCTTAAGCTACCAGAATTAAAACAACAACAACAACTAGAATTGGATGTACAGATAAGTCTGTAATGGTAATGGTAATTTGAAGATCTTCCCTGTTTTGAAAATATATGCTGCCCCCAATAGGCTGGATGTAATCACATGGAGCCTGTGATGGGAGGAGTTTGCTGAAAGGTGGATCAGTTCTCACAGGAAGCTAGGAGTCAGAGCAGCTAGAAATGGTTGGAACCATTAGAGTGTGAGTAAAAGTTCATGTTTGCCCATGTTGTGACAGCTAGGCTAGTGCTGGCTTGTGGGAAGCCTAATGGATGCTGTGGCTCTCTGTGGCTGTTATGGCTTATTAACTTCTTTGCTACTATGGTTGAATTGGATTACTGGTTTTGGGATTTGGTTTTCTGGTGTCTGAATAAATGTTTTGCTTCTGTTTTTTATATGGAGAGTCTGATATAGTTTGCAATGGAGCCCTGTGCTGGTTCTGTGAACATTGCATTGATGCTACAAAGTCATGTATTAGAATGTTGTAAAGATTACATGAGGAGACATGATGAAAACAACTACAAAAACAATAGCTAAGATTTATATAGTGTTTACTATGTGCCAAACTTTACATTATTTATTTCGTTTGATACTCACAAAAACTCTGGGAGGAAGGTTTTATTTACATTTTACATCCCCATTTTACAGAAACTCAGATAAACAGAGGTTAAGTGACTTTCCCTGGTTCACATGATTAATAAGTGTCTGATCTAGGCATCTTGCTCTTTTTCTTGACCTAGCTAGTGTGCAAAGACAAAAAAAAATATCTGATTTTCGTTGATTTTATTGTGTAATGTAGTTTATTTTGTGCTATATTGATTTTTATAGATGAATTAATATCTGCCTGAACTCATATAGTTCAGAAATACTTTCTGCTTCAAGTTAATGCAAAGGCATGTTTGAAAGGAAATATGGTTATCACTCATGCAGTTAGACCCTGGGACATCTGATTTTTGAACCACAATAACCTGATGCCACACCCCAAAAGACAAGTCACCTGTCCTTTCCTTTCCTTGTTTATTGATCTCCCAAATAAAGCAACAAACCAGGTGGTTCTTGTCTCTTAAGATTACAAGATGTAGATGAGTTCCATAAAAGAATTAATATTCATTAATTGTTAGAGAGGAGAGTGAGTAGCAACTGCTGAATGTCAACCAATTTTTCCTGGTATTGCTAATTGTTATGTTCCTAGAATATCCAGAATTCTCTCCATTGCTACATGTCAATAAAGAGGGTTCTCTCTTTTGACTGTGGTCACTGGACTTATAGTGACAGCCAGTTTGACCCATTTGTTAACACTTATATGCATCAATGCTAATAAACTGATTTTGTTTGGAGGATGTACCTCAGTTTTTCTTTATTGCATTTACTCAGCAAGCATGATTTATCTAGCTATTAATTATCTTTAAGACTTGACTCTTAGCATCTTCTCTGAGTGAATTTATGAAAATTTCCTTGTAAATTTTCTCAAATAATTATAATAATGAAATATCTGTAATAAAATACCATGTACAATTACACTAGCAATTAATCTGTAGATTATTTTCTGATGCTTAGGTTTCTTTTGCTTTGATTTATTTTTAAATGCATGAGTTCATTTTGTTTTTGTAATAATTTAGAGAATCAAATTATTTCAGAATACAAATGTTTTAATATCTGTCAAGTTTGAGCCATGCACAAAAATATTGCTCTCTACAATGTTCCTTCCACATGATCATGCAATCTCTCCTGGAAGACCTTTAAGAAGAGACAACTCAATAACTCTAAAGGCTACACATTCTACTTTTGGACAATCTAATTGTTTGAAAGTTTTCCTGACATTTAACCTGACTGTGCCTTTTATAGTTTCAAACCATTGCTTCTGACACAGCCTCTTGGGATCCTATACAATCAATCCTCTGCATTAGAATCCTTCAAATTCTTGAACATAGTCCAATATTTCATTAGATTTTGGGCTACCTTATCATCGATCTGATTTATATTGAAAATAGAGTCCCCCTAAATCTCTTATACCTTTCATTTTTCAGAAAATCTAATGTCTAGTTATTACCAAGCAGACATTAACCAATACCTATGCAAACATATATCAGTTGTGTGACAGTTGTAATGATTCATTCTAGTTAAGCAGTCACCTTGTCTGAACCATCTCTGAGTTTACTAGGAAGATCACAGTTGGTATGCCTTATATACAAAGTGAACATGAAAGACCATGCAAATGCTGAATAAACTCCTGAGGAACACATTACAAGTAACCAACATAGAATGAAAACCCTATGTATAAATGAACAGGTATTTAAGTGTTAAAGTGAATCAATATTAGAAAGTCAAATTTCATATTTTGGCCCTGATTTACTAGCTGTGTGAACCTGGGGAAGTCATATCTATAATATTTGAGATGGAAAATAACTAAGATAATATTCAGTCTAATTCTTTCACTTTATAGTTTTGGAAATTGAGAGATTATGCTACCTGACAAAGTCCAATAGCCAATTTGTAAAATTTGTCTATGCTTATAAAGAGTTAGTAGCATGCCAAATCTCCTCACATTCAGTGTAAAATTCTTTTCACTAATCAAGCACAAATTTAAGTATGCCTATCTACCTGTCTCTACTAGGTAGCATAATGAATAGAACACTGGCCTTGGAATCAGGATGAATCATCTTTATGACTTCAAATCTGACCTCAGACACTTACCAGTTCTGTGACCCTGGGCAAGTCACTTAATCCTGTTTGCTTCAGGTTTCTCCTCTACAAAATAAGCTGGCAAAGGAAAAGGAAAACCCCTCCAGTATCTTTGCCAAGAAAAACCCCATTTGGGGTTATGAAGAATCAGACACAACTGAAAATGACTAAATATCATCATTACATCTGTGTCTCTCCATATACATATACATATGTGTACATACGCATGCATACACATGTATGCAAACACATATGTATGTATAGATAGATGAAAGAAATGCACGTGTGTGTACATCCTAAATCTCTATCCCTACAATCCTATAATAAACACATATTATGAAATAAGTTAAATTCCTTTTGTATTTATATGTAAATATATTCAGCAAACTTTTCCTTCAAAGAACTCTACATGACATATACTAAATAAGACACTTATAAAACAAATTAAGATATAGACAAAGTAGAAAATAATCAGTGCTAAAGACACATTCTCATGTAGGATTTGTCAAATACATTGTAATCTTTACTTATAAGAAAGTAAGCATAGACTGTGTTTTTGTTTGGTTAATGATAAATCATGATTTTCTCAAATAAAAATTGGAGAATATCCCTAAAAGCAGAATGTGCATTCTTACAGGACTTTTACCTTCCAGTAATATAAGACAATATGTTTCTTCCCACCCCCATATTATTAAAGACAGAGGGAGTGAGAGAGTGAGTAAGAGAGAGAGAGAGAGAGAGAGAGAGAGAGAGAGAGAGAGAGAGAGAGAATCAACAAAGAGAAAGCATTAGTATTAAGGAAGATGAAAAAAGACAGATTGAACTTGATAGTATTTGGTATTTTAGTTGGAATTTGAAGGATGCCAATGAAACCAGGAAATATGAAGAGGAAGAAAATTCTAGGCATGGAGGATAGCTGTTGAAAATGACCAGAAACAAGTGATGCAATGTTTTGTGAGAAACAACAAAGAAGTAAGTGCCATTGGATGTAAGAACTCATGAGAGACAGTAAGTAAGTATAACAACTAAGAAGACTGGAAGACTGGAGAAGAAAGGTTATGAAGGGCTTTGAATGCTAAACAGAGGATTTTAAAGCTGATCCTGGAGGTTATTGAGGGCTTGGTAGATAGATAGATAGATAGATAGATAGATAGATAGATAGATAGATCTAGTTGGTTGTTCCATAATAATTTAAATGAAATGGAGAGAGAAAAATCATTTTGTAGGATCGTGTCAATGCATTTTCTAACTTAGGTGAAAGTCTTACTGCTGAATTCTATAATCATACAGGCTATGCTGCTATTTGCTTTAGGCTTTCCCCCTCAAATTTCAGGCTTAAGTGTACATCTCAATCTTTCTCTTCCACTAAATTGCTTATCTTCTTCCTTATAGCCTCAATAGCCTGCTATCAAAATACTGACCTGGAAAGAAGAGTGGGAATAAACAATGATTGCAAGATCAGAACACTAAAACAGGAGATCAGAATCTATATATTTCACAAGGCAGACTTTTTAAAGGAAGTTCTGCTTAATGCTATAGGATTTTTAATAGATCCAATTTGATGTGCCTTAGTATAATTCCATAGATCAGTTACCTTTGTGGCTCATTGTACCATATGTTAAATGATTTTACTAGTTTTATTTTCTCTTAATTTATGTATGAACAATCAGATGTGTGTTAATATTCTACTATGAATGATTAAATCTACATATAAATTTCTTAATATACATATCCATATGTTATAGACATATGATCCAAATAACTGTAATCTGTTTCCCCCATAAGTTTTGTTAGATAAATCGTATTTAGAATCTCAAATTTGGCCAGATGAGTTGACTAAAGTTTATTTATTATAGCCAGTAATGCCTCAATATGAATCTCCTATGTACAAGAAATCATTATCAAGAATTGGTTTTAAATCCAACAGGGAGAATTTAGTGCCTCTAAATGTAGCCAATTCCACATTAGAGTAGATAAACTTATTGTTAAGTTTTTCTTTGCCATAAACTGAAACTTCTATCTGTTGCTTTTAATTTGTCCTTCTGGGTCTAAACAGGGGTAGAGGATTCAGAATTCTGGGATCCCTGGTCCCTCCCATTTCCCTGTTGGGTGAAATGTATTTCTGTACACAATTGTATGTGTGTGTATGTGTGTGTGTGTGTGTGTGTGTGTGTAGACACAGAGAGAAGAAAGACAATATGTGTGTCCAAACTCACAGATATACATATATCTGTGTGTTCCTGAAATACTGATATATGTTTTAAAGCAATGTTTACTGAAATGTCAAGGTAAGTAGGCTTAGATAGCAAAGATCCAGCATGGCTGGAAGGAGAACCATCAATTTGGAATATTAGAAGGAAGTAGTAGAGTCCATTTCTCTCATGTAATTCCTCCAAAAAGTCAAAAGAAGAGTATCAGACAAGAACTCATCAGGAAATCCATATGTGTATATGCCCATGTGTATATGTACATACATACACAAATACATATAATAGAAATGTATGTGCACTACACATGAATGTATTGTGGCTATACAGATACACATATGTACATATATACACATGTGCAAATATACAAATTTAAATGTCAGGAACAAACACATGTGTGCATATATACATATGTGTATTTGTGTGTATATGTGCATGTATGCATAAATTTCCTTATGAGGACTTGTCTGATCTGATATGCTTTCCGGGACTTCTTTGGAGGAATTACGAGAGAGAAAGGGGCTGTCCCATTTCCGTCTAATCTATCATATTGACTGGTCTCACTTCAGCCATACTGGATCTTTGCTATCCTTATCTCTACCTAAATATTCACTATCATTTTAAAACCACATTCAAGAATTTTGCTAGAACTCAAAGTCAAAGCCAATGTATGTAATTTGTGTACTCTGTTCTATTTAATTTCTTTTCTTTTACATCTATATCAATACAGAAATAGGTATCTATATTGTTATCAATATAAATACATATTCAATCAGAATATTTTGCCCTACTTCTATTATGCCCTAGCTGACTAGTCCCCCATAATCTTTCAAAAACTGCTGACAAAGTTTCTGTGATCAAATCTGGCAATCCTTTTA
>CM053591.1:100443278-100458821 GCA_028646515.1 Pseudochirops corinnae
CTTGGAGGCTTGTGGCTATGAAAGGTATTTTGCCAAAAACCAAAGTGGAAAATATGCTTTTTAAAAATTTTACATAAAGGAATGAATTTGTAATAGACTACTATATAAAGTCATCAACTGAGATAATATTTGTAAAGTGCTTAGCTGAGCATTTGTAAAGTGCTTGGCCCATAGAATGCACTTAAATTTTCATTTCAAATTTTATTTGAAAATTAAATTTTCATTTCATTTCATTCCTTCAGTCTTTTAAATTCTTGGCCAGAGGCAGGTTAAAAGTTTTTGCATGAGCTGTTTTTCCTCCTAGAATATCTTTCCTTTTTAATCTAATTAATTTTATCACTATATTGTGGTTAAAAAATAGTAGAGACACACAAAAAGTATGCTTACATTCATATTCACAAATGTATGAAGCAATATTACTCATCAATTTTAAACCTTAATTTCTACTGTATCATGAATTTCTTAAAAGACTAAAATTTGATCATGTGACAATGATTTTATACTAATGAACCTTTGAAAACTTAGCATACCAATATTCCTCCCTTATGGATATGGGGAATATGTTTTGTGATTCCATTGAGGTGTTGGTGAATTTTGCTTAACTGTCTCTCTCACACCCACAAACTTTTGTTTTGTTTTGTTTTTTATACCAATGGTACTTTAGATTTGAGAGGAAAGAGTAGCATATTCATAAAGAGGAAGCAAAAATGATATGAACAAAGTCTAGAAAAAATAAGGTAGTATGTTCAAATCAATACATTTTTCATTATCACTATAAATATAACACATAATTACACTATAATTGTTTTCAGCTAAAGCCAATTGATATTCAATGAAATTTGAAAAGAATACTATAAAAATAGTCCTCATGCTTAATTATTACTATAAAACATGAACATTAAATAAAAAAAAATTGAAGTGGAAAAAAACTACTTCCTGTGATATAGCTACAGAAATATATACTCACAAACATGGTAGTGTTGCATTCAGCTTTGTGTTTTACTTTTGCTGTTTGTTCATATACTACTTTTGTTAGTCTTCATTATTGTTCATGTTATATAAAGATAATAATGCAAATAAAATAGCTACAGTTTGGAACTGTCTAAAAATAGAATCAATTGGTTCCAGTCCAAATGAAAATAAAAAACATTAAAATTCAAACATTCAAAACCTTGCAAAATCAGAATCTGAGTTGGGATATTTAAACTCACTCTACTGAACTGAAGAAAAATCTACCATGAATAAAAAGCAGGCACAATTTGTTGACCTGAATGCTTTGAAATTGCTAAGGCTGCAGACACATGCCCAAAATCTCCCTCCCACACAGACTTCATTGCACCAATTCTGCTAAGGAAAGGGGAGACTTAGTCAAAAGCCTCCCAGTGGGAAATTTAATAATTGAGTAAGCCTGGCCCCACTCCACTGATGGTAAATGCTCTAGGGGCAAGTGGGGGAACAAAGAAAAATTACATACTAGTGCAGAAAATGCTGAAACAATCTTAATTGTAAGTGAGAAAGAATCATATTATGTTGCTGTTTGCTAAAAATGGTTAATTTCCATAACAAAATGCAGAACTCAGCACTCTTGGCAATATGATTTTGAAAAAAAAAATAATGAAAAGCAGCCAAATTTTAGAAGTCTGGAAGCAGTTCCATGAACCATAACAGAAAATGTTACTATCTTTCAGTCTTTACTATTTGCCTGAAATACTTTCTCATGGGAAGTTTCATTTAGTGACATAATGGATCATACGTGATTTTTTTTTTAATTTGTCAAGGGACAGATTATAATTGAGTTTGGTGTTTTGTCTTATTTCAGTATAACTTATACAATGTAGTCTGACAAGAATTCCTCACACTAATGTTCAATAAATACAGATTATGTCTCACTTTAAAAAAAATCGAAGTTGTATTTGTGTAACAATTTTGAGAGAGTTCAGATAATACAATTATGGACACTTATTCATAGACTTTATTTAGTTAACTCAGACAAAACTTCACCAATCTTTATACATGACAGATTGAAATATTTCACATATTAAATAAAAATGATGGAAATAATTTTCTTTTGAAAAATAGGTTATACTGGGTTAAATCATTCTGATAAACATTTCAATGAGGATACAGCTATGAATGAAAACCAATTTGCAAGATTGGCCTCTAACAAATTTCCAGAGTTGAAAATGCTAAACACACTTAAGCAGCCACAACAGTGCTAGTCATTTTCACTCCTTATTTTCATTTTATTTCCACTTTTGGCTATGCCATACATTACAATGAATATGCCAAAATAGAGATGATTCAAGGTTTTGACTAGTCTCATTATAACACGGGGTGTTCTGAAATGGTGATTAATTATATCCTAAAGCCTCCTAATTGGTCACACTGCATTTGCCATGATCACTTTGGACGGATCATATTGAATTTTTTACTTATTTAGAAATTGTTTTCCCAGGACCAGAGTGACGAAACAATTAAAACAAGAGCAACAACAACAACAAGCAGTCTCTGATTTTCAGTGGAAGAGATGCAGTCAATCAAGAAGCATTTATTAACTGCCATCATGTGGTAAGGCATTTTCCTTTTTCTTAAATACTTTAAATTGCTTCCTGTCTATAAGTACCTATAAACTTTGAAGTAGGGGAAGTTTAGATGATAAAAATTAGTAAACATTTTTCTCTCTCTATTTGAATTTTTCATTACATTAGATCACAGGATTTGGAGTTGGAAGGAATCTTAGATATTATCTGGTCTAGTTTCATCATTTCACAGATCAGGAAAATGAGGCCGAGAGGAGAAACAGAGCTCAGTGCTAGATGTCTAGTAGACACTTAATAAACACTTATTGATGGTTGCTCTCTTCTAAATGGTAGTTCTTTAGTTAGTTATAGAAAACAAGAAGAAAGCAGATCCAGGGGTTAGGAACCTGAAGCCTTGAAACTACATGTGGCCCTCTAGGTCCTCAAGTGTGGTCCTGAAGTGAAGGGGCCAACTTGGCCCAAGTTCCAGGAAACTGTGCCCCCACAAAAGGAACAGGAAGGACCTGGGGCCCCTAGACAGAAAATAACAGGCTCTTCCCTCTCAAGTTGTTTGCCAAGATATGTGTGCAAAACACCAGGTGCAGGATATTTATCCAAGTCTGTACCCTGTTGAAATAACATGTTTTTCTTCCTGATATGTTTGTGATTTTTGCCTTTAAATACTCTGCTTACACCGCTGCTCAGGGCAGATCCCAGGGCTAGACTCTGGGATTGTCGCTGGCCAGCTAATAAATGCTCCTTGATTCGTAAAATTGGCTATCTCCGTTTCTTCCTATTCGGTGTCCATTTCAGTCCTTTGACAGAATCCAAACTTGACAGGACAAATCTCTTTAAGAAAAAGATTTGTTCTGAAAACTTGGACTCAGGCAAGAGGCTGTACTCAAGCACCTAGAAGGCCACATGTGACCTCCAGACTGCAGGTTCCCTACCTCTGGATTATATATCCTTTCATGAACCCATTCATTGATTTTTTCCATTTATCCATCTACAAATGTCATTCATAGTACTCTTTGTTCTTTTCCTTCCATACTTTGAAAAATCCTGATAGAGTGCAATGGATAGTTATCTGGGTTTTTAGGCAGGAAAACTTGGGTTCAAATACTACTTCTGACACATTGGCTGTGTTATCTTGGAATTTACCTCTTACATCTCTAGAGAACACTTTTAGATTATAAATTTGAGAGAATGTGCTTACCTGAATTGGTAGGATTTGTTACATCTTGTATTTCTATTCCATCGAAATCACCAATCTGGTTCCCATTCCTTTAGTATATTAATAGTTTCCTATATCAATCCAATGAGGTAAGCAGTGCAAGAATCGTTACTTCCATTTTATTGCTGCCAAAATAAGATAAAATGAGTTGTAAAAGAACATATAAAATTAGTAAAATAAACAAATAAATAAAGAAAGAAAGAAGGTTCAATAGCTAGGTCTTCTCATTTTGGATGCAGGATTCTTTCTACAATACTATAATATAGATCTATTGCGACTGGTGAAGACAATCACTCTAGTAGAACAAATCAACTTTTCTATCACAGTGCACATTCTAGATGTGCTGGCACTTCAAGTTTTGCCTGATACATATTCTTCATTTCTCCCACTCCGATCATTTTCTAGACTAATCAGTGCAAACTATTATTCTTTACTTTGACTTTAAGAATAAAAATCTATATAACTAAATGGATGGTTCTAGAAATTAATAAAAATGATAACAATATTGAAAGTAGTTGAATTCAGATACTTCAATGAATAAATTTTATCTCCTAGTTCTCATAACATGTGATTTTTTCTTTTTCTCTGTATTTCTATCCATCAATCTTCCAGAGAGGAAAACTTCAATGCACTGAAAACCTTCTAATTATTTCACTATTGCTGAGATGCCGGTGTATCTTTCTTTGCTCAGTTATTATTTCCATTCTCACTTCAAAACTTATCCATCTCCTTTTCTGGTCAGTCACTTGTGTCATTCATAAAATCTTTTACACCACTTCTCAGACTAAAGCCACCTCTAGTAAGAAATCCCATCTTGTTTACAGTGACCACTTATATTCCCAAATACCTTTTGAATCACTTGAAATCTATATTCTTATAAGAATATAGAAATGGATGATCCATAGCTCTATAAGGCTGTGAAGAGAGTAGGTATTAACGCATTGATGTGCTCTTCCTTTCAGAAAACCATTTGCACTTTAACAGTACTTTTTTTTTTTTGGCAATGCAATTGGAGGTGTTTAACTTGCCCAGGGAGACACAACTAGTAAGTGTCAAGCTTCTGAGGTTAAATTTCTTTTTTTTGTTTTTGTTTTTTTAAATTAACTTTCGTTTATTTTTAGTGTACATCATTCATTTCTAAGAGATTTTGAGTTACAAATTTTCTCCCTGTCTTTCCCCTACCCACCACTCCAAAACAACATTCCCACTGTATACCCCCTCCCCAATCTGCTCTCTCCTATATCCTCCTCCATCACCTCTCTAACTTTCTATTAGGGCAAGATGGATCTTCCTGCCCCATTGCCTGTGTATCTTATTTCCCAGTTGCATGTAAATCATAATCATAATAATATATGTGTATATATAAATTTAATATTTGATTTTATAACTTTAAATTCTAGATTCTTTCCCTTCTTCCGTCGTCACCTACCCCCAATGGAAAGACAAGCAATTCAATACAGGCTGTATATGTATAGTTACTAAGAACAACTGCACAATGGATAAATTGTGAAAGACTGACTATATTTCCCTCCTTCCTATCCCTCCCTCCACTTGTTCTATTCTCTTCTTTGTCTCCGTCCCTTTACAGAAGTGTGTGCTTCTAACAACTGTCCCCTAAAACCTGACCTCCCCTCCATTACCCGCCCTTTCATCCCAATCCCCCGTACACTCCTATAGAGCAAGATATCCAATTTAAAGTGTATGTCATTCCTTCCCTAAGCCAAATTCAATGAGAGTAAGGTTGACTCATTCCCTTTTGCCTTCCGGTTCTTCTCCTCCATTGTAACAGTTATTCTTTGCCTCTTGTGTATGAGATGAATAACCCCATTCTGTCTCTCCCTGTCTCCTCTCATCCAAATCCTATCCCACCTCTCAATTTCACCTTTTAAAATGCCATCCCTTCCTATTCAATTGATCCTGTACTTTCCATCTATGTATACCTGTACACATATATACACACACTAACATATGCATTCATATGCCTAAATACCCTCCTATATAGACATATATGTATGTATACATATGCATACATTTGTATTCTCTTCACCTATCTTCATACTGAGAAAAGTTTCACAAATTACAATTATCATTTTCCCATGTTTCCATGGCATGTAAATAGTTCAACTTTGATAAGTTCTTTATGATTTCTTTATCATGTTTACCCTCTCATGATTCATGTATTTGAATGTTAAATTTTCTATTAAGTTCTGTTGTTTTCCTCAAGAATGCTTGAAAGTTTTCCACCTTATTGAATGACCATATTTTCCCCTGAAATATTGCACTCACTTTTGCTGGGTAGGTGATTCTTGGTTTTAATCCTATCTCTTTGATCTCTGGAATATCATATCCCAGTCCCTTCAGTCCCTTAATGTAGAAGCTGCTAGATCCTGGGTTATCCTGATTGTGTTTCCATAGTATTCAAATTGTTTCTTCTTGGCAGCTTGTAATATTTTCTCCTTCATCTGGGAGCTCTGGTACCTGGCTATAACACTCCTAGGAGTTTCATTTTTGGGATCTTTTTTCAAGAGGTGATTGGTGAATTCTTTCAAGTTCTATTTTGCCCTCTGGTTCTAAAATATCTGGGCAATTTTTCTTGAGAATTTCTTGAAGGATGCTTTCTAGGTCTTTTTTTTGATCATGGCTTTCAGGTAGTCCAGTAATTTTTAAGTTGTCTCTCCCGGATCTATTTTCCAGGTCAGTGGTTTTTTCAATGAGATTTCACATTGCCTTCTATTTTTTTCATTTGTTTGGATCTATTTAATAGTATCTTGACTTCTCATAAAGTTCTTTCCTTCCATTTGCTGTACTCTAATTCTGAAGGAATTATTCTCTTCAGTGAGCTTTTGACATTCATTTTCCATCTGGCAAAATTGACTTTTCTTTGCTTCATTAGCTTTTTGGGCCTCTTTTGCCATTTGAGTTAGTCTATATTTTAAGTTGCTATTTTCTTCACTCAGGTTGTTGACTCTCTTTTCATTATTTTCTAGCTTCATTCTCATTTCTCTTCCCAATTTTTCCTCCACTTCTCTTACTTGGTTTTCAAAATTGTTCTTAAGCTCCTCTATGTCCTGTAACCACTTTACATTTTTCTTGGAAGCTTTTGGTACAGGAGTTCTAGTGTTGCCTTTCCCCCATTCCATGCTTTGATCCTTTTTGTCCCCAAAAAAGGAATCTTAAGTTTGATTGCTGAGCTTGCTTTGCTTCCTTTGCCTGCTCATTTTGCCAGTCAATTACTTTCCTTTTGGGCTCTGTAGAATTCTGCTTTCATAGGGGAGAGCTTTGTTCCAAATTACTGGGGTTTTCGCAGCTGCTGAAGCTATTTGGAGGCTACCTTCTCTGCACCCCCCACCAGCTTTGGCTCAGTGGTCACGCACCTCAGGACCACCCCCCAAGACTGTGATCCTGATCCAGATAGGTTAAGACAAGAGCACTTAGCTCTGAATGTTCACTTGGCCCCCCTGCAATTTGCAGGCTGGGAGCTCTGAAGCAGCCTCATGGAGGGCCTGCAGGGCCACCACTCCAGACCACTTCTAGCCCTGGAGGCAGATGGCCGGACCCTCTCCCCCAAATTTAGCTGAGTTCCACTGACCTTTCCTTTTTCCTTGGCTCTCATGTGTTGATAATTGTGTAAACCACCAAAGCTGCCCATAATCTGCTATCTTAAAAGCTCCAGCCAGCAGCTTGTCTTGGACGTCCTGAGGCTGACACGACATGGGGCTGGGTTCTCTGTGACCCTTCTTATTTGCTTACTGGGCAGCTTTGTTTCTCTGTGATGTTGTGGGTTCTGGAACTCTAAAATTTGTTTTGAGTCGTATTTTGTAGGTGTTTGAGGTGGTTATCAGGGGAGCTCATGGAGTTCTCCTGCTTCTATGCTGCCATCTTGACTCTCCCTTCCCTCCCCCAAGGGTGAATTTCCACTCAGGTCCTCCTGACTCCAGAGTGGGTACTCTATCCACTGCAACACCTAGATGCCCTCTTCCAAGCAGATGAATATTCATGGGTAGAGACACTCTTGCTCCCAGTCAATCTTATTTCCCTTCTACTGTGTGCTATAGCTTTAACCATTTGAGACACCTACTTTTTTTTTTTATAATTGTGGTTAAGTGACATGTCCAGAGACACACAGGTAGCAAGTGCCTGAAGCTGGATTTGGATTCAAGTCCTTCTAATTCCAGGGTTGGTGCTCTATCCCCTGTGGAACATAGCTACACTGACACTTATTTTTCTAGAGCCTATTTGTAATGACATAATGTTTATAATTATCAGTGGTAAGTTAACAAGTTGTTCTACTTTTAATATTATTTTTTTTAGCAATTCTTGCAATTAAAAATATTTTCTTCCAAATTTAACAGTAGGAAAATTCACAAAATAATTATCATTTATTCAGAATGACTGAGCTATTCTATTAATTCACTTTCTATTTGTTTAAGTTTCATGTTATATGATAGATTTCAGAGATAACAGAACTCATAGGAATTCTGAATACCCAGTCACTTCACAAATGATCAAACTAAGGCCAGGAAAAGTCCAAAAGCAAAATATATTTTGTTCCTATTTTATTGAAGAAAAAATGGACGCAATAAGGTGAAGAGATTTTTTATAAAGAAAACCCAACTAATAAATCAGGAACAGGAATATATCAAAAATATGCTTATTGTCCAGTCTATACTGAATCTTTTAAATTTCTTGTTTAGTTCAGCAGGTACTTCAGAATTAGGTAGTTCCTTAGTAATGGAGGTATGCTGAATTCATAATTTACTGTGCAAATTTATAAAGCCAATTCATAATATAAATGGGGGCCACAATGTGCAAAATTACTATTCTATTTGATTTTGGGGATTCTGGAGATAAGAGGCTTTTTTTGTCTATGTAAAATGTGTGTGTATGTGTGTATCTTATTAATAGATCTCATTTTCTCAAATCAGGAAGGAAAAGTCAATAAAGTGAGATGTTTACTTTCAAGTAGGAATAGTTGTTTTCAAAATTTATAGTAACAAATGCTCATTGATTCATTCAGACATTATGTCTTCTATGCAGAGAGCCAGGGGAAATACAAAATAAATATAATAAAAGTCTCTTCTCTGTAGGAATTTGTGATCCATTTGAGTAGATAAAATATAAAACTGTAAAATAAATAACAATAAAAGACATTACCACTTTTGCTTTTTTAAAAATTTAAACTTGAATGCAATAAAAAAACCTTAAACACCACAAAATGGAAAATTCCCATATATACATACTACTTCCAAAATACTCCACCCAGAGTCCTTTATTTTCTATTTTCTATAATTATCTTATGTGCTTTTAAACATATATTTCAAAAATAAGTAAAGGTAAATAAGGAAAGAAAGGAAGGATGGAAAGAAGGAAAGAAAGAAGGAAAGAAGAAAAGGAAGGAAGGAATGAAGGACACAGAACATAAATGTTTGCCCAGATAATCTGGTTCACTTGAGCTTATAGCTTATATGCTGTGTATTCTCTGTTATTTCTCTCTCTCTCATTCTCTCTCTCTCTCTCTCTCTCTCTGTCTGTCTGTCTGTCTGTGTATTATCAGGGTTATTCTAGCATCAGTTCCATCTGGTTCATGAGGAATGATTAATTTGTCAGTGTTATCGTTTACACCTCAGAAATTTGCAGTTGCTTCAAATGAGATCTTGATTTATTCTTTTATTTAGACTTAAGAAAGTGATAATAATGCAAATAAACTTAAAAATATGTGCAGATTTTGACTTCTCCCATATACCAATAACTACTTGTTAACCATTTACCAGCACATCCACGTTTTGCTCTGTAAGCTCCAGCTCCTACTTGATCTCTGTAAGAGTATAGTAGAAGGTTCATGAAATGAAGCCATCGTCAAGACACTAAGGGTGATCATCTGCCAAAACCAACACAGGAGGTATACGAACAAAATTAATTTTAAAAACCTTCTTTACATAAAGAAAATCAGATTTATAGATTTGGAGAAATATTTATTAGTAGACAGGGTCAACATAATAAAAATGACAATTTTACCTAAATTAATCTATATATTCAATGCCATCCCAATTAAATTGTCAAAAATTATTTTACTGAGTTAGAAGCTATAACAAGAAAATTCACTTGGAAGAAAAAAGGTCAAGAATATCAAAGGAACTAATGAAAAAAAATGAAAAGAGGTTTAGCATAACCAGATCTAAATTATTATGAGGCAGTAATTATCAAAATTATCCAGTACTGCATAAGAAATAGAAAAGTAAATATGTAAAACAGAATAGACATACAATCTATAGCAGTAAATGACTATAATACCTTCTGTTGACAAGGGTAAAGACTTAAGTTTTGGGGAAAAAATTCTCTATTTGGTAAAAATTGTTGAACAATCTGGAAAGCAGGCCGGCAAAATTGAGCATACTTCAATATCTTATACTATTTACTAAAATAAAGTTAAAATGGATACACAATCTAGATATAAAGGTAGATATTACAAGAAGATTTGAAGAACATAGAACATATTGCTTATCAGACTTATGGATAGGTCAACAATTTATGGATAAAAAAGAGTAAACATTGTGAAATGTAAAATGGATAATTTGAATTAAATTAAAAAGTTTTCATCCAACTTAAACCAAAATCAGAAGGAAAACAGAAAATTGAAGGAAAATTAAAGATACTTTCACCAAAAAAGGTCTAATCTCAAATATATGAAGATCTTTGTCAAATCTATAAGAATATGAACCATTCCCCAACTGATAAATGGTCAAAGTACATGAATAGGTAATTTTTGATGGAGAAATCAAAATAATTATAATCATATAAAGTGCTCTAAGCCACCATTGATTAGAAAAATGAAAACTAAAACCACCTTGAGATATTATTTTGCAACTATCAGATTGTCTACAATGATAGAAGGGAAAAGATGACAAATGTTGGGTGGAATGTGGAAAAACTGGTTCAATAATTTCCTTTTGGTGGAACTGTAAACTG
The DNA here is from genome assembly GCA_028646515.1 of Pseudochirops corinnae. Lineage (NCBI taxonomy): Eukaryota > Metazoa > Chordata > Mammalia > Diprotodontia > Pseudocheiridae > Pseudochirops > Pseudochirops corinnae. The sequence goes on from CM053591.1 coordinate 100,453,998, forward strand.
GTCAACCATTTTGGAGAGTAATTTAGAAATATTCCCCAAGGGTTATAAACCTCCCTATACCCTTTGACCAAGGAACACTAGTATTATGTTTGTTTCCCAAGATGATTAGGGAGAAAGGAAAAGAAACTATGTGTTCTAAAATATTTGTAGCAGCTCCGTTTGTAGTGGCAAAGAACTGGAAATTGTGGGAATGCTTATCATTTAGGGAATAGGTGATCAAATTGTGTTATACGATTGTGATGGAATACTTTCTGTTATTAAAAATGATGAGCTCAATGATTTTAGAAGATAAAATGTGGATTGATTTGCACAACATAGTGAAGAGCAAAATGCAGAGAACCAAGAGAATGTTGCATACAGAAAGAGCAATATTGTTTTAAGAACAACTTCTAATTACCACATCACTTTAACTATTATAAATATCCATTATTAACTGCAAAGTACTTATGAAGAAAGATGCTATCTGCAACGAGGATAAGAACTCATAAATAGAAGTATATGTAGTATGATTTGCACATGCATGGATATTTGTGTCAAATGATATCTATCTCTAAAGTAGGGGGAGGGAAAAAAAGTTGCACTATAACTTTATCATATATTTAAAAGGAAATGCAAGCTGTACAAAATGGTTTTGCAGTTTTATGTGCAAAACAAGTGATATATGAGAAAAAGAAAACAGGAAGAATACCATGGAGTCCCGTAGACAGCAGTGATCATGATATATTTGGTAATAAATTTGGATGGGAAAAAAAAAAAGAGACACTAAGCCTAATCACCGTAGATGATGATGATGGTGATGAATCATATCTCACAATATGAATAGTGTTTTAAGGTTTTCACAGTACTTTATATCCATTACCTCATTTGAGGCTTAAAATGCCCCTGTATATTGCCATTTCTAATTTTAAACATACACTTAAAAGATAATGGAATTTTAGATATTACCTAACACAAAAGATTCAGCATTTCATTTGAAATCAAGACTTTTGATTGGTTCAGATAATACAAGGAACTTATTTACAAGGTTGTAGGAATACCTCTATTCTCCACCCTTTATATGGATAGATGAACCTATATAAGATCATAATTATTGGGCCAGAAGGGGTTTTTAAGTCTTTCAGTCCAATTTTCTCTTTTTAAAATTCAGAAAACTGAAGCACACAGAGTCATGTTGTGATTGAGTTTCTAAAGCAAGATTTTAAATTCTCTTCCAGACTTTAAGTACAGTGCATGGAGATCTGCATTAGAGGTATCAAACTTGCAGCCCACTGTAAGTGGCCTCCCATATTAAGTAGGTTCAAACCAGATTAAAAATTAATCTGGAAATGTCTAAAAATCAATAAAAATATAATACAATGTTTATTGTTGTTATGTCCAACTGTGTGATCCCTTTAGGATTTTCTTAGCAAAATACTGAAGGGGTTTACTATTCCCTTCTCCTTTTACAGATGAGAAAACTGAGTCCAGCAGAGTTAAGAGACTCACCCAAGGTTATATAGTTTGTGTCTGAGGTGGTATTTTAATTTATGTCCTCCTGACTCCAGGCCCAGTTTTCTCTGCGTTATGCTGCCTAGCTGCTTGAACAAAATTTCTATTTCTATGTCAATATTTGGCACATAGAAATATTTTTTTTATTTGAGTTTAACATTACTGACTACATCTTGCTTTATCTAATGCCTCTACATATAGGTACAAATCTATTTAGATGTGTATGTACACACATGCATATTCTTATCCATTTCCCTATGCATATACTTTGCTCACCTTCAAAGTTAAAGAACACAGAATGCATGGTTGGCTTACATATAAATTAAATGAGGAAGTAGAGGATTCTGAAATGGATAATGTGTCTCTCTTTTGAACCTAGATCATTACTTTTAGATTTAGAAAACACATTTATTATTCAAAAGTCTTATCAGTTCTACAAAGATAAGCTTGTAAAAAAATTAGGCAGATAAGCTACCTAGAATCCATCTACATGATAACAACAATTAATCATGATACTCTGCAAATTACAAAATATTTTATTTATATAAATCTTTTAAAAAGAGTTCAGAAACTTTGGTGTCTAGGAATGTTTAAATCAAATATTCTGTTTAATTCAGTTGCTACATTTGTTATTTTTTCAGAGAGATAGAATTAGATATTCTTAACTCTAGACTTAGTTACTGACTTGAATTGACCTCAAAAAATGATTTTATAATCTCACATCCATCATATGTTAAAATACAGATGATGGAACTTTTTAACTATAGAAGAAAAATTGTCCTGTTTCAGTTCAAGAAAAAATATAGATTATCAGTAAGCAAGCAGTAGTGATATTAGATATTATGGGTTACAAAGGAAGTCTAAGACACAAAGTATATTATTGCTCTTTAGTAATGGAGATAATGTACATATACACAGGACAATTAGGAAAATCATAACGTTGTTTATAATAGCATCAACACCCACTGAATGCCCCCAAACACAAGACAAATCTTGAAATACATGCTTGAATATGTATAACTGGAAAGGTAGGTGGGCTTGTCATGGGTAAAGAATTATTTTTAAGTCTTCAAAAACACTGTACTACTCTTGATTGATTGATTTATGGGATCATCTTTTTTTTTTCCCAAACATCTTTTTTTTTTTCCCATTTATATAATGAAAAATCATAGTAAGATTTGTGAACAGATTTCTCCCCACAGTACAGAGCACTCTTTTCCACATAAAGTTTATGTGTATGAATATACATGTTTATATATGTATATGTGGCTGTATATGCACAGATATATCTATATCTGTATCTATAGCTATCTTTATATATATATATATATATATATATATATGTGTGTGTGTGTGTGTGTGTGTGTGTGTGTGTGTGTGTCAAAATGTATGTATGTATGCATAAATCTCATATGCAGTGAGGAGAGTGAAAGGGATGATATGGAAGTGATTTGCTTAGTAATTGCTAAACAAATGCATGTTGATTGTTTAAAGAGTCTTTAAATAATAAAAGTTTACAAGTATTACTTTTTATCCTATGCAAAAAGAACCAAGGACAATAGAAGTAGAAAATAACCAATACTGAATTTTAGTTTGGTGCAGTTTAAGTTTTGTGCTAGCTTTAACAAATAAAATACTAAGTAACTTGTAAAAATATGATGTCAAGAGACATTTGAGAATAAATATTACACAAATGAGTGTATCAAATTTGCAAATAAGCCTAAAATTTAGGAAATAAACCAATGAAGAATAATCTGTTTTTTCTCCCAACCATTCATTTTTTTTTTGCTGATTAATACTTTATTAGATAGTTTGTGATTTGACACTATTGGTTTTTCTAGCTTTTTTCATTTTCCATTTAATTTATGACAGCTTTTTTCTATTTTGATGGATTTCATTATTACTTATCCAATTATATAAAGCATTGTTAAGTAGTTTTATTGCTATGTCATTTAATAAATACATTTAGTCATTATTGTAATTTTATTATATTGACTCAGTCTATCCTCAAATAATTACTATTTTTTAATCATTTAAGTCTAACATTGTTTCTGCAGGAGGGCTTCTAGTTGTAGCCTTAAAATTCTTGTCTGTATCTTGGTAGATAGTCTTGCAAGAATTTTCTGAAACCTCAATTTATTTTAAGTGGAATTTCTCTTTCTATGTATTTCTATTGGTTTCTGGTGGTAATACAAAGAAATGTAGTTGACTTGTATTGATTTATTGTATAACCTTCAATTTTCCTAAAGTTATTACTTTTTCTAAAGCATTAATGTTGTTTTAATTAAATGAATTTTCAAGAGTAATTCTGGCTAAATGATGTTTTCCCTTAACACACTGATTTTAGAATTCAAGTCATATAAAAACTCTGACAGTGTGTCAACAAATAAGTTAATATTTATACATCTTGAAATTGTGATTCTTGCTCTAAATACTAACCTACCATTCAATGTAAATTAGTAATTTTCAATTATCAGACACCCTATAAATTCCCCTAAGTTTCAGTGTATTAGTCAGTGCACATGTGATTTTTTTGCCTCCATACTTGTAGGTGGGAAAAGAACTATTCTGATTTTTTGAGGGGAAGTATCTTACTCTTTATGTCTGGGCTCAGTGCACTTAGTCTAAGAAATTACCTGGATGGAGGTGAATGATTTCAATCTTTTTGTACTGAGCCCCAGATACGTATGGGAAAAAATGCACCCAGAAGCCTTTATATTAAATATTGGACTGGGGGAGATGACGAGTAATTGGTAACTCTAATGTGAGATGTTGCATTGTGAAATATGCTATTGAATTGGATTTAAAGGAAGTATTAAAAAAAAATCTAAGGTCAGTGTTCTCCATGTCTTAGATAGTTCCTTGAAACACTTTTGAGCCTCCTCATTAGACATTCTGAGGAAGAAGTGCTTTTCACTTTTTCTTTCAAAAACAGGCCAGGATAGGCTATTTTACATGATCAGTTTAAGTGTATTATAGCTTGCCAAGCTTTTTTTTTTAATTTAAAGATCATCTGAGGAGGGTGGCAGAGCCAAGATGGTGGCAAAGAAGCAGCAACATATTGCAGCTCTCACATAGCCACCCAAAAATACCCATAAAATATGACTCTAAACTAATCCTAGAGCTCCAAAACACACACAAACATACTTTCTACTAAAGTCAGCTCAGCTACGAGGAACCATATCAGCACTGCAAACCAAAACCAGCCTGGCCTGAAGCCCTGGCTGAGCCCCAGGGGTGGCAGGACAAGAGGAGCGGTGAGTGGATTAGCAGCAACTGCATCAGTGTTCAGAACTAGGTCAGTGGGAATTGCGAGGTCTTGGGAGAAAAGTGGTA
>CM053591.1:100459321-100484002 GCA_028646515.1 Pseudochirops corinnae
TTATCAAATATTTTCAAAATATTATTATTGGATATAAAATTTGGGTTCAGGGACAACTACATGATAATAAAAAATAAATTAAAAAATAAAATAATAAAATTACAGTTTTAAAGCCTATAGGTATCTACAGGTGACAGGAACAAACCAATTTAATGTCTTGTTATCTTCAGTGTTTCCAAGGGAGCTGAGTTCACTACACTTAGTGTGAGCTTGCAAAGGTAAGCAGAAGAAGCAGGAGACAAACCTAGAATGAAGTCTGATTTTTTTTTTTAATATTTCCAAGGGAAACTGGAAGTAGGCATAAAATGTGTAAATTAAGAAGTTCTGAGGGGATAAATACATGGTGACACAAATCAGAAAGAATTAGATCATTGGGAATCACTCAATGATGAACTCATTCTGTAGAAACCTATAGCTTTAACTTTGGGTGAGGGATCTACTTAAAATATATTGTTGTCTTTATTGTCTTCACAAACTATTTCATGCATGTAGCTCTTGTCATATTTGTCCAAAGTGCATGATATAATATCTGTGTTTTATTTTACAAAATTGAATTAAATAAATATGTATTGTGAAGGCATCATGACACAGTAGATAGAAAGTGGACTTGAAAGTCATGAAGGTCTGAGTTCAATTAATACCTCTGATATATATTGGCTGTGTAATTGTGGAAAAGTGAATTAATCTTAAAACGTTCTAAGCAATTCTTTAAAATTATAAATTATAGGGAAGTTGCCAACCTGTTTTGGTAGAGAAAATTTCTTCACCCAAGATGTTTAGGTCTCAATGTTAATTAAAGCACAGGTCCAAACCATATCTCTACCCTATCTGATGCATGAAGTACAATGTTAGATGCTGCATATAAAAAGATGTTAAACAACAAATCCTGGCTTTTATGATCCACTTTAAAATCTATACCTTATGGGAAACGTGTGTGTGTGTGTGTGATATTCATCCCATGTGAATGAATAAATGATAAATGCAATGCAGAGGAAAAATAAATCCAGGCATACTACTTTAGGAAAATTCCAACATAGAGCAACAACTTTTAATTAGAGGGTTGTTTGAAGAAACATAGGAAAACTTTATCAAAGAGATGACAACTAAGAGTATTACTTGATGGAGGATAGGAATTTAAGTAGATATAAATCCGAAGAGTTCTCTCTGAAGCCAAATTCCATTTCTCTACCAATGCATAGAAGCAGAAGTTTGTAAAATGAGTTCTTCCAAGGAAGGATGAATGTGAGAGATATTGTGGACTTGGCAGCTTATTATTCTTAATTAAACTGGGACAGGAGCAGTTGAGGGTTATAATATGAACATTTTGGTTGAAACAACATTGTTATGTACCTTAAATGTCAGGTTGGTTTTTATTTTTTTTTTTTCCTATGAGCAATTAGTATTTTTTGAAAGCTTTTGAAAATTGAAGTGATGTTGTTGAGCCTATGTATTAGAAAGATGATTTGGGCTGTTTTATAACAGAACTAGAAAAGGGAGAGGCTAGAGGAAAGGAGAATATTTAGTAGACTACTGCAATTTTCTAGTAAGAAAGATGAGGTTGATGTCAATGCCTGTAGGCATATTAATAATGCTTTTCTTTATTTACTGCTTATTATGTGCCAGATCCCATGCTAAGCACTCTATTATTATTGTCTAATTTGATTTTCACATTAACCCTGGGGGGTAAGTATCATTATTATCCCCATTTTATACTTGAGGAAACTGAGCCAAAAAGCTTAAGTGATATTCTCAAAGTTACACAGCCAGCAAGTGTCTTAGGCTAGAGTTGAACTCAAGTTTTATGACTCTAGACATAGTTCTCTACCCAGCGTACCACCTAACTACCTATAGGAAGATAAGAGAAATATGGTGATCTTGGCAACTTATCAAAGCATACAAAAGGAAATTTGCAATACATTTTGGTGAAAAATTAAAGATCTTCATTAGAATCTGGCATTTTAAAGCTAAAAGAAATATCCCTGATGAACTATCAAGTAACAGGTAACATTTTCTGTTCTTCCATACAATTACCACACATAAGTATACATGAATATATTTTGGACCATACATGAGATTTCACTGTTATAGGAAATTTTTTTTAACCAATAAAGATAAAAACCTGATCTGTAATTTATATATGCTTGAGATATTAAAAAGTTATAGCTTGCTCAGAATCACCCAGCTATTGTTTCTCACAGGTGGGACTTGAACCCAGAGTTTATTATTATTATTATTATTTTACTTTTCATTTTATTATTACTTTTTGTCTTTTTGGAGGGGGAAAGCAGAGCAATCGCGGCTAAGTGACTTGCCCAAGGTCACACAGCTAGTTAGTGTGAAATGTCTGAGACCAAGTTTGAACACAGTCCCTCCTGACTCCAGGGTCAGTGCTCTATTCACTGCATCACCTAGCTGTCCCTGAACCCAAAGTTTATATCCAATAATAATATTTTGAAGATATTTGATAAGTTATTATATTACTTTTAAATTAAATATTAACTCTGATCCATTCTCTGATTTCTATATAATGGAAGAGGAAACATCATCAGATGCATTCAATTCTAGTAACTGAGTTTTTAACTTCAAAGAAACTTAAACAATTTCATTTTGTTGTGTGTAAATCAGAAAATAATTTATGTTCACACGCAAAAATATATATATATATCCATATATATCTCCATATATATACACTAAGTTATTCAAACTGTTTGTGGATTTTAATAAATTTTATTTTGACAATTGACAAGTCATATATTTAGATGAAAATCTCAAATAATGAGTATTGACTAAGTAGATTATATTTGACATAATCAATACATATGTGAAAAATGTATTTCAAAAGTAAAAGTTCTTTTTTTCTCTCCTATGAATACCATCTCCAAAATAGGAGAGACAAGAGTCTGTTTGGTAAGAGTCCCACCCTCTACCTGCACAAGGCCATCTCTTTATGGTTTCATAATGGTTCAAAATCTACTTTGTAGAAGGCAAAGTGGATGTTAAATGTTAGGCTCATATGTTTGTGCATCTGATTTTATTTGCAACAATTTTAAAGTTGTTATTATTGTTTAATTGGCTGGGTTGGTAGCTTGGTAGTTTTCTTTCATTCTCAAAGAAGAACAAAATGATATCACTATGTGGGGGTCAAGGTACTATCTGTCTGATTATGCCTCATCAAACCAATGTGAGCTCAGAAGACTCTTACCATGCATTAAGCACAAATAGACCATATGAATATTTACAGCTGAAATGTTTCTAAATTTGCATATCTCATGTTTCTTTTGAGCTACTGTGATTCTATAGTAAATTGGTTATATTTAATAAAACAACTTTGTAATATATTCCATACAACATTATATTTATTTCACAGTTTTTAAACTTATATAAAATGAGTACAAATTTTTCTTTTTAATTCTATCTCACTTGTGTAAATAGTATTGGAAATATCAAAGTCATGAAATATTTATCTTAGATCAGTATAAATCAGATCTGCACAACATACAACCCATAGGTTGCTTATGACCCTCAAAAGTGGCCCATGGGTGGTATATTGGTCAGGCTTGTTTTACATGCTCTATATTTTTGTGTGTGTGGATTGCAAGTTGTGCATTTTGGGTATGAATAATAATTTCAAAATACTTGTTGTTTTTTTAAATAGTGATTTTTATGTTTGAGGCTTGTGGGCCAAACCATGTATATTTCTTTTAAAAAATAGTTGCACATTCACAAATTTTGTGGATGGAACACTTCAGGTATTATTTACAGAGGGTACTACTGTGCAGCACTGAGCATCTAAGTAGGTTTAGATAATTTGGGCTTTGTTGTGTCTTCATTACCATCATTTTCTTCTTCATCATCAGCAGCTTCAAAAGGAATGTACTGAATCTTATTCTGAATGAAGAATTATGCTTGATAGTTTCCATATTAAAAAGATGCAATTGTTGCCCTATAATTAAAAGAAGAAACATTTGTAAAGATTAAAAGATGTAGAAAGATAAATGCATAGTGAAGAATATAAAATACATTTTAAAATATCATCATGAAATATAAGTAAAGGAGGAAAATTGTCAAATGTAATAAGAAACATTGATTTAGTGTTTTTGGGTTAAGTCCAAAAGGATAAAGGCTAATCGTCCAAACTATGATACGTAAATGGAAGGGTAGTCGGATCACATTTTTAGATTTAAACGAATATTCACAGAACATCTAATCCAAATTAAACCTGGGTTGTATAATTAACCTACTAATGTCATAGACATGGTCATATTATATTAAAAGTGCACCCCCCCCAATTCTGTATGCATTTTTGTTGATGATTAATAAAATTGTAGTATACATAGTTAGTATGTATCAGATACAAACTTTGAACAGATAACTTCTGATTCCAGAATCAATATTCTTTCCAGTGCACCATATTTCCTCTCCATATTACTAGTGTCTCTGTTTGTATGTTCTAGTTAGATAGTGAAGGTTTTATCAATATTGAATAGTAGTAGAGCAGGCTGATTTGCCTTTGGAAAAGTCTATATCATATTTAATTTAGGGCATTTTAAATATGATATTCCCATGATATTGGATGATTATGGACAGAGTTTATCACAGTCTCTAAAGAGAATCAAAGTTGGGATAATTCTCAGTTCCTTAATCTACTCAACTCTCATAACCTGTTGCTCCACTCTACCTCAGCTATAGAAAGAGATGTAAAATGAAGAAAGAAAGGGGGAAAAAAAACTTTCTGAATTTACTATAGGTGGTTATTTGTTGAAATTTACCATTCCATTGTGTCCAACTCTTCATGACTCCATAGACCACAGCACACTTCTTCTGTCCTCCACTATCTCCCAAAGTCCATCCAAAGTTCATGTTCATTGTTTCCCTAATACTACCTATCTCATCCTCTTCAATCTCTTTCCTCTCTTGCCTTCAATCTTTCCCAACATCGGATTGCTTCTAATGAGTCCAGTCTTCTCATTGTATGGCCAATGTATATAAACTTCAGTTTTCATTATTTGTCTTTCTAATGAATAGTCAGAGGTAATTTCTGTAACAATTGGTTGATTTGCTTGTTATGTCCAAAGAACTCTCAAATGTCTATTCCATGACCACAGCACATGTGTCAATTCTTCAGCATTAAATCTTCCTAATAGTCCAACTTTCATAATCAAATATTACTACAGGAAAAATGACAGCTTTTTGCCTTACAGGACTTTGTTAGCAAGGTAATGTCCCTACTTTTTAGTATACTTTCTAGATTTACCATAGTTTTCCTTCCAAGGAGAAAAGATTTTTTTTTTAAATTTCATGGCTTCAGTCACCATCTGCAATCTTTTATCCCAGGAATATAAAATCTGACACTGCTTCCTTTTCTTCTCCCTATATTTACAATCAAATAATAGACTAGATACCATGATCTTTAATTTTTTTTCTTTGTCTTTTTTTATGATAAACTTCAACCCAATTTTGTTTTGTTTTTCTACTCTCCCCTTTCATCTTCATTGAAAGGCTCTGGGATTCTTCCTCACTTTCTCTCATCAGAGTGGTAGCATCTGCATAACTGAGATTGTTGATATTTCTCTTGACAATTTTAATTTCAATTTTTGATTCATCCAGCCTGGCATTTTGCCTGATGTACTCTGCATATAAGTTGAATAAATAAAGTGACAATATACAACCTTGTTGCAACCTTTCTCAATCTTGACCCAATCAGTTATTCCATGTTTTGTTCTCACTATTATTTCTTGACCCACATACAAGATTCCTCAGGAGAAAGTAAGATGATCTGCTCTTCTCATCTCTTTGAAAACTTTTCAAAATTTGTTGTGATCCACACTACAATTTAGTGTAGTCAATAAAGAAAAAGTAGTTATTTCCACCCTCCCTGCCACCCCCCCCCCCCGAACTCCTTTGCTTTCTCCATAATCTCCGTAAGCAAATTTTTGCAATTTGGTTATATGATTATATGACCATGCTCCTTTACATTTCTGTTTTTCCCTATGGCATACTCCTCCAAACATTATCATTGTGATCTTCATTTTGCCTTTTGAGAATTCTTTTCTTAGGTATCTACTCAAAATGAATTCTAAATGGACAGCAACTCAAAAAAACAGAGCATGCCTTGGAAATCTGGAACCCTTCTCTTCCCTCTATATCAGATCCATACAATTTGTGGCATGCTAAAGGATTCCAGGCAGCCCAGGGGGAAAATGTAGAGAAAAAATATCCTTTGTATTTGGAGGAAATCCTTTGGTGAGCTACAACCTGCCTGAGGGATGTTAGTGTCTCCAGGGCCATAATTTGTGCAGGCCTATTCTATATTCTCTTGCTTTGTAATTTCATCTACTCTTATATATTGAATTATCATCTCCATGCATATTATTCCAAAATATAATCATCCAGATTTAGTTGATCTACTAAAACCAAAGTCCATATTATCAAATGCCTATTAGTTGTTTTGAAATTACTGTCTTATAGGTATTTCAAACTCAACATACCTAAAAAAGAATTCATTATTTCCCCCCCTCAAACTAACCTTTCTTTTGAACTTCCCTATTACTGTTATTGTTGGGGGCACTAACATTCTTCCAATATACCAGTTTTGTAATGTTGTTCTCTTCAATTCCTCTCCCTAGATGATCTTCTAGATCCATTCTTTCACTTTTACTATACAATAGCTTGTCTATTTATCCACAGATCTTCCTAAGTGATTTTCCTAACATGTAAAGTATAGCCATGTTACTGTCCCCCCAAAAAATGACTTCTCCTATCCCTCTGGAAAAAACAACAACAACAACAACAAGCAAACAACTCTTCTATTTAAAGATCTTCACAACCTGTGTCCATCCTACTTTCTATCCTTTTCATGTATTATTTGCCTCCATGTCAATTACTTTGGGAGAATGTAGAACATGTAACTTTGATGTTCACTCCAGAAGGGTTGTCATAAGAGCCTTTTACCCCTACCTCTCCATAGTCTAGTTGCAGCTTCCTTCCCCCATCATAAGTCTTATTTGAGTAATTTATCACAATTCAACTGAGAGGGGGAAGTATGTTTGGCCAAGTATTATATTTTACTGTCAACATAATTAGTTTCCTGGCTTTTATGTGACAGCACTAAGATATTAATGTTGATATCATGATTGTTTGTATTACATTTTCAATTCAATTATGAAGTCTTTGGGGGGAAGAGAGTATATTTTAGACTTCTTTTGTATTTCATAATATCTAGCATGGTTAGCTACATAGGATGTTCTCAACAGTACTTTTAGTTAGCTGATAAAGCAAATTAACTTTTATAAAACTTTTGATATGTGTTTTCTACTGATTATTAATATTCATGAAAAATAGTTCCCCTCAAATGATGTTAAATGTATAATGCATTATATGCCATTCACATTGATATAATTTTGATCATATATATTCTTTATAACCATTAAGATATATCATTGACAGTAATCAGTACTGATATTCAGCATTTTTTCTAAATGACTAAGCTTTTCATGAAGACAAAAGAATAAGGAAGATTGTCTGATTCTTAAGAATGAAGGCTCCCAAACATTTGCTGGTCTCTTCAGAGGGAAATGCTGAATTGTGATCTAGGAATTCAGTATAATTATTAATACATTTCACCATCTGGGGCTAAGTTCTATATTTTAAAGAATTAAGTCAAAATACCACTCAATTCTACCTCAGCATCGAGCATTTGATGCTAGAGAGAAGCAATACAGAATAGTGGACAGAATTTGGGTGTGACTTTAGCAGAGACATGTGTTTGTATGTTTCCTGTGATATTAACTAGCTATGTGGCAATGAGCATGCTATTTAATTTTTCTGAGTCAACATTTTACATAATTTAAAATGGGAATCATTTTGGCAGTGCTTTATTCTCAATACTGTTGTGAGAATTAAATGGTTTAATGTACACAGTTTTCTTAACAAACCTTAAAGTGATGCATAAATACCCATTATTGTTATTGTTATGAAAGGTCTTGATTCAAGAGAAACAGCAAATTCCTCAAGTATGTCATATATTAAAAAAAAATTAAAAATTGACTACAGATAGAATTTTGACATGGATACCTTTTTACAATAAATTTTAATAATTACTCTTCAAACTTATTATTGGGTTAGAAGTTACCAGAAATATATGATTACACTTGGAAAAATATGTTCTTCAGACAACTTGTGGGGATTAGAATTGTCCAACATACAAAAAAAGAGCTTGAGGCAGAACTCTGAGCCAATAGCATGTTATTAAAGAGTCCCTGGTCCCTTCTAATGAAGTGAACCTCAGATCTTCCTCATGATTTGAGATGCCCCCTTCTTCCAGGACCTTGTTTTATATAGGATTTGAGACCAGATTTGTTACCTAGGCATTCTAAAGTGGCTATACAAAATGCAGAATTCCATTGTTTGACATATAATGCTTACGGCAAAGTAAGCAAAAATGGTATGCCAATAATGTCACAAGATGGGTGAAGCAAGGAATAACTCTGTTGACTAGATGGTAACAAAATGGGCTTCTCCTTAGCTTAGGCAGGAGGAAATGATAGAAGGTATGCATATGCTCCAAGAACTTATCAGTGGGAGGAAAGGAGGGAACTTTTTATACTATGCCATCACTTATGCTTAGTTTGGTCATGGAATTTGAGCAAAACAGGATGGAGATATCTTTACCAGCATTCTTCTGGTTGCACAAGCGAATTCAATAGCTGTTAAACAAAATACCTTTGCATGACATCATTTAAAGACAGCGTATAATTTCACAGGATTTGACCCTTTTGGGTAATTCATGGAAAAAAAAATTAATGATGAGAGATAAAGAAAAGTTCCAAATTTATTCTGATAAAAAAAAATCCTACAGCAGTTTGATATTATTGCTTGCTATTGTTGTTCCCTTTATTCCTGTCTCCTTTCCTTCAAACACCTTTTGCATTATGATTTGCCTTTTCCCTTATGCCTTGAGAGTGTCTCTATAACCCAATACTTTCTTTCTCCCTTAATGTTTTGTTTATCTGTTTCATCATAGTGAGGAAAATGTGCTTCAAATTCTGTATTTTGTTTGTTATCCAGTTGAGAATAGACAGATTATATCTTGGATCTATCCTATAAAAACAGGACACACAAAATTTGCTAGAAACTTTATTAACTCAAAGGCATAGTGTGCTTATATTAGTATAAAAATATGGACCACAGTCACTAATTTTCAAAGAAAGAAAGTATCTATTCAAAGGGATATTACATGGCACTGATGAAGTGCAGGCTCCGGGAACCCCCTTGAACACTGATTGAATCTTCCCATTTGATGAAGCATTTGCATGATGCCATAAGCCTTTCATTGTGGCTCTGCCCAAACCTTTGTAACTAGCTTGGACCTCTATTGCCCATCTACTTCCCACCCTTGAGCCTATCAAAATTTCTATACCCAAATCAAGTGTTACCTGACTTCATTAACTCCTTCTGAAGACCCTCCCCAAACTCCTTACTAGAGTCTGACCTCATCTGACTCCTCCTGAAGACCCTCCCCAAACTTCTCCCCTAGACCACCCCTAGATACTTCCCACAGCCTTTCTGTATATAAGACCCCATCTTGCCTCCATGTGTGTGAGAGTGCCGTAGAATTTTCTAGCACAGCCTTGGACTGCGTCCAATGAAAGAGAGCTTTTAATAAACTTTGCTTTTCTTTGGCTGAGAGAAGACTTGAGTTGAATTCATTTGGCAGGACCCAGCTGTATCAGCAAGCACCCCAGCATACCCAGGGTGGCTGCTAGCACAGGTTCTTAGATCTCCTTTTCTAAAGGAGAGCAACTCAAAATGGGTTAACGGTCTCACTTTAATCCATCAAACACATATCATTTACCTAGTTCAGGGGAAAAAGTCAGGACCCTGAACTTTAGAGAATACAAACAATACAAAACACAAGTTACAAGCAGATAGAGAAACAGATCAGCAGACGGGCTTCCAACCCTCTGACTATCACATCCATACCTATTCATTTTCCAGAGAGGGAAGCATCAAGATCTGGGTTTTTCAAAGCCGTAGGGCTCAACATCTTCCCAGAGTCTGGCTAAATCACACAGCTCTTCTCAAAGTGAATCCCAAATCAAAACCTCACATTAGAGTGTATATATAGCTTTCTCCTGGATCAGAGAATGTCACAGCCCTCTTGACCTACTGCCCATTCACAAACCTACAAGGTGCAGGCATTCCAAAAAAACAAGCCTCCCGTCTCATGCTCCATGTGACCACATTCAGCCTATTAGGGGGCAGAGTATACTTTCAAATCTGGGAAGGTTTTCAGAGCCACTTAAGCCACTTAAGCAAAGTGCCTAGGGGCAGGGAAGATCTTCAGAATCCCATAACACCAGCAAGTTAGTATTTTGGAATCTTGATCACCTCTAACCATGACCCTCTACATTTTATGGGTAACCTCTTCATTTTTATGGTTTCTGACTGGGAACAGTTGATTTGGGTATAGATATTTTGATAGCCTCAAGGGTGGGAAGTAGATGGGCAATGGAGGGCCAAGCTAGTAACAAAGGTTTGAGCAGAGCCACAATGAAAGACTTATGGCCTCATGCAAAGGCCTCATTAAATGGGAAGATTCAATCAGAGTTCAAGGGGGTTCCGAGAGCCTGTACCTCAAAGAGCTCGAGGGGGTTCCCAGAGGCTGCACTCATCAGCAGAAACAGATATAGCATATCTTTTAACCAAAATAGTAGCATAAAAATGTTACCTACATTGAGTCCCATTATGAAATATACAGATTTCTGAGGCAACTACTAACTATAAAATAATTCAAGTTTTCATGTCCAATAATAAACATAAAAAATGTATGAAGAAACAACACTTTTCAGAGCTGTCCAAATGTCTACTGCTACCACAGATCCAAATGTTACCATAATTTGATGTATCATCAACAAAGTGCATTGAGAAGTATCATTTAACAATCTGTACACATTTTGCTCATTTTTATCTCAATTTTACATAATTATCCATTACATATCTTAATTGGTAAGCATCCAAGTGAGAGTTTAACAAATTGTGTACAGCCTTCTCCTTACAAACTCATGAATTGGTCTCCTATTTAATGGGGATGGGTCGAGTGGAAGAGAAATGGAATGCTTAGAAGGAGTTTGCTAAGTGGAGTCAAAGTTAGCCATACAGTTCTGAATCACTTTATTTTTTGGAATTAGGATAACTTAATGGAAAGCAATATTTACTGTCTCTGAACTCATTGAATTGGGATTGCTGTTCCCATACATTTTAATCTTAAAACCCTCTAGAAATACAAGAAATTATCCTGCATACTACTCCTGAGAAGAAAGGAAAATATCTTGCTTGCCCATATGGTATTTGTAAATCACTTCTTTCAAAGTGCTCTGCTTGGCCAGAAGGTTGGCAAAAGATATCAAATCAACTCTACACAATGAATATGCATTTATTAAGTACCTATTATATGTCAGACACTGTATTAAGTGCTGTAGATACAAATGTTTAAGGTAAACAATCCCTACCATTTAGGGCAGTGGTTCGGTATCTGCATGTGGGCAGACTCACCTGGAGATGGATAGAGGAGCTGTGTCTTGGTTCCTAAGACTGTTGGAAATATGTGTTTTCCGATGGTCTTTGGTCACCCCTGTGACCCTTGTGAAAGGGTCATTCAATCCACAAAGGGGTTGTGACCCACAGGTTGAGAACCGCTGATTTAGGGGCATATATTACAATGTGAGAGACAATATGTACATAAATAGGTATATACAAAACATACAAAAGTGATATGAAAGTTACCTTAAAGAGACTAAAATTAGCATTTAAAGGACCAAGGAAGGTTGTACATGGAAGGAAGTCGATATTGAAAGATTCTAAGAGGGAGAGAATAGGAGAGCATTCCAGGCTTGGGAGATATCCACAAGGACGGGAGATGGAATGTTGTATGTGAGAAACAATCAATCATTCAATATTTACTAAGCATCTACTATGTGCCAGATATTGTGCAAAGTGCTAGAGACATAAACAGATGAAAAAAGACAGTCCTTGACCTCAGAGAACTTACAATAAAGGGAAAAATTTTAAAAAATAAACAAAGCAGAATATAGTCAAAAGAAATTGGTAATAACAAAAGGAAGGCACTGGAATTAAGAGGGGTTGAAGAAGAGTTTCTGTAGAAAGCAATATTTTACTTGGGATTTAAAGGAAGACAGAGAGGTCAGTAGTCAAATCAGAGGAGAAAAAGTGTTCCAGGTGAAGAAATCTAGGGTTAGGGGTGCTTGAGACCCCAAAATACCAACATGCCAGGTACCTCCAAATTAATTAAACTCAAGTCTTCTCTCAGCCAAAGAAAAGTAAAGTTTATTAAAAGTGTGCCATATTGAGTAGACTCTTAAGGAGCCTCAGTATCTGTGACACTTGAATTGGGCAAGAAGGCCAGAATCATCTGACACAGAGTGAGTCTGTGCTAGGTCATTCTCAGGCCTTCCTCCTTTCAGGGAGGCCAAATAGGTCTGATATAAAGGAAAGTCCTGGGAGAAATCAATGGGTGGTATAGAGGAAGAGTTTGAGGAGGATCCTCAGGAGGAGTCAGATGAGGTCAGACTCTAGTCATGAGTTTGGGGAGGTTCTTCAGGGGGAGTCAATGAGATCAGACTCCAGGAATGAGTGATTAAGGGTGGGAAGTTCCTGGAGGATACTTGGAGATGACATACAATGGTGGGTGTAATGGTTACAGTATTTGAAGATCTTTCAGGCCCCTTGAACTAGCAGGAAGGGGTGGAGCAAGAAAAAGCCAGAGCCAAGATAGTGCCCCTGTGGTGGTGAATGGAAGCAGCTGCAGCAGCTGTGGTTGCAGTTGTGGTGGTGTGAACTCCTTTTTTTGAGCTAGCCAGAATCTCTACTAAGCACTCCTGCTGGGGACTGCCAAGGATGGGAACTGCTGAGGGCTGGAGCTGCTGGGAGCAAGCTATGTGGATGCTGAGCAGTTGCTGTGAGTGAGGAGAGGAGGATCTTTGCCTTAGGTAGCCTGTCCTGTTGTGAAGGCTTGAGAATATGGGTGTTTACTACATTAACTACATGAGCCAACTTCATAACTACTGTTATGGCTTTGACTTTCTGGTTTTGGGACTCAGTTTTCTGGTATTTGAATAAATGTCCTAGTTATATTTCCCATGTAGAGCACCTGTTACATTTTGTGATTAATAACCAAATCAGCACATTTATAGCTACTGTAGGTATTGTGAATACTGCATTGTTGATACAGTGGGCTAGGCCAGTTCAAGGGTGTAACAGATTTGGATATAGATATTTTGGGAGGATCAAGGGTAGGAAGTTGCTGGCCAAGGGAGGGCTAAAGATTTGGGCAGAGCCACAATGAAAGGCTTATAGCTTCAGGCAAATGCCTTAGTGGGAAGATTCAAGGACAGCTCAAGGAGGTTACTTAATTTACTTATTTCCCATAATCTACTCTCACCTCAATTATATACAGAAATGGTTGTACTGTTAATCTTACCATCACAGAAAAGGGTGCTGTTTTCATGTTGATGAGCTCTAAAATTGCTTTATTTGATTTTATTCTTTTTTTATTCTATTTTTCCTTCTGCCTTATAATATCTAACCTCACATAACCCTTATATTGGCTATACTTTCTTAACTTATCCTATTTATTTGTAAATTTTGTCAAACATCACATTCACTGAGGAGCCTCACTGGTATTTCAGCAATCAACAAATGTGCTTTGTTTATTCATCTCCACATTGTAACACTTAATTTTTTTATACTCAATTAATTGCATGACACATTTTCTGATTCAGTGACTGAGTCTACTGATAGGGCTGTGCACTCTAACAAACACTCTACAAGTTTTTAAATATGCTAGAAATTGTGCTGTGTGATTTTCTGATTGTGGAGTCTACTTTAACCATTGGGATCCAGATGAATACAATTTATTATTCATGCCTTAGTCTTTATTGACTCAGAATGAATATTTTCCTTATGATTTTTCTCAACCTTATTCCATTGCCTAACAATTTTATTTAAACAAATGTAATTCATAAATGACATTTTGGAAATCAAATTTTGAAATATTTTGTTACCAACAAAGTTTGTAAAATAAATATATATCAACATTAAATAATTAACAGCAATATGTCAACCCGCAGCATATCTAGTCCCTCTAATATTACCTCAAATTAAACCAGCACATGTTTAACAAAATAAACAATTGTATGAGGTGTATTTTTAAAGTTTCTCATCACAAAGTCCATGACACGTAGATCTTTTTTAGTGTTGCCCATGTGGGTTATTTTTGCCTGCATGTGTCTTTTCAAATGAATGTCACAAGGAGGTATAAATATCAGTCTTTAAATCTCTTCTACCCAACTTTTTCCAAGGGAAAATTTGATTCCTGACAGTTGGGGAGTAGCAGATCAAGATAACAAGGCTAGCTCATCTGCTCTTTTTGGGGAGGGGGTACTGCACTAAATTGTGTTTTCCACTACTAAACATTGTTAGTCAAGGTGAATATAATTTTAGATATAGGTTGGGCTCCTGGTTTCCAACTCTTTTATAGGTGAGTTCTGCAAGCACATATCTAAAATTTTGACTTCCTTTCCATTAAATGCCCATTTCACTAAATTCATTTAGAGTAAATAAGAACTATATGTGTCTGCATAAGTGTATGTGTGCATATCCACAAGTTGTTAGCAAACAGAAAACAGTGATGTTATGTATATTACAATATACTTAACAATATACCGAGTGAAAGGTCCCTATCTCTCACTGAGGTGGGTAGGTAGAGAGACACAGATAGAAGGAGACATAGAACCAGACCTCACCTAATTGAAAAATTTCTCAAATTTTTTAGTGTAGTAAAGTGAGAACAGAGAAATTCTAGCTTATCCAGCTCCTAAATAGATCAACTTCTTATCAGAGCCTTTCTCTTCCCCCATGCACCTCTCCCTGAAGATAATGTAGAATTGTCCTCTCTTCCTGGGATTTCTGAGAATCTCTATCTCTCCTCCCATAATTTCTTGACAACTCAGATTGATATAAGCAGGATATATCAAATTATCAACCTCTATCAAGTTATCAGTCTCCATGCAAGTTGACTTGAGTCCTAGATACATACATACATACACCCACACATATAAACTCTTATATATTCACATATATGTGTGTGTGTGTGCATAGAATGATATATACATACAGTATGTATTTATATGAGGACATATGACAATACACATACATATAAAGGTGTGCATAGTTATGTATATATGCACATATACAAAAGTGTGTTTATACATACATATACAGACATATGTATAGCTATATAAGTATGTGTGTATATACATCTCTATAAATACATATGCCTATACCTACATCTATATTTATCAACAAGCATTTATTTTACACCAACTATTAACTAAGCACTGAAGAAATAAAGACAAAAAGGAAATTGATGCTGTACTGAAGGGAATTGCATTTCTTCTAGGAAGACAAATAAATAGATGAAAATGTATATTGAAGCCCCTGGCAACACCGTATCTCAGAGCATGCGTGGTGTAGTGGTGTATACCAAGGTTATAAGAAATACATGCATCCTTCTACAATTTCTTAAGACAAAAGAACAACTTTCATAAGTTTCAGAGGGTAAGAGAAATTGATTTCTATCTCCATGATGTCAACATATTAACTTCAGCAGATCAACTCACTGTTGTTTTTTTTAAAGTTTGCAACCTATAAACACCTGTGAAAATAGTCAAAAGAAATAAATTATTGAAGTAACAGCTTCATTGTTAATTTTTTTAAAGTGAAATAATCTGAAATTTTTGGTGAATCTATCTTCTACATCACTAATAGATTTATAAAAGAGAAAAAAGGTTCTCGCTCAAATAAGCTGTAGCAAGGTTTATGAGAAACCATGTTTTAAATCTTCCTAATATGTATTTAGATACTTTTTTCTTGTCAACTTATATAGCTTCACAATTATTCAGAGTAATCAGTACATATGTAAATTAAACTACTAAAATATTCAGTTCAGTCAGTTAAGTATGCAGAAACTTAGCAGTTGAAATATTCAGCTTGGCTAGTTAATGGAATGCAGTTGATTATATAAAAAATAAAAATGTGATTATGACATATATGCAATAAAAAATTAGGTCCCAGATCTGTTATTTGAGCTTTGATCAGTTCATTGGACTAGTATTTTACTTGGAAACAATAAAATTAGTAGTGTATACTGTTCAGTTAACATTTTTAGCAAGCTATGTTTGCATTTAGTGCAAATTCCTCATCTTATTACTTTTTAGGAATGTTTACAAAGAAATGAAATATACAAAATTTCAAAATATTTACACATACTTATAAAGTAGAAAGTCACAAATCAGGGAAGAAAGACTATACGTACATATATGTGTATATATGTGTTTATAAATATATATATCTTAAATATTATGTCATTTTCTCAAAAAATTAGCATATTCTGTGGGTTAATAGGCATGCAAAGATAATTAGGTTTTAATAGGTATTATAATTTAATAATCAGATATTTAATAGGTATTATCCTTGTCTTGTAGAAGTATTATTTTTAAATTTCTAATATCTGGAATATGTTGATTATTTCATATAGTCTCTTATTTTCAGAATTCACAGAATTTGAGAAGGTCTTATTTTTTAAACTAACCTCTTATAATCTAATTATTTAAAAATCAAAAGAAAATGGCTATAGATATGCATACATACATGTATTACACACACATAAAGCATACAAACAACTTAAAAGGACACATCTCTGTATATAGGAACTATGAGAATCAACTATGCCTGTTTTTATCAAATGAGATACCTATGACTCCTGCTGTACTCTTGTATAACTAGATTTGATCTGGAGTGTTCTGTTGTAGACTCCGCATTTTCAGAAATACATTGATATATAAGGTGGACAGTTTCATAAAAGTGGGTAATATGTGTGGTAAAGGGTCTCAATTTGATGTCACAAGACAATTTATTAAAGAAACAGAGAATGCTTATTAAGGAGGAGATGAGATAAAGGACATGAAAATTGTCTTTAGGCATATGAAGAGTTGTCTTCTTAAGAGTGCTCAGACTTCTTCATTTTCCTGGCTTGAGAAGGCAGAGATAAATAAATTAGAGATGAAATTTACAAAAAAGAAAAAAATTGAATTGATGTCAGGAAAAAAAAAAAAGAATGATTAGAACTAGATAAGAGCAAAACATGGTTTCTTGGAGAGAGATTTTCCCTTACTGGAGTTATTCAAACATATACTAGATCTTTGATTTTCAACTTGTCAGAGTGAATATGTGTGTATGTTAGTGTATTATAATATCTATCTATCTACACATACACAGACACAGACACAGACACAGACACAGACACACACACACACACACACACACACACACGGGCTAAATATTCACTAAGGTCTCATCTAACTCCAAAGGCAGATGCTTTGTACAGCCTATCAATTGTTTCAATTTCTGTCCAAATAAACATTTACATGTCATTTTAGCTATTGAAACAAGATTTGTCTATGTTAAATTTTGTATTTAATCCTAAGTATTGGAAAATTTACATCCTTTTTTTATCAATTGGAGAGAGAGAAAGAGAGAGAATCATATTATGTAATTATTCTGTTGTCTAGCAATCTTATATACATATTGGGGTTTATTTGGATTCATAAAAAGTGAATTTATACAGCTTACTTTTATGTTATCAAAGGCAAGTATATTGTTGTTTAGAAATGTGGAGAGAAGATCATTTTGATTAATGTGAAAAATTGTATATATGCATTTGAATTTTTGTTATTTTTGTGCTGTATCCTCCCTCTAGCAACGTAGCATATGGTTACAATTCAATCTGCCTAAAATTAATTTGCCTAAAGGATTTGACCTAAATGAAATTTAGCTGCAATGCAAAATAGTGATGTCATGGTTTAACAGTAAGTGAAATCAGTAAATGTGCTAAGTTAGGTATTATGAAGAAAGTTGTTTTTTTTTTAAAAAAAGAAACCTTTGTCAGAGAGATGGATCTTAGTCCTATTGAACTCCTTTTGAGCTTCATAAAAATTTTAAAGGAAAAATTCACCTTTCAATTTTATTAGGTAGGTTTAGGTAAGCCGTTGTCTGGAAACAGGAAACTAAATAACCATCATATGGAAACTGACGTATGTTTAAAACATGTTTCATTCTTCCCTTTTAAAAATTTTTGGTAAGGGGAGAAAAAAAGATCTCTCCCCATTAAAGTACCTGGAATTTCAAGTGGTTCAATGAGTTTTCAGAGAATATGTATTCAATAGACTTTACCACTTTTCATTGTCCTTCTTGGGTGTTCTTCAGCTTATCAATAACTTTCTTCTCATGTGACACCTCAAATGAATGCAATGCTTTTAATATGCCAAAGTCAGAGAATGTTGGGGCTATATGCTATTTTTTGCATCCCATCTTTGCGATCAATTTGTTTTGCTTGTATAGTCATCTTTAGTTCTTTTACCATTATTGATTTGCTTCAGTTTATTTGTATTACCAATATGTAGTTTTCTCAGTACTTT
Source organism: Pseudochirops corinnae (assembly GCA_028646515.1). Lineage (NCBI taxonomy): Eukaryota > Metazoa > Chordata > Mammalia > Diprotodontia > Pseudocheiridae > Pseudochirops > Pseudochirops corinnae. The sequence continues at coordinate 100,477,876 of CM053591.1, forward strand.
TGAGAGATTTACCACTGTGGAGCCAGATTTTACTACAATGATAATTATTTCTGCTATAGAGGCCAGACATGCAGTTATTTGATACCTTTTAGCTTTTCTTTATTTCAAAATTATGATTGTTTTTTCCTTGAAAAATTCAGCAACATTTGGCCTTGGAAATCCACAAAAACTTCTATGGCATCCATGTTCTTATACATATACATACATACATACAATACATATATATGTATACATACACATTTATATTCATATTTATTTATTTATATGAATTGTAAGATAACATATATTTTTTATCTTGCAATATATATTTAGAGATTAGATATACTTAGAATTCATTTATATGTATCCATAGACATATTCTATTCCATTTTAAAATTTTCTGTTTTAATTTCTCTCATTATTCTCTGGCTTTTAGGCTTAGTTTTCTCCCTCATGTTGTCTTTGGTGGTTTTAGGCTTCCCTCTCCCTGTCTAATAGTCTCCTATTGGTCACTTCCTGGTTTCATCCCTTATGAATGGGTGTTCACCCTAGGAGTAGACCTCAAAATAATCTCAACTTTATCTTCTTTTGGGTAATTCACTTTTCAGTGGCACTGGTCCTTGTTTCAAGGGACTTCTTGGGGTTTAGGACTAGACTACAATGACTGTCAGTTACTTTTCAGATCGGGTACAGTCCTGCGTGCTGATGCAAAACTCAGCTCCCTCCATTATTTTTTGTTCTTTGAGAAGCATGGATACTGTAAGCAATATCCATTGTTTGCAAGTAGAAAGGAATACTTGAAGTCTATTACTTGTTGCCATGAAATGGTGAGGATGAAATCAGGAATAGGTTGTGACATTAAATACTGGAATTAAAACAAAGAAATACATTGTGAATTTTTGGAATAAAAGTCATTAGATTTTACAGTGGAGCCTTCAGGAGAACTGTGACTGTTAGAGGGCGGTGGAGATGTTAAGTGAATTAGGGGTTAGCATTTTCTTTTCTTTTTTTCAACTTTATTTAGCACTCCATTTTCCAAGCTTCATGTAAAAACAATTTTAACGTTCATTTCTAAAACCCCCAAGCCCCAAATTGTCTCACATCTTCCACCCATGTCCCCCATTGAGAAGGTAACCAAAAACACCTTCATAATAGGCATTTTGTGAAGGGCCAACTGTATTTCCATCCAACCTATTCCCCTTGCTGTTTATTCCATTCTCTCTCTCTCTCCTTTCACTCTGTCCCTCCTCAAAAGTATTTTACTTCTGACTACCCCCTCCTCCAATCTAGCCTGTTTCTTTTACTCCTCCTTCTCCTCTCCTTTTCTATAGGATAATACAGATTTCTATACCCAATTGAGTGTGGATGTTACTCTCTCTTTGAGCCAAATCTGATGAGAGTAAGGTTCACACACCCCCCTCACTCCTCTCCTCTTACCCTCCACTGGAAAAAAAAATGTTCTTGCCTCTATGTGAGTTTATTTACCCCATTCTACCTCTTCCTCTCTCTTTCTACCAGAACATTGCTCTCTTCACCCTAACTTTATTTCTAAGCTATCATTCCTTCATATTCAAATTATGCCTGTTCCTTTTATATATACTCCTTCTAACTGTGCTAATAACATGAAAAGTCTTATGAGTTACAAATATCAGCTTTCCATCTAAGAATGTAAATGCTTTAACTTGAATAAGTCCCTTGCTATATCTCTTTCCTGCTTAACTTTTCCTGCTTCTGTTGAGTCTTATATTTGAAAGCCAAATTTTCTCTTTAGTTCTGGTCTTTTCCCACGAATGCTTGAAATTCCTCTTATCTCATTGAATATCTCAGTTTTTCTAGGTAGTTGATTCTTTGTTTAAATCCTAGTTCCTTTTCCCTCTGGAATATCATATTATAATCTCTCTCATCCCTTAAGGTGCAAGCTACTAAATCTTGTGTTATCCCAATCGTGGTTCCATAATACTTGACTTGCTTATTTCTGGCTGCTTACAATATTTTCTCTTTGACCTGGGAACTCAGGAATTTTGTTATGATATTTCTGACAGTTTTCATTTTGGGGTCTCATTCAGGAGTGATGGGTGGACTCTTTCAATTTTGCTTTTACCCTCTGGTTCTAGAATATCAAGGACAGTTTTTCTTATTATTTTTTTTACAATTTATTTATTTATTTTTCAAATTTTCAACATTCATTTCCACAAGATTTTGAGTTACAAATTTTTCTCCCAGTCTTTTGCCTATGCCCACCCCAAAATAGTTGGCCTACTGAATACACTTTTCCCCAATCTGTTCTCTCTTATATCCTCCTCCACACCTGCCCCCCCCAACTTTCTAGTAAGGCTAGACATATTTCTATACCCTTGTGCCTTTATATCTTATATCCCAGTTACATGTAAAACAAACAAACAAACAAAAAAATTTTTTCATACACATTTGTTTTTAAAACTTTGAATTCCAGATTTTTTCACTTGTTCCATCCATGCCCACCCCCTCTGGGAAGATATGCAATCCACTACAGGTTTTACTTGTATAGTCACCCAAATCATTTCCATAGTACGTGTATTGTAAAAGATTATCTATATTTCCCTCCATCCGATCCCACTTCTCACTTATTCTATTTTCTCCTTTGACTCTGTCCCTTTTCAAAAGTGCTTGCTTCTAACTACCCTCTCCTGCAATCTGCCCTCCCTTCTATTATCTCCCCTCTTAAATCATTCCCCCTTATTTTCCTATAAGGTTAGATACCCAATTGAATGTGTATGCTATTCCATCCTTAAGCCAAATTCAGTGAGAGTAAGGTTGTCCCATTCCCTTTTACCTTTCTGCTCTTCCCCTCCATTGTAATAGTTTTCTCTTGAGTCTTTTACATGACATAATTTACCCTAATCTTTGTCTCGCTTTCTCCTTCTCCCAATATATTTCTCTCTCACCTCTTAATTTTATATTTTAGATAGCATCCCTTCATATTCAACTCATCCTGTGCCCTCTGTCTATGTATACATGTACATACGTATACACACCTTTACATATATATTTATACACACCCTCCTATATATACATATATATGCATGTATACATATATACATATATATTCCCTTCAACTGTCCTCATACCGAGAAAAATGAGTTACAATTATCATTTTTTCCATGTAAGAATATAAATAGTTCAATTTTAATAAGTTCCTTATGATTTCTTTTCCCTGTTTATCTTCTCATGCTTCTCCTGCTTCTTGTATTTGAAAGTCAAATTTTTTGTTCAGCTCTGTTTTTGTCATCAGGAATGCTTGAAAATCTGCTATTTCATTGAATTATCATATTTTCTCCTGAAGCATTATAATCACTTTTCTTGATAGGTGATTCTTGGTTTTAATCCTATCTCTATTCACCTCCAGAATTTCAAATTCCAAGCCCTTCTATCTCTAAATATAGAAGCTGCTAGGTCTTGTGTTATATTGATCGTGTTTCCACAATACTCAAATTGTTTCTTCCTGACTGCTTGCAGTATTTTCTCCTTGACCTAGGAACACTGGATGCTGGCTATCATATTCCTAGGAGTTTCCTTTATTGGATCTCTTTCAAGAGGCAATTGGTGAATATTTTCATTTTCTGTTTTGCCCTCTGGTTCTAGAATAACAGGTCAATTTTGCTTGCTAATTTCTTTAAAGATGGTGCCTAGGCTTTTTTTTTATCTTGACTTTCAGGTAGTTCAATAATTTTTAAATTATCTCTCCTGAATCTATTTTCCAGGTCAGTGGTTTTCCCAATGAGATATTTCACACTACCTTTTAACTTTTTATTTGTTTTGATCTGTTTTATAGTATCTTGATTTCTCATAAAGTCATTGCCTTCCAATTGCTCCAATCTAATTTTGAAGGAATTATTCTCTTCAGTGAGTTTTTGAAATTTCTTCTCCATCTGGCTAATATTGCTTTTTAAGGCATTCTTGTCCTCATTTTCTTTTTGGGCCTCTTTTCCCATTTGACTTAGTTTATTTTTAAGATGTTATTTTCTTCAGTCAGTCTGTTGGCTCACTTTTCTTGATTTTATTGCATCATTCTCATTTTTTTCCCAATTTTTCCTCCACTTCTTTTACTTGGTTTTCAAAATTCTTCATGAATTGCTCCATGAACTGTAACAAATTTCATATTTTTCTTGGGAGGTTTTGATGCTGGAGTTCTGACCTTGCTGTCTTCCTCCTGTTCCATGCTTTGATACTTTTAGTTCCCCCAAAAGAAATCTATGGTAGGATTGTGTTTCCTCTGCTTGCTCATGTTACCAGTCAATTATTTGACTTTTGAACTCTTCGCCATGGTAGAACTCTGCTTTCAGAATGGAGAGAACTTCGTCTCAAATTGCTGGGGTTTTTGTAGCTGCTAGAGTAATTGAGAGGGCTCCCTCTCTGCAGCCTCCACAGGCTCTGGCACCTAGCCACACACCCTGTCACCTATACCCAAGAGTGTAATGTAGATCTAAGCAGGTCAAAGCAAGAGTGATTGCCCTCTGGATGGTCACTTGGTCCCCATACAATATGCAGGCCAAGAGCTCTTGAGGCAGCTACGCAGTAATGACTGCATAGCATCCACTGCTTCTCACCCTGGGACCAGGGGACAGACCATGCCCTTCTATCCACCTCTGTTCCAACAGAATTCCACATTAACCTTCTACTTTGTCTTTTTTATTTGTGGTTTGAGAAGTCTTGAAACAGCCACAGCTGCTGATGCTTTACTCTCCTGAAATCTGCTTGTGCTGCTGCTGGTCAGACCTTCCCTGGGGCAAAAACTGCGGCTCATGTAGGGCTGGGCTTGACTCCCTGTTTGGTAGGATAGCCCCCTCCTGCTGGCCTGCTAGGCTACCTTCAGCAATAGGTTTGTTTCTTTCTGTCACTTTGTGGGTTCTGTAGCTCTAAAATTTGTTTAGAATCATTTTTCACAAGTATTGGAGGAGGTGAAAGCCTGAGCAGCTGGAAATTCCAGTTTCTACTCCACTATCTTGGCTTCTGATAATTTTTTGAAAAGTAGTTTCTAGGCTCTTTTTCATCAAGATTTTAAGGTAGTCCAATAATTTTTAAATTATTTCTCTTCATCTACTTTTCAGGTCAAATATTTTTCAAATGATATATTTTACATTTCCTTCTTTTTTCTATTCTTTTGGTTTTATTTTATGGTTTCCTGATTTCTCATAAAGTCATTAGCTTTCATTTACTCCATTCCAATTTTTGAGAAATTATTTTATTCAATGATCTTTTGGACTTCCTTTTCCATTTGACCATTTCTGCTTTGTATGACATTCTTCTCCTCATTGGCTTTTTGGACTTCCTTTACCATTTAGCCTAGTAGCATACTCTGCATGGCCTTCTAGAAAAGTTTCTTTGATCTGTTTTTCTAGGAAAGACTGCACACACAGGGATTAACAATCCTACTTTTAAATACATTCACTAATTCAGGGAAAAAGTCAGTGCCTTGAATGTCAGAGAAAATACAGGGAAAATATAGGCAGAGTAATTAACATAAAGGCCAAGAGACAGGGCTTTGACTGCCTGAATCAAAGCAATATTGCTATACACTTTACCTATACCACTGAATTGAAAGAGCATTTACAACTGAGTAAGCAGGTGTTTTGAACATATAGCTACTCAGAGTCTCAACCAGGAAATCATATGATCCTTCTCATATGCGAACTCATAAAGCAAATTACCAATTCAGAGTATATATACATTTCTCAGAGCCAGAATACATCACAACCCTTATGACTCAGTGCCTAATCAATTTAGTACCAAAGCATGTGGAAAACTTCCTATAAGCAAACCCACACCTAAGCAAGCTCCTCCTTAGTCATGTCCTTCCTCCAATAGGCTTTATGTGAGGCTTATTAATAGGCAGTGAAGATCTTATCCCATTAACTTTATGTCTAGTGTGTTTTTAAGGTGTTATTTTCCTTAGCATTGTGTATGTGTGTATGTGTGTTTGAGTGTGTGTCCTTCATCAAGATTTTGACTCATTTTTCATTATTTTCATGCATCAGTCTGATTTCTCTTCCCAGTTTTTCCTCTACTTCTTTTACTTGATTTTCATTTTTTTCATGTTTTATTTTATTTGTTTTAGTTTACATCATTCATTTCCACGAGATTTTGAGTTACAAATTTTCTCCCCAACTTT
>CM053591.1:100489643-100500564 GCA_028646515.1 Pseudochirops corinnae
ACAAACACACACATAACCATATACACATATATCCATACATCAATATCTTTCTAACTGTCTACCTTTCTATCTGTCTATCAATCTATCAGTCTATCAATCTATCTATCTATCTATCTATCTATCTATCTATCTATCTATCTATCTATCTCCTAGAGGCAATAGGGAACCAACCACTCGAGTTCATTGAGTAGGAGAGAGAAATGACCAGATCTGTTTTTAAGGAAAATAATTTTGCAGTTATATATAGAATGAACTGCAGAGAGGAGAGACTTGAAGAAAAATGGTTAACAAGAAAACCATTGTAATAATTGATGTGAGAGGTGATGAATTCTTGAACAAAAGTATTGATAGTACATATAGAAAAGAATCATATCTGAAAGTTATTATGAGGTAGAAATGACAAGATTTGATAACTGATTAAATACATAGCATACGGAAAAACAAAGATTTGAGGATAATGCTCAGTTTACAGTTCTCAGAGATTGCCTCAAACAGAAACAGTGAAGTTTCTAGAGGGTTTGGGGGAAATGTAATAAATTTTGCTGTGTACACATTGAGTGGGAAATGTCTTTGGGACTGAAGCTCTGAAAATAAAATGAGGATAGATGCAGAGAGACAGAGACACATACAAAGAGGTTGATAAGTAGATTTATGAGTCATATACATAGAAATGCTAATTAAACTCAAGGAAGTTGATTAGATCACCCAGAGAAAGAGTCTAGAACAAAGTCTTTGCAAACTTCCACAATGAGTCTGGGTAACATGAATGATTACTCAACAAAGGAGATTAAGGAAGGAGCTTTCACATACATTGGATGAAAATTTGGGGAAAAGTATTGATGTGATTACCCATAAAATGTAGAGGTCTAGGGTTAGGGGTTGCTCAAGACTCCAGAATACCAACACACCAGGTCCTGCTGAATGAATTTGACTCAAGTCTTCTCTCAGCCAAAGAAAAGCAAAATTTATTAAAAGTGTGCCATATTGCATAGACTCAAGTCTGTGCTAGGTCATTCTATGGTGCTCTCATACCACAAGGAGGGAAGATGGGGTCTTATGTGCAGAAAAGTTGTTGGAGGAATCTAGGGGTTGTCTAGAGAAGGAGTTTGGGGAGGGCCTTCAGGAGGAGTCAATGAGTTCATACTCCAATAATGAGTGATTAAGGGTGGGAAGTTGCTGGAGGCTACCTGGAGCCCACAGACAAAGGTGGTCTAGGCCAGTTCAAGAGTGGAACAGTAGAATTGGGTATAGATACTTTGAAAGGCTCAAGGGTGAGAACTAGATGGACAATGGAGGGCTGGGCTGGTAAGAATAAGTGATCTGAATTTAGCTATAATGAAAGGCTTATGGCCTCAGGCAAATGCCTCATCAAATGGGAAAATTCAATCAGAGTTCAAGAGGTTTTCCCAGAGCCTGTACCTCAAAAATTCCAGGAGTGCTCAAAGGGATTCCCACAGCTTCTACCTCATCAATCCTCAGACTCCACTTGTGACTCTTTGCACTTTATCAAACATGTCACAGTAGTTTTTCTACTCCAGAGGTTCACTGTGCCCTTTTGTCTCCTTCCTCTTATTCGTTGTTTTGATCCAGAACCTCCACACCTGACTACAGGTTTCCTCCACCAAACCTCTATCTTCCTTTCCCTTCTCCAGACAACCTCTTTCAGATTTCTAATAGTCAACCCATTGGAATGATCAACAATAGGTCCCAGACCAAGGCCTACTCAGTCATAGTGACAAAGTCAAAGTAGGGAAAGCTGGTTCAGTTTTGAAAGAATTCAATCAGACTTTCTCTTTAGCTAATAAAGCATAAGGGCCTGAGACTTAGCAATGAGCTAAATAAAGGCACTGATATAGGAAAAGAATTAGATTTTTATAGCCAGAAAGCTACATAGCCTATAGGATGATGATGTAACTTTAGGATTTCTAATGGGGGTCAGAGATTTAGGGAACAGATAGGTACAAACAAGGTGAGGAAGGTGGTTGCTTGCAAGATAAGGAAAAGTTCTCATGACACAGATGGGGAAGATAAATGACACAGGATGCAGAAATGAATTACACAGGTTGGGGAACACAGAATAAGGGGGAAAAAAGCAATTCTTTTGGTATAGGTTGCTTCCTATATATAGAGATAAGTGGAAGAGGCACTAAGGCACCCTCAAGTTATAGGATGGGCTAAAAATAGGCCTCAACCTCCTCTCAGGGGAGCTGGGAAAGTAATCATTACTATTGACCCTTAGGGCACCTTTGTATCCACATCAATAGTTTGGGTTAAAGTGGCTCAGAGTGAATGTAAATATCGATCATTTCTGTTTTGGCAAAGAACCCTGAGGGTCTTCCTCTCCCAGATGGATTTTTTTTTTGACAGGGCTAAAGAGACCTTTTTCTGCCTTCTTTCTTACCTAGACTTAATCACTGAATGATGCCACACTGAGACCTATTAAAGTCCTTAACTTAAAAAGGCCATGATCTCCCACAGCATCCAGAGCCATCTTGAGTCATATTGATCTATATTTTGCCACTGGGCCCATATGGCTCTGGAGGAGAAAGGACCTCCCTCACTTAAATCCAATTCACTTGCATATCAGAGCATGACCTCACTTGAGTCATAGTCCTCTTTGAACAAAAACAGTAACAAGCCTATATATTAGAATATACTGTCCTCAGGGGGACAGGGGCAGTCTTTCTGCTTCTTTTTGTATTACTAGTGCTTAGCACATTGCCTAGCTCTTAGGAAATACTAAATGCTTCTTGACTTGATTTAACTTGAATATCAATTAATTGCATTCACTGCCAAGCAAAGAGATATATATTTTTTTTTTTAGCCCTCCAGGGAAGCTACAAAAAAGTCACTTATTGTCCTGGGCTAATGCCTGCTATGTGTCACAGAGAATAGAGCAGCTGGATTTGGATTCCAGAAGATCTGAATTCAAATATGAGGTAGGCCACTTATTTGCTGTGTGACTGAGCAATTTATTTAACCCGTTTGCTTCAGTATCCTCAATTGCAAAATTAGGATTATAAGGGCACTTATTTCCCAGGGTCATTGTATGATCAAAAGAGATATCTGTAAATCATTTGGAGCAATACCTGTAACATAGTGACTCTATATAATATGCTTATTGCTTTGCCTTCCCTTTGTCCATACAGGAAGAGGATTTGATTCAGAAGCAGACTCTGATTTTTTCTTAGTTTATTTCAAGTTATTCTAGAATGTCTCCTTCTTAATATGATTCTTCTAACTCACAACACTTTTTAATAATTATTCTGAGTGCGTTATTTCACATAATTATATATACTTATATGTCCATGTATATATGTATATATGTTTGTATGTGCATAGCCAGGTCAAAAGGACTCTCACAAAAACCTGTACATAGATATGTGGATATATGATATGGTATGTGTATATGTACATATTTATGTCTTAGTAATTTCCATTAATAGAAAAGCACCCTGTGCTGTTACATACATGCACACATATATGAATACATATATACATACACATACTTATATATATTCATATAAGCACAAATATATACTGATTTAAAATTTTATGAATAAAATTATGATTCCTGATTTTCACAATTTCTAGCCCACTGTTGTCTACCTCTATTTTTTTTTAAATTTCATGCAATGCATTTTTCACACAGAATATTAGTCTGTAATTTTAAATGCGTTATGAAATACATATTCTATGATACTAACTATACCAGCATCTAGAAAATGGAAAATTTTGGAAATTTGCTTAGAAAAGAGATAATTGACTTTTCAAGTCATCTATCATCCTATTTTTTTGCTCATGAAACCTGCTTTTATTGTTTATGCTGCATTTTCTCATACATATTTATTTACTCAATTATATATTATATTATGTGTATTTTATATGATTACATTACATTTATTATATATTATAGTGTTTCATTTATATATTTCTGTATTTTAAAACTTCCTTAGTAATTCAGCATGTATAATTTCTTATTTTCAAAATAACATTTTAAGGTGTCTATAATATAATATAAGGCTTCTATAACTATAATAAGCCTGGTGGATATAAAATGAAATTCACTTTCATAAAAGGGGAAAGCATTCTTTTTAGGATCAAACTGACATACTTATGCTCATCAATCCAAAGTCATTACATATAACAATGTTCTCTTTGATATTTTGTTTTTTATATGTTTATCTATAAATAAGGGTGACTTATTTGTAATGATTACTGTTTTGTCATGTATGAGTGTATCAAGTTGCCTCATTATTATCCAAGGAAGCAGCCTAATACTCCTAGATAATAGAACATGTCCTAATAGAGCATAGTCTTAATATAACCTAATATAATATACTCTAATAGGTAATAGTCCTAATATTATCTAATACAACATATCCTAATAGAACATAATGCTAATAGTTCTAGTAGAACATGTTATATAAACATTAGTATGCAACCATGCTACCAAATAGATACTTATTTAATGTGCAAAGGATCGGTTAGTCAACTGCCCTTCAGTTTTGAGGGACTGCTTATCATCACTAAGCCCCCATATGTATTATAATCTTCATTCCCGAATAGGATAGTGTCCATACATTGACCCCAAATTAACTCAATATATATAGATAGATAGATATGTGTGTATGTATGTAGAAACACATATATGTGTGTATGTGTGTATGTATGTATGTATGTATGTATGCATGTGTATGTTTGTATGTATGTAACTGGCATTTTTTACTAGTCCTCTCATGGGGTGAGTATTGAACATCATAAGGAACAAACATGGAGGATAACAGGTCCTCCACATCTGAGTGCCCTCCAGGCCACCACATTCAAGCCTCAGAAACCTTCCCAGAATTCTTCCTAGCCATTCATTCTCACACCCTCCTTTATTCTGTATTTTGATCATTAAGAAAAATTACTTATTTGACTGAAATAAAAAAGTAATGAAAATTATGTGGATGCTACTTAAATATTTATTTCTCTACAACCCAGATGAAACTAAAATTGGCCTTTCACCCTTCCCAGCTTTCATCCATACCCTAACTCTACCTGTTTCTGTCAGCTCATACTTGTTGCTAAGATCATTTCAATGGAGCAGAAAATAAACATTAGGAACATTAGACAATCCTAGAAGAGGCAAGTCATAATGGATATAGTTTCACAGTGAGATAAATATACCCTGCCTTTTGAGATAAATATACCCTTTGGAAGAATGGGTACCAAAAAAGGGATAGGAAAGACCCCAAAGAAAAGCTTTGCCTATTTCAAAACTCTTCACACCCCTATCCACCAAACAACTAAGGGTATTTTTACTTTGAACAAATGGAGTTTTACAAAAATATCAGAGAACATATTATTTCCTACATAACTGTGGAATTTGTTGACCAGCATTTATATTGATCTTCATGAATTAGCAATACCTAGATATAGGCAGGCATTTAAACCTATAAACTCTCTGGTATGAAAAGAATATAGGGAAATGGGAAAACCTGGTTCAATGCAGGGAATATAATGAATTCCAAGTCATTCACTTCCTCTATTGCACTATAGCACTAATAATTTCTAAATTAAAACAGAAAACAGATATAAGATCACAATAAAATAGGAATATATCAACAAGAGTATGACAATATACTTTGGATGAAAAATAAATGAACTAAAGTTCTATACAAAGTAGTATATTTGCAATTAATATATTTCCATATAAATATGTCATAGACTATCACAACATAAATTAAAAACCACACTATTACACACACTTTTTACTCTAATTATGACCAGAAAGCTTTCTGAATGGATCCTTTCTTACCTAGACGTATTTTGCACTAATCAGTCAAAGGGTATGATTTGGTTTCCACAATGGGGCAGTAGACTGAAGAAGTTACCAGAAGTATTTTGTTGTCCTCAGTAGTCTCTGAATTTTTCTTGTGTCTTGGGGTTGATGTTTTCCTGACAATAACACTCCACTGTGCACCATACTTCCACCCAAGTGCAGTTATTTTAAAGGAAAGTGTAAATCTCTTATTCAAATCAATCATATTAATATAACTACAATATATTTCCATTTGGCAGGACTTTCATTTCATTATAATCAATAGGAAGAATCTTAGGTATACATAATGTCAACCTCATCTCTTTTATGAATATGAGGATTTTGGGACAGATCCAGAGTTGAGGCCACCAAAGATTTTATGTCTTATTTATAAGGTTTAAGTCTAATTGATTCCTATTAAAAATATTTCATATATGGAAATTATTTTATTTAAAAAAATGTATTTTCTGTACTGAGCTCCATGCTACCATATAGAGATCATCACACTTCTAACTACTTATGGTGGGAACTAAAGTGAGCTTTTATGTTACTTAATAAAAAAAAAAAAGTTCTTGTGACAGTTCAAAAATCATATTTCATCCCATACTTCCATCATTAACATGTTGTACTAGCTGTGTAATTTATTTAACAAGCCTTCTGTCTAACTAGCCATGACAGGAAGACAAATATACCATAAGAGATATGTTTTGTTTTTTGTTTTATGTTTTGTTTTTTTTTTTTACCTTCTGATTGCTCAAAAAGTCATTGATTTATAACCTGTTTCAGTACTCTCACAGAGTGGAAAGGAATGCTCAGCCTGAAGTCACCCACAGATTTCATGACTGATCATCTAGATTATATGCTTTTAGATTTAGTACACAGTATCTTGAATGACTTGAAGTCTTAACAAAGCTTGTAGGGAAATCACCGTAGTTGAATTCTAGTTTCAGCTCTGCCTCTAAAGTTTGTGTGGCTTTAAACCAATCACTTTTCCTCTAAGAACCTCAGTTTCCTCATGGAAAAGTAAGGACTATGAACTAGATAATCCTAAGGTTCCTTTTAACACATATAGTCTTTACGATGTTGATCTAAAATATTTTTTGCTAGTTGATAAATGTCACGTAATTTCCTATTTTCTCTAGGTTGTCATTAAAATACGTAACTATTATAAAAGATGCCTCATAGGTCTACCTATTTTTCCCTTTCCAATCAAAAATCTATGTCATTGCAATAGAATGTGCCTAAAACACTGATGTGGAAACTTCATTCGCTGACTCAGAATCTTCAGAGGCTCCGTCCACGGAATAGTACTAATCTTGCCTGTTTTTTACATTTCACATTACTCCCTTCACTTGGTATTTTGGACCAAATAGGCTACTAATGGTTCCCGAAGCTTGACATTCTATCTTCTGATGTCATACACTTGCTCAAGATATCTTCAATCCATTAAATATATTCCCTCATTGTATCTGCCTGGAGTCAGAACTACAAGCACTTTCTACCTTCATAAGTTTTCCTAGAAGTTTTTGTCTGATATTTGTTAACACTCAAAGGAAACTACCAGGCATCCTGAATATTTGTTTATGCATTGTATTTCCCCTGTAGAATGTAAGCTTCAAAAAGGTTAGAAACTGTGTGTTTGTTTTTTTTTAATTTTGCATTTTCAGAACACAGAATCTTGCACATTTGGATCTTGTGGAGGTTTGATTGTTATAAATGCCTTGACTGTGTGGAGAATGAGGAGAGGGAAGAAGGGAACTGTCATATCATTTGTACGTAGTATATAGACAACTCTGTGATGAGATAATGCCCTCTGGCAAAGCAAATCTGGATCTGCAAGTTACAGTCTGGAGTTGCCTGAATCACTGAGAGTTTAAGTGATTTATTCAGGATCTATGAGCCATGGTGTATAAAATGTGGGGCTTCAACTCTAGCTTTCCTGACCTATGCAGTTGTCTCTGCACTATGCCATGCTGCCTCTCCATATGTACAAATATTAATACTACTTCCACATAAACCATATTTTCTTGATGCTGAAGTTGGCCATCTATCTGCTATATCATACTGTTTTGCACATAGTATGCTAAATAATGAGTTACTGACACAAATACAATTGAAATACTGTATTTTAGGGAATAATTCTCAATCCTGACAATCTCTCTTATAAGATTCATGCAAATGTGACCTCCTTTAGGAGGAAATGACATACAGCTAAGAATTTAAGATAGAATTGTGAAACCTTCCTTACCATACATTTTAATGCTCTAGTGCTTGGCTCTGATTTGGACCGCTGCTTCAGTATAAGAAATAGCTCCTAAATTTCATAGGCCAATCTTTTAAAAATTAATATTAATTTGTCAGTTTGCTATTCAAGATCTATCAGTCTGATTTAGAGATCATGAAAGGCCATTGAGAATAGGAAGACTCATGTTTTGGAGCCTTAGAAAATGTATAAACATGGAACAAAACTCAAGGGAACATCAAATAAATAATTTCCTAAAATTACAAGAGAAAAAAGAATCATTTATAAAAAGCCTTCATTAAAAGCACATCCAAAGCTCTTTTATATTATGAAAAATAAAAAGGTCAAAAAAGAGTTGTAACTCATCAGCTTTCACCCATTACAAAAACAAAACAAAAGAAAATGACTGAAATTTATTTTATTTAAGAAAACATCTCATTACTGAAGAAAAAATATTCAAAATGTTTAACAAGATGAAATTGAGTTTAAATTTCCCTTACTCCTCATATAACAAAGTGTTAAAACTGTCTACCATGTTCACAGCGATACAAGTCAAGTCTCAGAGCTCAACACAGTGGAAATTGCCTGGAGTCAAGTAAGGCTCAGATAAAATGATTCTTCTATCTATCTTCTAATATCTATCTATCTATCTATCTATCTATCTATCTATCTATCTATCTATCTATCTATCTGCCCATCTTTCTGTCTATCTATCTATCTATCTATCTATCTATCTATCTATGTCTTTCTATGTGGATTGTTGAAGGTCCTCCTGTCCTTTTTTGCCAATGTAGACTGTGATCATGACTGCAGTGCCTTCAGGATTATTTTTAAATTTATGTTAGACATAAATTTCTAGTCATCATATAAATTTAAAAGAAAATATGATGCCTATTATCTTTATCTTCCCCAGGAGGAAAAAAAAAAATTGGGGGTGGGGTAAATTTTATTTTGTTTGCATCTTGGATAAGCATCAGAGTAAGAAAGAGTAATATAACTGTACTTCAATTCTGAAATTGACTTCCTTGAACAATTTCAGACTAATGTTTCAATTACTTTGTTCTTAAGCAAATCTCAAATTAAGCAACCTTAATATTCCCCTTAAGAATATTGAAATGTTATTTTAAATTTTATTTTTTAAATATACTAAAGCTGTATTTTTTACTTTTAACTTCTAAACAAAGATGCATCAGTAAATATTCAAAATGCAGGTGATTTTTTTTTAAATTGTGATTATTACTAAGAGTTAGTTTATTTTGGTTTTCCCCACAGGACAATATTTTCTTAATATAGAAAACTAGAAAATGTCATAGTTCCAAACGTAACATGCAAATATGACTAAAATTTATATGTTGGGTAATGAAAATTGTTGAACTATATAATAGTGCTATGATACTCAGAAACACATAGACATATACAAATATATATATACATGTTCTACACCCACATGTATTATTTTCTGATGATTAAAGCATCCATTTTTTATATTTGATCTTGATCAAATTGAATGTCAAGTAAGGTAATCTTTTTAATGTAGTTGAGATTCTTTGCCAATTTAATTTCTCATCAAAATTACCATATGTTCTCCATTTGTTTTTTGTTACTTGAAAAATGGTTAGAATTTTCTACTTTACTTCACTGTGTGTGTTTGAATGTGTATAAAAGGATTTTTTAAAAAGTCAATTGAAATTGCTATACAAAACAATTGGAAACAAATAATTAATATCAAAACATATGAATCACTGCACTTTGCCCAGGTAAGACTTCTTGATAATTAAAATGTTAGTCACTGAGAGAAGAAATATTTAAAATTAAAAATACTGAAAAAATGAAAGAAAATGTAGCACATCTTATTTCAAAAATAACTGAGTTAAAAATGTATGGAGAGATTTTTTTTAAATCATTGAAAACTTGCTGTGTAAGCTCGAAAAAAAAGCCTAGAAATCACAATTAAAGGAATCGTGAAAGAAATGTGTACTGTTTTCTTTGTACCACAGGGCACAGTGAAAATAAAAAAAAATAGAATCTACTTGTCACCTCCTCAATGATAGCGCAATATGAAAAAAAAAACCCACAAAACTCAGAAACATCATAGACAAAATCCAGAGCTTTCCGCATAAAGAAAACTGAAAAACATCAAGAAGAAATCATCAAAGCCCTGAAGAGTCACAACTAGGATTCTATAAGATTTAATGGCCACCCAAATAAAGAAGTGGAGAGTTTGGAGAAAAATAATTCAAAAGAAAAATATCATAGACTTACAACAAAAAATTACTCAGAAAACAACAACAACAAAATCGGAATATCATTTGAAAGGGGTAAAAATGGAGTATTAGTGAAGTAGAGGACTTCAAAATGTTCCTAGCGAAAAGACTAGAGCAAGTAGAAACTTTGAAATGCAAACTTAGTAAAAATGAGAAACAAACACAAAGAAAAGCTGCATAAATATACATGAGCAATCATAAAATATAAACAAGACAGAAACATTTACATTTTAATAAAGGAAGATAAATGTGTCCCCTGATCTAATAATATGAGGATTAATAAAAAGTGTGAAATGAGGCTCAAGTCCGGCAAGTATTTTCTTTATGTTTCATCAACTTTATTTTTTTATTTTTTTAAATTAAAATTTTTTTTTTATTTTGGTTTACATCATTCATTTGCATGAAATTTTGAGTTACAAATTTTCTCCTCATCATTCCCCTACCCACCACCTCAAAACAGCCATCCCAGTGTATCCCCCTTCCCCAATCTATTCTCTCCTATGTCTTCCCCCCTCACCCCTCTGACTTTTCAGTAGGGCAGGATGGATCCCCCAACCACAGTGTCTGTGTATCTCAAGTTCCAGTTGGATGTAGTTAATAATAATAATA
>CM053591.1:100501064-100516759 GCA_028646515.1 Pseudochirops corinnae
AAAGATCTTAATTAAACACCTGAAAATAAAGACAATAAAATAATACTTTAATTATGCATATTTTCAAGAAATAAAATGAATAAAATTTTCAACAACATTTTATTTAATTAGCATAAATGAAATTTTATAGGAAGACATAGGAGACTCATAGGAAATCTCATAAATTAAATGAATTAAATTAATCTCATTAATATGGAGAAAGTCCCCAATAGTTAATGAATGCTTTTATTCCATATGAAATTGTCATGACTAAAATTTATGTTAATTTAATAAAATGTTGAAAATTTCATTCATTTCATTTCTTTAAAATATGCTGGATAATGACATTTCCTTGAAGGTTTACAGAACATTGTATGTATAGTATCTCATTCCATCCTCACAAGAACCATGTGAGGTATGAGTTCATATTATTCATATTTTTTTTCTTTGTTTTTGGAGGGCAATTGGGGTTAAGTGACTTCCCCAAGGTCACATGGCTACTAAATGTTAAGTGTCTGAGGCTGTATTTGACCTCAGGTCCTCCTGACTCCAGGGCCACTGCTCAATTCACTACACCACCTAGCCACCCCTGATATTACTCATATTTTGCAGGATGAGAAACAGAATGAATGATGTTAGGTGAAATTTTAGAGTCACTTACCTAAGTATATAAAGTATTCGTAAGTATATAAAACAGAATTGAAACTCATGCATTCTTGACTCCAAGTCCAGCTCATCTCTATCCAGCTTTAATCTCTCTGCTGACCTCTAGCAGATTCTGACCTTGCATTTGTGACTGTCTATTCAATATCTCAAATTAGATGTTCTTTTATCACCATAAAAGCAAAGATGTACTAAATTGAACTATCACTTCTTCCCTAACCTCTCCTGTCTTGCTAAATTCCCTATTACTGTTGAGGTTTCCACTATCTGCCCAGTCCCTCAGGCTCATAGCCTAAGTGTCAGCCTTGATTCCTCACTCTTTCTCACCTCACATATTATATCTATTGCAAAGGTTTGTCTCTTTTATCATTATATCTCCTCCATATAACATTTGCACTTCTCTCCTCTGATAATGCCAGCACCTTGGTGTAAATCTGAATTATTTCACACTTGAAATATTTCAGTAGTCTGCTTGTTGGTCTTCCTTCCACAACTTTCTTCCCACTGTAGTCTATTTTCCATTCAGCTATCAATGTGATTTTCCAAAAGTGCAGGTCTGACTGTGACATTCCCCTACTAAATAAACTACATTGGTTTCCTATTACCCCTAGGATCAAATATAATCTTCTGTTCAGAATTCATAGCATTTCATAACATGCCTCACTTCACCTTTCTAATTTTCCTATACCACACACATATCTCTTTCTACTTTATGAGCCTATGATACTGGTCTCATTTGCTGTTCCTCATGTAAGAATCTCTGTCACCTAACTCAAGAGATTTTTTGCCTGACTGTCCCCCATGTTCTTTCTGCTCTTCTCGGCCTACTGGTTTTTGTCAAATCCATATCAAAAATTCACCTTTATGTGTTCTTTCTTTCTACTACTTTCTCTCTACTATTTCCAATTTATCTAGTATACAGTTTGTAAATAGGCTTTTTTGTATACTATCTTCTCCATTAGATTATGAACTACTTGAGAGGAGGGATTGTTCCTCCCACCTTTTTTTGTAACTCCATTGCCTGGCACACAGAAGATATTTAATGAGTGCTTATTTTGACTGCCTTACTATCTTGCCACCTAATTCCCTCACCAGTTCTCTATGTGATAGGCTCTATATAAGTATTAGGAAGAAAAGGAAAGTCATAAACAATCTTTGCCACAAAGAGATTACATTATAATGGGCAAGAGAACATGCATTTAAGGTAGATTCAGAGTAACTGGAAGTTAACCTTAAAGGGAAAAATAATGTATTAACAGCTAAGAGGACTGGGAAAGTTTTTCTTTCAGGAAACCATTTCAGAAACAAAACATAGGGAATATACATTCCCAACTTAAGCTACAATTTATGGTTTTCAATTTTTCATAAAACATTCTGCTTTTGAACAGTATGGTAGTGAAGTTTCTACAGGGACAAAGTTATAGATTTAAGACATGAAATCCACATGGTTTTCCTTAAACCACAAGACACAGGGACAGGGCCACAGGGTGAACCCATAACAAGGCTAGAAATCAGGCGCATCCATGTCATTGTCACAAGAGGAATCAATTAAGAACTTGTCAATAGATGAATGTCAATTCTTCACCAACATTGACATAAATTAAAAGATGGAAGATCACAATCATGTGGGAAAAGGAGGATACACACACACGTACATGCATACACATACGTGCATGAGTAATTTTTTATTCTTATATTTTCTCAGTCTAAGGATTATATGTACCATGAAAATAATGTGTACATCTTAAATATGTCCATAAAGCCATTACTACAGTCATTTGAAATTGTAAAATCACAGGTTCATTCAGTCAAGAAGAAACATTGCCTTGAGGAAAAAGGGGAAAAAGAAAAAGACAGTGCTATGAAAAGTGGCAGGAGATAAAGGCTGTATTTTCATTACACACACACACACACACACACACATATACATATATACAGCAATATATGTAGGTAATAGGGAATTTTTTAAGATGAAATATCTTTATGGAAAAAGAAGAATATTTTTGAGCAGTAAGTATGACAGGAAGACTAGCTGAATGAAGAATTTGAATGGTGAATAAATCAATGAGTAATGAATCCACTTCTATATGGTTAACATATGTGTTTTTCAATAGCACACATTTCTAAAGCCCTCTGTATCTCTCTCCCTCAGTGTGTGCATGTGTGTGTGTGTGTGTGTGTGTGTGTGTGAGAGAGAGAGAGAGAGAGAGAGAGAGAGAGAGAGAGAGAGAGAGAGAGAGAGAGAGGCAAAGCAGCAAGCAGCTGTTGGAAAAAAAAAACCTTAACATTCTGTACTTGACTTTCAAAGAGTTGAGTGCCTGGGCAAAGTGAATATTTAGTGTGGCAGCTGGCATTGTTACTGATTGAAGAACTACTTATTTCACTAAGTGCCTACTTTCCTGGAAATTTGTCTCAGTGCCTTCCACATAATTTATAGCTTATCCTAGTGAAATTTCCTCCCTACCCCCCCCCCCTTTTATAGGCAGCTTGGAGACGCATGCCTAATATCAATGGAATGTAGTGAAAAAATATTTTCTGGAGGGGCTGGGAAAGTACTCTGTATGCATTAATGCTACATGATGGTCTTTGTTGATAGCTAAAATATAGTGACTTATGAGACAATTTGTGAATTCAGTTGTAGTATTCAAATACACTATTGCATCTCTCTAGATAGTCAAGTAAGATTGTCAAAATGTTAACTACACCAATGACAAAATATCCATTTTTGAATAATTGAGAACATAGCCTGACTCTCAAAAATAATTTTGAAAACTGAGATAGGTGAAAAATACATATATACAGCAATATATGAAAAACATACATACATAAGTACATGCATAATGGTAACAAGAAGAGAGAAAGCAAAAAACATGGATCAGAGCTCTACCCATATTTATAAGAGAAAGAACCAAGCTTTGAGCATTGGCTTAATCTATTCACAACAGTCTTTCCTTTTTTAAGAGTTAATATTTCTTTTGTAAAAGACTGAAGAAGACAATAGGTGATTTAACTCATATATGCTTTCAGGAAACTGACTGTTATAGTCCAGATTGTTCCTGTCTATTTATGTGGTAGATTTCTATGGCCTGAAATCTGTACTGTTAAGGTGACATTCAAGAACTAGTGTATACTAATTATGTTCATTGAGCCTTGTGTAGTACATTGGTGTGCCTCATTCAGGACAAAATGTGGATTGCATTGGTGAAAACTTGCACTGTATAGTTAGTCTGAGATCTAAATATCTGTCAGTCCATGAATTTCCCATAATTTAGAAATGTCATGCAGAGGTGGGTACCCTGGTTTCCAAAAGAGAAGGTTATATATGAGAAGGATAAAAAGGGAGAATTTGAGTTATAAATGATAGAGGACATTATGAAGGTGGAATTGGTAATAATATCAGTGGTTCAATTTGTGGAGAAATTTTGGAGAATATGATGAAATCCTGAAAGAAAATAACTCAAGCTAAAGGAAATGGAGAAAAGGGCTACCAACTGAAGGAGAAAAAAATGTTTATGAAAACTGAGGAGCAGGAGACAAAGGACTCAAGATGAAAGAAAATGTGATTGACTAGGTAAGTAAGAAAAAGGTAAATAAATCAAATTGTTAAAGCAAATTGAGAGATTGTTAAGAGAAGGGAAAGAAACTTGACTGTGACTTTCAGGACAAGAATTGCTAAAGCAGCTGTCAAGGTGTTAAGGAGATGTTAATGAGGTGAGATGTAATCATAAAGGCAAAGGAGCAATTTAAAAGACTGACTGATGAACCTAATTTCTGTAACTATTGAGAGTAGAGAAAGTTGTGTAGTGATTTCCCTCCAGGACAAGAGGTTTGTATTTCTGTCATGCCAAGTGACTGCAATCTATGTATACATAAAGTGATCTAGTATCTCAGAAGGGATGAAAAGGCTCAAGGAGCTACTCTGAATACTGTACATTACCAGAGACAATGAGAAGCTCCTTAAAAAATAGATGCCTGAATATAAAATAGAGAACTAAAAGGATCTGAAAAGGAAGAGATAAATCTAATTTATATTAGTAGGTTGAATGTAAAAGAATGAGCCATGGAGGAGGAGGAAGAGATAAAGAAAAAAAAAAACAAGACTACTGAATATCTAATACTAAAAACAAACAAGAAATCAGACTCTACTTGAAAAATAGATCAATAGGCACTCTCAAGTGAGAGAACATCTAGTAAAGGTCAGAATAAGAAGAAGAGATGAATAGTAATGATTGGTGATTCATTGCTGAGGGGTAATGAGGCTAGATGTGAAACATTACCCAAAAAAATTAATCTCTGCCATAGTTTCCTCAACTGTAAGAAGACGATAATAGTATGCACATTCTATGGCTGTTGTGAGGCTCCAATGAGATAGTACTTGTAAAATGCTTAGCATAGTATTTGGTATATAGCTGTTGTTTGTCCTTCAAAATCAAAGAGAACCATGACATCAGGGAGATGCCTTGACATACAAGTGAATTGGATGTAATTGAGGGAGGACTGTGTAAAGTCACCAACCTTACTTTCTCCTCAAGAGTCATCTGGGCCAGTAACAAGATATAGATCAAGATGACTGGAAATAGCCCTGGATGCAGTGGGAGACCTTGCCTTTTGACTTAGACAACAGCCTCACTCAGTGATTAAGGCTAGGTAAGAAATAAGACATAGAACAGCCTCTGTTTTCTAATAAAAAAAAAAATAGATATGAGAGGGGAAGACCCTCAGGGTTTCTGACCAAAACAGAAATAATTGCTATTTAAATTCACTCTGAACCAATTAGGGCCCAAACAATGACCAAGTGGGACTTGGCCTAGGACCTATTGTTGGCCAATAAACAGAGCAAGAGTAATTTGAGTTAGTAAGTACAGAAAATATTGGACAATAAACTGAATATCATAGGAAAACAAAACGTGATTTTTACCATTGAAGACAAGAGATTTGGAAGATGAAAGAACATTTGAGAAGTGTATAAATGAAGAGCTGGTTAAGAAGATCGTATTTGGATTTATGAACTATAGCTAAAAAGAGGAATGTCAAAATCCTAGCTACTGTTGGACTAAAGTTACCATGAATTTATAAGAATTAAATTACTTGGAGTCTTTCAAAAAATTCAAAATGGCTTTAAAAAAACAAAATTGAAGGGTACAGAGGAAACACATTTATTTTTCTATCTCTATGTATAATACATATGTATCTATGTCTATATATTTATGTGTGTATGTATCTATCCATCTGTTATCTAAATCATTTCTCTTTATATTATGTATGTGTCTATGTATGTATGTATGTGAATGTAATGTATGTATCCATCTTTCTTCATACATATGTTTATATATCTATCCATCCTTCAACATGTGTACATATCTTTGTGTGTATGTGTATGAATGTATGTGTGTCTCTTCACCTGTTCACCTATCTTTTCACCTGTGTATATATGTATGTTTATGTATCTATGTACCTCTTTATATGTATTTCTCTATATATCACCTATGTATATCTCTATATACATGTGTCTTAAATATAGTGTAAGAAAAACAATCAAGATCTTCAAAGATTTATGCTAAGACAAAAAGCAAGAATGGAATGAAGAATATATATTAGTGTCTCAAATATCTCTACAAAAATGCCTAAAGGATAATCAATAGTTAAGATAAACTAGAAGTTTTGATAGAAGGATCAAATTTGAGTTCATAGGTATGAATAAGACTTGGTGAAATGTGATCTATGACTAGCATATGGCTAGCTAAGTATAATTTATTCAAAAGATAGAGAATAAGGAAAAAGGAGTAAGAATATTTAGCATTGTATAAGAAGATATACTTAAGTGAAAAAAAGTCAGGAATTAGAGGCATAATGGGGAGACAAAGAGTGAAACATATGGGTACAGAGCAGTTATGGCAAAAGCAAAGGATATTTTGTCTTTGGAGTAAAAAATTACAGACCCCCTTGACAGATAAAGGTAATAAATGAGTTCAGGAAACTGGTCAAAAGCATGACATAGAGGCTTGTTATGGTAGTTACGGAAAACTTCAATTATCCAGACTACATAATACTTTCATTGATTGTTGTAACAATAATTCATCCTTTACATGTATCAGAAGAAATAATGAGAAATTCTAGTTTTAATAAAGTTACTGAGACGAAAAAAGGAACTTGGGAAAGTGATGCTTCCCTCTTAGAATTTGTGATAGAGAAAGAAAAGGGAACTGAAAGTACCATGATGAACATTATAGATTTGGAGGAAACATATTTCCAAAGAGTTCAGAGGAAAGATAGGTTGAATCCATTGGAGTAAAATGCTGTGGAGAAGAGAGCTAGGATGGAAAGGAGATCTCAAGAATAAAATTCTGAAGACACAAATGGAAATATTTATGATGAGGGAGAAAAAGAACAATTGTCTGAAGAGACCTTTGTGAATGTCTTGAGAACCCACAAACTAGCTCATAATTTATGAATATGCACTTAGCTATTATGTAAAAAAAAAGTTTTGCATGACTATATATACACATACATAGAGAGAGAGATTATTTAAAAATGAATGTTCAGAATAAATAAACATAATTAACAAAACAAAGACTTGTACAGAAGTTAAGAGTAGGTAACAGGACTAATATAAAGTGATAAAAATTCACATAAAATTATAATGTGAAAGTAACATCAGGAATACTAAAGCTCAGACTGAGTTGAGGCTTCAAGTATTGTACCCAAACTCAAATCCCAGGTCATCATACACCACCTGATTTGTGGCCCACCATTAAGCACCTTTTTGTCTTGGCTTGAAAACTGCTTAAGGCATGTCTAGGCATATTGCTCAAGGCCAAGTTCCCTGACCCCTCCTTAACTAATCAGCATTTTATTCATTCTCCTTGAATCATTATAGTGTATAAGGTTCATTATAGTGTATAAGGTTCATTTATGTACAAGGATCTTATCTAGGGATCACCCTGTCCTGTCCGCCCCCCAACCTCTTTGCCCAGAACATGACTCTAGCCTGTTCTGGGGAATTCCAGTCCCCTTTAATCCATGATCCTCCGCTCTGCTCTGGAAAGCACTGACTATAGCCCTCCACCCTGTGACATCCACCCTTTTCTAGGAGGTACCCCCATGACACAGGAAGGTTGCACCCTGGTACCCTTGCTCCATTTTCCCAAATTAGCCCTGAGCTATAGATGTGACCAATGGCTGTTCTTTGCTTCTGTATGTCATGTCTGCTAGATTCCCTCCCTGATTGTGGTTTTTGTGGTTTTGGCCTATATGATTATATATAATAAGTCGGTACTCCCCAAAAAATCACTATTCATTTGAGTGAATACACTCAGGTAGTCGCACACTTGCTTAATAAATCCACACCTAAATTTATCTCGAACCCAGGTCTTGACTTGCTCTTATTCTCTGCACAACACAAGGAAAACTAAAGACAACAGCAAAAAGAGGTCTGTTTTTTAAAGCTTTGTTGGGAACAAAAAATAAGATAAAAAAAGGCTAACACTGATACTGAGTGCTGGATAGGAGTGAAGGGGAGGGTAGAATTATAACTAAGAGAGAGAAAGCAGCGATGTTTGGACATTGTTGTGCTTCTATTTACTTTGACAAAGAGAATGACCAAAGGACTGGAAAGAATAGCTCCATATTGGCTAACAGGGAATAATTACACTAAAAAATAAAACATACACCTGTTTACAAGGCATCAGTTAGAGATGAATTACAATCTTGGATATTAAAAAACAAAAACTGATGGATATGATAGCTGAGCAAATGACACTACTATTTGAGAGATCTTAGTGAATGAGGGAGGGAAAGAGCAAGTGTTGTACCACTTTTCAGAAATGGAAAGATGCAACCATAAATCAATGATCATGATTCTTCTTTTTAATTTCTAGAATAGCTGATTAAGAAGAAAGTCGCTGAACATTTGAAAAGGAAAGTAATGATCTCATAACTTTTTAAATAACAAGTCACCCTAAACTAAAAATAATTGTGAGGGGGTATTTTTTAATAATTTTAAAATTATTAGCTCGAGGAAATACAATAGATGCCATCTGCCTATACTTAAGTGGGCACTTGACAGCATCTCTTATTCTTTCTTGGTAGAAAGTATGGAGAAACATGTTACATATAAGTAATGGTAATTACCCCTTTTTTGTATTGGCAAGTAAGCAAGTACTCAGCACCTTGTTTCAAGTTAAGTAAAGGTAGCAGGTACTTAACAGTTAGTAATTGACCATGCAACTGTTAGGGCACCAGAAGGTATAAACCCTTGTCTCCTGTTACTGAATGAACAGGAAGGAGTTGGCTAAAAAAGGAAGCTAATTATGTGTGTATGTAAGAAAAGCCCCAGAGAGGCACAGTCTGAATTTCTTCTGACAAGAACCTGGTGGCAGAATCTGTTCTGCTGGGGAGAGAGAGAGATTCTCTCTGCAATATCTGGAGCCTGAGCTGCTACTGCTAGACTGAGAATTGAGTCAGAATTGTCTTCGGACAAGTATCATGGAGACTGAAGTTGCTGCCACCAGGTAGGAGGAACCCCACTGCTAACCCTCTTCACCAGGCTGGAGAAAACTATTTTGATTTTGAAAACCTGGGAGGAGTGATTTTGATTCTGGGAGTCAGCTGAGATTTCTTCTGGGTCCTAGGGCCAACCAAACTGCTGGAGAACTGAGGAAGCCTAGCTGTGCTGCCAGTATCCTGTCTGTCTGTTTTGAAGTTGTTTTTTGTCAGATTTGTCTGCTGGTGAGGAGCAGTGCTGTTGTTGCTGAGGTTCTGGAACCTTGCTGTTGGCTCAGAAGCCCTGAAGAAGGATTTTCTTGTACCTTTACAGAAATTCTGAAAGAGGCCCTTGCTGATGTTTTCAGGGGTCCTGAGACTGTTCTGCAGGCAGAAAGTGAATTGATGAGGACATTGCCAATGGATATTGTGGCTTTGTTAAGCTTTGTCTCCCCAGGAATAGAGATTGCTCAGAATTTGCCTAGGGTCAAGATGAAGAAAAGACTTCTCCTTGGGTATTGAACGCTGTAACATGGTTTACTAGTGACCTGTGGGGGGGGGGGGGGTGGGGTGGAGGAGGGTTTGTGTATTTTCTAATGATTGTACTTAGTGATTAATGATACCTAGTAATTGATTGCTGAATAAGTGCTGATCGAGTTAATTTAGTTGCCCCATTAGTGGAAGACTACTATTGTACTCTGAGATGATTGAATGACTGAGTAAGAAAGCAAACTTCCTTAGGGGTACCAGATGATTCTTCTTTGTTCTAAATATTGTGATCACTTTGGTGAAAACGATGTGGCCATTTTAATGATAAGCTGTTGTAAATATAATATTGTGATTTTCTCTGATAAGTTGTAATAATGTAAATGCTATACCTTGATTTTCTGTCAATGTTTTGCTCTGATTTGTTATGGAATAGAGTATTCATGATACTGTAAAATCAGAAACTTAAAAGCTGTTCACAGTAGCATTCTTTTGGACAGCTATGAGTGCATGACATTACAACATAATAATAGATTTCTGTGGAAAACATGAATTTCCCAAGCATCTCTATTTTACTCTACGATGTTTAATATTTAAATCATAAGTTTGATAAAGGCCTCAACAGCATGCTAATCAAATGCACATCTTTGTATTAAAAAACCTGAGTGTTAGTGTCAGGATTTGATGATAATGATGATGGTGATGATGATGACATGGTAAAATATTAGGTTGAATCTAGGAAGATAAAAAACAATAGTGATGTAACAACAATTCTTTCTGGTTTCATCAACCTAGAGTCAGGCTCCTTACAGCTCCTCAGTAGTCTAGGGATACTGTACTCTAATGACATCAGCTTGAGTACCCATTCTAAGTTTATTCTCCTCACTGTTAGCCACCACTGACAAACATACCTCTTCCATGAAAAGGATTAACAACTGGTTTTTGCAAAGTGTTAAGAATATATGGTGTGAAACAAGTATCAACATTTGACCAACTTAGGGGCAACTACTTACTTATTAATTTTCAAAGAGAGTGGGCTGATTTAACACAGTTTACACATAGCTTTATTTTAGTCAAGTTCATGTCTAAATGTAACATTGCAATCACAGGACTGGTCTCTAAATGTTTCCTTTCATGGCATCAATGCTGGACTAGCTTCCAAACCTTTTCCTTTACTCCTAGATAACAGAGATCCTGAACCTCAGCTGGCTCACTCACCTGACCTTTTAAAACACATAAGGTTTTCATCTCCAAATTTCTTCACCCAAAAGCAAACAACAAAGACTGAGGCGAATAACTGAGGTGCACATTCACAGACACACATTGACTTTGACTGTGAAAGAGCCAGATGCTTTAAGGGCATTGTCTCTCTCATGATGTGGTCTGACACAAAATCACCTGAAATAAAGTGGTCTAAAAAAGAGAAAGAGTTCAAGACTGACTTAGACTGTTTGAATGTCATAAGCCTTTTATTCTGTGACCATAGTGGCTGTCTGTCATGAGACTTCTATTCAACATGCAGTTGGCAGACAAAAAACCAGTTATAAAATGTATATACATGCTCCTAACGGTCTCTAAACTAATATTTTTTAAGGGCAGTTTTAACCATGTCCTAATCTCCTTCCATCAATAAAATTCAGTGTTTCCCCATCACCTCCAGGATGAAATATAAAAATTCTATATTTGATTTTTAAAGTCTGTCGTTACTAACCTTAATAGTCTTCCCATACCTTAATTCACTCTACATAACCCAATAAATGTTCTTACACTTAGATTTAAAACATGACTTAAGAAATACAAAATAAAAATATATTTAGATAGTAGCTTGTTTAAAAAAAACTTCAATTTTTTGGTGGATTAAATTGTAATATGAGTCAATAGCATGGTATGGCAGCTATTAATCTAGTGGGATTTTGGACAGCATAAAGATAGACATGAGTTCTAAGAAAAATCCATGAAATATCCACTGGAGGGCAATGAGGATGTTACAGAGTCTCAAATTCATCATGTATGAGGTTTGCTTAAAGGAACTATACATGACTTGTCTGGAGAAGAAAAAACAGAAAATGTGTTAGCTTTATCTAAGTATATGGGATATTTGGGAAGATGTATTAATATTAGAATTGTTCTGTTTGGCCACTGATAGTAAAAACAGGAATCAATGATGAACCGTATAAAAAGGAAAATTTAGTCTTAATGAAAGAGGAGTGTGGATTTCCTAACAAGTAAAATGGTTTTGTTCAGGAAATAGCAGGTTGAGTGTCATTGGAGGTCTTCAAGGTAATAACAGATGACTATTTAGGGGAATGGTTTATAGAGGGTATAAAGTCAAGTATGAGTTACATCAGAGTTCACTAAAATTACTTCAAACTCTGAAAAAACTGTAATTAAATGATTTTATGATTTTTAGGATAGATAGGTAAGACTATAGATAGGCAGTGGATCTGTGATTTAACCGCGTAAGGACCTTGAAATTAGAAAATTCTACTATGTAAGTGCAGAACTTCTCTGAAACTTCAGTGTCTTAGAGAGTTTCATGGAATACTGAATATCCACAGATTTCAAAAGCAGGACTTGAATTCAGGACTTTCAGAACTTCCTGGATCTAAAGCCCATTTCCTATTCACTCTCTAAGATTATCTATCTATCTATCCTGTCAAATATACATAATATATCTATATATCCACATACATGTACATATACACATACACATATCTAAAACAATATAGCTTGTAAATAATATTAGGGTTATCAGCTTATTTTATAAATTAATGTTTAGAGCTTTGAAAAAATTCCCATGGGATTGTGATCATATATATTATTAAAGAATATAGATGCATAATACACACTCATTACATTTTTGTTAAGTGAATTTATGTTAAAAATTAGTAGCAAGATACCTGATCACATCTTACAGAAAAATTACCTCACTTGAGTCTTCCCTTTAAAAGTGAGAAGAGGAGCAGCTAGGTGGCATAGTGAATAGAGCACTGGCTCTGGAGTGAGGAGGAACTGAGTTCAAATGCAATCTCAGACACTTGGTGACCTTGGGCAAGTCACACAACCCCAATTGCCTTACCCTCCCCCCTCAAAAATAAAAAATAAATAAAGTGAGAAGAGAGGAGCTTGAATAGAGCAGATTAAACATACAAACAAATGAAAGCAAGTTTTGTACCATTTCTAATTTTCTGGAGGCAATCATATCAATCCCTCTACCTCCATCCAAAATAAATACAGGCACTCATTAACGTGCCCACATACTTGCATTTTGCTATGTAATTTTTCTGCAGAAAATCATTATTTTTCAAATTTGACAAAATTAGAAAAAAAATATACTTTACAAATATAAAATTCACAATAATATAAAATGTATAAGGAAGATTCAACAGAACTAGACCCATTATAGTTAAACTATGATATTGTAATAATAAAGAAAAATCATCAAGGCTTTAGAAAGAAAGTGAAATGATGTATTCAGATGTGTCAGTGTACATCCCAGGAAACTTCAAAGAAAATGGGTGTAATGAAAAAGAATAACTGGAATAAGCCAAAATTAAGAAGTTTTGATAACAAACTCAAAATCATACATAATGTATAATATGAGATATGAAGGAAATAAATGGAAATTTCTGAAACGCTTGAAAATTGAAAAAGTATGGAGAAAAATGAATTGTTCAGGGTTTCTTTTTTAGTATTTTATTTTATCCAATTACATGTAAAAATTTTAAATTTCATTTGTTTCTAACATGTGAGTTCTGAACTCTTTCTCCCTCCCTCCCCATTATTCATTGAGAAGGTAAACAATGTGAAAGAGGTTATAAATATGCAGTCAGGCAAAATATATTTCCATATTATTCATATTGCAAAAGAAAACACATACACACAAAACCAAGAGAAATAAAGTTTTTTAAAATTATGCTTATGTTTGCTCTCAGGCTCCATCAATTCTTTCTTTGGGGGTGGATAGCATTTTCCATAATGGCTCCTTCAGAATTATCATCGATCTTTGTTTTATTGAGAATAGCTGTCATTCAAAATCGATCATTCTATAATATTGCTGGTACTGTGTACACTGTACTTCTGGTTCTGTACATTTCACTTTGCATTAGTTTATATAACTCTCCCCACGTTTTTCTGAAAGAATCATCATCATTCCTTATAACAAAATAGTATTTTGCCACAATCATAACAAACCATTTGCTCAGCCATTCACAAATATATGAGCATCCCCTCAATATCTATTTTTTTTTGTCAATGCAAAAAGAGCTCCTATAGTTTCTTCTTCTTCTTCTTCTTTTTTTTTTTTTATCTCTTTGGGACAGAGGGCTAGCAATGCTATTGCTGTATAAAAAGATATGTAGTTTGATAGCCCTTGGGGCCTTCTTACAAATCACTGTCCGGAATGCTTGAATCAGTTCACAACTCCAAAAACAGTGAATTAGTGTCCCAATTTTGCCATGTCATTTCTGGCATTTGCTTTTCTTTCATATTAGCCAGTTCAGTTGCTGTGAGGTGCTATTTCTGAGTTGCTATAATTTGCATTTCTCTAATCAATAGTGATTTTGACTACTTTCATATGACTTGAGATACCTTGATTTCTTTTTCTGAAAACTGTTCATATATTTTGACCATTTATCAATTGTGCAATGATTTATATTCTTATAAATTTAATCAGTTTTCTATATATTGGAGAAAGGTTGCCTTCATCAGGGAAACTTTCTCATTCCCCCCTACTTTTCTCCTTTCCTTCAAATTTTGGCTGCATTGGTTTTCCTTGTGCAAAACCTTGTGAACATAATTTAATGAAGATTATCCATTTTACATCCCATAATCCCCTCTATCTTTTGTTTGGTCATAATTGCCTCCCTTATCCTAAAGTCTAATATGTAAAATATTCTATGCTTCCATATTTTCCTCATGACAATAAACTTTAGGTCTAAATCTTGCACTCATTTAGTCTTATCTTGGAATACAGAGTGAGATATTGTACTATACCTAGTTTCCATCAAACTGTTTTCCAGTTTTCCTAGGTTTATTTTTTTTAAGAGTGAGTTCTTGTCCCCCAAAATTGAATTTTTGAGTATACCAAATAATAGATTGCTATGGTCATTCCTTTCTGTGTATTGTGTTGTTCATCTCTTCTACCCATCTATCACTCTATTTCTTTCAGTTTCTTTTCTTTTTTTAAACAAAACAAACAAGACCCCAAAACAACAATTTAAAGAAGTCACAGTTTTCAAGTAATGATTGAGTAATTAATCAATAAATGTAAAAACTTTCTGAATATTGTGTTGAATATACTACTTCTTTAAGGGGAAATCTAAACAAAACAAATGCAAAACAAAAAAAGGGAAAAAAAAACCTGAAGGTTAACAGGTAAAATGAGGTAAAATGTAACTTATCTTCAATTAAAATGAAATCTAGTGGTTAAGAAACCTTCTGAGGTAAAAGTACCAGCATAAAACATTTTGTCTTATGCTTTGTGTTGTTTCATCCACTTATGCACGATAATATTATAGGCAAGGAAATGAAAAACTACATCAATTTTTCATAAATCGAAGAAAAACTAAGAAAAGAGGAAGAGAAGAAAAAATAAGTATAATATTTTACATAAGTGGATTAAATCAGTATGGTAAGGATAGTACCAGAAATGGACAATGGATATTTTCAGATCCTCTATAAACTGTTTTTTTTTTAAATTTTATTCCTGTTGTTGTGGGGGATTCCAGACATTTAACTTCAATGGAATAAGTAATTCTAAGTATGGAAACTCTTTCTACCAGTGAGTGTTAACATCTTCTCTATTAATCTTTGAAGAGTTGTCAGGTGGTATGGAGAGATACTTTGCCCATTGCCACATCTTTTATATGTGTCAGGAATGTAAGTTGATTCCTGTCCCTTCTTACTCTTAGGTTAGAACTTTGCTTGATGTGGCGTTCTACCTATCATGAATATGACACATCCAGATAGATATAAATCTGAAAGAAGCCATAGAGAAAATTAGAGTATATATATATATATATATATATATATATATATATATATATATATATATATATATATATATATATTCTACTTTATCCCTA
>CM053591.1:100517259-100541209 GCA_028646515.1 Pseudochirops corinnae
TGCCCTCTGGTTCTAAGATATCAGGGCAATTTTCCTTGAGAATTTCTTGAAGGATGATTAATAGGTTCTTTTATTTATCATGACTTTCAGGTAGTCCAATAATTTTAAAATTGTCTCTCCTGGATCTATTTTCCAGGTCAGTGGTTTTTTCAATGAGATATTTAATATTGCCTTCTATTTGCCCTTTTGTTTAGATCTGCTTAATACTATCTTGATTTCTCATAAAGTCATTAGTTTCCATTTGCTCCACTCTAATTCTGAAGAAATTATTCTCTTCAGGGAGCTTTTGAGATTCCTTTTCCATCTGGCAAATTTGACTTTTTTAAGGCATTCTTCTCCTCATTGGCTTTTCGGGCCTCCTTTCCCATTTGAGTTAGTCTATTTTGTAAGCTGTTATTTTCTTCAGTCAGGTTGTTAACTCTATTTTCATGATTTTGTTGAATCATTCTCATGTCTCTTCCCAATTTTTCCTCTATTCTCTTATTTGATTTTCAAAATCCTTCTTAAGCTCCTCTATGGCCTGTAACCAGTTTGTATTTTTCTTATAAGCTTTTGGTGCAGGAGGTCAGACTGTGTTGTGTTCCTCCTGTTCCTTGCTTTGATCCCTTTTTTCCCTGAAAAAGGAATCTAAAGGTGGATTGCTGTGCTTGCTTTGCTTCCTTTGCCTGCTCATGTTGCCAGTCAATTAATTTGACTTTTGAGCTCGTTGCCACAATAGATGTCTTCTTCCAGAGGGGAGAGCTTTGTCCCAAATTGCTGGGGTTTTCACAGCTGCTGGAGCTTTTAGGAGGCTGCTATCTCTTCATCCCCCATCAGCTTTGGCTCACTTGTCACACAAATCAGGACCACCATCCAAGACCATGATCTTGATCCAGGCAGGTAAAGGCAAGCACACTTAGCCTCTGAATGGTTAACTGGTCCCCCTTCAATCTGCAGCTCAGGAGCTCTGAAGCAGCTAAGTGGAGTCAGCTGCAGGGCTGCCACTTTCACTGCTCCTGGCTCTGGGGGCAGAGGGCCAGCCCCTTCCTTGTTCCCCTGCAAATTCAGCCAAGTTCCACTTACCTTTCACTTTGTCTTTGGCAATATGGGTTGATAATTTTGGAAACCATCACAGCTACTGGTGATCCACTCTCCTGAATGCTCTGGCTGGACTGATTTGGGCCACTCTGGACATAAAACTGGGTTCATGCAGGGCTGGGCTTGGTTCCCAGCATGCTGCACTGAACTCTTTCTGTTGGCCTGCCTCACTGCCTTCAGCAGGAGATTTGTTTCTCTCTCACTTTGTGGGTTCTGGAGCACTAAATTTTTTTTCTAGTCATATTTTATAGGTATTTTTGATCTTCATGGGGGGAGCAACAGAGTTTTCCTGCTTCTACGCTGCCATCTTGACTTCGCCCCTCCTCCACCCAGAAGCATCTTAGTAGAGACAGAGAAGGCAGTTGGGTAACCTACAAGTTTTGTTAGGATAGTCACATTTATTCTAGAAGAAAAGGTGGAAGTAGATCCAAGCACATGAACCTGTGAGAATAGATAACAAATTTTGCATGAACCTATAACCACCAAAATTGGACATGAACAGGGAAAGCATGAGGAGGAAATGTAGTTGCTATCTACACTAGAACTGAAGAATCATAAATTTATAGATGTGGAACAAAAGTTTTGGGCTTTTTTTTTTCTCCTGCAATAAAGAACCAGGGATATAATTTAATCAGTGAAACCACATCCTAATTAAACAGCTAAGGTAGTTGGCAGAAACTATCAGTATCTGATCTCACTGGTTGTTTGTCTAAGCAGGTTTTCTGCAGCAATAACAGCTATCTCAAGTGATATCCTTCACATTCCTCTGTGTTTTTCTCCCCTGTCAGAAACAGGAGATCTGAACTGATTGATTTAGATTGCTTAAGGAAGTAACTAAAATGAATTGAAATTTACTGACTAAACTAATTAATGTCATATCATGTGTCTCTGAGGTTCCAATTCTAAGGAAATTTACCAGTAGAATAGTGAACCCTCAGAATTATGTCTATAGACCCTTGAAGCATTTCTATTATATTTTCAAAAAGATATCAAAATCAAAATGAACTCTGCTCATTATCCATACATAATAAATTATATTTTCCATGATATAAAAACTATCCTTCATGAATTAGAAATAGTTGATCACTCTAAGTTTCAAATAAATTTCAGCAAGCTATATTCTGCCAGAGATTTACTTTCATCCCTCAAATTTTTTAATCTCTTGAAAAAGATTTAAGATCCACAAAAAGTTCACCAGTTCAAAAATACAGTTCATGCTTTACAGTACAACACAACACATGATTACTGAGACATACTTCATCATAATTTTCTATCTGGTGCTGACTATAAACTGGGATATAGTATTCTATGGGTAAAAGAATCTTCCAAGATGTTTTAACTTACAAGGGAAATGAAGAGTTTGATTACAGTAGGGGAAGTATTTGGATGGAAAAGTATAAAGTAGATATCTATAAATGTAAGAATGGTGGAAAATTTTAGGAATAATACAGAAAATCTCAGACCAAAAATAAACAAAAAGCATAATCTGAGGTTCATGATTAGTCTACACAACACCCTTTGAGCCATTCATCCAACCATGTTGGCTATCTTGATCTCTGTCTACCTCTTATCATCTTAACTTTATCCAGCCTTCCAACTTTTTCCCAGAACAAAACACCTCTAAAGATGCTAACTTTACCTATGTGAGAGGAAGTAGGGAGAGAAAATAATACCAGGAAGAGCCTTGAGATATGGGATATGAATAAGGATCTAGCAAATGAAATTGAAAAGTGACCAGGAAAGTAAATGGAAAAACAAGGGAAATATATTTAAAAAGCAAACAAACAAACAAAAGTACAACCTCTGAAGAGAGGGGTGGTCAATATTATCAAATGTTGCAAAACTTCAAGAACAAGGAGGACTGGATAATGACCTTTCAAAGATTATTATTCCTCTTAAAGATAGAAAATTTATTCAAGTAGTTTGGTTAAGAGGTGGATTGAAAAAGAATGAGAAAAGAAGAAGATAAGAGGAAAAAAACAGTCCATGTAGATGGTTCGCTTTGTTTTGCATCTCACTTCCTCAGCTGCTTTATTGGGGAAAGGGAGAAATCACTTACTAAACATAATTGGTAGTGTAAACCAAAGGGTTTATAAGAGTGAAAAGGACATGGATATATTTGGAGCATCAACTATGGTGCCAATATAAATGGACTAAAGTTTAGAGAAGTGTGGTAAAAGAAGGGGTGTAGGGTCATAGGAGAAAGGAAAGGAAGGTATCAAATCTTGAAACAGTAGTGGTGCCCTTGGAAATGAGAAAGACTAGTGCTTCATTGTACACTGGAACAAAGGAGGAGAAAAGAGGAGATAATGTAATGGTGTTTTGAGACATAGAATGAAGGGAAAAGAGTAGATGGTAAAAGTTGAAGCTAGGTCCTGTTATGAGAAGGCCATTGATTTTACATTAGAGTAAATTTATTTAAAGTAAGAATAAAGGAAATTATGCTACTCTCTCCTGTGTTACCAAAAATACTTTAATTTCTATTCTTCTTATACTTTTGCATTAAATGTCTCTTTGGTAAAAGTTAATTGATTTTAATTGACTAATTGGAATTGAGATGCTAATCAGTTTTCGTTAACCATAGAGGAAAATACACCAGACTGAGGTCTAAAACTGATAGCTTTAGAGAAGAATCACCTTGACCCATCAAGATTGCACCTAAAGCCCTAAAGAAATTATGTTATTGTCCTCACTCTAGAAGAGCAAGGCCAGTATCACACCACAGATTTATAAGGGGGGGTAAAACTTACATGAGAGAGCACACACACACACACACACACACACACACAGAATTATAAACATAAACGCATTAGAAGCAGCAATTTTCGAAAACATTTCCAAATCTTGGCAATCAAAAGTAAAAAGATGCACTCTCCTTAAGCAATACTCCTATTTCATACCATTTATGCTAATGCTTTTTTCATAAGTTGTGATGCTAAAGGGAATGGTTTCACTCTATTTTCATAGGCAAATATCCTAGTGTAACAAGAATTGTATGAATTCTAAGTTCCTTTTTAAGTAGTGGATCTCAGAAAATGATGCATTGTACGCACAGCTTCAGTATGCTAGGAAACATCCTTTGTAATTATAAATTACTGGATGATACCTAGAACTTTTCTCTCATCATCCAGGCTCTGAATTGTCTATGATATTTTAATATATTTTTCTTACATCTATAATTGTAAGTGAAAATTTACGAGAATACTAAATGTTCTCAATGTTCCATCACTTCTGGCAATGGAGAATTTCTTTCTGTTGTAAAACCTTCTTAATAATTTATGTATGCTACTCTACCTTCAGAATTGTGCCTTTTCAGAGATAGCCACATCTACCTAATATTGAGCTACTGTCAAAGTCAGGGAACCATTTCTCCTCTTTGCTGATAACTCTCCCCAAGAATATGGAAATTATTTTCTATCAAACTGGTGCACAATCAAACTAGACCAAATGGTTTGTATAGCATTCAAATTACATCTTGCATACCTTAACATTTGCCATTAACAAAAAATTATTTAATTTTAGTATATAACATCCAGTTCCACAATCCCCTGATTTCTAATTTTTCCCCCTTCTTCTCTTCCCCTCTCTCCCCCATGGTGGCATGCTGTAAAATATAGGATCTACAAATACCTTCACATTAAACACTAATCAGGTTGTAAAGAAGGATTATGACCAACAGAAATAAGAAACAAAACAAAACAAAAAAGAGAAAGAGCAAGTAGTTTTCTTCAATCTGAATTCAAACTCTGTAGATCTTTCTCTGGATTTGGATATCTTTCCATCATGAGTCTTTTGGTGTTGTCCTATAGCCTTGCATCGTGGAGAGGACCCCAGCATCAAAGTTAGTTATCACAGATACGATGTGTCTAATTGTGTACAAAGTTTTCCTGATTCTGCTCTACTCATAAAGCATCAGGTTATATAAGTCTCTCCAGGTTATTATGAAGTCCATCTGCTCCTTGTTTTTATTTTTTTTCCATTACATTCATATGCCACAACTTGTTTAGCAATCCCCAAATTAATGGGCATCCCCGTGATTTCCAATTCTTTGCCACCATAAAAAAGAGTTGCTATAAATATTTTTGTACATACTGGCCCTTTGTCCACTTCTATGATCTCCTTGGGATACAGTCCTAGAAGTGGCATTGCTGGGTCAAAGGATATGAACTTATTTATAGCCCTGTGGGCATAGCTGCCGACTGCTCTCCAGAATGATTGAATCAGTTCATAACTCCTCCAACAATGCATTAGTGTTCCAATTTTTCCATATCGTCTGCAGCATTCATCATTTTCCTCTTTTGTCATGTTAGCCAATTTGACCACTGAGATGTGGTACCTCAGAGTTGTTTTGATTTGCACTTCTCTAATCCTACTGATTTAGAGCATTTTCTCATATGCTTAAAGATATATTTAATTCTTTCCCCTGAAAAGTACCTTTTCTTATCCTTTGACCATTTATATTTTGTGGAATGGCTTGTATTCTGATAGATTTTACTCAGTTCTCTGTATTTTAGAAATGAGGCCGTTATTAGGGACACTGGTTGTAAAAATCCTTTTTCAATTTACCACTTCCCTCTTAATCTTGGTTACATTGGTTTTATTTGTGCAGAAACTTTTCAACTTAATGTAATCAAAATTATCCATTTTGCATTTCATAATGCTCTCTAGCTCTTGTTTGGTCATAAAATCTTCCATTCTCCATAAATCTGACAGGTAAACTATTTCTTGCTCTCCCAGACTTCTTACAGTATCAGCATTTATATCTAGATCCTGTGCCCATTTCAACTTGTTTTTGGTAAACTGTGTAAGATATTGGTCTATGGTCAGTTTCTGCCATACTATTTTTCAGTTTTTGCATCAGTTTTTGTCAAATATTGAGTTCCTATCCCAAAAGTTGAGGTCTTTTGGTTTGTCAAAGAGTAGATTACTATAGTCATTGACTGCTGTATCTTGTGTACCTAATCTATTCCACTGATCTACTACTATATTCCTCAGCTAGTACCAAGTAGTTTTGATGACTGTTGCTTTATAATACAGATTAAAATATAGTATGGCTAGATCACCTTCCCTATTATTTCTTTTCATTAATTGCCTTGATATTCAAGACCTTTCATTTTTCCAGATGAATTTTGTTACAATTTTTTTCTAGGTTTATAAAATAATTTTCTGCTCAATTTACTGTTATGCCACTAAATATGTAAGTTAATTTAGGTAAAATTGTCATTTTTATTATATTAGCTTGACCTAGCCATGAGAACTGATGTTTTTCCAATTAGTTAGATCTGACTTTATTTGTTTGAAAAGTGTTTAGTAATTGTGTTCATATAGGCCCTGGGCTTGTTTCAGCAGGTAGATTCCCAGATATTTTATAATGTCTATAGTAACTTAAAATGGATTTTCTCTTTCTATCTCTTACTGTCATATTTTGTTCAAAATATATAGGAATGCCAAGGATTTATGTGGGTTTATTTTGTATCCTGAAACTTTGCCAAATTAATTTATTATCTCAAGTATTTTTTTACTTGATTCTCTAGTACTCTCTAATTCTATCATCATATCATCTGCAAATCATGATAGTTGAGTCTTTTATTTGCCTAATTTGATTCCTTCAATTTCATTTTCTTCTCATATTGCTACTGTTAACATTTCTAGTACCAAACTAAATAAGGGGAGTGATAGTGGACAACCTTGTTTCACCCTTGATCTTATTGGAAATGCTTCTATCTTATACCCATTACATATGATACTTGCTGATGGTTTCAGATAAATGCTACTTATTATTTTAAGGAAGCCTCAGTTTATTTCTATGATTTCTAGTGTTCTTAATAGGAATGAGTGTTTTATTTTGTCAAAAGCTTTTTTCTGCCTGTATTCACATAATCATATGGTTTCTACTAGTTTTGTTGTTGATATGATTGATTATACTGACAGTTTTCCAAATATTGAACTATCCTTGTATTCCTGGAATAAATTCTACCTGATCAAAGTCTATTATTCTTGTGATAAGTTGCTGTTGTCTTCTTGCTAATATTTTATTTAAAATTTTTTGCATCAATATTCATGAGGAAAATTGGTCCATAATTGTCTTTCTCCCTTTTGTCTCTTCCTGATTTAGGTATTGGTACCATATTTGTGTTATAAAAAGAATTTGGTAGGACTCCTTCTTCTCTAATTTTCCCAAATTGTTTGTGAAGTATTGGAATCAATTGTTCTTTAAATGTTTGATAGAATTTGCTAGTAAATCCATTTGGCCCTGAATATTTTTACCTAGGGAGTTCATTGATGGTTTGTTCAATTTCTTTTTTGAGATGAGGTTATTTAAGTAATTTACTTCCCCTTCAGTTGATCTGTACAACTTATATTTTTGTAAATATTCATCCATTTCACTAAGAGTGTCAAATTTATGAGCATACAATTGGGAAAAAATAATTCCTAATTATTGTTTTAATTTCCTCTTCATTGGAGGTAGATTCACCTTTTATCATATTGACTAATGGTCTATCAATTTTACTGATTTTTTCATAAAACCAGCTCCTAGTTTTATTTATTAATTCAATAGTTTTCTTATTTTCAATTTCATTAATTTCTCCTATGATTTTCAGTATTTCTAATTTAGTATTTAATTGGTATTTTCAATTTGTTCCTTTTCTAGCTTTTTCAATTGCATGCTCAATTTATTTATCTCCATTTTCTCTGTTCTATTCACGTATGCATTCAGGGATACAAAACTTCCCCTAAGAATTGCTTTTGATAAATCCCCCAAGTTTTGGTATGTTGTCTCATTATGTCATTCTTTTGAATGAAGTTACTGATTATTTCTATGATGCCTTATTTGACCCA
Source organism: Pseudochirops corinnae (assembly GCA_028646515.1). Classification (NCBI taxonomy): domain Eukaryota; kingdom Metazoa; phylum Chordata; class Mammalia; order Diprotodontia; family Pseudocheiridae; genus Pseudochirops; species Pseudochirops corinnae. The sequence continues at coordinate 100,525,177 of CM053591.1, forward strand.
CTAATTCTTTAGGATGAAATTGTATTGTTTCCATTTAGTTTTTAGACTATCTTTCCATGGCCCTTTATTACTTATAATTTTTAGTGCATCACAGTCTGAGAAGGATGCATTAATATATCTGCCTTTCTGCAGGGAATTGTGAGGTTTTTATGCCCTCATACAAAGTCAATTTTTGTGTATGTACCGTGTACTACTGAGAAGAAAGTATTAATCGTTGAACAAGAAGGTGACCAGGACACACCAAGTTGCAGCTGAGACAACCAACTTCTACCATTTTCTACTATTTTCTAAACAATCCTATTAATCAAGAACAAGGGGAAATGATAAACTTTGACTGTAAAGGATCTTTAGGGCACATCCACTTCTTTTAAGATCATGAGAATATCCATCATTGACTATAATCAAGGTGAAGTATACAATAGATACTTAAATTGATGTGTCATAGAGACATGGTTGTAATAAAAAATTTAAGCTAAGTTCCTGATGCTAAAAGATGAAAAACTTGGGTAAAAGGGCGTGTAGAAAAATGTCTGATCAATATGACCAAGTCAGACTTACAATTGGACTTTTCTAATCTTTAGCAAATTTTCAGAACCCTCTGTTATTCCAATACAATACTGTTTTATTGGAACTCAAGAACTGAAAATTGTATTGAACTTCAGAAGTTAAATTCATCCATACATCATATACAGTACACTTAATCAAAATAAGTCACCTTAGTGAGTACTGAAAAAGTCATAATATAGTATATAGTATTTTATGGATAATATTTGTCAGTGCTTTCAAATTGAAAAGCATTGTACATTTATTAATTCTATCTATCTACAGTAATATACATAAGGTATTCATGCATTCATTCAATGCAATACATACATGCATTTCATGTATGTAAATTAAATGCATATATAAAAACATGTGTTTATATAGTTATAGATATACATATGTACATCCAATACATGTATAAGGCTTTAGAATCATTTACAGATGTAATCAATAAAATATTATATACTATGTTACGCCTTTTTAATTCTCAAATTAGGTGACATAGTATGTGTTCATATATATACATATATACATGTATATGTATAACATGTGTGTATGTGTATATGTGTGCATGTATGTATTTAAGCATACAGATGCACAGCTATAAAACTTGGTTGTTTTTTCATAGCATCACTTAAAGTGAATTTCAAGTAAATTATCTGAGTCTATATTCCACATTTTTGGTTTCTGGACATATGACATTATTAGGATGGGTAATTCTTAAAGAGGAGACATCCTACCATGCAATTAAGCAATTATTCTTTTAAAAATTCTATGAAGTTTTCTGACACATCAAGAGGTTGGGTGCCTTGACTAGAGCTACAAAGTTAGGATATGCAAGAAGTGAAACTTAAAACTAGTTTGGTTGTTTGTTGTTTTTGCACACTCTACATCCAACACTCTCTTGACCATATTATACAGCTTATATAATTAAAAGATTGAAAAAAAAAAGATTCTTTATTACAAATATGTTTTACTAGAGAAGGGATTTTTAAGAAATACTGCCAGCCTTGGAAATAGGGATAAACAACATTCTACATATAATCTGAAGAGAAATTGATTCATTCAAAAAGAAATAGTAGCTTTTCCATCCTTCCATAATCCCTTGAAATTCTACCATTAGTGATTTATTTCTCTCAATCTTGATTTCTTTTTTCTCTCAATATAAAAATGCAAATACTCCTGTAAGAGGCAACACCTTAAGCTCTTATCAGTTAGCACCTTGCTGAGGATTATTTTTCAACTATGATAGATAACTCAGAATGCTTTTGAAAGTATGGCCCTTTGGAAATAGGACTTTTATTACATGCCCACCAGAGTAGGAAGCAAAAAGAGGTAAGAAAGATGCTGACGGAGAAAATGGGAAAATATCTATATTTATACCTTACATTTTTGCCTAAGGACAGCATTCTTCAGGATCAAATAAGAAAAGAATCCTATCATACACATTCATGTGTTAAAAAGTATTTCTAGTGTTGTGATGAATACATCAGAGAAACTTATCAATAAATAGCAAAGAAGAAAGTACTGACAAAACCTAGCTGAATCCTCACAATAATTAGTGTCAATGACAGACAGAGGCCTTTGGGCAAGTGAACAAGAGAACTCCCTGTATTCTATGCTACATATGCATTATTTTAAGAAAATGTTAATTATATAAAATTTTCATAATGACATTGTATTTTTTTTTCTATTTCATCTACACTATTTAGAAAAGAATGTCTTGAGAAAGCATCACAGATTATTAGTAATGGTCCTTTATTTTTAATTCGAGGACATAAAGTTGAAAACCACTCATCTTAGTTTTAAACAATTCCTAGTCAATAATAATCTGTCTCATCTTGTCCTGTTTCTGGTTTCTCATTATTCACAGCATCCTAGAATATTCTAACACCAACTTGTAATAAAACCAGCTGTTGCGCTGTGCAGTGAAATATTGATGGTTTAGTGGCATTCCAGATGGCAATCACAGGTACCCCTGCTGCCAAAAATTGTATGAAGAGAACATAAATTTATTGTTTTTATTACAAAAAATTCCATTAATGAAAAAAAAATATGATCACAATTATAAAATCCCAATGTACTCTTATAAGAAACAAGTGGCAAAGAGATAAGGAAAAACAAAATAAAAAGGGGGAGGGGAGTTAAGTCACAAACAAATACAAAACCAAGACACAAGGGGCAGAGAAAAGTGGGAATAGATTTGCCACATAAAGAAGAGGAGATGGATCTAACTTTACTAACTGGATTAATCTTTCTGCACAAAGTCATTAAAATTCCTGATTTCTTCAAATGACCTCATCTCCCACTGAGGAGAACAGCATTCCTTCCTGTCTTCTTATCCAATGGAGTTATTGTTCATGTTTTCCAAATATTAATTTTTCATAGAGAACCCATGCAATTCATGGTGGACCTTCTCTTTTATTTTTATTTATTCATTTATTTATTTTTGGATCTCAAAGTTTCCTAGTAAAGAAGTTTCCTGGGAGAATCATCATGATGGATTACAGTCTGAGGAGTGCAACTGGTAGGAAATGAAGTAGTCACATACACTGAATTTTAAACTATTCATAGTCATAATTGTGAAAAATGTTTATTGGTTCCAGCCCAAGGGAAATTTGCAGTATGAATTAAAATAGATTAATTCTGTACACTAACCAAAACTGATTTATTATTTATCCCTATGTTCTCATACTTTTGAAATCAGTTACATACAGGTGATCACACATTTGACCTTGCAATCACCCACAGATTTTTTACTTCTGTTTTCCCAAACTCTAACAGATAAGACTTTCATCATTTAATCTTACCTTAAATCTGTTTTTCATGCTCATCATGATGACTATTACGTCCAAACTTGAGTTGTTTTACCAGAGTATAAGCTCCTTGAAAGTAGAGATTTTGTCATTTTTGTTTCCATATCACTATAAGGGGTCACAGAATATGAGACCAAAACAGTTTTTACAAATTTTTAGAATTTTTCTCTTCCAAATCCCAGCACACTGACTCACAGATAGAAAGCACTTATTTAATACTTGTTATATTGAATCAAATTCAAGTGAGATGAAAACATACAATGATATAACGACAGCAAAATTCTCTAGCAGTTTATGGCCTAAAAGCTGAAAGTGGGCATCTATTAGTTGAAGAAATGGGATACAGATTAAAGGATATCTTTCATCCATTTCCTTCCCCCTCACACACATATACATGCAGACAGATAGGCAGACAGCCACACACAAGCACTATTAAAAAATCAAAGGATTTTTTAAAAAATTATTTGGAGAATATGAGGAAATGGTGTGGATATGTTATGAGAATATGAGGAAAAAACTTATTTGGAGAATATGAGGAAAAGTACCACAATAAGAAACAGTTGTTATATAGTTGTTTCCCCCCATTCAATAAAGATTTACTAAGTATATAAAGAAAGTAGAATTGGAGAATGACAAAACTGAATATGATTTTAAAGATCATGTTGTCTAAACCTTTCATTTTGCAGAAGGGAAAATGACTTCTCAAAATGGAAATTAACTTGCCACAGGTTACATAGTTTCATAGCAGTGATGTGTTGTGTCTTCAAGCTAACAAGCTATGATGAAGACAAAATAATGATGACTTTAGAGTCAGAGGACCTAGGTCGAATGCAAATTCTGCTACTCCATATTATTTTAATATTTTTCAAGTTGATTAATCTCCCTGGGAATCAGTTTACTCCTCTCTAAAAGGAGTGGGTAGGATAAGATTTTTTTTTCTTTTTGGAGGGGGAGGGCAGGGCCATTGGGGTTAAATGACTTGCCCAAGGTCACACAGGTAGTAATTGTTAAGTGTCTGAGGCCGGATTTGAACGCAAGTCCTTCTGATTCAAGGGCTGGTGCTCTTCACGGTGCCACGTACCCACTCTGACTATAAGATTTCTAAGGATTGTGACAGCTCTTTAGAATTTTTCTAAGACCTTCTGGTCTTAAGTTATATATGTCTTCCAATTAATTCAGGAGTTCTTAATTGGGGGTCCATGGACAAAGAGGTCCATGAATTGGATGAGAAAAATAATACTTGTATGTGTTTTTATTAACTTGTCGCTGAAATCTAGCATTTCTTCCAATTATGTATTTTTTTCCAAAATAATTTTTTCTGAGAAGGGGAACATAGATTTAGCAAATTGCTGAAGCAGTCCATGATACAAACATAATAAGACTGCCTAAAGTGGGGCTTTTCCCTAATTTGTATAGTTAAAAAACTTGAAGTTTGATTCATGTCTTCGGTATATTAAACTGAGTCACTCCATGATACATATAACATGGCGATCAAATTGTCTTTTGTAACAAAGAAAAGCAATCAACCAATTAAAAAATATTTCTAAAAGACTAAGCAATATTCTTCAACTTTATATCTCAAACTGTCCACCTAAAGGGAGTAAATAGGTTTCTGCTATTTTGTCTTTATTAAAAGACTTATGGGAGTATTTTAATCATGTTAGGCATAACCAAAAACATAGAAATGTATTACTCATAGCCAACATAGGCATTTTTACATAAACATATGATTTATATTACTGGAAATATATTATGGATAGATTTTGACATGTATTCATTCCTTTCTGATTCTTATGAAATGGAGTTTGAATTGTTCTTTTAACCTTAATTACATACATATGTATAAGGGGCAGCTAGGTGACACAGTGAAAAGAGCACTGGCCCTGGAGTCAGGAGGACCTGAGTTCAAGTACAGCCTCACTTAACACTTACTAGCTGTGTGACTTTGCACAAGTCACTTAATCCCAATTGCCCTGCCTTCCCCCCTTCAAAAAGCAAAAAACAAAAAAACAACAAAAAACCCTTATATATGTATATATATATGCACACTCACACATACACACACGCAACTTTTTCAGTCTAAGTTTTTGTTACAATTAAAATAGATTAAGGCTTTTTATGATCAATACTAAGATAATAATTTTAGAAATTTCCCAAAATTTAAGAAAAATTATTATCCCATGATCACTTGTGCTGCATAAAATTTTATGTTAGACACAATCATCCTTCCACACGAATTAAAAAAATTATTCTTCAAATAATGTTCTTCAGTGCTTCAAAAGATCAGTGTTTTAATTACTGTGGATACTCTCCACAGAGCACAATTCCCTTTAGCTCTTTACCAGATTATTTCATAGGTTGATATGACATCAAAATTTTAGCACTTGGTGAGCAGCCCCCCACTGATGAACGCCTTCTCCTTAGGTCAGATGGTCCTCAAATGACAATCACACAGTTTATTATTTGAGATTTTCTCACATTCTTTCCAAAATTATCAGGCTTGCCAGAGCATATCTTCTCTGTCTTATGATTTGAGAACACAGAGTCATTTTAGACATCAGAGTAATATTTTAATGGAAGTCTTAATTGTATGCCATTGTTTTAATTCTCAGAAGAATGAAAGAGCAATGTCCTGGAAACCAGTGTATAAAAAGGTTCCTTATGATGTCTAGAGGCAATAGACATTTCTCCCCCTACAAGTCAGTTCTTCTTTGAAAGAACACATAAAATGTCAGCTTGCTCATTATTCTTCCATAAACAACATACATGAAAAAATTTTGGTCATGCTCAGGTTTAATGAAACTAAGGGCAAAAACCTAACTATTTTAAAAATATACTAATAGCATTACACACAAATTATGCAAAACAGATGATGTAACTAACAATTAAGTCATATTCATCCAGACATCTTAAAATAAAAATATTTGATCTTAAGATAAAAATATTATCTTAAATAAAAATCAATTATAGGATACATTATTTCATGAGTTATGTGGCTAATAGTAATGTAGATGTCAAATGGTAAGTTCCTTATTGTTAGCAAATATTTTTTCTTAGATTTGAAAATATTTCCAAGAGAAGTATTTTGAAAGAAAATGATAGATTTTACAGTGGATGTAGATAATTTGAAAAATGTTGGAGTTGTGAACTGATCCAACTCTTCTGGAGAGAAATTTAAAACTATGCCCAAAAGAACTTAGGACTGTGTATATTCTTTCACCTAGCAATAACACTACTATGTCTACATCCTAAAGCAATTTAAAAAAAGAAGGAAAGAGACATATATGTACAAAAATATTACAACAAATCTTTTTGTGGGGCCACAGAATTGGAAACTGAGGAGATACCAATCATTTGGAAAATAACTGAACAAATTGCAGTATATGATTGTGATGGAGTATTACTACGACCTAAAAATGAGTAATAAAGTTCAAAAAAATTGGGGAGGATTATATGAACTGATGCAAAGCAAAGTGAGTATAACCAAAAGACCATTGTACACATCAGCAGCAGTATTATACAAGCATCAACTGTGAATGGCTTATTCTCAGCAAAACAATGATATAAGACAAATCAAAAGGACTTAATATGAAAAATGCTATCTACCTCTAGAATAAGAATGAATGTAGTTTGAAGGCAGATAGAAAAATATTTTTTAACTTTCCTTATTTTTCATAGGTTTTCTTTTCTTTTTTCTTTCAGAACATGGCTTGCATGGAAATATATTTTGCATGACTACACATGTATATCAAATTGTTTCTTTTTTTTCTGTGGGGGAAGGGAGGAGAGAGTTTGGAATTCAAAGAATGTTTAAAATTATTTTTACATGTAATTGAAAAATATACAAACATTTTAAAAAGAGTACTCTTTCGAGAGTCTATGATTAATGAAATCTTATATATAGATATATATACACACATACACATACATATGTGTATATGTATACAAACGCACAAGTATGTGTATATATAATATACATATATACAGAGAGTCATATAAACAAGAAAGTCTTCATTTAAGAAAATCTCTTGAGTGCTACAATGTTCTATAATTTGAAAAAAATAAACACAATGCCATCTGTAAACAAGACTATCTGGAAGAGATCATTATTTACTATAAATTCCTCTTCTTTTTGGATCTTGTGTTGTACATCAACAAAATGAAATGCAACTATGCCAAGTTTTTCATTACAAACAGAAAACAATAAGTACCAGGAGATCAGCCAAGTCTACTACCCAAAATCCGTTACTTCCCTTAGACTTTGGTTTAATTATCCTGCGAGGAAACACCAAGTCGTTTAAAAACATCACAGTATGATTTGTAATTTAAGGGACAGCCCGATGAACTGTTCCATCAGGACATCATCTGGAATAGGTTCAGTAAATTGTCACTGAATTGAACTATGAAAAGGATGAGGAAAAGACTGATCTGGGTTGCCTTTGGGCAATTGCACAGTGCTTTTAATAAACCCAAGTTCTACCAGGAAAAAAATGGCCTATGTTATTTTTTAATTAACTTTTATGATTATTTTTACTTTACTTGATTCATTTCCAGAAGATTTTGAGTTCAAATTTTCTCACTGTCTTTCCCCTACCCACTGCCCCTAAACAGCAATCTCACTGAATACTCCCCCAATCTTCTCTCTCCAATATCCTCCTCCATCACCCCTCTGACTTTCTGGTAGGGCAAGATAAATCTCCATACCCCAGTGCCTGTATATCTCATTTCCCAGTCACGTGCAAATAATTAATAAAAATAATAATAACATTTGTTTTTTAAAAATTTCATTTTAAAACTTTAAATTCCAGATTTTTTCCCTTCCTTCCTCATCACTCACCCTTACTGGGAAGATAAGCAATTCAATATAGGTTGTATATGTGTAGTTGTGCCAAAGATTTTCGTAGTGGATATATTGTGAAAGACTAACTCTATTTTCCTCCATCCTATCTCCACCAATTTGTTCTATTATCTACTTTGTCCCTGTCAGTTTACAAAAGTATGTCCTTCTAACTACCCTCCCCCCAAATATTCCATCCCTTCCATCATCTCGCCTCTCATCACCTTCCCCTATACCCTCCTGTAAGGCTAGATACCCAATTCAGAGTTTATGTCATTCCTTCCCTAAGCCAAATTCAATGAGTATAAGTTTGACCCATTCCCTTCTGCTGTTCTGTTCTTCACCTCCATTGTAACAGTTATCCCTTGCCTCTTCTATATGAGATAATTTACTCCATTCTGTCTCTCCTCATCTCCTCTCATTATATACCTCTCTCACCTCTCAATTTCACCATTTAAATATCTTCCCTTACTATTCAATTGATCCTGTGCCCTCTGTCTACGTATACTTGTACACATATACATACAATCACATATGCATTCATATGCTTTATACCCTCCTATATAGATATATATGTATGTATACATATACACATATATATATACATACACACAGACACACATACACAAATATATATGTTTCATAAGTTACATAAGTTTCATAAGTTACAATTATCCTTTTTCCATGTAGGCATGTAAATAGTCCAACATTGATAAGTTTCTTATGATTTCTTTTCCGTGTTTACCTTCTCATGCTTCTCTTGCTCCTTGTATTTGAATGTCAAATTTTCTATTCAGTTCTGTTTTTTTTTCATCAAGAATGACTGAAGGTCTTCCAGCTAATTGAATGACTATATTTTCCCTTGAAACATTATACTCAGTTCTCCAGTATAGGTGATTCTTGTTTTTAATCTTAGCTCCTTCAATCTCTGGAATATCATATTCCAAGAACTTCAATCCCTTAATGTAGAAGCTGCTAGATCCTGTGTTATCCTGATTGTGTTTCCACAATATTCAAATTATTTCTTCTTGGTTGCTTGTAATATTTTCTCCTTGGTCTGGAAACTCTGAAATCTGTCTATAATATCTCTAGGAGTTTTCTTTTTGGTGTCTTTTTTTTTTCTTTTTGGAGGTCAGTTGGGGTTAAGTGACTTACCCAAGGTCACACGGCTACTTTTTGTGTTAAGTGTCTGAAGCTGGATTTGAACTCAGGTCCTGATGACTCCAGGGCCGTGCTCTGGGCCACCTAGCTGCTCATTTTGTGTCTTTTTCAAGAGGTGATTATTGAATTGTCTCAATTTCTATTTTCCCCTCTCATTCTAAATTACTAGAGCAATTTTCCTTGAGACTTTCTTGAAAGATGATTTCTAGGTTTTTTTTTTTTTTTTATCATGGCTTTCAGGTAGTCCAATGATTTTTAAATTGTCTCTCTTGGATCTATTTTCCAGGTCAATGGTTTTTCCAATGAGATATTTCACATTGCCTTCTATTTTTTCATTTGTTTCAATCTCCTTTATAGTATCTTGATTTCTCAAAAAGTCATTTGCTTCCATTTGCTCCAATATAATTCTGAAGCAATTTTTCTCTTTAGTGAGCTTTTGAGATTCTTTTTCCATCTGGCAAATTCTGCTTTTTAAGGCATTCTTCTCCTCATTGGCTTTTTGGGTCTCTTTTACCATTTGATTTAGTCTACTTTTTAAGGTGTTATTTTCTTCAGTCAGGTTGTTTGCTCTCTTTTCATGATTTTCTTGCATCATTCTCATTTCTCTTCCCAGTTTTTCCTCCACATCTCTTATTTGATTTTAAAAATCTTTCTTGAGTTCCTCCATGGCCTATAACCAGTTTATATTTTTATTGATGCAGGAGTTCTGAATTCCTTGTCTTCCTTCCATTCCATGCTTTGATCCTTTTTGTTCCTCAAAAATGAATCTAAAGTAGGATTGCTGAGCTAACTTTGCTTCCTTTGCTTGCTTATGTTGCCAGTCAGTTACTTGACTTTTCAGTTCTTTGCCACAATAGACGTCTGCTTCTGGAAGGGAGAGCTTGGTCCCAAAACACTGGGTTTTTGTAGCTGCTGTAGCTATCAGGAGGATGCAGTCTGACATCCTGATCCAGGCAGGTTAAGGCAAGAGCCCTTAGCCTCCGTATGGTTGCTTGCTTCCCCCCACCCCCATGATCTACAAGAAGGGAGCTCTGAAGCAGCCACACAGAGGCATCTGCAGGGCTGCCACTGCAGCCACTTCTTACTCCAGGGGGAAAGGCCAGACCACACTCCCTCCCCTCCAGATCCAGGAGAGTCCACACTGACCTTATACTTTATCTTTGCCTTCTATGGGTTGATAACTCTGGAAACTCCTACAGGTGCTGGTGATCCACTCTCCTAAATGCTTCAGCCACTGGTCCTGTCCACCCTGGGGCTAAAACTCAAATAGGGCTAATCTCAGCTTCCAATGTGGTGGGATCAATCCTTCTTGTCTGCCTGCCTAGCTGCCTTCAGCAGGAAATTTCTCTCTGTCACTTTGCATGTTCTATAGAGCTAAAATTTGTTTAGAGTCATATTTTATAGGTGTTTGAGGTGGTTGTGGGGGGTGTCACACAGATTTCCTGCTAATATGCCACCATCTTGATTCCTGGCCCATGTTTTTAAAGTAATATTCTTATAATGTTGCATGAATGCTAGTCAAGAATGGTAGTCTCTGAAAATCTGAAGTTGTCCTTCTCTCAAAACATAGTGAAGGAATACACCATGAGCATGAATGAACTTACATAGACTGATGATGAAGGATAGTTGTCTAGGGTTTGCAGAATAACTGAAGTTGCTGCTGATAATCATAAGAAAGCTATTTTGTTCATTATTTTTTTTGTTTTTCATATCACTGCTTTGGTGAGATAACCATTACATTTAATCTGGTGCCATCATTCATGAGGTTTTGAGTTCTTGAGCATATGGTGGTGGCTATATAGTTAAATACATTCACACACTTACATACACGCATGCACACACACACACACACACAGAGACACTCAAACCAACAACACTAGAGTACTTTTTATTTTCTTGTATTACTGATCTTTTGTCAATTAACATTCAGTTTTTTAAGTCAATTTTCTTCCAAGCCTACTACGCTAGGCAAACTAAAATATTCATTTTCCCTTTTTTCATCTTGAGAAGTTTCTCATTTCATATCTTTCTTCATATTGTTTGTAATGTTTCAAATGCCTTCTTCTCCCTTATTTGTCAATTATGTTTTTCTTATGCTTTAGATCCTGAATCATAACCTCTCTCTCAGAAATAAAAATACTGTGTTTTCTCCTCTCTAATACATTTAGCATGCAATATTGTACATGATAAGAATCTGCATTTGGTATTATGCCCCATTTTGGTTAAAACCATTTGGTTTTAAGTTCAAGAATACAGACACTATAGACACTATATATATATATATATACAGACACTATATATATATACATATATACTGTATATATATATATATATATACACTATATATATACATATATACTGTATATATATATATACAGACACTATATATATACAGACACTGAAGTATGTACCTATATACCTTAGGAGCTTGCACATTGCTCTTCAATTGCCTCACTCAAGCAAATAAGTTCATTTTTGGTGACTAAAAGATAAAGAAAAAGCTAACTGAAAATCTGGTGCAAATTAGATGATCTTTTTTTTTTTTCCCCTGAATTTTTGATAACATTATATTTTCATCACCAAAATGTTTCAGGACAAGTCTTAGAGAAAATCTGTATATTGTGTTCTATCCTTACTTCTAGGAATTGCCATTATGTTGTATCTCTTTAGGACAAGGTAAGAATAGTTCTTAGACTTGTCTTAGGCACAGATATCTAAGGAAATTAGACCTATATTGATAAAAAAAAGTTACATTTGAAAATAAAAGAAAAATATTTAGAAAATCACACAGAACTATTTGAGATAATTGTATGATTTTAAACTCCTTGAGGACAGGGATTATATTTCCTTTTATTAGTTGTATCCCTGGGACCATAGGACATGGCACACAGAAGGTACTTAATAATGTCTTTGGATTGGATTGGAAACTAACCAACAAGTTCAAACCTAATGAACAGGTGAAGAACACGTGGTAATAAAATTATCATAGGACCTTTGAAGCCTTCTAATCAACATGTTACTGGTTCCAGTCTATTAAGGACTTGATGAACACAACCCTCTTTGATTGGTTTTGGAGTCAGAATTACAATGCATTCAAAATGGTCTAGGTATGCAATACTTCTTCTTTCCTGGCTTTTATAAAGAGACAGGCAAGGACTAAGCCTTTAATGGAGGGAAAGATCTCAGGTGTTTATCTTTCTATTTGGAGTATCACAGTATGGTCCTTGAGAACATGGTCCTGGTATTGTTGCATGTCAGGTGAAGCACATTAAAAATAGCTATGGCCTTGTAAACTTTGAAAGGTCAGAAGATCTAGTCATCAGGACTCCAGAAGGAAATTCCAAGTCAGGTTTAGTGGCTAGCCAGTATAGTCTTGTGGGAGGAAAAACTTTAGGATGCAGTCCAGTAGGGGTTAAGACTTGGATTTATCCAACAGCTAACCTGTAATTGGAAAGGAAGTTGGTAGGAGAGAGGGTGGACTATGTACAAATTGAGTCAAACCTGAGTCTATTTTACCCAAGGACTAATGTGTTATTAGGGACAGTATATCTTCACAATGGTTAGTGCAATGGATAATTCTATTTTAGCTATATATTTAAAGTAAATATCCCTTTAGTAAAGCTATATCCATTAACTGGTCAGATGGAACTGGGTCATTCATCATTGACAGCTTACAAGGGAAGAAACCACCAGAAGGGAAACTTGAAGTCTTAACTTTAGAAAAAGAATCACCTCAGTGGCCGTCAGGAGCAGCTTGAAAATCCAAAGCAAGAGATGTGACTAACCTAATTCTAAAATAATGAGGACAGCATAATGGCTATTAATTTCAAAATATAATCATTTCTCTAAATATTTCTCTCAAGTACAGGAAGACCTGAGTTATTTTTATGGTTTTTTGAAAGTAGTAAACTGAGGTGGTAGGTAGAAGTTGCTGTTTTGTCCAGACCTGTCATTCCACTCTACTAAGGTGTTCAGGAACAGGAACTGTTTTGCATTTCATAGTTATAAAAGGTTGTATGAGGACACTTATTGAGAGGTTAAGGGACTTATTTATGGTCAGTTAGCCAGAACTTACTTGAGAGCAAGTATTCCTGATTTGATTACAAGCTCTCTATTCACTTTTCCAAGCTGTTATAATTCAAATGTAAAATGCCTCATTAATATCTATTTTATTGTAAAATCTGTGCAATGAATGCCCTAAAGTAGAGTTCTGGTTCCCTGGATTAAACTATATCTCTAGTTATAAAGCTTTTAGCTTTTCCATTTGATTTTATGCCTTCTCTGAAATTTAGTTCCTGGCCTTGGGATCTGGTCTTACTTTTATTTTACCTCTGCATTTTTAAAGAAGAGGTACACAATTCATGACATCTGTGGCCAATGACTTTGAATTTCCTCAATAAAAATCATTCTTTTTAACCCAAAGCATGATGCAAACTGACTTTCTAAAAGGGATGTATAATTTTTTTGAACAAGCAAAATGTAACATCAAACCCAAATATAAACTTTAAGTTTTCCGCTCTATAAATATATTTGAAGATGTATTCCCTTATTATTTTGGTACAAAATTCAAGGAGAGAAATATATGTATATATACACATATATACGTACATGTATGTATATATATATATTTCTACACATGTATGTGTATTATGTGTGTATATATATTTACATGTTACAAGTTTGAAATCATAAAACCATAGAATCTTAGAAGTGATAAGTATAATAGAGAGTAGCTAATCCTAATCACTTTTTCTCCAGTGAGTTAATATCAATGCTAGGACACTAGGTCTTATTTCTTTTTATTGTATCACAATATCTGCTTGTGAATATTATAAATGCTATTGATTATGGAAAGAATGAATAATCCATAAAAATTTTGCTTCTCTCCCATTTCTGAAGGACCAGTCAGTGGAAGAATGATGTCATGAGTCTTGTTCAAAGTAAGCAAACTTAATTGTTAGCTTTGTTTTAAAATCTTGCCAATTCAATTCTCAAGTCCCAGACTATTTGAAAATATCAAGTAAATGATTTAGAAATAATTTGATTTCTTCCTATTCTTTTGTGAGAAATATGAAAATCTAATACATGGAAAAGAAATGATCAATGTCCAAACAATATTTCAGAAATATCAATTGCTGTGCACATAGAAATTGCTTTAAAAGTTACTTTGGAAATTTAACAAAGTAGATGTATTGGGGTAACATAAGTAGTTGTAAAAAAGTAAATATACTGTTTCATGAAAGTTTTCATCAGCTTATAATGTCACAGCTTCCTTCTGAGGTCAAGGATGTTACAGTGTCAAATTACCTAAGAAGTCCTTCACATATTATGCCCTTTACTTGTCATGAAGAGGAAAGTAAAGCTTCTGTATCTATAGCTACAGGCAATGAATTTATTAAGTGTTTTAATCATCCAAAGATAAACAGATGGCTGCTGTTCAAGGCAAGCCAAGCAGTGATTACCCACATCTGTACATTGCCAATAAAGTCTGATACATCCAGCAGGAATTGGCTGCCATTTCAGAGAAAGGCAAACTTAGTAAACCACTTGATTTATCTTTCAGCCAGTTTTATGCAAAAACAATAGAAACTCTTTTTTTTTTTTTTATTTTGGCAAGGAGAAAAAAAGAAGCATATGTTCCACCAGGGCAGGAAAATAAAATGTTACCTGAGTATTTGTCAATTGAGATACTGTGTATTAACCATTACACCAAAGTCACTGTCTCCTCCTCCACCCCACTCCCCCATACCTTTGTGTGCCAAGAAACATTTGTTCTTCTATTTGTCAAGCAAAGCTGTTATTTACTATATTGTTTGAAGGAACTGCTAAGTCTCTGTCATCAGGGGTAGGATAAGAATCACACCTTCCAAAGCATGCTGAGAACATTCGCTTCCAACAAAAGCAAAATAGGGTTCTCTAGTATCTAAACCTTCCTTTCTGAGCTTTCACACACAAGTAGATACGTTAACACCTAAACTAGTTTGTTGTGCCTCCACATGAATGAACAGCAGCTTGGCCATCTGGATAGACACTGAAGGGTTTTTTATTGACCCATTGGTTTCTTGCTATTCTCTTTATGCAATCTGTAGACATTGACATTCACTGTCTAAAAATATAAATGAATGCTTTCAATTTTGGCAGCTAACTCAAAATGTCTCATTTCACATAATTAACCTGAGATGCTTCTGGCAACCAAAATCATGTCATTAGCCCAGTTACAAACACATACATAAAATCTGGATTAAACCATGAAAATCCAGTTCCCATTACTAATCTTAATGTGTCTAATATGTTATTGTACCCCAGCACATTTTATAACCTAGCCTAAATTTAATCTAGAATTAAATAAACAATTCTATGAATATTTTGCACATTATACACGTGCAATACAATGAAATAAATTGCATTTTTCTTACTATCTAAACCACCTCTCAGATTTAGCATCTGTGTGAAGCGGAACAACTCACTTAATGTCCTTAAACCTAAGGCTCCTCATCTATAAGATGAAACATCATTTTAGATAGACTCTGAGATCCCTACCAGCTCCTAATTTATTTCATTAAAATTCAATATGTATTCAAAATATCTAATTGTAGAAAAATGTATATATATATATATATGCATATATATAATATATATTTCTGAATATGTTATTTATAATTGAATAGTCCATGCA
>CM053591.1:100541309-100554412 GCA_028646515.1 Pseudochirops corinnae
GACATTTATCTAGTTGTGTGATCCTGGATAAGTCACTTAATGTCTTTTTACCTCATTTTCATCATATATAAATAGGAATAATAATAACACCTGTATCTTTGGTCTCTGAGAATCAAATGAGATATAGCCATACAGCTATTCAGTATCAGAACTATTATTCAAATCTACATATCATAATTCCAAGTCTAGTATTGTTTTTATTACATCATGTTAAAAATCCCAAGCAATATGTGTGATACAGAACTAAAAGAGTTCAGAAAAGACTCATGATATGGTCAAGGAAGACTTCATGGACTAGATAAGACTTGTGAATCTTGAAGGATAAAGAGGATATGAATTCTATTTGGGTTAATTATCAACAAGAAGAATTGGATAAGAGGTAGGGAAAGGAATCAGGGTTTCTAATGACATTCAATTATTTTACTTAAGTATCAGCACACAACAGAGTGATATATATATATATATATATATGTTTTTTGCTTTTAGATCTATACACATACAAGTTTATGGGGTGCCTAGTTTTTTGGTTGAATATACTTGATTGCATAGGTTAAGGGACAAGTAGCTTATTTGACAGCCTAAGGATTCTGGAATTATCCTGCAGGCAACAGTCAATGAATATCTTTGATCCAGAGAAAAGCATGATGAAAATGATATTTTATAAAGATTAAGCTGGCAATGGATTACAAGATTGATTTGAGGGTAAAGAGATTGGAAACAAAGAGTCCAATTGGTTAGAAAAATATTCTTCTATGCTAGGAAGAGTCATAAATTGAGCATAAACCAAAGGTGCAGCAGACCCTGGAGTGGCATTCTCATTGATCCTTTCTATGAAGAGAGGAAGGATAATGCAAACATGTCTGATTCTAAATTTGATATAATGAGATCTAGTGTGGTCACTACTGAATTGGAAATAAAATGGTTTGTAGGAGGAAGGCTTAAAAGTAAAGCTGGGCAGAATGTGGAAACAGAATAGTTATAGAATTCTGATGAATGAGTAAGCAGGGGATGGGGCAAAAGACAAAAAAAAAAAGATCTTCACTTTTCAAGTTCATATACCAGGGAGGATGCTAGTGTCAATTCTGCATTGATATAAGGAAGTCAAGTAACTTACAAAATTTGCTGGGAAAGATGCTTAGTTTAGTGTCATATATGCTTGATATAGAAGTTGGCAAATGGAAATATTCAGCAGGAAAGTGGGAATGTGGAAGTACATTATTTCTCAATTCTATATTGCTTCTTGCAATTATGGAATTAGTAGTCCTTTCCCTTTGAAATCATCTTCTATTTAACTGTATATATGCTTGGTCTCCTCTGTTACAATGTGAACTCCCTGAGAACAGGTAGAATGTTTTTGCTTTTCTTTATATTTCCAAGGCTTAGCATGGAGCCTGGCACATAGTAGATATTTAATAAATTCTTGCTAACTAAGTCACTGAGAATTAGTTGTAATTATGTGGTATACAATAAAATATCAATTGATAACACTGTGGATTTCTTTGGGAAGATATGAATATTCTTAGGTGAAAAACTTTATGAAAAGATAAAAAAAAGTAATAAACATGATATTTCATAGGGGGAGGGACTAAGCTCCACCTGTCACATAGCTTTTCCTGAGGCTCCCTTTGGTAATGCACTTTTTCCATTAGATTTAACATTGTACACTATTTTGCACCTTTCTTAATCACTTATTTTGGATTATTGCTGTTACATATTTGTCTTGGTCCAATGATCCTTCTCCACCTTGAGTACTTTGGCTCAAAATCAGGAAACTTTTAACCTCTGTGGGTCTCATTTTCCTTCTTAATAAAATGGAGTTGGATTGGTTAATCTCTGTGATCCCTTAGAGTTCAGTATAAGCAATTCACTTGTTTTATGTCCTTATTCCTTTTTGTAATAGGTAATGTTTAATCACATAATAAAGTGTCAGTTACACTATGGAACTTGAAAGTTATCTCAGATAACAAGAATGACTCAATATAGAGTACTTGGCCTAGAATAAGGAACATCCAGTTAGAAATGTGGCCTCAGATACTTTCTAGCTTTGTGACTCTTGGCAAATTCCTTGACTTCTTTGCTTCACTTTCTTCAACTGTAAAATGAGGCTAATAATAACACTAACAGAGTTGTTTTGAAGATCAAATGGGATAAAATCTGTTAAAAAAAAAACTATAGAGCATAGTGTCAGGAACATAGTAGGCACTGCTGACATGTTCATTACATTCTTTCTCATTCCTTGATTAACCTAGAAATTTGAACATTTACTCCCTTCTAAGTTCTATTATGCACTGTAATGGTAATTAATTTCAATTTGAAGACCCCTTTTTTTGTTATGTCAAGTGAACAGGTACTTAGCTCTTAGTAACTAAGAGCTAAAACTCTTAATAACTAAGGGCTAAGTACCTCTGTGAAAGAAACAGAAGGTGTGGACTCTGTCACCTATTGCTGGCATAACTAAAAAGGGGTCTTCAAATTTAAATTAATTACCATTACATGCACATGCAATGTGAAAAATAAAAAGAACAAAAACAAACTGAATACAAGAACATAAAAAGCATTACTGTAATCAAAATTTCAAATAATGTCAATCTAACATGTTTAATTATATTCATAAATTCAAGAATTACTAAGAATAGGCATTTAGTAGTTCCTTCTGGACTAATCAATGCTACAAAGCTCACTTACTTTTTGACACTTTGAAACATTGAAAACTCCTTTAACTCACTTGTGTAGGTCTCCCTTTCGCAGTTGCAAATTTTGACTCAACTTTTTCACATCTTTCTGTAACTCTCTACACAGAATCCACACAGACCATTAATAATATTTCTCTGTTTCTTTTAGTGCCTCAGGGGAACCAGGAGAGGTACTTCAACCATGGTGTTTGTATTTCAGTCATCTGAGAAGAAAGATACTTTCTGTAGAATTTAAATAAATGGGAATCTCAAATAAAAGTGGTAATTACTCACTTTTTAATTTTAAACACCTAAATTGAGTTCATGTTTATAAAGCATGTTGTTCTTTGCAAATTGCTTTTTTAACACAAAATGCTTTAAAATGTATTTCCTGCTAATATTAAATATTATACATATTACACAAGTAAGGAAATTAGAGTTCATAAATGTTAAGAAACCAAGGTCATATAGTTAAGTAACAAATTCAGGATATGAATTCAAGTCTTCTCTTTGTGAGTCTAATGTTTTTTTCTACTGCATCTTAACACAACACCAGGAATTAGGAGTCTTTGATTCTAACATTAGAGCTGTAAAAATTAGCTATGTGACATTGCATAAGTGTATCTAAGCCCAAGTTTCCTCATTTTCCAAGGGAGATAGTTGAACGAGACAATTTGTAGGTATCTTCTAACTATGAAAGACTATATTTGAATAATTCTAAATGATCTTGTTGATTAAAAACAATTTCAAAATACAAAGAGACAGATATGTTCCCAGGCCTTCCTTGGCTATTGCTTGCTTTTTCAAATATGATATAAAGTCAAGAGATACCACTATTTTTATGGCAGATACGGTGACAATGTATTAAGGGACCTGATGTAGTACTTACTTTTTTCAATTCAGAGCATATGCAATTATAATCAATTGACAATTTTAAATATTCCAATTACAAGGGAAACTTCCTAAAATGGTTAAGTATCAACTTTGTTTTGCTTCTTGCTGAAGAGAAGGCATAATTTCCACAGAACACATGCTACTCACATCTGTTCTCATCCTTTATTCAGACAAAGTTTCTTTTGTTTGCTTGTACATTGAAGTGATTTGGTCCATATCAAGAAGCAGTTCTGAATGTCTCAGACAAGTCTAATGTCTGTTGATGATAACTGATGCTGGCTCCTGTGGAAATGCTAATTTGGTAGCAGTCACTGTCAATCAGTCCCCTTGGGTTATTGTTCTTGCAGTTCTTTCCAGATTTGATATATGATGGCAAATACAGAGTCTGTAGCTATAGTAATTGGACTGTTTAAATGAATATGAAAAGCCTATGTTAACTTAGACCTGAGCAAGCTGATTCAATGGGAGGGGGGAAAGAGGGAGTGTGGAAACAGATCCAACTAAATGAAACAAACATAACCTAACCTCTGAAAATCATTGCATTGTATTGAGACATTGAAGGTATATTTCATAAGGCCCTTTGAAAAGTATTTTAATGTAGAGAGACCAGGGTACAGAGAAACAAACGTTGAATTTGAAGTCAGAAAACCATATTTCTTATGTTGGACTTGCTGTTTAAGTTGAGTGTAACCTTATGAAGTCCATGCAATCTATCTCTCATATAGTTTCATTATCTGTAAAATTTGTGTGTATGTGGGGGGGGGGAGGTGTTAGGATTATACTACCTAATTACCAACTAATGTTGTTGAGTAGGTAAATTATATATTCAATTAATTCAGGAAATATTTTGTTGATTTTGATAAAGTGTTCTCACACTTTAAATTGCTATAAGAATATAACTTATTATGATCATAATTATTATATTCAAATAAAGGGGTTAGATTAAATAATCTTTAAGTTCCTTTATAACTCTCTAACTACCATTTAACTTTCCTGTGATATGTACTTCACAAAAGAGGGGGAAGATTCCTCTTTATTTTCATGTTGAGAAGGAATTACACCAATGTTCAGGTTTTGTTTTTTGCTTTCTTGCTCTGTTTTGCATGGTCATTTGTATAATGGTAGGAATATTTATGTCTTTTACAGTGAAAAGATATTTAGGGTATCTTCTTCACTGCTCCCAGGATGATGGAGTCAAATTATAATAAATAACCGTGTTCAAACTTTTCTGTTTCTTAATGGGGCAATAATAGATAACAAGAATAAGCTAGTAATTCAATAAATCTAGAATTCTATCAATTTGGATACCTTTTCAATGGGCACAAATAGTTACTTAAAGAAAATCAGCAATTTGTAAGTACAATAAACTGTAATGACTCCCTTGATCATCAATTTATTATTTTTGATAATTAAGGCAAGAACTTTCCTCCACTCAACTGAAGTCTAACCTTGTTGAACTTTTAAATTTTTAAGTGAATGGTAGAAATTTCTGGTGTAAATAAGATTGAATGTGTGTGAGTGGTGGAGTATTTTAAACATTTAAGTGAACATTGTTTTGCCTAGCTATCAATGACTTCTGAAACATACAATTATGTATAAATAACTGAATGACAGTTACCGATCATTATTAGGTAATTAGATCATTTAAGCTCAAATGGCCATATTATACAAATATTATTAAACCTAAGACTAGTTGACCAATATCTATATCTATATTTCTCTACCTCTCTATCTCTATCTACACACCCACACCCACACCCACACCCACCCACACACACATACACACCCACACACACACACACATGCATGTAAATGTGTATGTGAGAGAAAGAAAGGTTACGTTTCAAAATTATAAAATCCAGACTTTTCATTAAATTAAAAACCATAAAGTCAATATTATTGCATTAATAGAAGTTTTGATATCAATATTATTCCTTGTATACTACCAAAAAGGGTGTGCTCTTGCTTCCCTTGAGATGTCATCAGGGTCAATGGCATTTTCACTAGTATTTTCACTGTATTTCCATTGAGGATACTCAAGCCAGGTAAGGGAAATCAAGGCAAATCAGACAAGATAAATCCTGTGGTACTATATATTACCTGCATAACCATCTGGAAACTGCTTTTAAATATCATTTTTACCCTTTTATTGATAAAAATGACATTTGGTCAAGTCACATTTTTCACAGGACCACACAAACCAGCTTTGCCTAGCTTATTTTAATCATGTATGGGGAGAGGGGGAGATGGTGAGAGAAGCAAAGTTTATGAATTTTCATTGTATATTGAGGGAAAGGATTACATCTGGCTACACAGCCAGGTCATGATTAGTGCAAATAATACACACTGGGAAAGGGTCTCATGCATTCAAATTCAAACTATTTGGAAATAGAATTGTGTAAAATATTCTAATTGATTCTAGTCCAATAGAAATATGCAGTTAAATTTGAATGATGAAAACTTTAATGAGATCCATTATTTGCAGTGATGTGGCCTAGTTATATCTAGTCTGTTTTTGTCACTATACAGAACCTAGCATAGTAGTAACCAAAAACAAAAACAAAATGACTTTGATGAAGATGCAATAACAGCACCAGTCTTTAATCTCTTAACTACTTTCTTGTTATCAGAAAAGTTTAATATACTAAAAGCTATAAACCTGAGGGGCCATTATAATTTTCTCACCATTTAGAACCCTGGTTATGACTTGTAGAATAGCAAATTCAAATTGTCTAATAGAGAAGGAAACCACCTGTGTGCTAATGATTCGTTCAGCCCTTTTGTTCATCCCAAAGATGAAGCCTTTTGGCTTTGGACACAGACAATCTGGTTTCAAATTCTTCCTCTAATCCATTTTCTGGGAATAACCTTGAAAAAATAATTTAACTTCCGTTATCTAGGTTCTTCATCTATAAAATGAGGAGAGTGGATTTGAAAGTCTCTGAAGTCCATTTTACCTTTAAATATGGTCTTACAGTCCCTAAGCCTACAGAGAAAGCATTACCCAATGTTACTTATCCAGTGAGAGAGATTAAGAAAGCCAAGAATAATACTTGAATTGTACATCAGATGTTAGTCTACCTGAGCCATCAACCTAGGCTTTGTCACTTACTCCCTTGGCCTGATCTCCAAAATAGGAGATTCCATAAGAATTTTTGATGTCAGGGCGGGTAGGTGGCACAGTGAGTAGAGTGCTGGCCCTAAGTTCAAATCTGACCTCAGACACAAAACACACCAAAAAATAAAAAATAAAAACCTATCCCTGTGACCTTGGGCAAGTCACTTAACTCCAACTGCCCTACCTTCCCCCCTCGAAAAAAACAGCTAAAAAAAAGGAGAAATTTTGATGTCTCCACTGATCATCAGAGAGTAGTCAGCCTGTAAATGCCCAGGCTGCTTCCCTACCTCCAAACCTATATGGGTGTGACCCTAAGATAACTTTGAAGAACCTCTCCTTTTCTGAATTTAATCCACTGGATCCATGAAATTCTCAAAATATTAGAACATAAAAATAGTTTTCTATATCTAGATCAAAACCCATAACCTGTTGTGGGCTCTGTTCTATCAACTGACATATTACTTCATTCATGGAATGCTGATTTAGTACAGTATCATTATATTTTTAATTATACATAGAATAAAATGAAATTTCATGCATAGAATACATGTGAAAAAGAACTTATAAAAATAATTCTATATGGAGATAATCATCTTCTACTAATCATTCTACCACTCATTTCCTGTTTCTCCTTCCAGGGCCATCATAGATTTTTTTTTTTCATACATATAGGAGAAAGGCCAACACCCATTTACCTGCAGCTCATGAAAGTTAATATTTGGAAGAGATGTGTACTGAACAGCACTGAGTCATGGGCTAAAATAGAAAACAATTTCTGAAGACTAAAAAGTCAAATGAGATTCATAGTAGTTGGCATTCACAATATTTCTGAATCTTTTTTTTACGTATGGCTCCCTCCTGGCTATCAAACTCTATTCCAGCATTAGCTTCTCTTTCAGCAGTTATCACTTTCCCCCAACAGTCGTGATGGTACTTGCAGGCACAAGAAAATCTTGATAGCTGATGTACCTCAGTTACTTCTGACATTGCTAGTAATGGTGCTAATTACTCAACATTTAGATCCTGATCACACCATCCATTCCCTTTTTTTAAAAAACCAAATCTTATTATCAAGAAAAGGAAGACAAGAAGCCAAAAGCAAATTCTGCAATGTGCAGATAGCAATTTATCCTATTATCCTATTCTGCCTCCAGTGAAATAAAGAGATTCATGCAGATCTTAAATATGGAGTAGTCACTCTCTTGAATCAGAATGATCAGAAATTGGTCTGCCACTCCTCCAAAAAGATGAATTATTTCCTTAGCTCTCCCAAAAAATCATAAGGGGCAAAGACTACACATGAATACATGGATTCCCATGAATGCGGTCCTCTGGAACTTCATTACTAAATTTGTCCAGGAGCTACAGCCTAAGCCAATTATGTATAAACTCTGGGAACCAAACTGAAAAGGCTTCAGGTATAGACCCAGAAACAGACAAATCATTGCTAAATTCAAAGAACTTAACACTGAATTGGCTATAGAGTGAAAGAACTGGGGTACAGAGTAATATCCAAAGCTTATTTCTCTCTCTTTTAAAAAAAATAAATATAAAATAAGAAAAAAAGAAAGAAACATAAATACTGAAACTAAAATAATACAGAATAAGAAAAGAAAAAAAATAGCTATGTGCACAGAACAAGAGAGAGGATTCAAAATATACAACAATAAATTCGCATTTCAAGAAAGTCTATAAAATAAACATGATGTGTTGTGTTGAGAGCTGTCCATCTTTTCTTTGCTCCCTTGTATATTTTTGTTCTCTCCTGTGTACTTTTTACCTTTTTCCTTTTCCCCCCCTTCCTTCCCTTCTCCCAGAATGCTGAAATTAAATGCTGATACACACACACATTTACATATACATGCACATACATGTGTGTTTATGTATATGTATGTATGCACACACATGCATTTATACATGAAGTTATATAATATATGATTAAGTATAATATCTATACATATGCACACATATATAATACACATATAAATACACATATAGACATATACACACAAAGATATACTTAAGCACACATATTTCCATATATACATACACTTACATATACATATACTAAGATATTGATAATCATAGTCATATATAGACATATACATTAAAATGCATCCATGTAAGAGCATACTATACTTATCCCTTTGTTTAGCTGAGTGTGGACCATCTCTTCTTTCCTAAGTCCAAGTCTTTCTATATTTTTTCAAGTCCACCAGCTTGTTATTTCATACACCACAGCAATATTCCCACCTTATACTGTCTTAAATAATACAAAAACAACATTGATGAATATGACTAACAGTATAGTTTTCCTATTTTTCTCTTTCGATTAAATCTATTTCAGCCTTAACGTTGCCCAAGATCATGATTACCACTCCTGCTCCTTTTTCTCCACAAATTCTACTCCAGATCTTTATTTTATGTTCATGGGTATGTCTTATTTCCTATCCCTCCTGAATCGGAATCCTTTATTTTTTCTTCTACTCTCTATCTTGCGCTCCTATTACTTAACCTACCCCTTCTTCCCAAGGATTCCTCCCTTATTCATCCATTCCCATTAATCTAAACATCATTCTACACCCCCCATTAACCTATTTCCTCACTCTCCCCTCTAGAGATCCCTCTCTTACTCTCTCCCCCTCCTTATATTTTCAGCATTTTGTTTCTTTATGAATTTAGAATATGTATTCTCTTCTAGATAAATATGTATTGTTCCCTCTTGAACCCATTCCTGGTGAAAGTAGGTTTCCAGAACTATTAGCCCTCTTCTCCTATCCAATTCCTCTATGTCAGTTCTTCCTCTTGTACGTCATTTATACAAGATAATTCCTCTTTTAACTGTTCCTAAATGTTTTTACTTTTTTAAAAAATCATATTATCAGGTCTACTCCAATCATTCTTACCAACTACCCAACTATTAATAGCAACTTTAGACATAACATTTTGCATTTTATATATATATATATATGTGTGTGTGTGTGTGTGTGTGTATGTAAATTGTCTATCCTTATTGAGTCTTTTGTAATTGGTCTTTTGTATACACCTTATATTTCTATTGACTCTTTTATGTCAAATCTTATATTAAGTTCAACTTGTTTGTTTTTTTTAATCTTCAAAGTGTGACAATTCATCGAATGTCCATTGAATTTGTTTGTTTATTTGTTTTTTCATTCAGTATTATGCTTAGCTTTGATGGGTATGATATTTTTTACTGTAGCTGCAGTTCTTTTGCCCTTCAATATATACTTTTCCAAGACCTGTGATCGTTTAGTGTCACTATTGCTAGGTCTTGTGTGATTCTAATTGTGGTCTCACCCTATTCAAATTGTTTTTTTTTCTTATTTCAGATAATATTTTGTCCTTCAGCTGGAGGTTTCAGAATTTGAATGTGATATTCCTGTGAATTTTCGTTGTGATATCTCTTTCAGGTTGTGATTGGTGGGTTTTCTTTTTCTACTTCAGCTTTCCCTTCTTGTTTCTATGATTCATGACTATATTCTTTAACTATTTTTTGTATAATTGTGTGAAAATTCTTTTTTAACATTTCTTTCAGTAGTCTGTTTATACTTGTTTTTTCTTCTTGATCTCACTTCCTTATCAGTTGTTTTTCTTTGGAGATGTTTCACATTCTCTTTTATTTTTCAATCTTTATATTTTGTTTTATTATTTCTTGATCTCTTGTAACTTCCTAGGCTTCCCCTTGCCCAACTAGGATTTTCAAGGAATTATTGCCTTCCTTAAGATTCTGGTTTCTTTTCCCAGGTAATTGTCTTTCTTTTCATAATCTTCTTGCTTTGCTTGGATTGTTCTTATTTTTTCTCTTCAATCTCTCTCACTTGATTTTAAAAGTTCTTCTATAAATTCTTTGGGGGAGGTGACCACTTGACATTATAATTTGGGAAAGAAGAGGGTTTCTTTGCTTCAGTATCCTCCTCCAAATATGAACTCCAGTCTTCTTTATTCCTATAGTAATTCTTTATGTTTGGATTCTTAAGCCAGCTAAACCAGAACTTACCTGGAGGTGTCTACTTAGCACAGGTATTAAATCTCATCCTAAATTTTTCTTCAGATCTTCTTCAATTGTCTCAGGAGGCCCACTATTCTACCCCCACTCTAATTTATTTTTACTCATTTATGTTAACTTTCAGGTGCTAATAATAATTGTGTGACCTATTCTGCCATCTTCCCTGAATCATCACCTCCAAAACTCATTTCTCAAATCACTGAGGGGTTCCGCCACGCATCAGTGAAGGGAGTAGTCATATTGATGAAATCAGAAAGCCTTGAAATATTTTGGTAAATGATTAGTTTTGTTAAGCAATGACATATCAAGGAAATCAAGAAGTATTTTCTACTTTGCCATAGCAACATTTAGCCTTTTGGCATGTAAGGGGCTAAATTAAATATTTCAATAATTTTGATTTAACTTAAATGAAGTTAAACAGACTAACGGCCATGACCTGGGTCTCAGTAGTCCAACTGTTATCTAGTCTACATATTTATGACCTGGTTGCCAGGGCAATCCACTAAATTTTGAGTTTCAGAAAGTAGGTTACATTTGGCTAAAATATATCTAAAATGAGAACAGAAAAATAAGCATCTGCCTTCAATGATTTTTCTATATGTATCTAGATCCTTCCCCCAAGGTGAGAAACTGGCTTTAAAAATTTTGTTTTAGGGGATTACATTTCAAATGCATCAATCAATGATTAATTTCATAAAGCCTGGTGGCCCTTACATTTGTCAATCAATTTCTGCAACTTATTCATGAAAATCTTTCTTGCTATATAGAACTCACCATGCTAAATGCTTCACACATAGTAAGACATTTAAGACATGTCCTCTGTCTCTATAAATCTCACCATTCAGTCAGAGTTTTGCTAGCTATAGAAAGTAGGTAACCAGATGTTAAAAGGTATAGTAGGTGGCATGGATGGGAATTATATATACTGTGAAGTTTTCCTGAAAACTGGCCATAAGAAATCCATGGTAGTTGGGGGCTACTTAGGTTGAGAATGAATCCCAACTGATCTTGAATCAGAGTTGATCTTGCTCTCCTCCATATCCATATTGGTTTTCATAGTCTTACCTAGCTCATCCTCTGAGGGCAGTAAGAGATATATGAATATCTCTTCTTTCAGCAGCCACAGAAAGAGGCAGCCAAAACTTGGCATGATAGACCAGAGTCTTTTGGAATTATCTAATCCATTTTGTGTGTTAGTTCCCAAATTCTTCACTGTAGCAGACCAACCAAATCACCCTTGGGGCTATAACAACTCACCCCAGCATAGGTGGTACAGAATCAGGACCCAGCAGACACAATGAAACAGTGCTCATCAATTGCTTTATACCAGTATAGAATAGAGGAGTTTGCACTATAGTAAGTAGCAATTGTCACAGCACAGGAGATAACAATTGACTGTGGAAAAACAGTCATCATGCAGAGATACATGGCACAGTAATAGTGGCTGGAGCATAAAGTAAAAATTTGGGTCCTAGTGAGACTGTCCAGCAGTAGATCCCAAATGCAAGGAGTCAGCTGTGAAGGACAGTGTAATAGTTTTCAGTGACAGTGGAAGCCCAGTTATAGAAGAGTGGGCACTGGCCTGTGAAGTGGTAAAAGAGAATTTGCTTCCTAACATTACTTATTATAATGTAAAACTGATGGATCCCTCCACTTTACTGTCAATATAATTCCCTTGTAGGACTAAGGGTACCTTTACTGATAGGGAGGCTTTTTTCTGGAAACAGGAGGGAGATGACAATCTTTAACTTAACTTCCACAGAAGAAGGAGACAGTACTTCTTACATCTTCTCATAGGACAAAGTTTAGGTTTGTTTGTATTTTTGTTTTGTTTTGTTTGCCTACTTCTCCCCACTCATGTGGATGCCATGTTTGTTTAGGTCCTGGATTGGATATGGCAGAGTGGTGGCAAAGCATAATTCTTTCTTCATATCTGATGAGGATGGATGACTATACAGGATATTTCACTGTCTTTTCAGTAGCCCTAGTTTTCCTGGTGCTATTCTTGCTTATAGTCACCTTTTTATATAAAGAGGTCAACTATGTCCATGTCCTATTTCAGTGAGTATATCCCACAACTTACTGGGGAAACACTTCTCTAGATTTCTTGACTATCTATTTTTCATCCATTTCTTTATGACTTATTTACCTTCTATTCCAGTCATGCATTTTTGGAAGACTTTTTTTTTTTTTAAATTGCTTTCTATAGACACTTTATCATGTATTGTACAAAAAGTGCCTGAGAGGCTTCAGTCCTTTTGTAGTATCAGAAGCAAAATGCATTTTTAACAATAAATCTCATCTTTATATTTAAAAATAGTTGAGTATTTTAAAATATTTAGCTTTTTAAAACTTATTCCATTTCAATTCAACCACTGTATATAAACATGAT
>CM053591.1:100554912-100569920 GCA_028646515.1 Pseudochirops corinnae
TCAAAGAACTTAATGAAATAATTTATCAGGCAAATTGAGGTATGCAAGTAAGTAGAGACATTATCTAAAAATGAGGAGGCTTCTATACCTGTAGACAGAATTGGATGAATTATATTATATTGGGACTATTGCTAGTCTTTTCCTGTATAAAAATGAGAAGTAAATATAACAGGTTCCTTTTGCAGCATCTTCAGTCTTAGTTATACCTATGTTAATGGTACCATTGGGGTACTCAGTTATTCAAACTCCTAGTTCTAATCCTTCACTTCAAAATATTTCATTTGCCAGTACAGCAAGGAGAAAAAGAAGCTCCAACCCCATACCATGCCATTACCACCACTACCATATGCAATAGCACATAATCTCTGAAAGATGTCTATGCCACCATTTGTTCAGGCTTCCAGCAAAGAGCTGTGCCTCACAGCTGCTATGGTTCTCATTTGGGGCTGCTACTTTCTGCTTCTCTGTAGAGTTCCTTTTGTCATTCGCTGCCTGGGTTCTTTGTCAATGAGATTTTGCTGCCATCTATTGGAGTTGGCTTTGCTGTAATCACTTTTGTTTTTTTGTGGGATTGACTTGGTCAAAATATGCCTTAAACTAATCAATAGATTTTTAACTTTTCCAAACAAAAATAATTCTTCAGATATTCATTTTTTGAATCCCTTTTTCCAGTTAGGGATACTTCTACAGATGTATCTGAAATTTATATTAATTTGAGTAACTTTTTTTTTTCAATTTTGATTATGGACTTAGTTGTAAAAAAAAAAAAAACTCTCAGTTATACTTATCAACCCTGGAGAGGGAAAGTGGAACTAGAGATATAGACTCCCTCCCCCTGCAGCTATAAACAGTTTGCTTTCTCTTTACATAAGCAATCATATGTGAAAATAATTGTATAGTGTTAGATATTTGAAGTGATAAGCACCCGTTGGAACTAAAGCAACACCCCTCCGAGAAAAATACACTTTACATATGGTCTACTAATGGTAATGGTTATGGTAAAGATTTCCTCAAAGCCTCAAGAAATAGAGTGTTATAAAATACTATTATGTGTTTCCATCCAAGTGAAATCTTAAAGATAGAGAGAGGAGAACTTATAAGAATGTAAACTTGTGAAATGGAAGCTCTTTTCAGAGTACATACTGGCACTCAAAAAATGCTTGGCAGTACTGTCTCTGAATACCCAAAATTACCAATAAATTAATACAAGTTTATATAATTGTATTTTTGGCTAGTTTGACTGTCTTTGGCAGAATCTAAATTGTGATTCCCAGCAATGGTACTATTTATGGACATCTTATTTGGAAGATATGATACATATATGTCAAATGAGTCAATTAATAAGATGGGGAACTATCTCAGATACAAAATTTGCTTATACTGTTCAGCACCATGTGGATGCTGAAAACCTTTCCATAACTGAAAACCTGTACCTTAGTATAGAAGAATTTATAAGGGGAAAGCTCTAACATTAAAGTATGCTTTATGTCCCTAAGATGGTCCTATAAGTGTTTAAAGTTATCTGTAACAGTAAGGGAATTTGAAGATCCTTCCTGACCCTTAATGAACCTCACTTGGAATCCAGCAAGAGAAGCTTGCTTGGGGGAGGGTTGTTTTTCAGGAAGGCCAAGCTTTTATTACTTCGTAATTAGGCAGGGAGTCACAAAGGTTGTGATCTTCTCTGACCCTGGAGAAAGCTATATAAATCTCTGAGGTGAGGTTTTGCTTTGGGGCTCACTTATGGGAAAAATTGAATGATTTTGCCAGATGAGACTCTGGATAGCTATAGAGTCCTCCACCTTTGAAAATCCAGATGTTGTGTGCTTGTCTTTCTGGTGACTAACTATGTAGGTATGTGATGATCACACAACTAGAAGCCCTGTCGGTATGTTGAATTGTATTATTTTCTCTGAAGTTCAGGGTCCTGGCTTTTCCCCTTGAACTGGGTAAATGATATATGTTTGATTAAAATAAGATTGTTAACTCCTTTTGTGTTGCTTTCCTTTAGAAAAGCAGACCAAAGAACCTGTGCTAGCACCTATTTTGTGCATGCTAGGGTGCTTGCTGCTACACTTATATAAACACATTTCCTGAGAATACATTGAAGATTATCTCAAGGACATTCACACTATTAAAAAGTCATCTTTAATACATTTCAATAAAAGAACAAAATATATAAATATATATTCTCCCTATATAACATAACTATTATCATTGGTTTCTTTTTTGATTATATTAGAAGTGTGTATGTATAATATTTTTACAAAATTCAGCTTTTTCTCCCCAAAATTTACCCACTCTTGTGAAGACTTTTAAAAGTTAATAGATTTCTGTTCCTTCTGATTTGGTAGTTAATATTTCTTATAAAAATTACATAACATGAAAGTGAATACCGATTTTTTTTAAATTCTTGGTTGCTGATTGATTGTGTGTGTGTGTATGTGTGTGTGTATACATCTTGTCCTTTACACAGTTTTTGTCTTTAGCATTGCCTCTATTCAAATATATCTATTTCAGGAGGAATTATGATATCTTTTCTCCAGGTAAACTAGAGTTGTTTCTATGATTTAAAAAAATTGCTGTAATCCACTTGCCAATTTTCAATTTCTTTCTTTTTAGCCTTTTATAACCTTCTTGCATGAATTGTTTTCTCCTGCTTTATCTAATTATTCTCCAACTTCCTCCAAAATTCATCCAATCAATTTCTTCCTTCACTGGGCTAAAATTGACTTCACAAATATCTAATATTTTCATATTACCTAATCAAAGAACATTCTTTTTCTACTTTTTTTTTTCCATTGCATCATTTAACACTTTCAGTTTTTCTTTGGTGTCTGTGTCTTCTTTTCTATGTCCTTTTTTATGCTTCTCATACTTCTTTAAAGGTTCTTAAAGAATATATGTCATGGGGTGGCTAGGTGGCACAGTGGATAGAGCATCACCCCTGGAGTCAGGAAAACCTGAGTTCAAATCTGCCCTCAGACACTTAACACTTACTAGCCACGTGACCTTGGGCAAGTCACTAAACCCCAATTGCCCTGCCTTCCCTCCTCCAAAAAGGAAAAAAGAAAAAAAATTAACATGTGTCATTTACTCTTCCTTCTCATCTATTCTGATAAAAGTTTTTGTTTTTGTGTGTTTCTAGTAATATGTCCAGATCAAACATCTTTCTCCATTTACAGTGGCAAGTCTTAGATTTAGATGTCACATTGAATTGAATTTGACTTTTCCAAATAGTGTGGTATTGGCAGGGATATGTCAAAACCTATTCCTACCTTCTTGGGAGAGCCAATAGTTTAATTTTCAGTGTGTGTATTTTTACCGCAAAATTCTACAAATCAGGGGTTGATTTACTATTTTCTTAATTGTCTATACTTAATAAAAGGATAAAAATCTTAATAATAGATATTTAACTTATGTTTTTGTTTTTCATTTGTTTTGTTTTTCTTTCCATAGAGCTACTTGTTAAAAACATACCAGTATATCCCTGGTTATTGAGTAAATCACTTCATCATTCCCCTTTCTGTAAAATCAAGCAGCTATACTATATGGTTTCTAATGGTCCCTTTCTTACTCAGTAAACTACTTCACTTTAGTCTCATTACACTTCTTCCATCTTCTGAATTATCAAAGAATGCTGACTCCCCCTAGGGTTTCACTGTATGTGGCTATATTACCTGGTCTGTAGCCTGGTTTAAGTTATTTAGTATTGCCCACACAATTCTCTTTCCTTTCTTAGGAATACAGTAGCTTCCTAACAGTGTTCCAATATATAACCTATGTTCTCATACTAGAGCATTTTCAGGATACATCTTGATATTGCCTACAGCACGACCATCTTGGAGTTCTTCTGTTTCCTCCTCCATTTCACCTGAACCATGTACAGTCAGGGTCATATTCTTCAAATTGACCTCACTCACAATTGTGTAGATTTCATAATCAAAACCCATAATATTCCTCTAATCATTAGTTCTATCTTTTCCTATGTCTTGTCACTTCATTAATCTATTCTTTGGCCTTACCTGAGACCTCCACTACTTTCCCAATCCATTATCCTTGCTCTGATTTCAGTTTTCCTCCCTAATAATTCTGGAAAAGCAGATTGTGATTAGTTTGTCCAGGGTTTTAAATGTCAAGCAGAAGAACTCACATTTTATGAATAGAGATTTCCTGGAATGAACTGAACAGGGGAGTAGCAAGATGAGACCTGCACTTTAGGAAAATGATTTTGACCTGTTTAGAGGACAGATTGAAGACAACAGAGACTAGGGGCAGGGAGAATTTAGGAGTAGTGTATTAAGAGTTTATACTCTACAATTAGTAAGTTCACGATTATGTTCTCCTCAATTCTCAAATCTCTCCCGACCTTATCAGTACATATCAGTATATGTACTCATGCCTTGGGAAATTCCAGTCCTGGATTATTCCCAACATTTATCTCCTCTGGTCTTATTTGTGTGTTGCTAACTGCAACTAAAGGAAGCCAGGCAACTGTCCAGACCAGTGGTTCTCAACCTGTGGGTTATGTTTAATTTAAATACATCCTGCATATCAGATATTTACATTACAATTCATAACAGTAGCAAAGTTTCAGTTATGAAGTAGCCATTAAAATAATTTTATGGTTGGGGGGTAACTACAACATGAGGAACTGTATTAAAGGGTTCCAGCATTAGGAAGGTGGAGAACCACTAGTCCAGACTAATTCCCCTAAAAATTGACATTATGTTGTTTTAAATGGACCCTGAATGATTCTTTTTTTTTATACCTGATTTTCTATCATACTTTCCATAATAACTATTTCAAGATTATTCTTCTCTTCTCAAGGCTCACATTACTAACATCTTACCTTCGAAGATGAGGATCTTGCCTCATGCTTTACTTGAAGAAAAAAAAGAGGCCATTTATTGTGATCTCCAAATTCTCCCCCTTACCAGTTTCTAAAATCTCCATGATACTATTCTCCAAGCTTTTTTCTATTACTCCATCCTTTGAAAGACAATTGACTATTCTCGCCAAAGTAAATACCTCTCTTCTTATGCCCTTGATCCCTTGTCACCTTCAGTATTCTTCTGATTTCATCCAGCAACATATCTCCCAAGTCTAACAGTTAAACTCTGCTTAGTTATTGTGTATGTCCTGCTGCCTATACACCTGCTATAGGTGAAAAAAAGAAAGAAAAAAGAAAGGAAGGAGAGAAACAAGGAAGGAAGGAAGGAAGGAAAAAAGGAAGGAAAGAAGGAGGAATAAATGAGAAAGGAAGGGGGAGGGAGGAAGGAGTGAAGGAATGAAGGAAGGAATGCACACATTTAAAAAAAAATAAATACATAAAAACAGCTTTTTTTTTTTAAACTTTTTTTTGGGTCCCTTTCATCCTTATCCCTTTAAGCCAAGATACAATATCTCTTTTCTACTCTCTGCTAAACTATGAACTCTGAGAGCAATAATTGTAAGGAGAAAGAGTCTGAAGAGGTAGCTTCAATTTCTATCTCTGATACTATCTATGTGATCTTGGACAAATTGCTTAATATCATCAGCCCCCAGTTTCCTCAGATTTAAAGGAGGTTTTATGAGATGACCTCCAAGGTCTCCTTCAGCTCTAAATTGTGATCCCAGAGAAAACATTTTGCTAGTAGACTTATTGACCACAGTTGTTCACTTCACCCTTTGCAATCTGACTTCTGACATCATTAATCTACTGAATCTGTTCTCACTAAGGTAACCAATGATTCCTTAAACCAATCAATCAGTAAGATTATCTAAACTGTATAATATACCAGAAACTATGCTCTTAAATGGAAAGCAAACCACTAGTTCCTATGTAATTTTTAGCTTGGTAGAGTTGTTCAGGTATGTTGAGTGGTGAAATGACCTGTCTATTGTTACACAACTAGTATGATGCAGAAGCAATACCTGAACCCAGATAATCCCACTGATACATGACTTATGAATCTGCAGCACTTTTCTCACATTTTAATCTCTTTTATGTGATTTATATACTTTTTCATCTTTCTACTCAATTAGATATTTTGGCCTTTTTCTTCCAAGACACATTTATTTTCTGAGATTTTATATTACTCTCTCCTAGTTCTCCTCCTAATGCTTTGAACATTTCTTTTCACTCTCTTTTGTCATTTTCTCCTCTATAATCAGCTTTCTAACTAAGGCTTTCTTTTATACTATCATTTTTCTCTACACTCCCTTACTTGGTGACATCTTTAGCTCCAGCTCCCATAGATTTACCCTCTCTATACAATCAACTTCCAGTTAGATTAGATTCTTTTAGATTCTTACTTCTTTATGTATACAATAAACCCCTTCTTCTATGTTTTCAAAGAAACACTTCATTTGCTATGCAAACTAGGAGAGTGAAAAGGGAGCTCCTTTAACCTCTATCTTTCAAAAGGGCGACCAAAATATCAATTTTGTATACACTGAAATTATTGCTACTCCAATACTTTCTGAAATTGAGATCCTCAGCACTCAATCTTTTTCTTTGGTGACTCTAATAACCGATATCAATGGTGAAATGCTATACCAATCTACTTGTCAGTCTCTCATTTGGCTTATGAGTAGATAACTTGCACTTTAGGAACATTTTTTTAAATATTCCCTTCAGCAGATATTTGTGCTCTATGAAATACCAAGGTTTTCTTTCTAAGGGAAAATCAAAATTATGTAATCCCAAATTTAGAAGGAAGCTCAGAAGTCAGAAGAACTCATGTATGAGTAGCAATTCCCTTTGTAACAACCACAACAAAAGGATATCCAAATTCCTATTGAAGATAATCAGTGCATAGGAAATTAAACCTTTCTATGTAGCTCATTCCACTTTTAGATAGCTCTAATTTTGAAGAAGTCAAACCTCCCCTAGTTTTATCCAGCTAAAATTTGATTCTTAAATCTACCCCATTTTTTCTAGTTCTTTTCTCTCCAATTACACAGTTTTAATTCTTCTTCAAATGACTGCTTTTCAGAAGCTTAAAGACAGCTGCCATATCTTCCTCAAGTCTTCTTTTCCCAAGATAAACTTGTCTTTTTCTCAGTCTGGTGATAAGAAAGAAAATCAGTCAGAAAATAGAGATTCATTAAGTGCTTAATATGTGTCAGTCTCTGTACTAAGCCTTAGAGATTCAAAGAAAGACAAAAAAAAATCCTTGACTTCAAATGTCCTTCAAATAATGATATTGATTAGATCATGTCCTTTGACTACCTCTGCTGAACTCTTCTTAACATATTCTTATTTGCCATTGTCCTATCAAAAATACATTTAGTTCTGATCATACTACTTCAAATATACTCTGACCAGGACAGAATACAGGCGTAAGTATCACTTTTCCTTAAACTAGAAACTGCTTTTATTAGCCTTCATTAACATCTTAATGAAAAAATCACACTATTGACTCTTTTTTGAATTTGTAGTTCACTAAACCAACAATGATCTGGTAGAAAGAGCAACTTGTGTGGCTCAGAGAGAGGGCCTGATAATAGATATCCCCTTCATTACTTAATACCATTTTGACCATGGGCAAACCATTTAAATTTTTCATACCTAAGTTTTCATATCTGCAAAATGAAGGAGTTGGTTAAAAATCAGGCCTATGCTTCCTTTCAGATTGAAATCCATTGATCCTCTAAGTTTTAGGGAAGAACAGGTTTGTGTTGTTGTTGTTATTTCCCCCATTATTTTCCATTGCTAAAGGCAGTCAGGTTATTAAAACAAACAATAAAACAAACCTTAATATTCTTAAAAGACAAGTTGGTTTTTGTCATTGTTGTTATGACTTGTTTGTTTGTTTTCCTCTTGTAGAGAAGCCCTACATGTCATGAGAGCTATCCACTTGTAGCAAAGATATGTCATTGTGTAGCTGGAAGGGATGCAGAATAGATATTTCTATCCTTTTCCCCCTTGACTTTTCCCTAAGGAGGATGCATTCCTTTCAGCGAGGAAACCAGAAAGTTTGGGCCAGAAATCATTCTACTCTTGTCAGGGAGAGAGGGTAATGGGCTAGAATTACATCTATCTCCTCTCAAATATCATTAGTCTAAGGGATGAAATTTTGGATTCAATCTAATTACTGATCACTATTTCATTATTTAATGACCCCAAGTTTTATATCAAGGCTTGACTCCTTTTCCACCAAATGTCAGTCGCATAAACAACAGACATATATCAATTAACCAACAACACTGTTTTGCCAAATAGGTAGCAAATCAGAGAAAGTGTAGCAATGAGAATATATACCAGATAATACAGAGCAAAGAATCTCTCCTTTTGTAAGGGAGGTAACTCAGCTCAAGGAAGTAAGAAAGTCTTAAATCTCAGCCAAGGAGAGGTGTCCTAATGTCTCTTATGTAGCAAGTCAGAGATCAGGTTATAATGGAGATTATCAGCTCTTCTCATGTCTTCCAGAGTTCTTTTCCCCCAGGATCCTGAAGTGGGGTTCACCATAGCTATCTTCCATCTAGAAGAAGGATGACAGATATAAAGTGACCGTAGCACCAGAAAACCTCAAAGAAACTGAAGGAAGTGAAGTGCTCCTATTCTTACCAACTCCACCTTGCCCTTCATGCAAGATGAGGCATTTCATTCCTACCAATAAGGAGAGCTTTGGGACTGAGGTTATGCTTTTATAACATTAAAATCCTCAACTTGCATTTTAGGCCCCATATAATTTTTCTCCATACTATCTTTTCACTCTTACTTAATAGTATTCCTTTTTACACAAATTTATGTTCCTGTCCTGTACTATTGACTATTATCCAAACTTAACATTCCATCTTATGGATTCCCCTCTTTCCATGAGTTACTCCCCTTTCCTAGAAAACATTCCTTCCTCACCTACAATTCTTAGAATTTCTTTTTCCCTTCATGGGTAGGCTCTCGTGCTACTTTCTATGGAAGTCTTTCTTTCTCTCCAGTGGATAGTGCTCCCTTATAAAATATTTATATATGTATATATCTCTTTAAAGATTAGATTTCCTTACATCCTATATTTTTTTAAAAAACTCATCTTTGGAAAAAGAGGCTTTGCTGGCAGTTTTTCATGAAGTTAATTTAAAAAATATATACCATCTTTTCATACATTAGAAATCAATAAATGATAATACCTTAAAATGGACATAAATATAAGAAGACTGGATCAAGAATAGAGAGGACCATTAAACTCAATTTGAGAAGTTTGGACTTTATTCAGTGAGCAATGGAGAGCTATGGAAACTTTGTAATAAGGGAAGTTATATCATCAAACTTGCATGTCAGAAATACTAATCTAGTATTGGTGTGTAGGATTTGTTGGAGAGGAAGGAAGACTAAAGATTGATTATGACAACTCAGTAGTTCAAGTGAAAAGTAATGAGAATCTTAATTGGGTAGAGTAGAGACAGTGGAACTGAAAACAAGAAAACAAATGTGAGAAATATTTTGAAGGTTGAATCAATATTATTTGGTGACTAATTGGATGTAGTGGGTTGAACAATCAATGATGACTCAGTGATTTAAGAGCTTGGGTGATTCAGAGAATGAATGTAAGTTTAATAGAAATAAGGAAGAAAAACATATTTTGAGAAAAAGATGAGATTATTTTTAAGTTCATAGTTCCATGCTTTTTATAATATGTGTGGGAAATCTTCAGTATTGTATAATAAAGTGTTAGCCTTTTGTCAAAAAACATTTGGATTTGTATCTAAGCTCAGAAGAATATTAGTATTATGAACCTGGGTAATTCAGCCTTTCTGAGGCACAGTTTTTCGTCTATAAAATGATCTACCTTATAGTAATGCTGTAAGGATTAAGTGAAATAATGTAGGTAACTTGCTATGTAAAACTTTGACGTTTTAAACATATGAGTAATTATAATTAGTATTAATTTTAACATTATTATTTAATATATTTTGCCATTATTAAATTGAAGAGTGATTTCTTTTTTCTTAATTTTACTGAAATGTTGTCATAAATCTTTAGCATCTAGAGATCAAAGAACATATTTATGTATTTATAACTACAGATACTTATAGTTAATCAATTTTCTTCATCTAAAAAGTAAAGACTCAAGACAAAAAAACCACTTGCCTAAGTTTGCATGGTGAGTTACTGAAAAGTTCAGGATATTTTTATGGTGTTGTTCAATTTAGTGCAATATTTTTTCGATTGCATATACTTGGATTTCTACCCCTAGGTTAACAGATATATTAAAGCAGCTATGTGTGCATAACATTAGGGCAAAATCTGAATGGGATAAAGCTTTTCAATGTGTCCCCACTTTAACAGAGCTTATAGTCTTGTTTTGACATATGACTATATCATCAAGCACCCTAGCATATCCAGGGCAGCTGCTAGCATAGGTTCTTAGATCTGTTTTTCTGAAGGAAAGCAACTCAAAATGTGTTAACAGTCTTACTTTAATCAATCAAACAAATATCATTTATCTAGTTCAAGGGAAAAAGTCAGCACCCTAAACTTCAGAGAATACAGACACAAGTTACAAGCAGAAGTTACAAGCACACAAAGAAATGGATCATCGAACGGCTTCCAACCATCTGACCATTACATCTATACCTAGTCAGTTACCGGAGAGGGAAGCACCAACATCTGGGTTTTTGAAGCCGGGGGCTCAGCAGCTTCCCAGAGTCCCATCTGACAAAATCACACAACTCTTTCCAAAGTGAGCCCCAAAGGAAAACCTCACATCAGCAGTATATGTAGCCTTCTCCTGGATCAGAGACTGTCACAGCCGTCTTGACCCACTGCCCAATCACTAAGTAATAAGGTGTGGGCATTCCTGAAGAACAGGCCTCCCACCACAGGCTCCAGGTGACCACATTCAGCCTATTAGGGGGCAGAGTATACTTTCAAATCAGAGAAGGTTCTCAGAGCCACTTAAGCCTATCAAAGGGCCTAGGGGCAGGGAAGATCTTCCAATTCCCGTGACAATGACATACGAAATAACTATCATAAAACAAAGCATTCATAAGAGACATTCAACCAAAATGTTCTTTAAAATCTGAGGAGGGATATATGTTAATACCAACTTGGGTAGATCAGTGAAGTGTTCTGACACTGTGTTTAGATACCTGCCTAAAGTCTCTTCCCTCTATCATTCATCTGCAACACAGCAGCAAAATTGATATTCTTAGACACAAGTCTCACAATGTCACTCATATACTAAATAAATAAATATGCATACATACATACATACACAAATATAATTTCACATCAATTCCTTTCACAGTCTTTATGATATACTCAAAGTGTCATATTTGCTTTTCCTTATATTTGACCTTAATCTCCTACTTCTCTACCTTTACATGTATTGTACCTTGTACAAGGAATTCTTCAAAGTTAAGCTCAAATGCCCATT
The DNA here is from genome assembly GCA_028646515.1 of Pseudochirops corinnae. Lineage (NCBI taxonomy): Eukaryota > Metazoa > Chordata > Mammalia > Diprotodontia > Pseudocheiridae > Pseudochirops > Pseudochirops corinnae. Next base: position 100,566,273 of record CM053591.1, read on the forward strand.
CAGCATAAGGCCTTTCCTAAAGCTCACATTTGGCAGTTCTCTACCTCACTGTCCCGCATCCTGATATGCAAGTATAAACAAACGTATGTCTTTTTCTTTCCTTTGTGTATGCATATGTATCATACTCACGATTATATATGTGCACTTACAATATAAATATATTAATACATTTATAGCATTTTCTTTGTGTTCATGTGCTCCTTGTGAGCAGGACTTGTTTATTATTTGCCTGTATGTTGCCAGCCTAGAAAAGCAGCATGGTATGAATGAAGAGTGAGTAGGCCTTGGAGTGAGGACAACCTGGGTCCAAATCCCACTTCTGATGTATTCTGCCCATGTGATGATGGGAAAATCATTTAACTTGACAAAATCCTGACCAGCTCTAAGACTCGAAGTTGCAGGGTGATAGTCAAAATGTAGGGGCAAAAACATGAACTTGTTTCAGCTCTCCCCGAAACCCTTCCAAACACCTGTAAAAATGACTCTAAACAAATTCTAGAGCAGCAGCATCCACAAAGTAACAGAGTGAAATGAATTTCAGCCCAAGACAATCGGGAAGATCAACAAGAAAGAACTGTTGCACCAGTATGAGAGAAAAGTGCAGTCCAGAGTGGGCCACACTGGCATAGACAAGGCTCGAGCAAAACCAGAGCAGGCCCCAAGGGAATGAATCACTGGCAGCTGTGGCACTTTCCGGACTTCAAAACCCACAAATGCCAAAGATATTTTAGAAGGTCAATAGGAAAGGTCTCTCTGGGTGGGAGAGGAGCATGGTCTGGCCCTACACCAAAGGCAGAGCAGCAGAGGGAGAGCAGTGGCTGCTTCCAGCAGCCCTCAAGCCACACACAGTGGAGGGATAAAAAAATTGATCAGAAGAGATTACAGAGATATCTTTTTCTGGCACTGAGGCAGGATTCTCTTGTTTTGTCAGCACTTCAATCTGGGTCACAGTCCTGGGTGGCAGCCATAGAGAAAGGAGGAGTCCTGGCATGGTGGAGCTTGTGGTGGTAGCAGAGAGGGAATCCTTACAGTTCCAAAGCAGAAAAGAGTGATTGTAGTCACAGACCAAAGAGCAGATCAGGAAAGGAATAAACACGCTTCCTTTGATGATACAATCTTGGAATAACTGAAAATTTTGAGATCTCTAAAAATATCTCTGAAAACAGCTGCAACAAAACTCTTGAAGCTTTGGACACTAAACTCTCCACATTGAAATCAGAGTCCTACCGTACCAAAAAGTTAAAAAGTCAAGTAATTAGCCGGTAAAATGAGCAAACAGTGGGGGAAAATCATACTATAGAATCTGACTTTGGTGACAAAGAAGATCAAAACATACAACCAGAAGAAGACAACAAAGTCAAAGCTCCTACACCCAAAGTCTACAAGACCTATATGAATTATTCACATGTCATAGAAGAACTCAAAAAGAATTTTGAAAATCATATAATAGAAGTAGAAGGAAAATTGGGTTAAGAAATGAGAGTGATGCAAGAAAATAATGAATAATGAGTCAATAGCTTGTTAAAAGAGATCTAAAAAAAAAATAGCTAAAGAAAGTAACAACATAGTTAAAAAATATAGATTCACCCAAATGGCAAAAGGGGTCTCAAATGTCAAGAGGTCAAAAAAGTCAGGATGCCTTAAAAAGCAGAACTGATCAAATGGAAAAGAAGGTCCAAAATCTCACTAAAGAAAATAATTCCTTAAAAATTAGAATGGAGGGGCCGGTAGGTGGTGCAGTGAATAGAGCACCAGCCTTGGAGTCAGGAGAACCATGATGCCTGCATCAAAATGGACAAGGGCTGAACTGAAGAGAGTGGAATGAGTACACATGAGCCAGGCAGGATCTGTAATAGCAGTTCTCATTTGTTGATCAGAGAGCAGGGTTTATATAATGAATGTAAAGCAATTATTTCTTAGGTTTCCATGAGAAAATGTTTAATGCTTTTGTTCATTTACACACATCTGTGTCTTTTAATGTCTTTGTTCACTTACTTTTATCTATGTCTGGGTCACTGCTTGGTTATGACATCCTAAACTCCTGTAAGTCATGAAGAGATAGTGAGCCAAACTTAAGATATAATATAGCCTTCACAGGGAGATGGCTTTGGAGAAATCCCAGACCAGATTATTTCCATGTATGGACTGGGTCAGAGACTGGCCCTCAACAGAACCTGAGTTCAAATACAGCCTCATACACTTGACACTTGAATAGCTGTGTGACCTTGGGCAAGTTAATTAACTTCAATTGCTTTGTCTTCCCTCCTCCAAAAAAAAAAAATAGAATGGAGTGAAAGAAAGCTAATGACGTTTTGAGAAATCAAGAAATTATTTTTAAAAAGGAAAAAAATGGAGACAATGTGAAATATCTCATTGAAAAAACAAATGAGCAAGAAAATAGAAACAAAAGCAATCATTTAAAAATTATTGCACTACTTAATGCCATGGTAAAAACGAGTCTAGATATTATATTTCAGGAAATTATCAAGGAAAACTGCCTTAAAAGTCTAGAACAACAAGGGAAAATAGAAATTGAAAGAATCCACCAATCACCTCCTGAAAGTGACCCCAAAAGCAAAACGCCTAGGAATAATTTAACCAAATTCCAGAGTTCCCAGGTCAAGGAGAAAATATTTCTATCAATGAGAAAGAAACAATTCAAGTACAGTGAAAACATAATCAGGATAACATAAGATTTAGCAGCTTCAATATTAAGGAATTTGAGGGCTTGGAATATGACTCTGGAGGTCAAAGGAGCTGGGATTACCTACCCATCAAAACTGAGTGTAATCCGTTAGGGAAAAATGACTATTGAATGAAATAGAGGACTTATAAACAGTCTTTTTTGTCAATCAACAAGCATTTATTTGGTCTGCTAAAAGTTAGGCATTTGGTCCACAAAAACAAAAATCAGAAAATTCCTTGTCCTTTTTAAAATTAAATTCTTTGTTTATTTTTAGTTTACAACATTCATTTCTATAAGATTTTGAGCTAAAAATTTATTCCCCAACTTTCCCCTACCCACCACCTCAAAACAGTGATTCCAATGAATACTCCCTCCTCTAATCTCCTCTCTCCTATATCCTCTCCTATGTCCCCTCCAACTTTCTGGTAGGTATATAATCTAGACTCTACATGGGTCTCCATACACCAGTGCCTATATATCTTATTTCCCATTTGCATGTAATAAAAAATAAAAAAACAATTTTTGTTAAACATTTGATTTTAAAAATTTGAATTCCAGATTCTTTCCCTTCTTTTCTTCTCACCCACTCATACTGGAAAGATAAGCAATTCAATATAGGTTGTATGTGTATAGTTACACAAAACATTTCCATAGTGGGTATATTGTGAAAGACCAATTATATTTCCCTTCATTCTATCTCATCCCCACTTGTTCTATTTTCTACTTTTACTCTATCCCGTTTCAAAAGTATATGCTTCTAACTATCCTCCCTGCCAATCTGCCCTCCCTTCCATCATCCCTGCTCTTATCTCTGTCGACCCTACTTTTCTGTAGCATAAGATACCCAATTTAGTGTGTATGTTATTCCCTCATTAAGCTAAATTCAATGAGAGTAATGTTGACTCATTCCTTTTTGGCTTGTTGTTTTTCTCCTCCACTGTAACAGTTGTCCCTTGTCTCTT
>CM053591.1:100588962-100618548 GCA_028646515.1 Pseudochirops corinnae
AAAGAAGAATTGGAGAGCACTGTAAAATCAAAATGGATAACCTTGAGTACATTACGTTGAAAAGTTTCTGTACAAACAAAGCCAATGTAATCAAGATTAAGAGGGAAGTGGGAAACTGGGAAAGAATATTTACAATCAGTATCTCTGATAGAGGCCTCATTTCCCAAATTTACAAGGAATTAATAAAGTTTACAAGAATACAAGTCATTCCCCAATTGATAAATGGTCAAAGGATATGAACAGGCAATTTTTAAAGGCAGAAATTAAAGATATCTTTAAGCATATGGAAAAATGCTCTAAATCACTACTAATTGAAGAAATGCAAATCAAAACAACTTTGAGGTACCACACCTCACCAGTCTTTTGCTTAGTTTTTCTTAAAACAAGTCAAAATTATGTATATATATAACATATTATATTTTAAATATTTTATATTTATATATTTTGTATATTTACATATGTATTTTTCCTATAATAGTCAAACTTTTTCCTGGCTTTGTTTTAACTAAATTTAATTAAGCTTGGATTTGTTTTCAGTTTGCTTTTATTCCCATGCAATTCAGAGACTTGCTATTAAAAAATTTAATGCCTTTCTAATTTTTTTTAGTTCAAAATGGTAATTGTTTTCAAATTCTAGTTCCCCTTTTCCTCCATGATATAACAAGGCTGCCTTTGATGACTCCCTTATGCTCTGCTGTCACCAAGAGAACAAAATTTAATTGGAGAACATATAGAATTCACTTTGCTACTCTTTAACTTAAGTACTGGCATGTTTCCAACTTCTCACTTCCTTCTTAAAATCAGAATCAGTTTCACAACAGAAGTAGAAAGTGACTACACTGGTTTTGTTTACCATGTCTAACATTGCGTAAAAAGAATATTATGCCATGAAAATGAAATACAGAGAAAACATTTAAGACAAATTTACACAAATGATTGACAATTCAGAGGGTAAATAAAAAACAAACATCCTTGTGTTACCACAGAATTACCATTCCCTCAAAACTTTGTATTGGAAAATATTGTTCTAGAGAAGATTACATATACTTCATTTTTGATTGACTGAATATCACGTAACCCATAATTATTTTTTTCCATAGAACACATGCAATGTGGTTTCTTACACTGTTTTCGATGCCATGTGGCATGACACCAAGGTTCTACTTTAAATACTTTGTTCTCTTTATATTTATACTTTTTTTGGTGTGCACATATACACATAGACAGTACACACACACACACACACACACACTTATATACATATATATACACACACACACACATACTTGCACATACCCATAAGTATATATACCCATGCACATCTACATCTGTATCTATATGTATATATATCTCTCTTTCTATCTGTCTCTTTACCTCTATCTCTATCTACATTTTTGTACTTATGTGCTTATGAATATGTATATGTAAATAACTCACACTGTCTTTCCTATTGGATAGCAAAATCCTTGCCAAAACAGAACATTTCATTTTTTGTACTTGTGCTTAGCAAAGTGCTTGAAAGATAACAGACATTTAATAGATGCATGTGGATTGGTTAATTGAGAATGTCCTAAAAATTCAGAGATTTGATATTAGATCCATGCATGCAATTACTTTTCCAAGGAGGGTCAAAACTAATTGTTTTGATTCTAGCACCATTCTGAAATTTATGACACATCCCCCAAAGAAATGTGTACACAATGAAAACAAAGCAAACAAGTTTTTAAAAAACAAAGAAATAAATGAAAGAAAATAAAACACTTATTAGCTCATACACAGTTAAATGGTGTAGTGGATAGAGCCCTGCACTTCAATGTGGAGTGGGGAAGATTGAATTCAAATTTCACATTAGACACTAGCTCTCCCTGGACAAGTTACTTAATTTCTCTCAGCCTCAGTTTCCTCATATCTAAGATAGAAAGTGTTTTGAAATCTTAAAGCACTGCATAAATGCTAGCTATTATTAAAACATTAGTTATTGAGCAATTTAAAAGGATTGCAAAATGATCTATTCTGTCAATTCTTAGTTTTTAATTTTTTGAAGATATTCTTCTAAAATAATATATCAAAGTTTTTCCTTTTAAATTTGACTAATTAAATTGAATGACTTTTGTCTCAAAACTTTTTAAATACAGACCTCTTTAAGAATTCCCTTCTCATTTTTCTTTTCTTAAGATGTAATTTTAAGGTTCTATTTCTATTAATTCACTGGAAAGCCCAAATAACTATAGCTGGCAAGATTTTTTTTTTATGTTCCCTATAATTTTCAGAGGTTCATTCTAATTAGCAGTATTTTGCCTTGTCTTCTGGTCATTGTGTTAATTATACTTGATCTTCCCCATAACCATATGGTATGCTCAAATACTTATAGGGTTTGGGAAATTCCACTTTTCTTAGGACAAGATAGAATTCTTGTATGCAAAAGAGCTAGTAATAATTTTCAAACTATACAGCAAGTTTTCCTAGTAGATAGCTATAGGCCAGACTAAGGAAAATAAAAGTTTGAAACAAATCCATGCAAATGTCCACATGATGGGACTTTGATTGAATATCTTTTTTTAATTAGCACAATGAAGAAGAGGTTAATTACAACAATGCCCTTACCACTATCATATTTCAATAACTGTAATGAAGACTTTCAGGTCAACTTTAGCAGATTTAAAGAAGTTCAAGTCTCTCACAAATACTCTAGAAAATTATAAATGCACTGGAAGGAAAAAATGATTTTAAAAAAGAGAATTAAACTCCTCTTTTTAATGAAAGACTGTTAATAAGACAGCAAGATGGCTTGTACATTCCCTTTGGAGGAAAAGTAGCGGGAAGCCACTGTTGCTGTTTTTGTGCTAAAGTCAGTGGATATTGGCCATGGCTTGCAGGAGTCCAAGAGATTGAGCCAGTTACCATAGCTAACTACACAGGGATGAAAAGCTAGGAAATACACAGTCACCTGAAATTTTCTAAAACTCTAGTCACAATAAGAGAAAAACAAAACAAAACATAGCATTGTACCTGGTCACAGAAGGATAAATATCCAATATGGATCCTAGACCAACATTTGCTGCTGTCCACCAATAGTCTTAAAGCCTGCTTCGGAGAGATGGATACCACAGCATCTGATAAGCCTCAGTAGTGAAGTACCCTACAGTAATCCTAAAGTCAGTACTTTTTCTACAATTACCATAAAGGATGGAAAATACAGAATGGGCAGGCTCAATGGAAGAGTAAATCTGCAGGTAGCACAAATTACACTGGGTCATAGAAGGAAAGGAAACTGGAGTCCAGATCTGGTGAATATCCACATGGGTAGGAAAAAAATTAATTGAGATAAAAAGTACAGATATGTAAAAAAAAACAGAATTATTTTTTGTAGATTATGTGTAAACTTGCTTAGAGAATCCTTCAGACACAACTAAAACTAATTGAAATGACAATTTTAGTAAAATAACAGGATGTAAACACACACAAACCAGCAAACATTCTTTATATTACCAAAAAAAATCTTAATGAGAAATATAAAAAAACACATTCAAATTAATGATTTAATGTTCTTATTCAGCGCCATTTCTGTTATCTTTCTAAAGGATTATTTTATCAAAGCAGGAATAAATATAACACAATTAATCTGGTGGAATAAAAGGTCAAGAATCTTTATGGAGGCAGGGAAGGTGGAGAGTAATGAAAATGGTGGGAAGGAAGAGGGTATTTGAGTAGACCTCAAATTATTCTGTGAAATAATAAGTATCAAAATAATTTGGCATTTTATTAGAAAAAATCATCAATGCAACTGCTTAAATGTACAAGATACAGAAAAAACTCTGTATATCATTCTGTTGTTTAGCATCCAATGGATTCAAGATTCTTGGATAAATGCTTTGTATTTCACAAGAAACTCATGGGAGAATGGGAGAAATTAGGTTTAAACCAACATTCTGTATATATACAACAATAATATCATGATCTAGGAAGTGCCAATATCTTAAGTTGTTTTTATTTTTATTTGTTTGACTGTTTTTACTTTTTGTTTTTGATGTTAAGTTTAAGGAACATTTACATTCTCCTCTTTCATCTCATCAAAAGACTTCATAATTTTTCACTTTCTACCATGAGAGTAGTATTATCCATATATCTGAGATTGTCGTTATTTCTCCTGGGAACCTTAATTTTTGCTTTTGATGGAATTTTGCATGATATACCTTGTATATATCACCTTACTGGATCCAGATGTTTTTTGGAGGAGAAAGTAAACTCCAAGTCATGCCATCGTTTCCCTGATGCCATGGTCTTCTTCAGTAATGAAGGACAAACATGATAGTAAGCTAAAAAAACAAAAACAAAAACAAAACAAAACAAAAAACCTTGTAGTTCTCTTTTTCCAATTTGAAACTAATCAGTTTTTCCATGTTCAGTTCTATTGTTTCTTGGCCCCCATACATGGTTCTCTGTAGACAATTAAGATGATCTGGTACTCCCATTTCTTTGAGGACTCACTACATTTTTCTGTGATCCATAAAACAGAAGTGGATAATTTTTATTTGTTTGTTTTTTGCCTTCTTCATAATCCTATAAATGTTGGTCATTTGATTTTTAGTTCCTCTGCCTTTTTGAAAACCAATCTGTTCTGGTGATTCTTGGTCCACATATTTCTGAAATATAGCTTGTAAAATCTAAAGTACAACCTTTCTAGTGTGTGAAATGAACACAATTTTTTTGTTAATTTGAACATTCCCTATTTCATCATTGGTGGAGCTGTGAGCTGTTCCAACCATTCTGTAGAGCAATTTGGTTCCATGCTCAAAGGGATACAAAAATGTGTATACCCTTTGACCCAGCACTGCCACCTCTAGGGCTGTACCCCAAAGAGATCATAAAAATGGGAAAAAAAGGACCCACATGTACAAAAATATTTTATACCAGCTTTTTGTGGTGGCCAAGAACTGAAAATTGAGGGGATGCCCATCAAATGGGGAATGGCTGAACAAGTTTTGGTATATGAACATAACATACTACTATTTTGTTATAAGAAATGATGAACAGGCAGACTTCAGAAAAACCTGGAAAGACATATGAACTGATACCGAATGACATGAGCATCACCAGGAAAGCATTGTACACAGCACTGTATAATTGTACGCAACAGTGTATAATGACTGATTTTGATAGACTTATCCCTTCTCAACAATGCAAGGACTTAAAACAATTCCAAAGGGGTCATGATAGAAGGTGTCATCCACATCCAAAGAAAGAACTATTGAGGCAGAATGCAGAGTGAAAGAGACTTCTTTTTTTTCTTCTTCTTTCTTATGGTTTCTCCCATTCGTTATAATTCTTCTTTGCAGCATGACTAATGTGAAAATGGGTTTAATAGGAATATATGTGTAGAACATATCAGATCACATGCCATCTTGGGGAGGGAGGGTTAAGGAAGGGGAGAAAATTTAAAACTTATGGAAGTGAATATTTAAAATGAAAAATAGATTAATTAACTAATAAAAAAATAGTTTGTTCACATTTTCCAACAAATTGTCTGTAGCATAGATCATCCCAAGCAAAAAAAAAAAAATAATCCTTGGCATTGCTTTTCTTTAGAATTGGAATATAAATTAATCTTTTCCAATCCACTGGCTACTGTTAAATTTTCCAAATTTGTTGGATTATTGAGTGCAGTCCTTCAACAGCATCATATTTTAGGATTTTAAATAGTATCACCTCTTCTAAATCTTATTGTTAGCAAGGCTTTCTAAGGCCTACATGACTTCATTCTCAAGGATATCTGACTTTAAATTAGTGAGTATTGGTGATGTTAAGATTTTTCTTTTATAACTCTTTTGTGTATTCTTTCAGCCTTTCTTAGTTTCTTCTGCTTCTGTTAAATCACTACCATTTTTGTCTTTTATCATGAACATTTTTGCAAAAAAATTCTCCTTGATATCTCATGTTTTCTTGAAGAAACCTCTTGTCTTTCCTATTCTATTATTTTCTTATGTTTCTTTTGCACTATTTGTTTAAGAAAATCTTATTAATCCTTGCTATTCTTTGAAATTCTGCATTCAATTGGTTATATCTATTTTTTTCCTTTGCCTTTTGTTTTCTTTCTTGCCTCAGCTATTACTTCTTGCTTTTCTTTTTCTTTCGAATGTTTCTTGTTACTGCTACAGTATAGTATTGAATATCTCTGTCCATAATTCTTCAAGAAATCTCTAAAATCTAGATATTATCTTAACTTCATATTCATAAAGGATCTTATTTACGTCATACCTATATGGCATGATGAGTTTTCTTACTTTCTTAAATTTAAGTCTGAATTGTACACTAAGAAACTCATAATCTGAGCCATACTCACCTCCAGGTCTTGTTTTAACTGACTATACAGAGCTTGTTCACCTTTGGCTGCAAAGTATATAATCAATCTGATTTTTATATTGAATATCTGGTGATGTCTGTGTGGATAGTCATCTTTTGGGCTGTTGAAAAAGAGTGTTATGATGAGCTAGTTGTCTTGACAAATCTCAATTAGTTTCTGTCCTGCTTCATTTTATACTACAAGGCAAAATTTGGCTATTATTTCATTTTTTTGCTTCCTACTTCAGCATTCTAATCCCTTATGGTGAATGTGACATAATTTATTGTGGGTGTGTGTGTGTGTGCACACGTGTGTGTGTGTGTGAGAGAGAGAGAGAGATTTCTAGGAGATGCTGTAGGTGTCCATAGAACTATCAACTTTGGCCTCTTTGTCAGTGACTGGAGCATAGACTTGTTTTACTGTGATATTGAAAGGTTTGCCTCAAAGTTGATCAGATATCATTCAGTTATTTTTGAGGTTTGTAATGTTAAGGGAATTTGAAGATCTTCCCTGCTCTTAAATAGACCCATGTGATTTGTTTTGAGCTGTGGCCCACTCCATAGCTTGAGTTACATGGAGTCCATGGTAAAAGGAGCTTTCTGAATGGATGGAGTAGGAAGTGTGGAGCAGAGCTGGGAGAGAACTGAAGCAAAGCAGCTAGCTTGAGTGAGAGAGGAAGGCATTTTGCCTAGGGGAGCTTGTTTGTGGGAAGGCCTTGCTGAGGGAAGGCTTGGTTGATGTTGGCTGTACCTGGATTGGTGATATGTATAAACTTCTTTGTTACTATGGTGGAATTGGCTTTCTGGTTTCTAAATAAATATATTGGTTTCATCCTTGAGGAAGAAAGTTTGTTATATTTTGAGATTCAACTGTGGAAATACATCTGCCTATTCATACATCTGCTATGGGTATCACATTTGCAATATGAGGTTATACCTGAGTATTATTTTTCTCACCCTTTCATTGACTATGACAGGTATACCATTTCTTCTAAAGGATTCTTGTCTGCAGTAGTATATGTAGTGATCATTTGAATTAAATTCACCCATTCTCATCCAATTCAGTTCACTGACACCCAACATTCTTATTTTCATCTTTCTATCCCCTCTATGACCACATTCAGCTTACCTTGGTTCATAGATCTGATATTCCAGGATCCTATGCAATATTGATCTTTATAGTATCAGACTTTCCTTTCATCACCAGATGTATCTGCATCTGAATTTCCTTTCTACTTTGGCCCAGCTGCTTCATTAGTACTGGAACTATAGTAGTTATCATCCAATCTTCTCCAGCAGGGTATTGGACAGCTTCCAACCTGAAGGGCTTATCTTCTAATGTTATCACTTTTATTATTTTTGTACTGTCTATGGAGTTTTCTTGGCAAAGATACTGGAGCAGTTTGCCATTTCCTTCTCCAGTGGATGACCTTTTGTTAGGATTCTCCACTATGACTTGTCTGTCTTGGGTAATTCTACATGGCCTAGTTCATAGTTTTATTGAGCAATGCAAGCCGTTCCACAGTGAAAAGACAATGATCCTGGGGACAGGGAGAGTAGTTTCCTCTAGATTACATAAATGTTATTTCTTATTCTTATTCATTTTATTGCTGTCTGCTTCCCTAAATAGTGTAGCTTTCCACAGACCAACATTATTTTGAGAAGCAGATAGCTATAATAAAAATAATCTTAATAATAATAGATATCATATATATAGTACTTGCTATTTTTCAGGCACTGTGCTAAGTGTTTTACAAATATTGTTTTGTTTTAACTCACAACCACCTCAGGAGGTAACTGCTATTATTACATACATTTTACAGCTAAGGAAATTGAGACAAATAGAGGTTAAGTGATTTTTGTAGAATTATACAGCTAGTAGATATCTGAGGCTGAGCTTTAAAAGAGGTCTTCCTAACTCCATGCCCAACACTATATCCACTGTGCTACCCAGATGCCCTAGATGCAATTCTATCTCAATAGTCTGTCTTTCTAAGGAGAACAGAGTAGTCAGCCTCTTGCACCAACCTCTTGCTTCTCCTCCTGGAAGGAATCAAAGTTTTCTTTGGAGAAGAGAAGGAGCAGGAGACTCTGGAAATACCTCTCATTGGCTCCATGTAGGCCACATTTAATCATACTCAAAAGAGCATACAAAACCTATATGGGTAAAAACAAAATAACCTCCCACACCACCTCTACAAGGTTATATGTATGTAGAAGGGATTTTGCAAGAAATTTCTTTAAATGTTTACCTGTGGTAGCCAAATTAGTTGGAAAATATAGGAAAGTATGTTAAAATAGCAATTCCCCAATGAATAAATGGTTAATGTGTATGAATAGTGAGTTTTCAAGTAGAGAAATCCAAGTTACCAACAACAATATGCCAAATGCTATTTAAAATAAATTTTAGGTTCCATTTCAGTTTCATCAAATGGACAGAAATTTAAAAAAAAAGCAATTTCACAATTGTCATATGGGCTGCAAGAAGACAGACACACTAATGAGTGGTATAAATATTTATTGGTCAAATCATTCTGAAAATTAGTTTGAAACTGTACTTTACAAATTATTAATCTTTGAAAATCCTTTGACCATGTAATAGTGCCACTAGGTATATATTTTAAAAAGATATAAGAAGGAAGATAAGCAATGCTAAGTATAATAATTTGTATAGAGGAGAATTGTAAACAAATTGCAGTTTCATAAATTGAGGAACAATTGAACAGTGATATGAGTGTTATATATGTTATGTATATTATTGTGTTATATTCATGTAATGAATATTATTGTGCTATTAAAGATGATAAAATACAGAAAAAAAATGGTAAGACTTATAAACTAATGATGAGTGAATTGAGTGGAAGCATGGCAAAGACTTGTATAATAACCATAATTTTTTTTAAAATGAAAGCAACTTTGAAAGATGAGGAATCTGATCAGTGCAATGACTAGATGTGATGTGAGAAGACTATGAATGAACCATACATCTCCCTTCTCAGAGGAAAGGATAAGGAATGTAGACTTTAGAACAAGACATGCATCTTCAGAAACTACTACTGCAATATATTTTTAAATTTGATTATACACATTTGTTACGAGAGAGGCTTTATTCGCAAAGGATATGTGGGAAACCTGTGATATGAAGTGGGCAATAATAAAGATTAATGCACACGAAAAAATCCAAAGAAAAGCATCACAATAAAACTTTTGAAATTAAAACTTTTATTAATGACGGTGGTGATATTCTATACATCATCTTAGTTTCTCCTCACTTCTCAAGCTGAGAAAAATCTCATATAACAGCAATAATATTTAAAGACCACAAAAGGAGTAAATAATTAGCGTAAGTAACCAATGCATTGAAAAAGTATGAAATTCTATGTAATTTACAACACTTGTAGACCTGCTACCACTGCAAATGGTGAGTGGGAGTATCTTCTCATAGCTCTTCTTTAGAATCATGTTTGTCCTTAATAATTTTGCAACATTAATATTTTATTTTGTTTTTTTTCTCTTTATTGTTGCTGTTGTTTATCCTTCAAAGAGGGCCAGTAACATAATGAGGATTATATCTTGACTTGCATGTGCATTGGATTTAAATGAGAAAGAGTTGTGCAGTCATCAGTCTCACTTTCTCCTCCAGAGTTGTCAAAGAACATTGGCAAGACAAAACTCAAGACAACTGGCAATGGCCCAGGATGCAGTAGCTAAGTTTGGCCTTTCTAAATTAAGGTCTTTCCCAGGTGTCAGTTTGTCTGAGGCAATACACATTGAGTGACCAAGGACTAGGAAAGAATTGAAACAAAAGATGGCCTAATCTACCATCACAATTAAGTATCAGTCTAGAAGGGGAAGATCTTCAGAGACCCTGACCAGAAAACAAACAAACAAACAAAATCCTTTGAACTCATTAAAACTCTAACAATTAGCAACAGAGGTTTCGGCTGGGGCCTATTACTGACCATTCAGTGAAAGTAAGAGTGATAGGTGTTTAAAGGTGTAATCAAGTAGGTCCCTTTGAATCAAAATAGGCTTTTTAAAAGCTGTTTTTCCAAAGCTTTATTTTAAAAAATTACAAATGAAAAATTCACAAGACAAAGATTGAAGTCTCCCAGTTTTTAAACTCCCAAATATCTTTCAAAATGTAAGTGTACCAATTATGTTCTTTTGGACAGAGCATGCACATGGAAGAGCATGATGTACTAAATGGAGAGAGGGACCCCTGGTTGAAAGGAAAGGAGAAGAATAAGGAGAAAAAGTAGGAGAAGAAATAACAACATTTCTCAACTCAAACTGGCAGATTGAGTTTCCATAGGGCATCTACTACTCCTCACAGATTGTTTTTTGTCCTTTGTTCTTGACGATGACCAATGTCATTGTGAGGGTGATATCTTGACTTATGCATGAATTGGATTTAAGTGAGACAAAGTTATAAAAGCTATCAGTCTTACTCTATCCTCAGGTTATCAGTCTAGAGGCTAGACCTTTCCATTTATATCGTAGTTATTGTTTATATTACTTTCTTGGCTCTGCTCACTTCTCTTTACATCTCTTTAAGTAGATTTTTCCATGTTTCTCTGTATTCATCACATTTGTCATTTCTTATGGCACAGAAATATTGTAATGCATTAATGCAGCACAATTTGTTTAGCTGTTCCACACTTGATGCAATCTACTTTATTTCCCATTCTTTGCTATCACACAATATCTGCTTTTCATACTTTGTTGTATATGGAAACTTTCTTCTGACTGATGGCATGTTTGAGGAAGAGTAGTAATGAAATCACTGGGGCAGAAGGTATGGAATTTTTAATGTTCTTTTATTTGAGTAATTGCAAATTGCTTTTCAAGGTGGTTGTACTGATTCATATCTACATCAACAATGCATTACTATTCTATGTTTCTCAAACCCCTCAACAATGACTATTTCCATCTTTTGTTAATTTTGTCAATTTGAAATGTGTGTGATGAAACTTCAGTGTCAACATGAATTGTATTCCTTCCATTATTAGAGACTTCAAGCATCTTTCATGTGGTTGGAAATAGTTTGCAATTCTTCTTTTGATCTTTTATCTATTGGCTTTATGTATATATCTATCTAATGGCTTTTGGATAATTTATCAAAGGATAATAATCAGATATCTCCAAAGAAGAATTGTAGATTCTTAACTGTATGATAGAATGTTTGAAATCTCATGCTTCTGTGTGAATTTTTATATCTTAGATGCAGAATACTTATCAGTGAAATTTTCTACAAAGATTTCACTTTCCTTCCATTTGACTATTCTTTTCTTCTCTGAGATGAATTAACTTTGGGTCTTAGACTTTGGAGACAGTTGAAATTGCTTTATCTCTTAAACATAGCTCATTTTCATCTGAAGAGAGATTAACAATGCTTAATTATTATTTTTACAATTACAGCTAATGCAAGATGACTGTGAATCATGTCATTCTCTTTACCAAGTTGTAAGGCTATATATTTTATCTCACCCTCACAACCTCACAAACATTCCTATAAAATTTTGAGCTATGTGTAAGAAATAAAGCAATTTCAACTGTCTCCAAAATCTGAGACTTCATGGGTGGCTGTTGCTGACAGTTTATTTCCTAATAGCAATCATTTTTGTCATAAGTCTCTACAGACTCAGCTAGGCTGGTACTTGGACAGTAGTTATATAGTGAATTTCTATAGGATACTGAATCCTTTCCAACTTAATAGGATTTCATAAAGGTGGTTCACTTCTGACACAGCCTTAAAGAAAGCACTTTGCATAACCATAACACAGTGAATCATAAGATTATAAATTTAGCAGAAAGTTACCTGATATCAGGGGTGAAGCCAAGATGGTGGCATAGGAGCAGCAAGGTACTGCAGCTCCCACATAGCCACCTCAAATACCCAGAAAGTTACCTGCTAGAGGTGACTAGGTAGTAAATTGGATATTATCTGGGCCTATAGTTAGGAAGACCTGAATTCAAATTTAGCCTCAGATTCTTTTTAACTGTGTGATCTTGGGCAAATCATTTAACCTGTGTTTGCCTCAATTTCCTTAAGTGTAAAATGTGAATAATAAAAGGACCTACCTCTTGGCATTGTTATGAGGGTCAAATGAGATAATATTTGTAAAATGCTTATCTCAATGCCTGGCATGTTGAGTCTTATGTAAATACTCATTCCCTTCACACTTCCACTCTTCCCATGGGAAGAAACTCTATATTCTAACTCCAGTAATATAGTTTTACTATGAGATGGAAGCTATTGAGAAATTAAAACTGGGTATACTCTGGACACAGTAACGAATATCAACATTGAAGTAATTTTCCCTCTGTTTATACTTTTAGGGAAATATATTAAAGTCCTTTTAGTTATAAGCATTATTTTTATATTTACAAAATAAAGACATTTTCTAGGGCCTGAGTTTAAGTCCAATTTTAGCCATTTGTTGCCATTTATTACCAATTTCTTACATAGCTGGGCAGAGAAGGAAGAATATCCTATTCCATCCTGCTCCTGCCAACAGTCACTTGCCTCAACCTTCCAGCCCCCTCAAACAGACCTCCACTTCCCAATTCTTCATTTCCATCTTTCCAACTACATACTGCTGCATAAGGCAGGAGAGGGAATTACTCTGAGGCTAAAAACCAAGGAGGTTGGTAAGCTACCTGAACCTATATTTCAATGATTATTAACAAGCTCCCACTCCATCAGGCTCTCCCTATCTCAACAGTCATTATTAAAACCCTGTACTTTGTCTCAACACTGTCCATTCTCTAATTTCTCTTGCCTTTATCCCCTTCTTCCCTTCCCCCATTCACAAAGCTATTTACCCTTTCCATTGTGCTCTCTTAGAGTGTTAAAGTGTTCTCCATAGAGAACAAATCTACTTTCATCTTAAATGTTTTGTTTTCCCACTCCTTCCATGATCTGAAACTCAGTGAAACCTTTCTCCTTCTGCATGAGAGTTTTCCTGATCTCCCTTACTATCAACGGTTCTACCACCATCCTTTCAAGTACCTTGTCAGCCATATTCACAATCAATATGTCATTTATGACTCCTCTTACTTCCCTACTCCATATCTGATTTGTTCCTGTGTTCTGTCCTCTTCTTTCACACTACCATCACCCTTCTACAAGATGTCATCACCTCTATGCCTGGATTTTTATAATAGCCTTTTGATTTCCTTTTTCTCCTTTAAGTCTCTCTCCTCTTCAGTCCATCTTCCACTAAGCTTCCTGGACAAATAGAGCAGATCCTATTAGTCCCATTCAATAAACTCCAATGGTTCCCTTTCACCTCCAGGAACATATATAAAATCCTCCAATCCTCAGTTTGACCTTCAAGTCCCTACATAATCTGATTACTCTTGCCTTTTCAGTATTTTTCTCACCCTAAGTACTTATCAGTTCACTGACCCTGCCCCTCTTATTATTCCTTGCATCAGAAATTTTATCTTGGAATTTTCTTGCTTCTTATCTCCATTTCCTAGCCTCCTAGGCTTCCTTCAAGTTACAAATGAAGTCCCTGAAATCAAGGTTCTCCTTGATCCTCCTTAGTCCTAATGTCTAGTCTTTGATGATTATTTCAAATATTTCACTGTATTTTTCTTTTTTGTAGGTAGTTGTTTTCCACATTTATCTCCCCATTGCTGAACTTCTTGAAAGCATGAGAGAAGAGACGATTTATTGTTGTCGTTGTCTTTCTTCGTATCTTCTTAGCTTAGCATAGGACCTGACACATAATATGAACTTATTAAATGCTTGTTGACTGACTGGCTGACTGAACCTGGAAAAGTCTTTAAACCTCCCTAGCTCCTAGCTCTCCAGTTTTCATGTGTTTGTGTGTGTGTGTGTGTATGTGTGTGTGTGTGTGTGTGTGTGTGTGTGTGTGTGTGCTGACCTCAAGTTCCTTCCAGCTGTAAATAAAAGATTTTGTAGTCCTGTCAACTTCAGTGCAGTAGAGCCTTGAAGAACATAGTATATAATTCAAAATGAAAAATAAAAACAGAAAGGAGTTATAATTACTGTGAGTAAACATTTCAAAATTATACTGTATACCCATAATACATGCTTATTATAATTTTTAAATAAAAGACACAGTAAAAATGGAACTGAAAATGTGTTTTATATTTGGTAGCTATAGATATTGTCCACATCAGTTCTTATTCACCCAAATTTTTTCTATCTGGGACAAATTGTAAGCTGCAGATTATTGCAAATTTTGGCTTTTGTCCCTTTTGTAAGAGAAATTTCAATGAACAATGTAGTTATAAATAAGTAAAATAAATAATATATATGTGTATGTATATATACACAAACACACATGTACATGTGTATGTGTATATGCATGCATGTATGTGTGTCTGTAAATAAAGCAAAAATGTAACACTTTAACAGAGGCAAGGATATTTTAGGAAATTATAGCAACACTATCCTCCTATTTCATTCTAATGACAATTGGCATAGTAAATGAATATATTTAGACAGCTCTTAATGAAAACATGAAAGATGCTATCTTTTAAGAATGTTTATAATTATTCAATCTATTAAAAGCAAATCAAATATCTTTGTGTGTACAAAAGAGTGGCTCAAGAGAAATGAAATCAGAACAGGTGCATTCAATATTGAATGCCCCACCCAGGTTCTATCTTTACCACCTTTAATTAGCTTTATTGCTTTCAAGAGTTTATGCTTTTTTGGAGGTGTATGAACATTTGTATAAAATAGCAAGATTTTGAACAACATATTCAGATCTAAATTAAACAGCCATATCACATCCTATATTGCATTTCCTTCCTTGTATTTATTAATCTCTTTCGATCATTCATTATTCAACCAACGAATACAGAGAAAAGTACATAGGATTTGGAGACAGAAATCAGAGCATTTGAGTTCAAATCCTAGCTACGACATTATTAGTTTTTAGGTCTAAGTTTCTTCAACTTTTAAATAATATGGATGAACTAGATGGCCTCTGAGGTTCCTTTGATCTTTAAATGTATGCACAGTGCTATGATTTTATCTGTTGATCTTAGTTCTAGGTGTTCTATATCTATATTATTAATAATATCTAAATTTTATGTTATTAGAAATGATTGCTGTTTTATGTGACTGTGATTGACAACTCTAGTAAAAGATACTGATTTCATAGACTTTGAGATGCTTAAATCATTTAAAATTTTAAGTGAAAAAGTCAGTATTAGTTTTCTGAGTACAAAATAAGTTATATGACTTTTTAAATTAAATTTAAAAATCAGGATAATATTCAGAATGCTCACAGTGTACTCTAGATATTAGCTCATCACTATCTATTAATTTCCCATTTTTTCTTAGTCAATGTGGTAATTTAGCTATCCCTGACACTGAATAGGTTTTAAGTAAGTTATAATAGAAGCAGTGATTTAAGACCAACAGACGACAAACAATAGATATATTTACATCATATGTTATTTGTGCATATTATAGATAAACACTCATATACACAATGTGAGATTTCGTACATTCGCACATATTATATGAATATAATATGAATATCTCTGATATATAGTAATATATACTACATCTATTACTATATTATATATTTATTATATATATAACATACTACTATGTGTATAGTAATATAATAATATGAAAATGAATATCTTCCTTCCTTCCTTCCTTCCTTCTTTCCTTCCTGTCAGTCATCTTTTTTTTTCTTTTGTTGTGAACAATTTAATCAAGAGACCCATTTCTGTATGCTTGCTTTAGATTGGTCCCTATATCTTTCCATACTCCAACCCCCCTAACATCAAAAAGATTCTTCCTCAATTCACCTCACTTTGTTCTCACCAGAGCTCACTCATAAAAAAAAAAAAAAAAACTTTGGATTAACACCAAGTTATGTACAATGTGATATAGAAGGGATAGGATGTGGGGTTGGGGGAGGAGAGAAAGGAGGAAGCTACTTAAATAGTTCAAACCAGAGCCAGGAAAGGGAGATACTGCGCTCCCAGGGGTCCCTGTCTAACAGGAGATTTCCACTGTCCCCAGTGCTCCCAGAGTTGAGAGTGATCTTGAGGTGGGTCTTTGTGGGAGGGGTTGTGGGTGCCCTCACTGGTTGGGAGCCACTGCAGTTGCCTTCCAATGCTGGAGCCCGAGGCTATGCGGGACCTCATTAGGCAGATCATGCTGGCAGAAGGCATGTATCCCATTCCCTGGACAAAGTACTTGAAAGCCTCTGCAAGCTTGTCAGGCTGAGAAATTTGTGGCAGGCCATCATTTTTAGGAGTGTGGTCTTGGTTGGATCCAGTTTAGAGTTGCACACCACCACAGCATCCACCACAGATGAATTGTCTCCAACCACTAACAACGCAGGACACCTGTTGTTGGCATTAATGAAGAGATAGAAATTGCTTGAGTTCATGTCATTGATGATATGATGACAGCAGGTGTGCACCATTTCTATGTTGTTCTGCATTTCTTACCTTCCAAACAGATGAGACACCACCATATCAGGAAGAGCTTGGGTCCACCCAGAGATCTTGATTGCTGCACAGTCCATTCACCCTTCAGCACAAGAGTTCATGTTGATGAGAACAAGTCCTCCTACCATTTCTGGGTGGTTCAGAGCAAATTGAATTAATATGTAGGCATTGGCTCTGGTTCACATTCCAATCATGCTTTTCAGCCCAAACTGGTGGAGAATTCTAGGAATCAGCCAGTTGATCCATGGAAGGATGCATGTACCCCCAAAGGAAAAGATGCTGCTCCATCCTTTTGCCAAGGAGCATCCACATGGCAGACGACAAAATGCTGGGTGATCTCTTGCATGTCCACTGAATTGAAGAGAGGGTTGTAGCAGATTTTGTGGTTCATGCCAATGTCATGTTCCGTGAAGATGACAGGACAGTTCCCCTTTGGGATTCCACATAAGGTGACATGGACTGAGCCATGTGAAGTTTCAATGTCCTTCTCTTGAACCTCAGACCAGTGTTGCTCTCTTCTCTTTCCACCAGAGGCTTGACCTCTGCGAGCTCCACATCCTGGAGGTCCTTAGATGTGATCCCAATCTGTTACCTGGGGCAAGAGGCTTAGGAGATGAGGAATGCAGGTCCAAGGGAAACCACTCAGCCACACTCTGGTTTGTTGTCCAGCTAGGGAACTCAGATCCTGAACCTGTGGGTGAGCAGAGTAAGCATGTGTGAGCACAGACAGTGAGGTTTGTTTATCAGTCATCTTTAATTCTCTAGAGTTTTGCACAATGCCCCAGCATGGGTACTTCTCTTGTCCTCCATACCTCCCCCACATTTCTTTACACTTTTAGCTCTCCTTTCTTGTATTGTTTTCTATAATTGCAATATAAACTCCTTGATAGCAAAGACAGTCTTTGTCCCTGGTATTTTCGGAATTTAATGTCTGTGTAAGTTCACACTCCTTAGGTGGTCATGTCTTATCCCTTAGATTTCACTGTACTAGCCTCAGACTTAGTTCAGATAACTAATCATCAATAACCTACTGTAGCTCAAATCTTTTGAGCTCAAGGGAACCTTTAACATCAGGCTCCTCTGGAGGAGGGATAACAAATGTTCAACATGCTTATCTGCAAAACGCATAAAAAGTGAGGGAGAAAAAAATTGGATTCAATCATCAGGTTTCTCACATCATATAATATAGTCTAGTACTTAATTGTTCTAAAGCAAAATGAAGCAAATATTGAAGAACCAATCATAGGAAAAAGAAAACATATTAAATTTTGATGATTTTCACAAATTCTATCTCTATCTATAATTTTTTTTTTACAGTTTATCATTCAGGAAATTAGACTGTCCCTAAAAGTAATAGTGTTATTATAAAGTTAAGGAGAGCCAACTGTACAATAGATATAAAATGGGCAAAAGTGAAATGGAATGTTTTTACTCCATGGGGGAAGAAAATAGCAAGATACTTCCAAAGGCTACTTTAGTATTGAACAATTTTCTACTACAGGAGAAGAAAGCAATACATATGGGAGGCAAAAAAGAAACAAACAAAAAACAGTGAACCATAAAGTTATCAATGGTTTTGAATTGCAGACCTTATTTCTTTCCTTTATAAATTTTTTATTTTTACTTAACCCAAGCACTTACTACATATGATTATGATATGCCCCAAGCAAAGTCATTAAAATTTTAGATATGATCAAATGGTTCAAACCAATGAAATTGGTGTGGGCTCCAACCTCAGCAAAAATGAGCTGTGTCATTCTTTCCAGCATCTGAAAGTGTCTGCCTTATATTCAGGGGCTCATCATTGAGTCAGTGTTTCTTGGGGCATTGTTTCTGTTGTTAAATCCAATTGCACTAGGCAAACACTTTTAATTTTTTTTAATCTTCTTCAGCCAATGCTCTAACTTAATGTCAATGAAAGTGGGAAATATACTACTAAAGTAAAATGAGACAATCATATATATATATATATATATATATATATATATATACATATATATGTATATATATATGCATATATACATATATTTCATTTCAAAATAATGTTTTATAAGAAGCATGCTATTTTTCACAAAGAAGAATTATGTTACAGTACATTAAACAGTTTTTTTAAATCCACAAAAGATAGCTTTCATCAAGCACTGTTTTACATTTTTCTGAATCCGATAGTTACATGTCACATTTATATATGTTGTTTTATTCATCACTAAATGGTAATATGGAACTCTAAGGTCGTTTTAGAAAGCATTAAACAAAAGAGGCAAATAAGCCTACAGAAGTCTTAATAGTGTTTTATTTTTTTTCTTTTAAGTGTTTAGGCATAATTGTTATACTCCTCTAAAATACCTCCAAGGAACTAATTACTTCTAAATTTAATTCCTAATATTTTCTCCTTTACCCTTTTAATTTCTCCCCTGTTTGATTTTATGTTAGGATTAGAGTGGTAGTATGTTTTAGTATCAGTTATGCTGTTATATCTAGGACTTCCTATACTTTTTCCATTTGTGACCTTTTCAAAACATTTTTAAACTGTTGGTCAAAACACAATATGGGGTCATAGAAAATTTGGCAATAGTATAAGGTTTCTGAACAGATAAGGACCAAAAATTAATTAAAAATCAAACGCATAATGAATCTGAGTCTGTAAATCCAAGAACAAGCAACTTTCCAGAAGAATGCTGCTGTGAATAGCTTTTCAAGGCTCTGACTGCACAGTGTAGCGAACACTCTATTCAATGACAAATCACAGCAAAACATTCACAGAAAATCAAGGTACAACATTCACACTATTACAACTTATCATAGATAATCAAAATACAGCATTCACAAATACATATCACAGAAAATGGCCACATAGTTTTCACTACAGTGATCACACAGTTTTGAACAAAATAAAATCATTTAGTCAATCAATCACTTATTAACTCAATCTTTCAATTGACTCAGTCATTCAATCATCCTTAAGGAGGGGTCACAAAATACAATGGTCAACGTTCTCCACTCATGGGGCACATTAAGTTACAATATCAGTCACTACTCAGAACTATCTTAAGGGGTAGTGTAAAATACACAGGCCATCCACCCTTCAGTCACAAATAAGTTACAATCTTCTCAGTCAGTATACAGTATCCAAATAAAGTCTTCTTTCAGCTTGACTCAAGGTAGTCTCTAAGACTCCCTGGATCCCATTCTATGGTCCCAGCTCCTACCTGGATTCACTAAAATATCATCTGGGTTCAAAGGCAGACGGCTCCCTGTTCCTTTTCCAGTTCTCCATGCTGTTCCTGTTTCATGCTGAAGCTCACAGTCTCCAGTCCACCTTAAATCCTTCACTGTCTCTGTTCCCAGGAAGTCAAGGCTTAACAAAACCAAAAATAAGTTCATGCAAAGTGCCAGTATCACAGTCAGCCTTCCTCATTTTTCAGCAGCTCCTAGTAGAAGCTGTTAGCTCCCCAGCAGAAGCTGCAGCTGGTTCTCAGAAACAAAATCACTTCACCCAGGTTCCCAAAATGAAAATCATTCTCCCCAGCCTGGGCCTTTCCTCTTCAGCCTCCTTGGCAGCTGCTGCTTCTGTTTCCATGAAGCTTATCCCAAGGAGTTCTGATGTCCCTCTCTGGGGCCTTTCCTTATATACAGTATTACTCCTCCCTTTTCAGCCACTTCCTGTTATGTTAGCAACAGAAGTTCATACCTTCTGTTTCTTTAACAAAGGCTTGATTTGAACTAGGTGCTAAGCACTTCTTAGCTTTTCAATACAAAGGGATCTTTAAATTTCATTACCATTAGAAAAGCGTTTCTGGCAATTCTTGCCTATAGTATTGCACAAATTCACTGTAGCCTTAGTTCTGAACACATGACATGTGAGCTTTGCACTGCACTTGTTGTCACTCCCATGGAGCACTTCAGTGCCAATACAATATTCACAGCAGTGACAGCAACAGGAAAACTGTAAATATGCCAGCATAGTCCTCAACTGCAGAATATAACAGACTCTCCATACATAAGACTGAAAGAAAACATTTTTGACACAAGAAAACTAAATCCCAAAACTTGAAAGCTGAATCCATCATCATAACAAAGAAGTCAGTAAGCCATAGCAATACAGAGACCCACGTTATCCTTGAGCCCTCCAACAAACTAACATTTACTTACAACCCTAACTTTCTCCCTCTGGTGTGTCCTTTCCTCCCTCTAGTTCTAACTGCCCTGACTCCCAGTTTCCTGTGGACTCTGCTGTACCCTACATCAAACTCCTTCCATGACAGGTTCCATGTGATTACTTTCAGCCTATTAGAGGGCAGGGTATATCTTCAAAGCAGGATATATCTTTTTGAAGGTCTTACAATTCCCTCTACCATTGCATTTGACCCCAAGATCTTTCATGTCCCACTCATAGCAAAAATACATTAATGATATATTTCATTACAGAGTTTAGTGGGAGTTTAGGGGTAACTGATATGATAACTGGTGTCAATAGAACTTTACAACCATATAACAGGGATAGCAGAAAATAGGCATATAAAGCAATATTTTAAGGTGCAGGCTTGGGCACAAGCACACTATCTTTTGCCCCTTGAACAAATGAGGCTCAAAATCTTAGGGTAAGGGGAGAAGGTCTCTTCTCTGTAGCTACTTCCAGATGAATTTCGACATAAAGCTGCTCCTGCCCCAAGAGGTCACATTCAAGAGGTCAATTCTTTATCTGGCATCCAGAGCTTGGTCAATGCCAGGTCCTGGGGTGACACATCACAGTCATGGACACAGGTCAACATCTGATTTAAGCATCTGCATGTGGAGGGTACTAAGGAAGCAGGAAACAAATCTCACAAACAAGTTTAATAGACAAAAAGCCAAAAAGAAACCATGAGTCCATGAACTCACTCTCATAGTCTCATTCATGGGAGAATATATGAGTTAAGGGCACAATTTGGTAATCATCTTTTGAATAAATAATAGTTATAGTATTCTCTTTCCTATGTGCTTTTTCTTAAACCTTTGGAACATCATCTGGTGTCCTCTTTACCCATACTTTAGCCCCCCATTTTGTTCTATCAGTAGAACCAAACCCTTCAGTTCCTCTGATAGTTATTTTAGAAAGAGGGTCAATTTTCAAAAGGGGTATTGTTTAACAAGGGATAATAATCACTTAAACTATTCTATCATTTTTACAAAACTGTATGAGTTCTTCACCCAAATTTTGGAATGTCATTATAATTTCTCCTTCTTAATTAGAATCTATTACTCCAGCCAATGCATGTATTCCCCAAGGTGCTAAACCTGGTTTAGGTAATATCCATCCAAAGTGATTTTTAGGGATTCTCATACATATTCGAGTAGAGATTTTTCTTATTTCTTTTCTATATGACCAAAAGTGCTCTAAACAATACAAGTCATATCCTGCCGACCCGGGTGTTCCTGGATACAGTGCTAGGTCATTTTGTCTCACAATTCAATACTCAGTGTTTGGGATCTTATGCATTTACTGTTTTCTAATTTGAAGATTTGGGATCATCATTCTGGCTCGAGGCATACTTGTCAATTTTCTATTATTCAAATTACATAAAGCAGTGGACACATTATCTTTCCAATGTTGATATGAATTATTAGAACTTAACTTCTTTAGCTGCTCTTTCAATAATCCATTCATTCTTTCAATTAACCCAGATGCTTGTGGATAATATCAAATATGATGTATCCATCCTATACTGTTTAATATACAACATCTCTCCATTTCATTACCTTTGAAAAATGACCCATTGTCACTTTGAATCTTCATTGGAGGTCTATAATATAGAATTATGAGATCTAGGGTTTTACAGGTGTTTTTCTGGGTTGAATTCTTATAAGGACAAGCCACTAGTATACCTGAATAGTTGTCAACACAAGTACATATAAATTTGCTTCCTTATTTTGGGGTAGAGGACCAAAATCCTACTTCTCACCCTAGCTACAAGACAATGGAAATAAAATGGAGATAATCCCTATAGTATCTGTCTTAAGATACTGCTTTAGGACTCAAATACAATGATATGTAAAGCATATTATAAAAAGTAATGTGCTACATAAGCATAATATATTAATCAGGTGTTATCTTCCATCCCTCCTTTTTATCTACTAAAATGACTGACATATTTCAGGTCATAAATTTCCTGCATTACAACTATTAAAACATCTTTTTATCCACTAATTCAGCAACATTTATTACAGTGCTATTGTGTATCAGGCTCTATGCTAAGTGCTTGAAATATAAGAATAAAAGCTAAACAATGTCTGTCCTTAAGGATTTAACCTTTAATTGGGAAGAAATAGCTAACATAATGCTATGCAAATACAAAATTTTCGCGATGATATTTCCAAGGAGGAGGGTTGTAGTAAGAAGGTAAATCTGGACAAGCCTCATTTAATATTTGATACCTGAGCTGAACCATGAAGAAAACTTGAGATTCAACATGCCAAGGTTATTCTACTTGCCCAGGTTAAAACCTGGGCAAATTATATGTAGTATTGAGCTTTAATGACATATAGAGGGAAGAACAAGTAGGTTAACTTTATTAAACATAGCACTTGAAGGATCTATAGCAAATTTGAATAAGTATACTGGTACTACACAGTGAAAATTTTAAAATGTTAAATAAAAGTGTTAATATATTATGTTGGAGGAAAGAGGGAGCTATTGAAACTTCTTCATTAGGGAATATTTATATTACCACCATTTGAAAAATAGATTGGAGATAAGTATGATTTGAGATAAAGAAATCCATTAGGAGATAATTGCAGTAAATCTAGTAAGTGGCTATGAAGGCCTGTACTTGAGTGTTGGCTTTACTCACAGAGAGAATGAAGTGAATATGAAAGCTATCAAAAAGAATTGGCAACTGATTAGCTATGTGGAATGAAGGAGAGAAAATTAAGGATAACTCTGAATGATTGGGAAGATAAATTGTTGTGCCCTTATAATGAATAGGGAAGTCAGAAAGAGAAGTGAGTTTTGGCGGGAAATGCTAAGTTTTGTCATGAGACACATTGAATCTGATATGCACATAATATCCTTGAGAATATCTAATACATAGCTGGAGCTCAGGAGAGAGCTTAGGGCTGGATGCATTGGTCTGGGAGACATTTTGAAACTATGAAAATTGATTAGATCATCAAGAGGAAGTGCACAAAGAGAACTGAGAAAAGGGTAGAGAACAGAACCCTTAGATATACATACCCATATCAGTGGGAGCAATATGAAAGATGATACAGCAAAGAAGTCAAAGTAGAAGTGGTCAGAGAAGTAAGGGAACTAGTAGAGAGCAGTGTTACAGAAGTCAAGTTTAAGACAGTGTTAAAAATCTCCCCAGGGCAGCCTGGACAATATCTGTCATCTTTCACCAAAATCATAGTATCTTAACAAGGGCTTTCAATGAAGGACATGGAAAATACATTGTTTATTTGTAGCTATTTTCCTTGGAAAGTAGATTCATATTGTAATTGGGCAAATCGTTAGAGCTACCAAATATTTTAGATACATTTTATTCTAAATTCTTCCTTCATTTAATAGATGAAGAAAATAAAATAGAAATTTTTTTACTTGCTCAAGGTCATAGAAATGGTTAGTGAGATATCTGAGTTTTGAATCTATATGATTTGAAAATCTGCACCAAGCAAAGGTCAGTGGGGAATATTTTGCTGTAATTAATTTGGAATAGGCTGGAGGCCAAGACCAGCTTTCTCAAACTGGGCACAAAAACATTCAGTTGTCCCTTCAGGGAATGACTGAAGCAACTTACATAACTGTGAAAACCTAGACTCTCATTGTTATCCTGACACCAACATTTTTGGACTGACTCCTATACATTGTCTCTTCTCTCACTTCCCAGTCTCTGATTGATCATTCTACCTGTTGTCCAACAACCCTGTTTCATGCCTCTCTTGCCATGGATTCTGGCTCTGCTCTGCAAATCCCATGCTATTTGGAGATCTTGCAGACCTGACCTTACTTCTCTCTAGTCTTTGTTGTAGAAATCCCTTCTTCATGGTTCATAAAATAATTTTGCTTTTTAATTATTCATGTTCTAGGGATGATTTGAGTTAGTAAGATGTGTTTTTCACTTGGCATTGGGAATGAGTTGATTATTTTGCAGCAGATTAAAAACACAATTAAACACACATCTTGCCATATGTATTTTTAAGGAGGTTTTATATATACTTTTGATGTTTAATTGAAAATGCATATGCAATTTTTCTACCACTTTACTAATTCTATCAATTTCTGCTGACTTCTTGGATCTTGTTTGTGGGTCTATGTTGATGATTTGTGTTGAGTTCTCAGACCTTGTTGGTGGGTCTGAGTTGATTTCACAGGCAGAGAATGAATTGATGATGGTGCTGGCAATGTGTATGAATATTATTGTGTCTGTCAAGCTTTGTCTTCCCAGAAACAGGAACTATGAAGGACTTGAGGTGGACTGGACACTGTGAACTTCAATATGGAATGGGAATTGGATGAAGAACTGGACAAGGAGCTGGACAAGGAACTGGGAGCTGCCTGCCTTTGAATGCAGGTGACAGTTTGAGCTGACACTATGGAAGAAGAATCATGGAAGCTGAGAGCCAGCCTTGAGTCAAGCTGAAAGAAGACTTTACTTGGATACTGTGTATTGGCTGAGAAGATTATGATTTACTCTGACCTAGGGGTGGAGAACTTTGACTTTTGTACTTTGTGATTGAATGAAGGATTTTGTGATTGACTAAATGAATGTACATTATTTAAAACTATGTGACCACTTCGGTGAAAGCTATATAGCCATTTTAGTGATAACTTGTTGAGTTGTGATGTGGTAAATGCAGTACTTTGATTTTCTGTGATAAGTTATAACAGTGTGAATGCTGTATTTTGATTTTCTATGAATGTTTTACTCTGATTTGTTATTGAATAAATAGAGAGTTTGCTGTACTATGTAATCAGAACTTTGAAAGCTTTTCACAATAGCAGTCTTCTGGAAAGCTGCTCCTGCATAGCTTTACAATTCCACATTACAAAATTATATTAGACCAGTACTTTGAGGTACTTGCTCTCATCTGAATGTGAAACCATATAAGTATCAATCCTCAAACAATGTGCTGCACTAAAAATTTTTTTACATTATTCCTATTGAAGACATAAGCAGTTCCTAAAGGGAAAAATCATGAACATCTCTGGAATAGTTAACTCCTTTATGAAACTATTTGAGTCATTCATTAAATGAATATTAATTAACAGTTACTATATGACAGATGCTATGCCAAACACTGGGATAAAAAGGTTAAAGACAATTCTTGTCCATATGAGTTCACAATATAATGGATTAGGGCAATTATCAGACCAAGAACAAGAATTCAATTTTGTTAATTCTAATAGTAAAACAGTATCTATTGAGAAGCAATATGACATTAGGGATAATTGCCCTCCAAGCTAGAAAGATCTGAATTCAAATTCTGTCTCTAACATTTAATGCATTACATGGGCATCACTTAATTTATGTTCCAGGGTAATGCTCTAAAAGTATAAATTGCGAAGAAGGTGCTACACAACATTGAAAAAGGGAATTGCTTCACCTGATTATTCACACAAAAATTAAATCACAGGTCCAGACTCAATCTCTATTTCTTCATCTCTCTGACCAGTTTAATAGGAGAATACTGAGAGAAAATGATTAAGTAGGGAATGACTGGTTCTTTGGAAATAATTCTTCAGGGAATGGCAAAAACATTCTGATTACAGTTATGTTTTATCAATCAAAAATTGTTACCTAAATTTTACACTAATGTTTTATTTTTACTTTAAGATTTTGTTGTCATTCTTGTCCTCTATAAATTATAACTAGAAAATTGCTTAGGTTCTGTTCTCCTGGAAAAAGCATGGTTTTGTTGGATATCTGAGGAGATATGATGAGATTGATAAAAAAAAAACAAACAAACAAGTCAGTAGTTGAACTAATTAGTTTGTCCTTGAATTTTGGGTGAAGTCTGAGTTTATGGCAAACTATATATTAACACATGGTCAATCATCAGTGAAACTCAATATGTTCTAGTCTCTTCATTTTGTTGTTTGCCAAATACATCTTTATTGATTTCATCCTATTTTTAAAGCATTTCCTACCCTGTAGTTTCTGGTCTGTGGTAAGCAAATAAATTCTCATTATGCTTAACAATTTTAACACTCATCTGAATTGTTTTAATTATTGGTGTGGTAAACTAAGTAATAAATCTCTTAAGAAATCATAGAGAAAAGGGATAGAACTCAGCTTTTATCTAGTAAACTCCTGGAGAGGAAATTGCCTCTATAAATGCAGGTCTTCTTCTCCACAACTTGTAGTCTTAGAAAGTTAGTTGTCTTAGAGAAAAAGAAGTTAAATGAATTGACCATGGTAACAAGGTCAGGATTTGTCAGAGGAAGGACTTTTATTCAGATCTTCCTTGCTCTAAGGCAAGCTCTCTACTCACTGATTCACCCAGCCTATCTTATGCATGTAAAGTCTATTTTAATTGTAAAATAAGTAATAAGAATAAGGCTTAGATGAATTATTTATGTGGTATTATTTACATTAATTTATTACAAATAAATTGATATAGATACACAGATATGTATAATACACCTATACGCATATATAATCTTGGATACATATCATGTGATATTTGTGCTTCATATAAATTGCAGAGAACCAAGTATTCAACAGATTGATATTTGTGTTTGTCAGGTATAAGAGGAATTATTTGTGATGATCAGGATCATCCTCAAGTCTTAACATATAGAAAATATATAAATTTACTTGTTCGTCCTGAAAAAAAAAAAACAAACACAAATTCTGTCTTTGCCTATTGAGATTGCTTCATCTTATTTTTTTTCTTCAAGTCAATGGAATGAAATGATGCAGATATTATCTGAAAGGTAAATGTGCAGGAATCAAAGGGCTAAAATTAAATGTGGGTCATTTAGGAATCTTGAAATTATGGAACTGAAGAAGAGATGAATGTTTTGAAGAAAACCTGAATGAGGGGGAAGGAGCTTCATGGAAATAATTTTAAGATTAAAAAAACAACTTTGTGGGGAGACCATCATCTAGAAAATGTCAATAAATTCTAAGTGATCTTCTAAACATCTATAATGTTATTGAATATAACATGCTACTTAGCATTAATTCTTGGATTCATATGTGGATATATTCCTAGAAATATAGGTGCTACCAGTATTAAGTATGGGGAATATTTCAATTAGGAAATCTCCATTGTAGTGAAGTGATGCCAGGTCAAGTTTAAGGATGTTGACTGACTACTATAAGATAATGAATAGGGATGGACATATCTCAAGTGCAGTAGGAAAATACAAACAGCAATTTTTTGGGGGTGACCTAAAGAAAATAATTTTGTTCAGTTAAACACGCTCACTCACAAACAAACACACAATTCTAATTCCCCTGGAACCAACAGATGATGGACAAAATGCGATGTCATATTTGAATTATCATAAAGTTTGTCCATTTTTATGGACATGGATAGATTTTACTGAAATCAATAATCAAACAATAGTAAAATAAAAATGCTCCTCATTGCCTTGGGTTAAATTTTTCAGTTAGAGAATAATTGAAAAAGTGATTTTGTAATTGTCATGTGATTTCCCTATGTCTATAAAATTTGCAAATATGCAAAATATTTATATTAATAGGGATACAAATATAAAGTGAAATGCTTGGGGAACAGAATAATTTTCTGTTGCAAAGGCAAAATTACTGAGTTTGGTCATCAAGTTAGCAATCATTTTCTTTTTTTTTTTTAATTAATTTTTGTTTATTTTTAGTTTACATCATTCATTTCCAAGAGATTTTGAGTTACAAATTTTCTCCTCATCATTACCCTACCCACCACCCCATAGCAGCGATCCCACTGCATAAGCCCTCCCCCAATGTGCTCTCTCCTATATCCTCCCCCATTACCCCTCTGACTTTCCGGTAGGGCAAGATGGATCTTGCTATCACAGTGCCTGTATATCTTTCTTATTTCCAAGTTGCATGTAAATTAATAATGATAATAATAATAATAATAATAATAATAATAATAATATATGTGTGTATATACATACACTCATACACACACACACACACATATATGTGTGTGTTTTTTAACTTTTGATTTTAGAACTTTCCTTGTCACCCACCCCCACTGAAAGGACAAGCAATTCAATACAGGGTATATATGTGTAGTTACAAAGAACATCCCCACAGTCTATATATTGAGAAACACTGACTATATGTCCCTCCTTCCTTTCCCACCCTCCATTTGTTCTATTCTCTACTTTGTCCCTGTCCCTTTACAGAGGTGTGTGCCTCTAACCATCTCCCTCCCCCCAGCTTGCCCTCCCCTTCATTATCCTCCCTCTCATCACCTTCCCCCCTACTCTCCTGTAGGGCAAGATACCCAATTTAGAGTGTATGTCATTCCTTCCCTAAGCCAAATTCAATGAGAGTAAGGTTGACCCATTCCCTTTGCCTTCCTATTATTCCCCTCCATTGTAACAGTTATCCCTTGCCTCTTCTGTATGAGATGATTGATCCCATTCTGTCTCTCCTGTCTCCTCTCATTCTTTCCTCTCTAACCCCTCAATTTCACCTTTTAAAATATCATCCCTTCCTATTCAATTGATCCTGTTTCCTCTGTTTATGTACACATATATACACACACTCATATAGGTATTCATATGCATATATGCCCTCCTATATGGCCATATGCATATGTATTTATATATATATAAGCATATATACATAT
>CM053591.1:100627537-100646799 GCA_028646515.1 Pseudochirops corinnae
ACCATTTATCAATTGGGGAATGAATTGTATTCTTATAGATTTTACATAATTCCTTGTATGTATTAGAAATGAGGCCTTTATCAGAGACACTGGTTATAAAAATTTTTTCCCAGTTTCCCACTTCCCTCTTAATCTTTGTTACATTGGCTTTGTTTGTACAGAAACTTTTCAATTTAATGTAAACAAGATTATCCACCTTATGTTTTATAATGCTCTCTAACTCTTCTTTGGTCATAAAGTCTTCCCTACTCCATAAATCTGACAGGTAGACTATTCCTTCCTTCCCCAGATTATTTCTTCAGAGTTTTCCTTTTGACCATGGCCTCCCTCAGTATTCCCTTCTTATCTGCCCCCTCCCTTTTCCTACCCTTCTCCTTTACTACTTCTTCCCTCCCTTCTAAACCCCGCCCCCCCTTTCTTGGCCCTTACCTCCTCCTACTGCCTGTAGGATAAGATCAATTGTTATACTCAATGCTGTAAGTTATTTCTTCCTCAGACCAAGACTGATGAGAATAAATCTAATGCAGTTCTCCTCTCCCTCCCCTCTTTCCCTCTATTATAAGTATTATGTCTCTTCTTGATAGAGTCTTGTCTTTAACTGGTTGTGTCATTCCCTCCTTGCACCAGAACCAGTGAGGGAAAAGCTCATATAGTTCTCATCTTCCTCCCTTCTTTCCCTCTTCTATATTGTTTTTATGTCCCTTTGTGTAGCATAATTTACCCTTTTCTGCTTCATTCTTTCCTCTCCTTTCATTACAGTCCCTTAATAAGGATTTTTATCATCATTTTGCACAGTTTATAGCCTCTCCCTCTGTTTGTCTTTATCACTTTTAGATGTTGCCATAGGTATAGAGTTCACAATATTAACAGGTATCAGCTTCCCATATAGGGATGTCAATAGCTTGCTCTTTTTAAATAACAAGTTATGTGTGTGTTTTTGTTTTTTGTTTTTTGTTTTTTCCTTATTTACCTTCCTATGTCTCTCCCAGGTCTTGTAGTTGGAGATTGAATTTTCCATTGATCTCTGGCTTTTTCATCAGGAAGGTCTGGAATTCTGTTATGTCACTGAATGACCTTCTTGCCTGGTAGATTATGCTCAGTCTCGCTGGATAGGTGATCCTTGGTTGTAGCCTGAGGTCTTTTGCCTTGTGAAAAATCATATTCCAGGTCCTCTGGTCTTTCAACATTGAGGCTGCCAGATCCTGTGCGATCCTCACTGTGGTTCTGCAATATCTGAATTGTTTCTTTCTGGCAACTTCTAGTATTTTCTCCTTTACCTGAGAGTTCTGGAGTTCAGCCACAATGTTTTGCGGACTTTTCAGTTTGGGATCTCTTTCAGGAGGTGCCCAGTGGATTCTCTCAATTTCTATTTTACCCTCTGGTTCTAGGATCTCAGGGCAGTTTTCCTTGATGATGAAGCCTCATTTTTTCATCATGATTTTCTGGTATACCAACGATTCTCAGATTGTCTCTCCTGGATCTGTTTTCCAGGTCAGTTATTTTTCCATTGAGAGATATTTTACCTCTTGTTCTAATTTTTCAGTCTTGATATTTTGTTTGACTAATTCTTGGTTCCTCATAGAGTCTTTGGCTTCAATTTGGTTGATTCTAGTTTTTAGTGAATTATTCTCCTCAGTTAGTTTTTGAAGCTCCTTTTCCATATGCTCAGATTTCATTTTTATTTCACACATTTAACTTTTTAAGGAGCTGTTCTCTTCATTGTAATGTTTTTCTAATTTCACAATTTTGTTTTGGTAGGAGGTGTTGATTTTATCTTCTTCCTCTCTAAGCTGAATTTCAAAGTTCTTTTTCAGCTCATCTAGGAATGCTTTCTGTGGCTGAGACCAGGTCATAGTCTCTGTTAAGGCTTCAGCTGTGGGTGTGGAGTCAATAATCTCTCCTTCTGAGTTTGATTCCTCCCTCTCACCATAATAGGATTCCAGATTCTTTGTCTTTGTCTTTGTACTCTGCTTTCTTCCCATTTTGAGGCAGGACCTTATTCACTACCTTCTTGCGGGATTCTTAAACCTTTACTGTTTAAAATTTTCCTCTGGGGCAATAATTACTGTGTTTTTGGGTTGGAGATGGGGGAAATTGGAGCAGCTGAGGTTCAATCTGTCATCTTTGGTCCCTGGAGTTTCAGCTAGGGGCTTCTTAAATATACAGGTTGTGAATGAGTAGTCCCGGGGAGGAGGGGGTTTGCTGCTGCCCCTGCCGTGGGCCCTCCCTTTGTTTGTTACCCAGCTCAATTTGTCCTCATCCTGTGGTGATATGCCTAGGAGTGTCCCTTTTGGTTGGTGGGTCAGCAGGCCATGTCCAACTATGACCTCTGAGCGGGTTGCAGGTCTCTGGGGCCTTCCTGGTGGGTTGCGCCATCACATTGGGTGTCCAAGGCCCTCCTGGTGGGTCACGCTGCCACACTGGGTGTCCGAGGCCTTTCACTTTCAAACATTCTTGCTGAAAAAAACAGAACTGAAAAGAAAATATGACATTCAAACACAAGAAGCATGAGAAGGTAAAAATGGAAAAGAAATCATAAGGAACTTATCAAAGTTGAGCTATTTACATGGCAACATGGAAAAACGATAATTTTAACTTATGAAACTTTTCTCAGTATGAGGATAGGTGAAGGGAATACAAACGTATATATTTATACATATGTGTGTGCGTGTATACATACACATACATCTATATAGGAGGGTTTATATATGCATACGAACACATATCTGAGGATGTGTATATATGAGTACATAGAGGGCACAGGGTCAATTGAATATGAAGGGATGATACTCTAAAAGGTGAAATTCTGAGGTGGGAAAGGATTAGAATGAGAAGAGACAGGGAGAGACAGAATGGGGTTAATCATCTCATAAAGAAGAGGCAAGTGATAATTGTTACAATGGAGGGGAAGAGCAGGAAGGAAAAGGGAAAGGTTCAACCTGACTCTCATTGAATTTGGCTTAGGGAAGGAATGACATAAACTCTAAACTGGGTATCTTGCCACACAAGAGAGTAGGGGGGATGGGGATGAGAGATGGGATGATGGAGGGGAAGGGAGGGTGGTGGGAAGGGTGGCTAGAAGTACACATTTCTGTAAAAGGGCAGGGACAGGCACAGGGTAGAGAATAGAACAAGGGAGGGACGGTATAGGAAGGAGGGTCATATAATCAATCTCTCACGATATGCCCACTGTGGAGATGTTCTGCGTAATTACACATGTACATCCTGTATTTAATTGATTGTCCTTCCAGTGGGATGGGTGATGAGGGAGAAAGGTAAAAAACCTAGAATTTAAAATTCTATAATCAAATTTTAAAAATATATATGTATGTCTCTCTCTCTTTATATATATATATATATAATTATTATTATTATTATTATTATTAGCTACATCCAACTGGGAATTAAGATATACAGGCACTGTGCTAGGGAGATTCATCCTGCCCTACTGGAAATTCAGAGGGGTAAGGGAGAGGACATAGGAGAGAGCAGATTGGGGGAAGGGTTATACAGCGGGATGGCTGTTTTGAGGTATTGAGTAGGGGAAAGATGGGGAAATAATTTATAACTCAAAATCTCGTGGAAATGAATGATGTAAACAAGAAAATAAATAAATTAATTAATTTTTTTAAAAGAGTCTTTAGAAATTGTCTTAGATCATTACACTGCTGAGAATAACTGTCTAAAAAATTCAATCATGACACACTTGAATACTGTGGAAACATGATCAGGACAACCCATGATCTAGCAGCTTCTACATTAAGGGATCAAAAGGCCTGAAATATGACATTCTGGAGATCAAGGAAGCTAAATTTAAAACCAAGTATCACCTATCTAGCAAAACTGAGTATAATGTTTCAGTGGAAAATATGGTCATTCAATGATGTGGAGAACTTTCAAACATTCTTGATTAAAAAACCAGAAGCAAATAGAAAATTTGACATTCAAACACAAGAAGCATGAGAGGGTAAACATGGAAAAGAAATCATAAGGAAATTATCAAAGTTGAACTATTTACATGCCAATATGGAAAAATGAAAATTGTATCCAGTTATGTTCTGCCTGTATTGAATTTCTTGTCTTTCCAGTGAGGTTGGGTGACAAGTGAGGAAGGGAAAGAATCTAGAATTTAAAGTTCCAAAATCATATGTTCATATACATATATACATAGTTATTATTCTTATTATTTACCTGAAACTGGGAAATAAGATATACAGACACTGGGATAGGGACATCCATCTTGCTCTACCAGAAAGTCAAAGGGGGAATGGGGGAGGATATAGGAGAGAGCAGATTGGGGGAGGTGGTATATAGTGGGATCACTGTTTTGGGGGGGGTGTAGGGGAAAGATGGGGAGAAAATTTGTATTTCAAAATCTTGTGAAAATCGATGATCTAAACTAAAAATAAACAAATGTTAATTTAGAAAAAGAAAAGAAAAAAAGAGTGAGAGGTCAAAGACAATGAAGATATAGAAAAGACCATTCAATTTGGCAACAAAGAGATCTTTAGTAACTTTGGAAAGATTAGTTTCAGTAGAATGATAGGGTTGGAAACTGGATTGTAATATGTTTAAAAAAGAGGAATAGAGGAGAAATTGGAGGCAACTATGGTAGATGGTCTTTTCAAGGAATTCAGCTACAAAGGGCAAAAGAGATACAGGATGTTAGTTTACAAGGATGGGAGGATAAAGTGAGAATTCTTCAGGATGAGTGTGACACGAGCATAAGAGAATGAACCAGTAGATGGATAGGTTGAAAATAAGTAATAGCATGGGGATAACAGTGGGGGTAATCTGTTGTAGGGTATAGGATGGAATGGATTGCTTAAATAGAACAGTTAGCCTTGGTTAACTTCATTATGTGAGACAGGAATGAAGGAGTAGATAGAGGCATAAGGCATCTGGACGATAAGAGATGAGGAAGAGGAGAGAAGATGGAATTCAGAGCAAATGACGTCATTTTTTTTCCCGGTAAAATATGAAGCAAAGTTCTCAGCTGTGAGAGTGGGGGAAGGAGGAACTGTAGAGGTTTGAGGAGAGTTGAAAAGGTATAGATTACAGCTAGATAGTTCTGTGTATAAACTGCCCAGCCTGGAGTCAGGAAGACTCATCTTCCTGAGTTCAAATCTGGCTTCAGACATGTATTTGCTGTGTGACCCTGGGCAAGTTGTTTAACCCTGTTTGCCTGTGTTTCCTCATTTGTAAAATGGGATGAAGAAAGAAATGAAAAACCACTAAAATATCTTTGTCAAGAAAACCCCAAAAGAGTTCATGACGAGTTGGGCCTGAATGATATGACTGAATAACAACCAAAGTGTGTGGTCCCACTGCACAGAGTGAGATACTGAGTTGATACAGAAAGTATAGTAGGTTGTCTAGCAGTACTGAGGGCTCAGTTAAGTTTGTGCTACGTAAATTGCAGTGGACTATCAGAACAATTGTGCAATGTTCTCCATCTTTATTCAGCAGCACATTTGTAGGAGTGGAAGCAATGAAAGATTTGAGTGATCCAAGACTGAGACTTGGTTGGGCATAATTTGGGCATAATTGCTGATATAATAAAGGAACTAGGAATTCCAGAGGGGAAGATGGTGTGGAGTTGAATTGCTTTACCAAAGGGGCAAGGTAGAGAAAAGCAGAGAGTATTCAGTGCAAGGAAAATGACATGAGGACTAATTGATAGGTCAAAGTATTAGGGATCAGAGTAAAGGTGCCTAAGAGTAAATTTTAATTTTTTTTTTTTATTTTAGAATGGCAGAGCAAGAGATGAAAAGACAATAGATTTTGTTTGGATAAGGAGATTTAAGAATTCTTGAACATATAGGTTGTACATTTGTGAGTAATGGCAAGATAGAGGGAATAGCTGTCCTTGTGTGTCACTGAGCTGGGATGGAAGAGTAGCTCATGAGAAGTGAGTAGGGTGAGGAAAATAGTGGTTAAATTTTGATGGAGAATCAATGTGTGTATTCAAGTTCCCTCGTATGTGGTCAGAAGTTCTGGGAAGATGGAAAAAAAAATATGAGATAGAAAAATTGAAGTCATAGAAGAAGGAAGGAGAATGATTCGTGTGTATTGGACAGAGGGCACAGTTGAAAGGCTAGGCATTGTTAAATTTAGGTATGGGAGTGCTGAAGGGAGTTAGAATGAAAAATTTGGTGATGAATGGTAAGAAATGGGGTTTGAATGATGTTCCAAAGTGGTTCAGAGTTACTGGGATGTGAAGGGTATGACCTGGTGTGAAAATATTACTCAGTGAGTGAAGGGTGCCACACCTCTTCCAAAGGAAGTTTGGAGATCCAGCTATAGGCAAATTGCAAGAGGCATTCTAAAATGAGAAGTATACAGCCAAATGGGAAGCCTTAATTCACAAGCTTTCTTTCCTCCAAAGGCTGGAAATTAAGCAGGAAAGGGGAACAACTAGAGATGGAAATCAAGATCACATATTAGGAGAAAAAGTTTCATTTCCCAGCAGCTTTCATCTCCCACTTTTCTCAAAGTGAGTAAAGTAAGAGATGGAAAACCTGAAGTTAGAGGGTAGATTTTTCCTCTTTGCAATGGAAATTTTCCACATTCCAGTTTTGAGATTAGGCTGGCAGTAAGAGGTGGCATTTTCCTTGGGCTAAGGGGATAGATGGAATATGCCTGGCCCCTTACAGTCTTCCCTCAGGAGATACATTGTGCCTTGAAAAATGGAAGTAAATAAATTCTATGTTGGGACATGTAGTGCTTGAGAAAGCCATGGGACAAACAATTTGAAATGTCCTGAAAGTAGGTGATAAGGTGGAACTGAAGCTCAAGAAATAGGGAGGGCTGGATACAAAGATCTGGGAATCATTTACATACAGATTGTATGGAAAGAGAAGGGGACCTAAGACAGAGCACTGGGGGACAACCCCATCTAGTGGAAGTTATCTGAATCAATATCCATCAAAACAGTCTGAAGTATATTCAGCAACGTAGGAGGAGAACCAGGAGAGAACAGTATCAAAAAAATCTAGAGAGGCAAGTTTATTTAGGAAAAAACAGTATCAAAAGCTACAGAGAGGTGAAGAAGAATCAAGTTTGAAGGAGGGGCATCAAATTTATCAGAGACGAATTTTTATTTTGAAGAGAGAAGTTTCAGTTGATTGTAGAGATAAGCAGACAAATATTAGGAAAGCAAACTTTTTGTCATCTGAATAAGTGATAAGACTGTCTGTCATTATACCTTTATCTAAGTCAGTTAAAAAAAAAAAAGATGTAAGAGTATAAGCTCCAGAAAGAGAGATAAGTTTGATTTTTTTTTCTTTTTCTCTTACTATCATCTATTGTAGTGTACAGGTCACAATAGAAATTCTAGAAATCCTCATTATTTATTTATTTGTCTATTGACTGATTTATTCATACATTATTTTATTTATTCATTCATTCAACTAATTATTTTAAGTTCTAAGTGATTACATATTTCAAAAGTATTTCTATTATGTATGTAATCTCCTTCACGTAGTGGTACAGAAGTAGAATAAGGATAATTTGTATGTTAATTTAATTTTCTGAAGGCTATCAATATTTATTAGCTAGCAGATCAATTAAATTCGCTTCAATTTTAGAGGATTATAATTAACCTGGGTGCAAATCCTGGCTATGATAATTGCTAGTTGTTAGAACATGAACAAGTTATTTAATTTAACTATGGTTCAATATCTCATTTGTAAAATGGTGATGCTAACACTTTGCATATCTATATTTCATAGCATTTTAGGAAAATAATTTGCCAATCTGAATGTACCATATCAATGTTTGTTATTATAATCATTGCAGGTGTTGCTTACATAGATATGACCTCTTTTTGCATCATTTTCTATTAAAGCTGTTTTCCGACAAACTTTGTAATGCTTTGTTTCATTTATTTTTGCTGGACTTCTGCAAAGCTTTTATAAAACAGCTGAATGAAAAAAATGATATTGTGATAGCAGAAACATAGGCTGACTGCTGAATTACCTACCTTGTA
This sequence comes from Pseudochirops corinnae, assembly GCA_028646515.1. Classification (NCBI taxonomy): domain Eukaryota; kingdom Metazoa; phylum Chordata; class Mammalia; order Diprotodontia; family Pseudocheiridae; genus Pseudochirops; species Pseudochirops corinnae. The sequence goes on from CM053591.1 coordinate 100,635,528, forward strand.
CTTAACTGTGAGCTCTGAGGTTTGTTATCTGTGATTAGAACTTGTCAGTTATAGCAAAGACATTGTCATTTTCTACTCTTTGCCCTTGGTCTTCCATAATAAATTAAGGCATACACTCATCTGTATAATTAAACTGAATCATGATTATCTGTCTAACATAAATCATCTTGCTGGCTTGATATGCCAGTAATATGTCAGAGCCTCCCTGGATTAACCTTTCCTTAATTAAGCTTTTTTTTTTTTTTCTCAAAGAAGATAACAGTGTTACATAGGTACAAAACTTAGCCATTTTTAATGATCTTCCTCAATCAGTAACTTAATTAATGCTAACAAAATTCCTGTGAAGTATTATTATCCCTATTTTACAGATTAAGAAACTAGAAATTAAGATTAAGTGATTCACCCATGATCCTCAGGTTAACAAGTTGTTGTAATGTCATTTCAGTCTTCTCCAACTATTCATGACCCCTTTCAGGGTATTCTTGGCAAAGATATTGGAGTAGTTTATTCTTTCCTTCTCCATAGGTGAGGAAATTGAAGTAAACACGATTAAATGATTTGTCCAGGATCACTCAGCCAGTAAGTGCCTGAGACTACATTTGAACCCAGGAAGATGAGTCTCCCTTTCTCCAGTCCTGGCACTCTATCCACTGTACCACCTGCTGCATTAAAATTAGGCATTCTTAAGCTAAATTCAATTCTTATTCCATCACACCAATTAGTTTGTGTAAGATGATATAGTATTCACATCCACTGTGTCTGGTTTTCTCAGTTTGAGCATAAAAAATTTTAAAAAGCATAATTCTGCTCTTCAAATACAGATCCTCATCTGAGCTCTGATAGTCATACCTAGATCTCTAAAGCAAAGGGTAGGCCAATGGAAGCCTCCCAGTAGACATATCAGTACTGACAATAGAAAATGTTTTCACTACCTCTCTAACACTAATTTTAAGGTGAACTGAAATAAAATTCCAAGGATAATACAAAAATATAGGATTTATTTTCCTTGAAAGCCCGTTGGATTACAAATATAGAGATATCACATCCTTAGATGTCTTCTACTGCCTTTATTCATTTTAAGTATGAAGAATGTGAGGTCTAGATAAATTAAATTACTTGCCCAAAATCAAACAGGTCGTACATACTAGAATTTGTGCCCGTGCCCTCTGGACTCTAAATTCAGCACTCTTTCTACCTTAAAACTTCCCCTACATATCACTTGTGAAAGAATATACCTGCTGTTTTTTCCTGGTAAGCACAGTATACTAGACACTAGGGATAATGGATTCAATCCATGTGTACCATTAAGCTTCAGTCTGTTCCATGGCTATAAATAGCACCTTAGCCTTAGATAATGGTCTTTAAAATGTATCATTGATCAGAATGAAACACAATGAGATGGGGGACTGAGTAAGAAAGGAAGGACAAATTCATCATTTACACTGGAAAAAAAGACATAAAGCATTTGCCATTTTTCCATTGACAGGTCAATACCTATGCAGGTATGCATCATAATTATCTGACTTCCAGGACTGATATATATAACTTCTTTAACAATATGATATTGTCATAGCACATCAAGATTAAGATGGAACATTTTGACCTCGGATTTAGTCAAAATCTAAAAAAGTTAGGATTTCAGGTTATTTCTTTGTAGGAATAATTTTGCCTTCATGTTTTGTTTTGTTTTGTTTGTTCTTTGTTATTTCTAATAAGAATACTGCTTGACGTCAGTATTGTGGAGGAGTTTTACTTCCCTACTCTCATCCTTTGCAAAAAACCATAAAACATTCCTGGAATTCACTCCCTTTTCTATGAGAAACTTGGTTTCATTTAAGCATACTCTTGAGAGGCCACCTCCTCAATGATATTTACTGATCCAGCTCAGCCTTCCTTAGCTATAAGTACTTACTTTTCCCTTCAACTGTGTAGCACAGAGGTTCCCAAACTTATTTGCTCTCTTGTCCCTTTTTCAAATAATAATAAAAAAAAATTGCTCAGCACCTCCCTGGAAATCCACTTTCTTTAATTCTTTAATGTTTTTTTTTCAAGTTTGTATCATTTATATATATATATATATATATATATGTATATATATACATACATACATACATACATACATATATATATATATATATGTAATGACACACCTTAAATTTAATAATTTATTGCAAATGTGTGGGGATTTTTTTCTGCCATGAAATTTTGATGACTAAATATTGTGTCATGTAACTGCATAGTGTCATATTGTAAACAAGTCATTATGTGCACATATTTCTGCTGATGCATGCATGCTGGACTTCAGACAATGTGCAACATGTTCTCCTGTCTGCAATTGCTTGTTAAGATCTGTCACTACACTTGAACGCTGATTGGTTATAAATTGCATTTGTGTATTTGTTTCAAAAATAATGTAATCATTATGACTTTAACTCTGTTACACAACAAATTAAATGTATGAATAGTTTTTTTCAAAATGTTCTTATTTTTTCTTCTTTCCTCATGCTTCTACTACCCTTTTAATTTTATTCAAAGTCCCCCAATTGCAACCAAGGCTACTACAGTCCCCCTGGATTATTCTAGTGACCCCTGAGGGTGGTATTGCCCACTTTGGGAACCTCTGATATAGCACAAATTTTCTTTTATACATGTGTTGTCCAGCTAAAGGTCTTTGAGAGGTGGGATTGCTTTGTTTGTTGTTGTAGTGGTTTCTTCATTGTATTTCTAGTTCCTACTACTATTCCTAGAACATAGCTAATACTTTATCAGCTTGATGAACTCAGTTTGATTCAATTCAATGATAGCTTTCTCCTGGCAGGATAACATATTAGACATTGAGGTCCTTCCTCCAACTAAACTGCCAAGCATTCAAACTCTACTTTAGAGAGTGCAACTCCAATGACTGGCTATGTTTTTCAATTGCAAAACATATGCTTGTCAAAAAGACTTTTTTATGGGGAACTCACACAGGGCAAGCATTCACACTGTGATTAGAAGAAGCAATGCAAGGACACTCTCAAGGTCTCTCTCAAGAATTTTTGAATTAATTGTGTGACATGGGAGACATTGGCACAGGACTATTCAGCATGGCATACCCGCATCAGAGTAGGTGTTGTGCTTTATGAGGAAAGCAGAATTGAAACAGCTCAAAGGAAATGCAGGATGCACAAATTTAGAGTATCTACCCCAAATGTTCATGTGGACTATTTGTGCCAGACCTGTGGTAGAGTATTCAGAGCTTCTACAGCTCTGAAGAACCACAGTTGGACACAATGAAACTTGACTTTAGCATAGTGATGTCATTTTGATCCTCTTGGAGAGCAAAGTACAACAACCAATTTTCTCTGTACTAACACTTGTTGCTGTTTCTTTTTCCTTCTTGAAGAGGAACAATAGCATCAGGAGGGTAAAGTCTTGGCTTTCAAGTGAATTGAATTTAAGTGAGGCAGTGCTATGCAAAGTCATCAATCTCACTCTCTCCTCCAGGCTCATCTGAGTCCAGAGACAGGCCAAGAGGACTGGAGATGACCCCAGATGCTGGGAGAAACCTTTGCCTTTTAAGCTAGTCTTTCCGAGGTCTCAGTTTGTCTGAGGCAACATCCTTTCAGTGATTAAAGGATAGGTAATAAATGGGGCAAAAGATGGCTAAGTTTGTCTACTCAAAAAAAAAAATGGAAGGGGAAGATCCTCAGGGTTTCTGCCCACAACATAAACAATCACTTTTTATGCACATTCTGAGTCATCAAAACCCAAACAATGACCTTGGACTGGGACCTGTTATTGGCCAATCAGTGAGAACCAGAGTGATTTGGTTTTAAAGCAAGGTTAAGCAGCTGCATTTGAATCCCAATAAATTTTATCAAAGCCTGGTTTTCCAACCTTAGGTTTCAGGGAATCATAAATGAAACTAAATGGGGCAAAATAGTTAGTTGTCCCAGTTAAAAAAATGTTAGAATAAATTAGTAAGAACTAAGAAAAAATATATAGCCCCCAAACCCCAAGATATCTTGCAACGTTTCAGCAATAGAATTTATATTCCTTTGGACAGAACACCCACAGGTGAAGTTATGATTTCCCATTGGACAGAGGGAAAAAGGAAGAAAGGAAGGGAGGGATCAAGGGAGGGAGGGAGGAAGGAAAGAAGGAAGGAAGGAAGGAAGGAAGGAAGGAAGGAAAGAAGGAAAGAAGGAAGGAAGTGTGTGAGATGAAAGAGTTCACAGTCTGAATCTAAGGTCAGAAAATCATTCTTTCTCATGAGAAAGGACTCTGTCCCTGCCGCCCAACATGACATCTGCAGGGAGAGAGCAACAGGTATTAGCCAGTCCATGGTTATATAATCTTCCAATGCAGAAACCCAACCCCCCCAACTGGCCTTTACTCTTATTGGTAGGGGGGCAGACCCACAACCTAAGCACAGGAATCTCTCTGAGACAAAGGACCCGGAAACATGTGGGTGTCCAACGAAAGCAGTCTTAACCTTATTTGGCATATCTTCTGCTGAGTTGGTTCTGGGGGAGGGTCTCCATTGCTCTGAGCCCCAGACTGCTTGAAGGTCAGGTGACCTAACCCTAGGCCTAGTGAATACTGAAGCCATTCTAGATTTGATTTTTCAGAATGGGGAAACTTCACTATAAATTATCCCTCACAGAAGGAAGGAGAATTGCCCAATTGGAACTGGCCAGTTTGGTTCCCAGTGGGGTAACTACTACTACTCACACTAACACCTAAAGAACCTTGAGGGAAGGCACTGTGTTTTGCTGTTGTTTTGCCTATTTTTGTGTTGCCATTGTCAGTGTCTGGCAAATATTAAGTGCTTAACAAATGCTGGTTCTTCTTGTTATTATTAATATATATTTTTCCTCCTGGTGATGACCATTCACCTCACTTCAGAGATTATTATCTTCTGCTCTTTCCATTCCCTCTCTTCTATGAATATTCCATAGGCTGGCATGGCTATTACCACTTACTGACCAATCTATTAGTTATAAGTCTCTCCTTTCTTATCTTGCTTGGTCTTTGTAGGACATACTCAGCCTGTCATGGGTATCATGCAATTTCCTTATGAATTGTTACAACTTTATAGAACTGAGATCGTATCTGCATAGGCTTCAAGAATTCATTGTCTTCTATACTTTATAATAAGGCATCACATCAGGATTCTGTGGAGAACTAGTATGCTCTCCTTTGTACTCTAATAAAACTGAGAAATATCAACTCAAATATATCCAAGGACTTCCTATTGTCTCTAGATAAGCAAATATAAGCCTCTCTGCATTTTAAAGCTGTCCTTCACCAGTCTACTTTATTAGTCTCATTATATATTTCTTCCCTCCCAACTCAAATCATGGACCTACATTTCGTCTCTCTGAAACTTTGGACTAGTTTTCTTCAGTGTCCATAATACACTGTCTTTTCACTTGCGTCTTAAAAAAATCACACTTTCTTCATAATGTAACTAGAACAATACTTTTATTCAAAGCCTTTCCTGATCCCCTGTTAGGGCCTTTCTTGCCTAACTGTTGTGTATTAATTTTGTGTTTACTCAACGTATATTTATTTTGCATATATCCACATATACATATACACATATACATATATACATATACATATATATATGCATTTTATATGTATATACATATGTGTGTGTATATATACATATATATATACATACACACACACAGAGTCTTCTTAATACATTGAGAAGTCCTTTGAGAGTTGTGGTTCTTTCCTTCCTTCCTTCCTTCCCTCCTTCCTTCCTTCCTTATTTTTTTATTTGTGTGTTTCTGTGTGTACCTACTGAATGCTTACCTTTAAGAATAAATTTAGTAATATTAAATTAGCACTCTGAACTAAAATTTGAAGTTATCCATGTCAGAAATGAATAGCATGTGGAAAATTGATAATTAGCATTAAAACTTGGACTGTTCACATTTTTAATGGAGAATGAAAATGATTATCTTCCAAATTGATGAAACTAGATTAGTTAATTTATCAGAATTTATGATAGTTTCCAATGTGTTAGATTTTTTTAATGAAACTTTTCAAATATATTCAAAATATGTAGTGGAGTCCTAGACAGATCTGTGATATCAACAATGTAGGGGATTCCTTCTACCAGTAAAAGCCATAACCCTTCCCAATTAGTGTGATTTTCATTCATGTATTTCTATAACTACTCCAGAGAGGATACACCAACTGTATTGGAGACCTTTCTTTTTATATCTCAAATATTTCAAGTTATAATTTGGGTCATTCATAACTTTTGTTCCGTCCTCATCATATAACTACATGAATTCTCTTTCAAAAGGGATATGTCCATGATTATGTTTTTTTTTGTTGTTGTTGTTTTATGTTATTCCTTAAGCACCTTCTTGTTAACATTCTTGTACTTTTTTGCATGCAATATGCATATTTCCATTGTCTGTTGGATCACCTGCATCCTTTATTCTTCTGAAAAGATAGATAGATCACCATCATAAAAATTATTAAAAGGATAGGCTTTAAAAGTTGCAAACAGCTGAGGAAACATTAAGTGCTCTTTCATTTCTTGCATTTGTTCTGGTTTAATAGCCTCTTATCCAATTCTGATGTTAGTTGCTTGACTATATGAATAAATAACCAAAGATACATAAACCAATGACCCATGAACATCAACCATCGCTGAGAACATTCTAAGAAAGACAAACAAAATTAGGCTGCATGTACATGTTTATTTCTTTCAAAGCTGGTGGAACATTCATACAGAGATATGCATTGAAGTTCATTGTGGGAAATGAGCCCAAGAACAGAGAGACAATGGGGACCTTATAACTTCAGAGTAATTCTCTCTTACCCCTCCCTCTCTTCCTTTCTCAGGATGCCTGTGTCAGCCAAAATTATAGTCTCCATACGTGTTAACCATAATATGAAAAAAGAATTTTATAATTTACATACATATATATACATACACACATATAAATATACGTACATATATACACACAAATATCTGTGTGTATGTGTGTGTATGTATGTATGTATACATGTGTGTTTGTATAACATAATACATGTCCATAAAACACCAAGATAAGAAAAAAGTCCCATTATTCAAGATAGTGTCCATTTCAAGGCATCTTGCCCTGGACAGTCATGAACGGAAGAATGTGCTTGATCAACTTTGTCTAGCCTTGTAATTGCTGACACAGGAAGGTGTATTTTTGGTTCACTCAAAGGACAAAGGAAATATCTGTTTATGCCAGATCATACAAGTCATTATGATAGGTTACGTTCAGACTGAGCAAAAAATATCTTTTTCCTGAATGGCCAATCAAGGTTTTTAGGTCTTTCTCAGGTTTTGTGCTTCAAAATGATTTCAGAAGGGCTTAAAACAACTTAGCTGTAGGTCATAACTTAAGCAATGTGTTTGTTAATATGATATTAGTTCTTGTTGCCATCAATAGTTAAAGCAATTTCTTTCAATAAATTATATATTCCCCTAAGGACACTTTGTAGAATTATAAAGTTTAATCACAATATCTATGATTGTGCCGCTAAGGAAACTTTTTTGCATTATAAAGTTGGATCACAATATCATCTGTGAATAGAAGTCTTTTGAGAACCTCCTCATTCTCTTTGCATTGGCAAACCTTTCTATATTTTTCTGTAATTTATCATTTCTATGAATTTCCATAATTCATAATTCTATTATATTTCATCTTCTCCAGCAGATTGCTACTTCTATTATCTCCAGTCTTTTTAATATGCACTATCTCCCTCTCTACTGACTCCTCTGCTACTTACAAACATTACCATGTCTTCCATAAATTAAAAAAAAAAACAAATAACAAAAGCAAACAAACAAGAATACTTTTGATTTTATTCATCTCTTCTAAATATTGCCTTATATCTTTTCTACCCTTTTTGGCTACACTATTGGGGAAAAAAAAAAACCAAACTATTTATAATTGGTACCTCTACTTCCTCTTTTTCTATTTAATTCTAAACCTTCTGAAACTAGACTTCTGACCATGCCATTCAAATAAAACTACTCTTTTCAATGTTACCAGTGGTCTTTCACTCATCAAATCTAATTGCTTTTTTTTGATATTCTTTTTTCCTGACCTACCTGAAGCCTTTGACATTATCAGCCATCTTTTTTTTTTTTTTTTTGCCTAGATATTTTTTATTCTCTATGTTTTCCTGATACTTTTCCTCTGGTTCTTTTTCTATTGTCCTGGCAGCTTCTCTTCAATCTCTTTTGCTGGATTTTCATCCAGCTCATGCTTACTAAATGTTAGTATGCCCAATGGTCTATGCTGGGCCCTACTTCTCATTTCCGTCTATATGCCCTCACTTGATGGAATGATCATCTCCAGTGATTTCAATTTTATGTAATCTGGGTATATAATAAAATTTATATGATATTATAATTAACACTGTGCAATATTTTGCAATTATAATAAATGCATGTATATATATCTGTCAATATCTAGATACACACATATACATACGTATACTCATACATAGATATACATATATATGTATATAACTACACATATACACACAATACAGGCAGATTACATAAAATTGAAACCACTGAAAATGATCATATATATATATATATATATATATATACACACATATATATATATATATATATATAATATTGTCTAGACATTAAGAGACATACTGTTGAGGGAGTGGAGTCAAGATGGTGGCACAGAAGCAGGAAAACTCTTTGGCTCTCCTTATAACCACCTCAAATACCTACAAAATATAACTCTAAACAAATATGACAACCCACAAAGTGACAGAGAAACCAATCTCCCACTGAAGGCAGTCTGGCAGGGGGACAGGAAGCGTTCATCATAGCATATTGGGAGCTGAGCCCAGCCCCACATAAACACGTGGTTTTAGCCCCAGGGCAGCCCAACCAGCTGCGGCTGTAGCATGCAGGAGAGTGGATCACTAGCAGCAGTGGCAGTTTCCAGAATTATCAAACCATAAATGCAAAAAACAAAGTAAAAGGTCAGTGGAACTTGGCTGAAATTTTTGGGGAGGGGTTGGAAGAGTGGGTCTGGCCTTCTGATCCCAGAGCCAGAAGCAGTGGAAGTAGCAGCCCTGCAGCCACCTCCATGTGGCTGCTTCAGAGTTCCCGGCCTACAGACTGCAGGGGGGCCAAAGAGACCATTGAGAGGCTAAATGCTCTTGTCTTAATGTTCCTGGATTTGGATCATGGTCTTGGGTGGTTATCCCGAGGTGCATGACCAGTGAGCCAAATTTGTGGGGGCTTGCAAAGACCATGGCCTCCTACTAGCTGTAGAACCTGCAAAAACCCCAGAAATTTAGGACAAACCTCTTCCCTCTGGAAGCAGAATTCTACTGTGGCAAAGAGCTCAAAGTCAAGTAATTGAGGGGCAACATAAGCAAGCAAAGGAAGCAAAGCAAGCACAGCAATCAAACCTTAGATTCCCTTTTTTGGGGACAAAAAGGATCAAACCATAGAATGGGAGGAAGACAAAACAGTTAGAACTCCTGCACCAAAAGCTTACAAGGAAAATATGAACTGGGTACAGCCATATAGGAGCTTAAGAAGGATTTTGAAAACAGATTAAGAGAAGTGGAGGAAAAATTGGGAAAAGAAATGAGAATGATGCAAGAAAATCATGAAAAGAGAGTCAACAACCTGCCTGAAGTAAATAACACCTTAAAAAATAGACTAACTCAAATGGCAAAGGATGCCCACAAAGCCAATGAGGAGAAGAATGCCTTGAAAAGCCAAATTTGCCAAATGGAAAAAGAATCTCAAAAGCTCACTGAAGAGAATATGCCTTCAGAATTAGATTGGAGCAAACGGAAGCTAATGACTATGAAAAAATCCAGATACTATTAAACAGATCCAAACAAATGGGAACAAAAATAGAAAGCAATGTGAAATATCTCACTGAAAAAACCACTGACCTGTAAAATAGATCCAGGAGAGACAATTTACAAATTATAGAACTGTCTCAAAGCTATGATCAAAAAAAGAACCTACTAATCATCATTCAAGCAATTCTCAAGGAAAATTGGCCTGATATTTTAGTACCAGAGGGCAAAATAGAAATTGAAAGAATTCACCTATCATCTCTTGAAAAAGATCCCAAAATGAAAACTCCTAAGAATGTTATAGCCAGATTGGGGAGTTCCCAGGTCAAAGAGAAAATTTTACAAGTTGCCAAAAAGAAGCAATTTAAACATTGTGGAAACACAATCAGGATAACACAGGATCCAGCAGCTTCTACATTAAGGGACCTAAGGACCTGGAATATGATATTCTGGAGATCAAAGGAGCTAGGATTAAAATCAAGAATTAACTACTCAGTAAAATTGAGTATAATGTTTCAGGGGGAAATATGGTAATTCAATGAGGTGGAGGACTTTCAAGCATTCTTGATGAAAAAACCAGAGTCAAATTGAAAGTTTGACATTCAAATACGAGAAGCATGAGAAGGTAAACATGGAAAAAAAAAATTAAGGGACTTATCAAAGTTGAACTATTTGCATGCCTACATGGAAAAATGATAATTGTAACTTATAAAACTTTTCTCAGTATGGGGATAGTTGAAGGGAAAAAATGTATATACACACATACATAAACATATGTCTATATAGGAGGGTATATATGCCTAGGAATACATATATGATTGTGTGTGTATATATGTTTATAGGTATACATAGCCAGAGGGCACAGAATCAATTGAATAGGAAGAGATGATATTTGAGAGGTGAAATTGAGAGGTGGGAGAGGAATAGAATGAGGGGAGACGGGGAGAGACAGAATGGGGTTAATTATCTCATTTAGAAGAGACAAAGGATAACTGTTACAATGGAGGGGAAGAACAGGAAGGCAAAAGGGAAAGGGTCAACCTTACTCTCATTGAATTTGGCTTAGGGAGGAAATGACATACACACTAAACTGGGTATCTTGCCCTACAGGAGAGTAGGGGGGAAGGGGATAAGAGGGGGGATGATGGAATGAAGGCACGTTCAGGGGAGGGTTGTTAGAAGCACACACTTTTGTAAAAGACAGGGATAAAGCAGAGACTAGAACTAGCGGGGGATGGGATAGGATGGAGGGAAATTTAGTCAGTCTTTCATAATATGGCCAGTGTGGAGATGTTTTGTGTAACTACACATATACAGCCTGTATTGAATTGCTTGTCTTCCCAATGGGGGTAGATAAAGAGGGAGAAAGGGAAAGAATCTAGAATTTAAAGTTTTAAAGTCAAATTTACATATACATGCACACACACAC
>CM053591.1:100647299-100677577 GCA_028646515.1 Pseudochirops corinnae
TTTCCAGAGCTAAAGCCCAGGAAGTAATGTGTGCCCTGAGCTTGGCATAACAGCAATCTTCTGTGATCAACCTCTGGTTGATCTTAGCTAGAGCAAAATCCCAAAATTATTTCACTTAATTATTGTATTGCTTTGACCTGCAAGAAGTGTTTTCTGAGCTCAGACAAAAACCTTCTGTATTCATGTTCTCATCCTAAACCTATGTTTATGTGTTGTTCTGAATTTATGTCATGAGCTCCCCTGTCCTTAGTTCTTTTTTTCTTTGTTTGTTTGCTTGTTTTTCCAGACTATTCCTCAACTTTGAACTTTATATTAATGTTGGACTCTGTTCTTCTCTGGGGATAGGGTATAGGGGATGTGTGGCTTGAGCTCCATTCTTCTTTTGTCTTTCTGCTACTTTCACAACTCAATATCAAACACCACATTTTTGCTGTTATCCCTCATATTCTAGCCCAGAGCTAGAGCTCACTGGGCAATCACTGGTGTAAGTATTGAGATCGCTCCACCCTAAACCATATCCCTCCACTAAAGGCAGTTCTCTGGCATATGTGTCCTTGCTCACAAGTTGTTTCCTTCTCTTTGAAATTAAACTTGTTTGGTTCCTGATTCTCCGTGTCTCTAGTCTGCTCTGTTTGGCTCCAGTCTTCCACAGGTTAGGAGTCACTTTGGTCATGTTGACAATATGTACATATATATGTGTATTCATGTATAAATATGAATATCCTCCTATGACTCTCCATTTTCTGACCCTCATTTTTTTAAATTGCTGTCACTCATGCTTGGAATGCAATTACTAGGGGTTACATTCATAAAGAATAAATGAATGTTTAAAACAAAAGGAAGGTAAATAAAATCCATAAGAAAATGTGTCAGACTTCTATGTAGGATCTCAAGGGAGGAAAAGAGCTTTAGTATTGTCACTAGGATTCTCTGTCTGGGAGTTGAGAGGATTTACTGGAAGAAGTGAGCACAAACAACTCTGTTGAGAAGTTTTGTCCGGAAAAATGAGTAGCAATATAGGAAAATACCTTCAGGCTGTTGTAAGGCCTAGTAAAGGGGGTTTTGTTTTGTTTTTACTATAATATAGACTTGAACATGTGGGAAGGCAATAGGAAAGGGGAAATTTGAAAGGAAGAAGCTGAAGATTTGATGAAAATGTGGATGATTGGGGATTCAGACTATAACAGAAGACAGGAAGGCAGAGGTTCAAATACATACATAAAGAGGTTGGCTTTGGTGAGAAGGCTCACTTGTCATAACCTGAGAGGAATATGGGCAGAATGAGGGATGGAAGGAGAGGGAGTGGGAGAGGGAGAGAGAAAGAGAGAACTTTTTGGATATCTCAAAAGTTCTTGCCACATAGACATGTCAAACTCACTATGTTTGAACTTCTGATTACTGGAAACCGTAATATCATCTCAATCTTCCAGAATCACAACCACAACATCCCAGATTCCTCTATCACACTGACTCTCCATATGCAAGATTTTGTCAGGCCTTGTGATTTCTAGCATCACATTATTTTTTATATATTTCTCCTTTTCACTTTACAGTCATAAGACTGTGGCAGGTTCTCATTACATCATTACATCACATCTGTACTATTGAAATAACCTTCTGGTTGGTGTTCTTGTTTCTAGTTTCCTTATTACAATCCATCTTTTACTCAACTGCTAAAGAGATTTGCTTAAACCTAAGTTCTTATTCTATCACCGCAATGCTCAATAAATTCTTATCTTTTTATCACCTCCAGGATAAAATTCAAAATATTCTGTTTAGCATTTAAAGCTCTCCACAACCTGGTTCCTTCCTATTTTTCTACTCTTCTTTCTCTTCACTTCTTTTTCAATCTAGTAACACCAGATTTTATTATTCCTTCCACATGTCACTTTATTCTCCAGCTTTGAATATTTTTAGTGATTTTAACACTGTTCCACAGATAACCCAGAGGAGGCACCCGAGTTCTTGGTCTCCAGTTTGTAACAGTTCACTCTTGACCTGGTCAGATAGGCAGACAGAGGGGTTAATATTTACTTTTATTCTAATCTAGTCTTCTTAGATGGTTACTAAGAACTAGCTCCTAGAGAATTCCCTAATTACTCTTCTAGCTGGTGCCAGCGAGGGTGGGTCAACTACCCCTATGTCTCAATGGAGTCAATCAAGACAGGCACATTTGTGCAATCCCCTAAATCCCCTCAAGGTTCAATGGGGGCTGCTTGAGGCACACACAATTCCCCTATGGGCTCCCCTTGCTTTTTCCCCTTGTTTTCCCCACTCACTAACTGATGTTTACCTGCTTTATAGAGTAACAGAAGAAGAAGGCTTCTTACCAATATTAAGTTCACAGGTTAACTTTAGCAATCTTGTCATTTTGCACAAGCATAGTAAATACCACTTTATGTCACCCATTATCTCACAGTGCAGCCTCAGTAGGACTGTCTGTCACTATGATTCCGGAAATTGCTATCTAGAATCCTTGGAACTATTTTGGGAGTTATTATCTAACACCTAGAAACTAGACATTCCCATGGCAATGGATCCTGAGAAAATAAAGTTTAAGAAGGGTAAGAAAATCCTCTTTACATACAAATAAATACCTGAAATGGGTCTTCCAGACCTCTGACTCCTGGCTTTCCTGGTTTCCTTCAAGGCTCGATTCAAATAGGACCTTCTCCAGAAGGCCTTTCAAGTACTCCTCAAAACAAATAAACAAAACAAAACAAAACAAAAAAACTGATGGTGTTTTCCTCCTGTAATGACTGGAAGGTAATCACCTTCCATTTATTCAATAACCTACATAGCCTGTACTTAGCTTTTCACATGTTGTTCACATTAAAATATGAACTCCTGGAAGGCAGAAACCATTTAATTTACTTTCTTTGTATTCTCTGTTGTTAGCACAGTAAATGACACTTAGTAAGCATTTTATGCATGCTTATTAACTGACTGAATTGGAAACCAGTCTTGAGAGTTGTGTCAGATGTGGTGGTTCCCTGAACAAAAGTAATGTTTATAAAGGATTCAATAGGCTAGGCAGAAAAGGGAAAAACGAAGCATATGATGGTAGAGATGGAATCTAAGACAAAGTACAGAGGAAAAGGCAAATTTAATATAAAAAGGTGATAGAAATGGGTCACAAGGGCATGGTTAGACATATGTTATCAAATGAAATGCCTACCAATCATTCTGATTGAGTCAAGAGTAGTGGTTGTGGGGTGTATATTTCTTTAACTCTTGGCATTTTTGTTCCTCTTAAATGCTCTTGATCTCCAGGATTTCAGAGCAGTGGTTTACAGATAGGAGCATGCTAGGTGATAGATCTCATGAAATCAATAAAAATTGTCATACTTCGCTGGCATATGTGACTATATGTTCCACATATGAGAAATGGTTTAGTTCCTCCTCCATAGTTCATGTAGTTTATGTAGTTACAGAAAGCAAAGAGTACATAACAGAGTCATTGATGTAATAATGTATTATGATCCTTTTAGGAGTAATAAACCTCTGTTAGTGAATCAGAAAAGGCAACTTGATTGACTGGGCTGAAATGGGCACTATCTTTGAGAACTTTAAATAGCTAATCTTTGGAGAGAGTTTGACGCTAGAAGAGTACATAATAGTAGCTGCCTATAGATAAGAAGCCTTCAGAAGGCATAAAATATATACATTTTTTTTTCTCCTTTATCACCTAACATCAGGTTTCTTGTAGCAGAACTGCTCACCCAGAAGGAGAAAACCCTTACAACAAGAAGTCAGAGGGAGTTTCAGGTATATTCAAGGGTACAAACACATACATGCACAAACACATACTCACACCCATGACACAAAGTTATATAAGGACAACAACTTAAATTAATTTCAAGGAACAGAACCTCAGGCAGCAAAATCAACACCTGGCTATGGAATCAAAAGCAAATCAATTGTAAAAAAAATAAGTAAATAATAATGTACTATGGAAATGAACATATTTGACTGCACAAAGAGAGAAAGGATTTTCAGGGTTTGAGGTTAAAGATGAGTAAGTAGCCTTGATCATATGTATAGCTTACATGTGTCTCACACTACCACTATATTTTAAGTTTGTGTCACACTTCCTATAGTTACGAATAGGCCAGTGTGCCCTATGTTTATCAGAAGAAGGACAGTATATTTTGTAGCTATGTGTCTTACAATATTATCTTAGTGAGTGTTTTTGCTAAGGGTTAATTGTATTTACTGACTGATTGTTAACAAGAATCACACCATTGAAGGTTGTTTAGAAGTAGCCACCTCAAGGGCCATCCTCATAGAATCTGAGAGGACTATGCATTCTGGGTACAGAATCCATTAGTACATAGTAAGTGGGAGAGTAGCCCAGATCTCAAGTAAAGTAACTATTACAACATAGAAATCCAGATATAAAGTTGTATTTACCCAGTTAGTGTTTTCAGTTTTCAATAAAATTACAAACATATTAAATTTTGATAGAATTTTTTAAGCTTCTAATGTTCCATATTTGTCTTAAAAGAACTTGTTTCATTTTTATATATCCCACAAAGCTTTAATTAATACCATGATTATGTTATTGATCACATTCAGGAACTGTAATAATGTCAGATCTGGAACACAAATGTTTTAGAAATGAAAGCTTAGTTACCTAGCAGATTTTTAACAATAAAAGTAAAAAAAAAAAAAACAGCAAAAGGGGTTTTTAACAAACTCATTTGCCTTTATTACTAAAGTAAAAGAATATACCTTTTTGTAGGGTTTGAAAAGTGCTTAGTTGGAAACCTAAAAGCACAATGTGTCTGTGTTCTAGAGTGGGAAAGCTACGGAGTTCAGCACAAGAAGATCAGCTGTGACATTTTGTGTGAACTATAAAGCAGGTATAATGAGAAATGATTATTGAAATATGTTACTAACCAGCCTAGCTCAGAACAACATTGAATGCTGGAAGCAGTGAAGTCATTGTGAGATGTCTAAACAAAAAAAGCTCTGATCCTCAGATGTAATAATGAGCCTTGTATTCAATTTTTTTTTTTTGGCCAATTCTTGTTTAGACACCAGTTTCCTAAATTCTTCAGTTTTCAAAGGTACATATTAATGCTACACGTTTATGAATGTTAGAAATTTATTAACCTTTTATTTGTAAATGGTATGTTTGGGGGAGTAAAATAATGTAATGCAATGTTTTCAAAAAGGAGGAAATATCTTTAATATATATACAGTGTACCTAAAATTATGTTCCTATACCATGTGCCACTGAATTCTCCAAGTGTAGCATTGCTTTTCCTTTACTGTGTTTCAAATAAATAGAAAAAGTAACTCTAAGAAATAAGACATTGTCAAATTCAAGGCACAATGAGTAATTTCCCACCCCTACCCTGAATTATATGAAAAACGGGTAGAATTTGTGACTGACTTTTTTAAAGGGAGTATGCCTCTCCCCCATCCACACCCCCCTTGGCCTTTCAATAAAACATTTGAATAAGTGCTTTTTCCATAAAGAAAGCTTATAGTTCTTTTATCTCAATGAAAATCAAAAGTCCATTTTCTTATCATGTGAACCTTTACAGATAATAAATTAAATAATTTTTCACTGATAGTACACTTAGGAAAATGTGTCAATTCAGGAACTAGGTATTTCTGAAAGTGGCTTTGTGAACTTTCCTAGAGTTTGAGACAAATCCTCTCACTTTGACAATTATGTAAATGCCAACATGCTTGGTTATTGCAGAACTATGTTTAAAGTCATTTTATAATTCTTTTTTTTTCTTTTTTTGGAGGATGGAGGGAAAAGAGTACTTTAAAGCAAACGGAGACTTTATTTCACAGTATGACTTCCTTACTGAAGAATAAAATAGAACTTGAACAGTAATGATAAAAATGACAGCAAATAAAACCCAGAGCTTTGAGTGAAAGAACAGCCCAAAGTGATATTGTAATTCAAAAATAAAAGAGCAAGTTTCATGCTATTGGTCTACCACATATCTTCATGCTCAAAGAGATACATCTCTCCTCTGATGAATATATGTATATCAAAGTGATCATTTCTCATGTCATAGCCTCTGAAGGGGAAAAAAGGTTCTTTTTTGATAGGAGTCTTTGAACAACATTACTTCTGCACTAAAGCAGAGAGTTATAAGGAAAGCATTCCAGAAATACCAATCTATATATTCCCATTTCTATAAAGCTATAGCTACAGTTTATCATTAGTCTGACAGCATTCATTGTTTCTTTATTACCACATTTAGCAGAAAAGCAGGACTGCTTATGAATTCTTGCTACATTCCTTATTCACTGAGTAAGTGATTTACCCCCTCCCAATGTGGTACAGCCTATGTCATTAGAAAAGTTCACAGTCATATCAAGCTCTAAATTATGATCAAGTCCATTTGAAGTAGGTCTGAGAAAAAAAAGTGGGTAATTTTGTGATTTCCAGTGATATATGAACTTATTTTAACTATATAATGGAATAATTTTAGGGTTTTTTTAATCAAGACCTAGATATAAAAAGGATGAAAACCTTGTTCTCTAACTACTTTATTCATTAAATCCTCATATGCTGTCTCTTCACTCACCTCTTTGTTCTTCCTCCTACACACACACACACACACACACACACACACACACACACACACACACACACTGTTATTTATTGACAAACAGTGGATAATCTTTTGCAAAAAAAGGAATTGAGTAAGGAATGGTGAATAAGGAATGAATAAGGAAAAATGACTACTTCTCCAGAGTGTGGAATTTGCAATCAAAATTCCTGGAGGTACCATGGTGTAGTGGAAAGTATATTAAACTAGGTATAATTGGGGGTTACAGTGGATAAAACACTGACTCGAAAGTCAGGAGAACCTAAATTCAAATTCTTCTCAGACACTTGGTAGCTACGTGACCCTGGGTAAGTTCCTTAATGCCAAATGGAAGAAGAAGGAGGAGGAGAAAGAGGAGGAGGAGAAAGACAGAAAGAAAGAAAGAAAGAAAGAAAGAAAGAAAGAAAGAAAGAAAGAAAGAAAGAAAGAAAGAAAGAGAAAGAAAGAAAAGAGAAAGAATAAAGAAAGCATATTGAACTTGAAGCCATAGGTTTTAATTCACATTCTGTCTCTGCTAATCAATACCTCTTGGACCATGGAAAATCACTTAACCTTTATAGGCCAGAATTTCTTCATCTGTAAAATCAGAGAACTGTATCAGATAATTGTGAATTTCCCTCTATTATGAGATTTATGAATCTGTCTTGCTTTACTGATACTTCTTTCAAGATCTCTTCCATTCAAGTTTGCTCTAAAATTCTCATATAGAATGTCATTGAGTATTCAGTGCTTTCATTTTTAACATTCCATGACTAACAGTTTTGTGGCACATTGGTGTAATTTTTTCTTCAGATTGTCTTTCTTCTAAGAAGTAAAAAATTTTATGTAACCCACGTATTTATTTTCAT
This sequence comes from Pseudochirops corinnae, assembly GCA_028646515.1. Classification (NCBI taxonomy): domain Eukaryota; kingdom Metazoa; phylum Chordata; class Mammalia; order Diprotodontia; family Pseudocheiridae; genus Pseudochirops; species Pseudochirops corinnae. Next base: position 100,654,732 of record CM053591.1, read on the forward strand.
AAGCTGCTGAACAAATCTTAAGAAAGATCAAAGAAGACAAACACCCTGCTCATGTTGACAGAATACATTTTAAAACCTAATAAAAATTATAATATAATATTCATAAAATTCACCTTGGTACTGCAAAAGGGTTAATGACATAATGGATATAGTATTGGATTTAGAATCTAAAGAGTGGGTTTGAATCTCAGATCTATTACTATCGATACGGTCTTAGGTCAACCTTTCCGAGTTTTACTTTTTTCTCATCTAAACAATGAGTTACATTGGATGATTTTAAAGTCTCTTTTAAATTCTGACAACTGTATTTTTTTTTCCTATCAATCAGTAATGATTAAAATTTATTAAGCTCCTGCTATCTGCCTAGATTTTGTCACATATCAGACTATGAGATGAGAATATAAAATGAGGCAAAAGAGTCCTCGCCCTCAGGAAGTTCATAATTTAATGAGGAAGACAACATATAAACAATTATGTACAAAGAAGTTATGCAGAGGATAAATAGGAAATAATCCAAAGAGGAAAGGCACTAGATTTAAGAGAGATTAGGAAAGGCTTCCTGTGGAAGGTGAGACTTTTATTGGGACTAGAAGAACGTCAGCATGTGGATATTGGGGACAGCTACTAAAAATGCCTAGATCTGAGAATATCTTGCTCTAGCAACAACGAGGAAGCCAGCATCATTAAGTTAAAGATTATAAGATGGTTGGTGAAAGATGTAAGAAAACTGGAAAGGTGGTGGGGGCACTAAGTCATTGAAAGACTTTGAATGATAGAAAATTTTATATTTCATCCTGGAAGTAATAAAGAGTCTTGGGGGTATATTTAGTGGGGTGTTAGAGGTGGTAACAAAGTTGGACTGGTTATGTAATTTCATTAATGGAAAGGAATTAGTGAATTAATGACAGTTTTAGGCATATCCAAAAATATCTTATAAAAATTAAAATAGTCAAATGTCTCTTACATAAATGGTATATTTCTGAGCACTGTTGGGGATACAAAAGAGAATAAGGCAATGCCTACATTTTTTAACCTTACAAATTAGTAACAAGGATAAGATGCATAAACTAATTACTATAATACAAAATAGCATTTGAAAATGTGAGGAATTTGGAATTACATGAAAGAATAACCATATTACTTATACTCATTGATCAAGAGTTCTTGCTATTAAGCATATCTTCCAAGGCAGTTAAAGACAGAAAGAAAAGTCTGATATGTGGCAAAATATTCATAGCAGCACTTTTTTTGTGTGTAGTAGCAATAAAGATATGGCTCTAAAGAAATAAATATAATGAATCCTTATTATACTATAGGAAATTAACATAAAAATTTCTGAAAAAACATGGGAAAACAAGAAATTATACAGAATATTGATCAAAATTAAGCCTTTCAATGTTGTTTTACATGATGATGATGATGATGATGATGATGATGACTGAATTAATTGTTCTCTTCTATTCATTTCACTCTGTATCAGTTCACATAAGTAGGGCTTCACACATTTCTATGAAATCATGCTCTGTATTCTTTTTACAAAACAATAGTATTCCAAAGAGAACAATAACATATATGTATATGTACATATATGTGTGTGTGCTTATGTGTGCATGCATATATGTATATATACATATACATATGTACACATGCACACACACACATATGATTCTGACAAAGAAAATGGGATAAAAAAGAAAAAGAAACAAAATTCTGTATGGCCCAAGGTTGCTCTCTGAGTAGAGATTAAAAAAACAAACAAACAAACTTCTCTCTTGATTCCCTGGAGAGGTGAAGGAGTACAAATATGGAATGTTGTGTATGCCATAATATACTTGATTTATGTTTTGATTTTGCTGTCTAAAAGCACTAATAGAAATTGAGAAAAAAAAACACCATTCTTTGTTAGAAGGGAAGACTTGTTGAGTGTATGTGTATGTGTGTGTGTGGGGTGGTGGTGGTGCTGATATAAATGCAAAAAATATCGAGATAATTTAGAACCTAAAGGGAGTATAAAATGTTATTCTAAAGAGGGGGAAATCAACTCTGGCTGGCTGTGGGTGAGGATCTAAGACTTAAAAGATGAATGGGAATCAAACCTCTGAAGGAGGAAGGAGGCAATATGATTCCAGGTGTAGGTGACTTAATACAAAAATACAAACAGAATATAATCAGCTCAAGATTCTGGTGTTTGGAGGTATTTAGAGAATCAATTTAACAAGCTAAGGTAGGTCTAAATTATGGAGAGCTACGGTTGCTAGATAATTTTTTGATTTTGCTTTTGTTTTTAATTTCCTGAAGCATGCGAGTTTACTTTGTGCAAGAGTATGGACTCTACTGAATAAACTTTTGGAAGAATAATCTGGCAGCCATAGGTTGGAAAGGTGGTAGTGGGGAAATTCTGAGGACAGAAAAATCAGTTAGGGAGAAATAATAATTGTCCTGGAGAAAGCTCACGTGCCTGAACTAAGACGATGTTGGCAGTAAAGGAAACAAGAAAGTGGTTATCTTTAATGAAGTTGAAAGAAACAATTCAACTAAAAGAAGTAGTATGCATATATTACACCCACATGATGAATGAGATTGAAGGTCATAATTACCAGATTTAGAGTTTGCGTTGAATTTTAATAATAGTACAATTGACATCAATATAATTCATCCAATTCATCTATAATAAGTGACTATTCTGTGCCAGGAATACAGGTGCTAAGGATACAAAGATAAAAATCTGAGAGTCCTTTCCCTCAAGGAGTTTATACGCTATATGTGGAAAAGATGCCTACAGAAAGGTAAATATATTTTGAAAAACAGGTACAGAGGGTGAAGGGAGTACATTAGTAATTGGTATAACCAAACAAGACTTCATCTACATGGTTACTCTTAAGCTGATTTTTGAGGTTGGCAGATAATTGTACAAGAAAAAGGTGAGGTAGGAGCATACTCCAGCCATGAGGGATAGCCTAAATAAAGAAATAGAGATAGAAGATGGAATGTGCTGTGTGGCTGCATGAAAGATAGCAATATGACTTTAAATTTGAATGCAGGTGAGAACCAGAGTGCAAAAGACTTTAAAAGGGAAGCAAATGACATTTATTTTATCTTAGAAGCAAGAGGAAGGAACTGGAGCTTCTGGTATATAGTCAGAACTGTGCTTTAGGAACATTAATTTGGCATGCATGAAAAGATACTGAAGGCATTATGACCAATTAGGAGACAACTGCAATAGTCCAAATAAGAAGTAATAAAGGCATAAACTAGACTGTCTATCAACCCTCTGAATGGAAAGGTAAAATAGATATAAGAGATTCAGATCTGAAATATCATTGGAGAGAATTTGTACCTCTATCAATAAGACTTTGTGACATGTTCAATATGACATGTGAAGAAAAAGGAATAGTTTATAGCATCTCCATTATTTCAAACTTGGATTACAGGAATGTTGGTAGTGGCATCAACAAAAATTCCAAAGTTAAAGGGTTGTTTTTGTTGTTTGTTTTGGTTTTGGTTGTGGTTTTCTTTTTTGGAAATGCTGAGATCAAGATTACTATAATGTGTCTAGTTAGAAATGACTAATAAGTAAATTGTGATGTGAAACTGAATCAAGGGAGAGAGAGAGAAAGTCTAGATATAAAGATTTGCAAGTTATTTGCATAGGTATTGTAGCTGAAACTATAGGAGCCAATGAGATTTCCAAAAGACAGTTTAGAGAGAAAAGAGAAGAAAGAATAGGACAAGGCGTTGGAGTATATCTGCGCATAAGTGTATCTGTGCATGAGTAATCATCTACCTAAGGACACCAAGAAATGGCCCGAAAAGTATGAGGAGAAAGCAATGCCTTACCAAAGCATATTTGTCCCACAATAATATTGTTTGTAAGAATAGGAATTACCTTCAAAAGAAAGTTTTATTTGTTCAATATTTTACAATTTATATAGATAATTGAGAGTACCCCAAGCATAGAGCTTTTAGAAGGCATTATGTGACTTATTAAAGTTGGTTCCTATCTGGTTTGCATGCTGAAAGCATAAGAATGTAAAACCTAAATCTGAACCACTGACTAACTTTTAATTGGGTCTCAAAATCCTGCAACTCTCCATTTCAACTGTTTAATAAGCTAGGTTTAAGCATTACAATTACTTTTCTCATGTTTGACTTTATCTTATATACAATTATGCACACGATATAAATAGAAATAAAGGGTAAATATATGTCTTTACCTATGATCTATTACATATTATCAACCTATCTATCCATCTATCATCAAGTTAACTATCATCTATCAATCTCTCTATTTCTCTGTCAACAAATATATCCGTGCTTCTTTATTTTTTTTTATATACTTTATTGTACTGATATTATAAGCCTGAATTGTTCAGAACATTTGCCACATAGAACATATGGCAAGTTTCTGAAAACCTGTGGTAAAGTGATGCTCCTCTAAGTTATCAGGTATTATGTAAGTCATATTACTACAGATGCACTTTCTAATTTTCTACTGTACATCAGATTTTCCTTTTCCTAAGTCTGACTTTCCTACATTCACTGGCATGCTGATAAATGTTTAACAACTATGTCACAATATATACCTATATGTGTGTGTGTGTATTCATGACACACAAAGTTTAATTAGTATTTAAATATTTTCTCCCTTACTTTCTTGAGTTTATAGACTTAGCAAAAAAATCAATTAATCAGTCAAGTAGCATGTATTTTCTAGTACTTATTAATTTCAAAGATGTATTTTTTTTCTTACAATGAAAATTTAACAATCAGCTCTTTTCAGCCAGCAGAGACTGGTTCCAGTATATCCATGTATATGTCCCTCCAAGATTTCAGTGCATAGCAATATCTTCTGACTGCCATCCTACTTTGGCCATTGAAGGTAATAATCTATTAATGTTATTATAAAGCTGAATACTTAAAAATTATTTTGCTTTGATGCTTAATAGTGATGTGACCATGATCAGATCACTGAACTTTGGTTTCTGTAGTTAACCTGTTCAGTTCTACAATATCCCATACTACTGAATGTCTTAGTACATTGTCCTATTACCCCTCATACCTAGTCAAATTCCAACCAAGAGATAATAATGTCTTCTTCTATAGTCCTTGTTGTTATTATTGTATAGGTATTGTAGTTGAACCAATGTGAACTTATAAGATTTCCAAAAGAGAATTTAGATACATAAGAAAAGAAAGAACAGGACAAGACCTTGGAGATATTTACTTCTCTCCTGAGCTCCAGTTTCACATCACAATCTACCTTTTAGTCACCTTCAACTAGATACATGATAGTAATCATGAATTCAAGATGTCCAAAGTAGAAAAACAACTTCTATAGCTCTATTCGTGGGATAATGGACAGAGGCTGAGTTGTATAAGCACTTTGACTAAGAATAATGTAAGGTTATTTTACCTCATTTCAGTTGTGCTTTTACCACAGAACAAAAATAATTTTACTTCTTGATAATTTATCATTTCTACCACTCTGAAAAGTAGATTTCCAAATCTCTTTTTTTTTTCCTTAATGATTACTACTCATTCCTGCACCAGTACAGTTGAAGAAATCACCTAATAAGCTGTTGACATCATTTTCCCTTGGGATCATTGCCAATTTTGTTCCCTTTCACTCTAGTCTTTGTGCTAGGATGACTTCTGAAAGTTGATCTCGTTGTACATATTTCATTGTTTTCTATCTTCTCCTTCAGATTGAATCACTATCATCCTTTGTCTTTATCATTATCAATTTTTCTCTATCAACAGTTTCCTTACCTGATGCCTACAAAAACAAAAAAAAAAGTCAACCCATCTCCCTGAGAGTTAAAAAAAAAAATTCCTTATTCGATGCTACTATTCTCCTTAATCTATTATATTTCCACTCTTTCTCAAACTCCTGCAAAATCTGTCCATATTTACTCTCTACACACTATCTCCCCCCCCACCTTGGTGATTCGATCAGCTCACATGAGGTTAAAATCAGTCCTTTGTTGTTGATTTTTTTTTTATTTCTATTTCCACTATCACTCACTCCACATACCTATTAAATAGTCAAATTTTAAATTTTTCATTTACAGTACTACACAATCTAATCACCTTAGTTCTGTCACTCATTACCTCTTGCCTCTAATTTTTCTTCTTGCCCCAAGTCTCTTTCCACTTTGATTCATTTCTATTTCCTTAATTTCTTCTTAATTTCTATTTCTATTTCTATTTTTTATTTCTCTCTCCTGAACTCTAGGCCCATATCAACAATTTCCTACCAAACTTCAGAATAATTGTACTATAGATAACTCAAATTCAACATGTCTAAAACAGAACTCATTGTCTTTCTGCCAAAACTTGACCTTCTTTTTTAACTTCCCTATTTATGTCAAGGACATCATTATCTTTCTAGTTATCCAGGGGTGATACATTACCATCATCATCAATTCCTCACTATCACTCACTCCACATATCTATTAAATAGTCAAATTTTAAATTTTTCATTTACAGTACTACACAGTCTAATCACCTTAGTTCTGTCACTCATTATCTCTTCCCTCTAATTTTTCTTCTTGCCCCAAGTTTCTTTCCACTTTGATCCATACTTAACAAAGTGGCCAAATACCTTTTCTTAAGGCACAAAGCTAATCATTTTTATTATTTATTTAGCAAATTCAAATACAGGATCAAATACAAGCTGTTGTGTTTGGTAGTCGAAGCCCTTGTATTTCCAACCTTTCTTCACCACACTGTGGTGCATTTAAACTAGCATTCTTGCTATTCTCCAAACACCACATTCCATTTTTTACCTTTGTGCTGTACTGCTGATGGGGTCTAGGATGCTTTTGTCTATAACCTCAGTTTGTAAAATCTCACTTGTATTCGGGAACCTATGTATGTAACATCAGTTTGTAACAAGCCTATGCAATTAAGTTGTTATAGTCGCACTTTCCCTCAGCCATAAAGGTATTACCTCTGCCTCTCCCCTGCCCCCAGCCTAAAAGTCTTTTCCCTGAGCTAGCTGTCTGCCTAGATACAGTTACCCATGAATACATCACCTAAGTATTTTTTAGAGAAATACGTAGCTCCTTTGTTCTAAGTGGCCAGCTGCATCCAAACACCTTGAACAACATTATCAGGAGAGAAAACTCCCTCCCAATATGGTACCTCCTGAATCCCTAATCAGTCTAGCTTCCAGACTTGGCACCTCCTGAAAGAATCAGACCTATCCTCCCAACAGCCATATTGTCAAAGATGAGGACCTATCTCATTCATCTTTGACGAAGAGGAACCTAGTGACCAGTTGATATAAAATGTAGTTGTCCCTTTAAGCACTGATCACTCCTAAACTTGTCCCAAACTATTTCCTAACCCCACCCTTGCCCACCTAGTTAGCATAATCAACCTTTGACTGACTGTTTTATGGCTTTGAAAACTGCATCTCTATCCCCTGCACTTTGCAGGCTATCCTTAACCTTTTCCTGCCCGCTGCAAAGTGCAACATAGAACTTTATAACTTTGTAAGCTTGCAGGTCCCCTCCCCCCTCTCCTGCCTGCTTCAAAGTCAGCGTAACAATAAACTTTTGTAACTCTGCCAAAAGATAGCTTAGTCCAGTAATTCATTTCAGACAAAGAACTCTGAAAGGATTTCATAGAAATCCACCCCCCTCTCTATACCTCTTCACTGCCAGTCCGTCATATTTGGAATGAACTCTTTTATCCCCTTCCATTTCTCAGGATTTTCTTTTCTTCCAGCATCACCTACATAAGATATTTTTGGTTTCTACTCAACATCAATGTGTTGTAGGCATGTTTCTAAAGCCAATGATCTTATTTCAATGTTGAGACAAAATGAAACCCTTGCAAGGCAGTGAATTTTTAACTAAAGAGGAGCTTTATTTTTCCCACACACAGCAAAGTATAACAGGGTGTAATGTTATGGGATTTGAAGGTCTTCTATGCTCCTTGAACTTGCTGACATAGCAGGAAGGGGTGGGGCAGGAGGAAGCTGGGAAGGAAGCCAAGCTAGAGTCACCATGGTGACTAGAAGTAGAAGCAGTGGCAGTGGCCGTGGCTGTGGTGGGAACTCCTTTTTTAGAGCCAGACAGAATTTCTGCTAAGGACTCCTGCTGAGGACTGCCAGGGATGAGAACTGCGGGTGTCTGGAGCTGCTGGGAGCAAGCTGCCTGGACACTGAGCAGTTGTTGTGAGTGAGGAGAGGATGATCTTTGCCTGTGGTAGCCTGTCCTATTTTAAAGGCTTGAGAATGTGGGTGTTTACTGCATTAACTACATGTGCCAACTTCATAACTACTGTGCTGGCTTTGACTTTCTAGTTTTGGGATGCAGTTTTCTGGTATTTGAATAAATGTTCTAGCTATATTCCCCATGTAGAAAGCCTGTTACATTTTGCAATTAATAACCATATCAGCATCTTTATTGTTACTGTAGGCATGGTGAGTATAGCATTGTTGATACATTTGGCAATGCCAATGGGATCACAAAATGGCAGGCCTCTATTTGGAAGCAGGAGGGCTTTAGAGGGAGAAATCCCAGGATGGGAGGATTTGCCTTATTGAGTCTGGGCAGAGAATGGGACAAAAGCACAGGGCCCTGTTAAAACTGGGAACCAAGGCTAAAATGGGGAGGATGGAGTTGTGTCTATGGTGAATGGGGTGAAGTGTTATGGACTTGGCTCATTAGAGCTGGCACCTGAAAATGCCAAGAGGAAGCCTGCAAGGGCAACGTGGGGGAAGGACACCCCCAACCCCATGAGAACTTTATTTGGACATTTTTGTTTTGGATTGTTGGTAATGAGTTGCTATGTTATGTATCTTGCAAATATGATGTCTCTTTTGTGGGGATTATGTTGTACTTAAGAGATGTTAATGCTAATTCAGATTTAAGTTGCCTATGTAATGGGAATCAAACATCTTGGTGCCCAATGTTATGGGAATCTGAAGATCTTCCCTGCCCCTAGGCCTTTTAGGGTTAAGTGACTCTGATAACCTTCCCTGATTTGAAAATATACTCTGACCCCTAATAGGCTGAATGTGGTCATATGGAGCCTGTGGCAGGAAGCTTGTTCTTCAGGAATGCCCACACTTTATTACTTTGTGATTGTGCAGTGGGTCAAGAGATTTGTGACATTCTCTGATCCAGGAGAAGGCTATATATACCCTGATGTGAGTTTTTGCTTTGGGGCTTACTTTGGAAAGAGTTGTGTGATTTGTCCAGATGAGACTCTGGGCAACCATTGAGCCCCCTGGCTTTGAAAACCCAGATGTTGATGCTTCCCTCTCTGGTAACTAACTAGGTATGGATGTAATGGTCAGACAACTGGAAGCCCTTCTGATGATTTGTTTCTTTGTCTGCTTGTAACTTCTGTTTGTATTTTGATTGTATTCTCTGAAGTTCAGGGTGCTGACTTTATCCCCTGAACTAGGTAAATGATATATGCTTGATTGATTAAAGTAAGACTGTTAACCCACTTTCTTTAGAAAATCAAATATAAGAACCTGTGCTAGCAGCCATCTTGGTTATGCTAGGGTGCTTGCTGCTACACAAGGGCATACAACAAAGACACAGTGGCGCTTAACTTTGCTGGATGTGGCAATCCTCCAGCTCTATATGGAAATGGATCTGGTGAGTCATCATCAGGGTATAGTGACTAAAGTACTCTTGGCTACTAACTAAATCTAAAAGGAACAGAGTTCATGTATCTTGGGTACTATATTAGTAGTAGGACAGGATGCTGCATCAGAGAATCTAGGGCCAGTCAGCTTTTGTGACAGGAGGAAGTTTAACCAGAGAAGCCACTAGGAAAACTTGGCTAAAGGAAGTTATGTGGTGGTGGGAAGGGGAAAGCTATGCCAGAGCAAGGGGAGCTACTTCAGGAAACTACTGATTACCACATAATGTTTTTCTATTAAAATTATTATTATCTATTTTGTATATACCTATATACAGTCAGTCCTCAACATTAGGGCATCTAACATAAGTGACTTCAACCTTTCACATGATTTTATTAATAACCATATTCACTTTTTTGTCAGAGTAGAAATGGAATGAATAATGAACTTACTAATCACCTTAATTTGTCTGAGCTCCCTTATTATCCAGAAGAGGTTGACTAACCTGGGAATCAAAATCAGCAACGCAGGAGTTGGGATGAGTGTCACTCGAGTTTGACATACCAGTGATCCTTTGCAGTGTCCACTGGGTAAACCTGGAATTCCTCTGGTGTGCCAGAAACCAGTTCAAACTGACTCATATCAGTCCAAAATGGTTAGAGCTTGCAAAACACATCCTGGCTTCAGGCACTCTGTTTTGCTCCTATTCTCTCCCATCTCCCTTTGTTGTAAAATCATATAAATCACTCTCTAAACTCCCAGTCTTTGGAACAGGCAGATCAGGTTCCTTTTTCCCATGTGCTTGTGCAACACATGCTAAAAAAAATGCTTCTAGATTTTGCACTTGAACTGTGCTTTCAATCCTTCTGTTCAGACTGATGCTGTACTTACTCCAAGTAATTATTTTGCCTATTTGTCATTGGCAACCTCACACATTCATGACTATGAGCAGTAGAGAAAAAAATGAGAGACCGGATAGATGCAATATTGTGGTGGCTGTTGATCATATTAGCTGCTTCACTAATATTTTCATTCTATCATTATGAAGAGTTCCCCCTCCATTTGTTGCACATTTTAATTATTTGTCTTTAAAAAATCAATTTTTTGTGTTGTAATTATGCTCCCAAGCATTGTTCAAGTTTTTTGGTCTTTAAACCAAACTGTGCAAAGTCAGTGATGCACCTGGGTGAGAAAATAAAGGTGTTAGATAAACATTGTCCCAGAATGTGAACTCTATGCAAATTTGAGTTATAATCTATAACTAATTTTTATTCCAGGTCACATCAGGACCTGGAGCCTTTTTTGGAATGAACTAGGTACCTTCATCTCCTTTCCTGTTTCACCCTGCCCCGCCCCCCCATCTCTTAGTGTCCTTTTAGGTGTTGTTTTGCCTCATCAGAAGGTAAGTTCCTTTTATAGCAACTGTCTTTTTGTTTGTACTTGTACTACCACTGCTTAGCAGAGTGCCTGATACAAAGTAAACACTTAATAAATTCTTGTTGAGGTGCTACATGAAAGGTCACAGAATTCTAGGGAATTATTAATGAGAAAAAATGTTCCACATGCTACCAATTTTATTTTGTATACTTCACTTTATAGGTTATTTCATAGTCAATGTGTTAGGAAAAAAGTTTTCCAGGAAAGTTACCAAAAGTTACACATTGACTATATATACAAGTGTTTCCAAGCTAAATTATATTTGAAAATAATAATAGATATTGATATAATAATCCTAGTCAATATTTTTCTGCTGCTTTAAGGTTTTTGAAGTACTTTACATATATTCATTTCATTTCATTCTTACAATAACCCTGGAAGGGTAAGTGTTATTTCTATCAATATTTTAAAAATGAGAAATGTAAAGCAGAAAGAGGTTAAGTGACTTGCCCTGTGTCACAATGCAAGTGAATGTCTCAGACTAGATTTGAACTTGGGTCTTCTTGACTCTAGGTCTAACATTATATTAAATGTACATCTTAGTTTCCATTGAGGGATGACATCATTTTCATTTTTTTTTCTCTCCCTATTAACTCACACAGTTCTGATAACATGGAAATCACTTAATAGATCTTCATTTTTTTATAGTATAATAGGTATATGCAATATTAGAAAGGCATGGATGCTTGAGTTTTTTAAATGACCGATGAACCAATTTGGCTAGAAGGTAGAATGTGAAGAAAAATAATGTAAATGGAAGACAGTACCCCCTTCATCTCATACCCAGGCTGAAACAGCAAGACACCACAAGGGAAAAGCAAGAAGTAGCATGTACCAAGCAAGTCAAACCATCACCATCACTTACCTTCACCACTTTTCTAAATTTATGAATAAATTTAATTTAATTTAATTTCCAACCATCACAAAAAGGGCAACAAACCACTATTGCCTCTCAGCTACTAAAGGAACTAGCCTAAAACTTTGAGCCAAAAGCCTTGGGAGTAGCAATGAACCTAAAATACTAAAATTACTTCCAGATCAGCCCCATAGCTATTAATGAAGTAAGAAATAATTTTGGAGAGGGGTAGCTCCTTCTTCATCACCACCAGCAAAAATGTCTAACGATCAACATTAGTCAGATGGGGATATAAATCCAAAGGATGGCAATAATGCTATGCCATTAGTACTGGTGATGAGGCTGACTTTTGCCCGGCAACAATGAGAGCCTTGCCTAAATCTAAATCTCCCCAGTAACAGGCGGTTCTATCTGTTAACAAGAAAACATTGTTATTTTCTGGGTACATGACTAACCCCTATGACTTTTGCCCATATCCTTGAATGTTTCAAGTTCAGTTCCCCATTTGGAGATTATGCCTCTGAACTGTTTGAAAAGTACCTAACATCCCTGCTTTCCTTTTCCTGCCTCCCCCTCCCTTGTGGTTCCACCACACTGCTTCCCCTTCCTGACATTCTTCTCTGTGGTTAGCTGCCCAGGTAGGAGCACAACTCCACCCCTAGCTAAGTGCCTAAAATTGGGTATAAAAGCAAGCCCATGTCCCCCTCACCCCCCCGCCAAATTGTTGTTTCTTCTAAGGCTAGCTATCCTGATGCTTTTGTGTCAATAAAGCCTTCTTGACTAGGAGAACCTCTGCCTCCTGACTTTTTTTTTCTGTATAACCAAACTCTGAACCTCATTTACCTTGTCACTGATTCTAGGCCAGCACTCACAACTAATGTCTGGGGAAGTAATTACAATGGAGAAGGGTTCAGACAACTCTATCAATTTCCAACCAACTGACAAAAAGGGCAGGCAAACCAGCTTACCTGAAACAGAATGGCACCTGTGTTTCCAAGGCAATATTCACAGCACCAATGGTGACTGAATATGCTGGTACAGTTCTGAATGGCAAAATATAACAGACTCTCCATATAGAAGACAGAAACAAAAACATTTATTCAGACATCAGAAAGCCAAATCACAATACCAGAAAATCGAATACATCTTAGCAACAAAGAAATCTATACACAATAACACTGCAGAGAGAAAAGCCATCCCAAAGCCTTCTCACAAAATTCACAAGGCTAGCTGTCTGCTTGCCTACATCATCTCTCTCCCCCACCATACTAACTGCTCTGACTCCCTGTGCACCATGCTTTCTCCCCCACCCATACAGCAAACTCCTCCCACCACAGGCTCCATTTGATTACATTCAGTCTATTAAGGGGCAGGGAAGATCTTCAAATTCCAATTCCCATTATAGCATCCTAAGTGAGAAACAAGATTTATCATGTACCAGGCAATGTTCAATACCATCACCTTGAATATTTTCTGACACAGATAGAGACATCCCAAGATAGTGATCTCAAGAGCCTTGTGAATAGCATTGCTTCCAGCCCATTGTCCTCAGCATCATCCTTCTAAGCAATTTCTATGGAAATATAGTCTGGTGACTACTCTTCCAAATGCTACAGTCAAAGCTACTGAAGGTCCAAGGAAGGGAAGCTCTTGCTAATGAAGTCCTTGGGCTATTACTTGATTCAACATCAGAAATTAATGTTATTTTTCTATGGAAAGGGCATTAAAGCATAGGCATTACTCCTTGTTTTGCTGGGCCATCACCAGTTGTCTTTATTTATGTTTAGCCATTGGACTCTGATGACCCTAGAGGACAGAGTGAGGGTAATGACTTTGCACAGCCCTGCCCATTGAAATCCAGTTCACTTGCAAGTCAAGACATCATCCTCCTAACAACATTGGCCCTTCTCAAGAACAAAGGATGAACAACAACAACTATTTGTTTTGCTGTTGTACCCTAAAGATTATGGGAATTTTTTTTCCTGACCTGTAGATGAAACATTCCACAGGAGTAGTCTCCCCCATTAAAATGTGAACTTCTTGAACTTCTTGGTAAGAGGATTGCCTTACTTTTCAATTTGTATCACCAATACTTTGTATAGTGTTTTTCTCATGATATAGGCTTAATAAATACCTCATCTAATCATTTACACTTTGCTTATTGAAATATTTTTCTAGCTATACTCACTGTCCATTCTGTTTTGTTTACCTGTTAGAATACATTTTTAATCAAACAGTTTGCTTACCTTCAATGTATTAGAAATATTGGAATATAAGGGGATATAAAAGCATTAGGTATTGTCTTTACCCTTTAAGGGACTATACTCTAGTTAGGAATTCAAAGCATATACAAGACAATAAATAACAAAACAGGTTGAACACGAAACATCTTAAAAGACTAGTGCAGAAAAAAAACATAAAAGGAATTCTGAAGGATTGTTCATCAAGTGTGATTGTAGACAGTGAAGTTTGGTGCAATACACAAGACTCGATTTGGACTGGAAGTTTCAACAGAATTCGTTAAACAGAAAGGAAACTATAGGGCATTCCTGAAAGGGCAATAGTATGAAAAAAACTTTACATGACACTCTTAGATAACAGTAAGTCAGCCAGTCTGACTGAAATGGAAGATTCCATTAAGACAGCAATAAGAAATGGGTGAGAAAACAGAAAGTAAAAGAAGAGAATGGAAAATACCAGCATCTGGAATATAGTCATTAATAATAATAACAATGATATAAAAATATCAATCAGTTGACAAAAAAGGATTGTGTGCATGTGCATATAGGGTGAAGTGGGGAGCAATAATATGTGTTAATTTTGTATCTCTTTCATTAAAACAAAGGCAAAATTCACCACAATCACTATTCTAGGGACTCTCTTAGCTAATCATTAATATTAAGTGTGCCCCAGATAGCTTTATCTTGCTTCATTTTCTTACTCCATGTACGAAAGTATATAGTACACTGGACAGTACAGTATGTAAACTACAGGAATAAGTCACAAAGACCTCAGTTCACATCAACCTCAGACATTTAATAACTATGTGATCCTGGATAAATAACCTCTCACAACTTCATTTCCCATTTCTAAAATAGAAATAACAATACCACAATATCATTGGAGGGATGAAATGACATCATGTGCATAAAATTCACCTGCAAACTAGAAGTACTATATAGATTTTTCTTTTTTTAGATACTGTATTTTATTTGTAAAAAAAATTGCATTTTGTTTAGGAACAGATATGTTAATGATATTTATGCATGCACAGAATTCAGTCAACTAGACCACAAATGCCTTTAGGACACATACCATTCCCTTAATTTTTTTTCTCCTTCTATAACACCTGTAGAGTATGCAAATCACTAGGGATGATAAATTTTAAATGATCATCTCCTATAAACAGGTGACCTTGAATTCATTTAACACTTTACAATTTACAGAATATTTTCATTTGTATTATCTCATTTGGTTTTTCAATATGGGCCTGTGATAGGCAATTCAAGTATTTTTACATATATTTTATAGATTAAGAAAATGATGCTCAATGATTTGTTCAACATCACATAGCTAGTAAATAGCAGAACCAACATTTAAGTCCAGTTCTAGTGTTGTTCCCCCACTATATCACCTTGCCTCTAATTCTTGTTCTTATATATTTAATCCTATTAACAAAGAAAGAAATAATTCTGAGTACTTGAAGTTAATGTGATATCATTGGGACATATATTCCATCTAGTGACATAAAGAGTTTTACAGTCTCTATAACATGATAGATGATCTCTGAGAGTAGATTGCATCAAAAAACATCCTCCCTATATAGCCAACCAAATTATATGTTGAAATGACTTAGACTTGTGTTTTACTGGAGATGCAGTCTTTCTCTGGGCTTGAGTTGGAAACCATCTGTTTATTAGAACCTTTTGGAGCTTATCCTTTGTTGGTAGAGCCTATAAATATCAGTTTCACCTCCATGCCATAATGAGATCTTGACAATGGACTTTTATTAAGATAAGTAAGAAAAACAGTTTAGAAGACTAACACCAGATGAATGGCAGATTAAAGAAGACCGAAATCATTCATTTTGCAGCATTTTTAAATTTTATTCCACTTGAAAATGTCTTTCTGCGTTTCTGGGTGATATCAAGTATACATAATCATGCTAGAAACATTGCATTACAGTTTCCATGATTCTACTTATAGGATAAAAATCAGAATCATCAGATTCAGTTACTTAGATTAAATTATTTTTATTAAATATTTAGCATCATTATTTAGATTTAAATGCTTCCATTGGATAATAAAACTTTATCTTTAATTCATGTGTACAAATAAAAAAAATAGGCCAATATCCAAGAACTGAATTGGTCCTAAATTAATCATGCTTTCAGAAAATCAAACTACAAGTAAAAAATGAAATGATTACCTATAGCATTATTACATCCTAAATCTCTCCAGGCCTATTGTAATCAAGCGCATATTTCTATAACATGAGGAATTATGGGAATAGTTAATAAAAAATTGAAAGTTGTGCTGGTTGGTACAAAAGATGGAAAAAAATGTTTGCATATCAAAGATGTTTTTGTACTTGTTTGCAAGGTTAGCTTATATGCTCTGAAAATGTATTACTAGGAGTTGTAATTATGTTCATACTGGGAGGGAAAAAAAATGCCCTTTTATTTGGCCGAAAGCAATGTGAAAGATACAGACTGGCCAACAGAGATCAAAGATCCAAATTAAACAAATAAAACTCAGTGAGTCAAGCTAGTAGGCTGCTTAACAGTGCCCAACTTTTTTGTATAGTCAGTTGAAAAGTTTGGTAATCTATCTTCCTTCTAAAGTCCTAAGAAAAATCCCCAGGGTTCTGCCACATAAGTGAGGAAATGAGACCAAAATGAGCAAATAGAATTCAGGCTCACTTTGGGCATTATTCTAACAATTTAAAGGACATTGGGTTTGATCTGCAATTGGAACACTATGCTTTAGCCCTGTAAATGGGAAGAATAGCTTTTCACCCCAAAGTGGAATTTATATCATATACGGTGGTATTAATCACCCAAATTTAAAATTCCAGTAGCAATTAATCACTGAAGGTTTTAAAAACCTAGTCTATGCAAATCACTGTATTAGTAAGTCATGGAGGATATACAACTCATCTCACAACAACCCTGTGAGTAGTAATAACTCATGCTTATACAGAGATTTAAGTTTTCCAAAATTCTTTGATCACAACTTCTGCATGAGGTAAGTAGTGTAAATATTACAATCTCCATTTCAACAAACAAAAGGACTGAGTTTCAGAGAGATGAGGAGACTTGTCCACTCTGCTATATTTATTAGGATTGTTTGGGGATTCGGAATATCTATTTTTTCATCTTTATATTTCTACAATCAAGCACACTGCCATATATATATGATATATATATAATATATATTTTATATTTATAAATATGTGTGTAGATATATATATGTATATTTGTTGCTTAATAACTGCATATCGACTTGTTTGTATAACGCTTTACATCATGTTCTCTCAGTAAACTTAAACTCTAGCTGAGTAAAAATAAGTTAAAAGTAAAATTATAATATGAGAATGATTTCAAATGCAAGACAATATTATACTTCACAAGATTATGTTGATTACCATCAAAAGATACAGAAAATATACACCCTTCTTTATAAAGGTAAAATATCAATGTGGTCTGGATTAGAACATAAATAAATTCTTAGATCTTAATGACAGATTTTTTTTTTCTTTTTGGAGGCTGAGTTAAGTGACTTGCCAATGAACACATAGCTAGTAAGTGTCTGAGACCACATTTGAACTCAGCTTCTCCTGACTCCAAGACTGGTGCTCTATCCACTCTGCCACATACCTGTCCCAAAAGATAAATATTTAGAGCAGAAGTGACCTTGGAAATCATTTAGTCCTACTCTCTCAATTTTATAGATGATAAAATAGAGATTCCAAGATATTAGGTAATTAGTCCAAGGTTTCATAAAATGAACTGTATCTGAACCATTGTCCTATGATTTGTATACTTTATTTCAAGAAAAAGATGATCATGAAAGATATCTAAGACTTAGATATTTATGAGGATAAAGGAGTGATAGGTTTCCATTCCACTTTAAATGAAATGAGAAGGCCTAGAGGAAAGAAAAATAAGGAATTTTTCAAAGGATGTCAAGTAGACTCCTTGGGTTGGAGCTGATGATTCATGGACGGTAGCAGAGGCAGGTAAGATAAGATGAGGTCAAATTAAAGATAACTTCCTTTCCAATGTCTGTTTGAAATACTTTGTCATTTTGGATAAACTAGTCACCATTTTTCAATTTCCACTTTGTCATATGTAAAACAGCATTTAAAATGTCAATTATGTAAAAGGGTGGCTGTGAGGATTGATTGAGATAATTAGCACTCAATAAATATAGGAGTAAAATAAGGATGCCATCACTGAACTATTGTTTGATAAAGTTTAAAAATGATTAAGACATAAATGTAGGCCAAAAAGAGACAAAAAAACTCATCCTATTTGTTGATAACATCATGAGGTTTACTTTAAAAATCCTAGAAGAATCACTAAAGATATAAATTGAGACAACTGATAGCTTCAGTAAAATTGGAGGTTACAAAATAAGGCACTCAATAAAATTTCTACGTAATTACAAAATCGAATAGGCAATAATAAAAGGGAAATCTCATTCAGAATAATTACAAAAAGGATAAAATGCTTAGGGATCAATCCACATAATATCTGTATAGATTTAATTTCAAATGGCTCCTTAGGTTGTGGAATATTCAATGCCTATGCCGGTGCCATGCTTATATGAAAAGATATGGCAATACTAACAAAGTCAATTTATAGTCAGCATCATATCAATCAATCTTTTTCAGTGTTACTTTATAGAACTCAATCGAATAATATCAGATTTCATATGGAGAAACAAAATATCTAGAAAATCAAGAGACATAGTGAAAAAATAAGAATACAGTGGTAATAGCCCTTCCAAACACCAAAATATGTTGTAATGTAGAAGTCATCAAAACTGCTTCATACTTGTATGTGTTTGTGTGTACGTGCATGCGTGCGTGTGTGTGAGTGTGTGTGTGTGTGTGTGTGAAAGAGAGAGAGAGAGAGAGAGAGAAGGGGGGGGAGAAACAATGGAACTCGATTACCCTAGGTAAACAGAAAAACACAATCACTTAAGAGAACTGACATGAGAAAATGATATGACAAAAGATTGGAAAAGGCAGAAAATAGTTTCAGATCAACATGTCATATTCTATAGTAAATTCAAAATGATAAGTGATATTAATGTTAAAGATCAAATAATTAAAAATTAGAAGACTATCAGATTAAATACCTCCTACAGCTATGATTTGGAGATATAGTCATAAGTAGATGAGATGAAGGCAACCATCAAAACCAAATTTGATAATTTTGACTATATGCTGTGTACCACCATGCATAAGCAGATTCCCAAAAGAATGCTACTGTGAACAGCTTTTAAATTCTGATTAGACAGCATAGTGAACACTCTATTTATTCAAGAACCTATCAAAGGAAAAATTCACAACAAACCAAGATACAATATACACAACATTACATCTTATCACAGAAAATCACAATATAGTGTTCACAACAGCTTATCATTAGAATGGCCACATAGTTTTCACCAAAGTGGTCACAGTATTTAGAACAAAGAACAAAAGAACAATCATCTGTTATCCCTAAGGAGGTTTGCCTCTTTACTCCCTAAGGAGGTTTGCCTCCTTACTCAGTCATTCAGTAATCTCAGAGTGAAACAGTCAGTCTTCCACTCATGGAGCAATCATAGGTTAACTTAATCAGTCACTTATCAAGCAATTAGTCACTAAGTATTATTAATCACTAAATACAATCATTAGAAAATTACACAAACCCTCCACCCCTCGATCTCTAATAAACAGTAGGGCCTAATCTTCATCTTGACTTGAGGTGGTCTCTCAGGTTCCCTGGATCTCCTTCCATGGTCCCAGCTCCTACCTGAATCCATCAAACAGCCACCTGGAATAAGAGGCAGGCAGCTCCCAGGTCCTTGTCCAGTCCTCCAGGCAGTCCATGCTACACACCAAAGTTCACAGGGTCTAGTACATCTCAAATCCTTCACAACTTCTGTTCATGGCAACTCAAGGATTAACCAAGCCACAAACAAAGTCTTATCCTGGTCATGCTTCTTCAGTCCTCCCGCAGTTCTACTGGCCCTAGGACTCAGAAGAAATCTCAGCCTTCCAGGTAGCCTTCTTGGCAGCACTCAAGGAAATCCTCTCTCAGTTCTCAGTCAGCTTCCAGATTCTCACTGAGAGAAACTCTCTCTCTCTTCTGGGGCTTTTCTTACACACACACACACACACACACACACACACACACACAGGCACAGCCAAACCCTTCCTGTTATGTAAGCAACAGGAGACAGAGTTCACACCCTCTGTCTCTTTCACAGGGTCTTGACTAAGGGCTAAGTACCAGCTTAGGTATGTTATGTCACCTACATAACAAAAAAGGTTCTTCAAATTTAAATTAATGACCATTACATGCAGTTGTAAAGCTTCTGCCCAAAAAATATTAATGCCTCTAGAGTAAGAAGATGCAAGTGAGGTGAAGGAACAGACAAATAAGCAAAAAAATTTGTACAAAATTTCCCAGGTAAGAGTTATGTATGTAAGATATATAAAAATATAATCATAATATATATGCATTTATATATGCATGTCTATATGTATACATAAAATAAAAAATTATTTCTTAATAGATAAGTGGTAAAAGGATATGAACATATGACCAAACATTCAAAAGAATTGCAAACTATTATTATTGCACAAAAGAATACTCCAAGTTACTCCTAAATAATAAGCATTCTGATCACAATAACCTATTTTTCCACTTCACATTTAGCTGTTGACAATGATGTAAGAAGAATGCCCAGGTCAGTCATCAATTTATTTCCTAATAGTCTATAAACTTCTACATAGTGACCAAGGAACCTTTTCATCCTAGAAGATCACTTCAGCTCTGGGCTCTAAAACATAGGAAGTACACTCTGCCCTTGGGCTTATTCTCTCTAATTGTATGGCTCTTCTGAGAACCTTTATTTAAGACAGGCATTCAAAACAGCTAGCTCTTCATTTTCCCAGTAAATGATACTCTTCTTAACTTCTCTACCATGACTCTCAGCAGGACACTTTCTTCCTCAACCCTTTTCAGATTCTTTTAATATGACTTTTCTCCATTAAAACATAATCTCTTTTAGGTAAGGGACTGATATTCTTTTTGCTTATATTTTTCATACCAATGTTCAGTACAGTGACTAGCCCATGGTAAACTCTTAATAAATGTTGTTGACAGTTATGGAATGATGACAAAAGATCAGATAAGTCTTTTTTAAAGGAGATTATAAGAAGATAGGCACACTAGTGCATTCTTGGTGGAGCAGTGAATCAATATAATTATTCTGTAAATCAATTTTGAATGATGTAACAAAATGTTCATATCTTTTGACATGGATATTCAACTACCAGGTTTAAGCCTCAAAGAGGTAATTGGTAAGAAGAAAGCTCCTCTATATATACCGAAATATTTTTAACTTCACTTTTTGTGGTAGCAAATAACCAAAAACAAAGTAGATCTACCCATCAACTGAGGCATGGTTAAATAAATTTTACTACATTTATCTAATAAAATATTATTATACTATAAGAAACAATGCAGGGGTGGCTAGGTGGCACATTAAATACAGCACCAGCCCTGGAGTCAGGAGGACCTACGTTCAGATCTAGCCTCAGATGCTTAACACTCACTAGCGGTGTGACCTTGGGAGAGTCACTTGACCTTGGTTGCCTTGCTTTCCCCCTCTAAAAAGCAAAAAAAAAAAAAGAAGAAGAATAAAAAGAAAAGAAACAGGGCATATGATGAATAAACATATGTATGGAAAGATCTGCATGCATTGAGGTAGAGTGAAATAAATAGAACTAAAAATCACTATACACACTGAGTAAAGCAATATAAATGGAAAGAACCACCACAAGGCAAAAAAAAAGAAAACGAACATTACAGAATTAAAACAAAGAAGCATGCTCCTCCCAATAGATATGAGAAGACACTCCCCCTTATTCCTTTGAAATGGTGGGTGGTAGACTTGTATGGAGCACTGCGCATATCTTCAGAGATTTTGGCTACATTGATTTGTTTTGCTGATTTTAGTGGGCATTAGTGGATAGAGAGTTGACCTTTAGATCAAAAAGATATGAATTCAAGTTCATTCACATATGACTACGGAACCCTGGGCAAGTCTCTGAAATTTATAATTTTTGAAACTGAGCAATGTATGTGAAGTGCTTTTCCTCAGCCAAGCATACCTTTATAGATGAAAATTACATCCCCAGTTCCTACCTTTCCCCTATGAGGAGCAACTGAAGGCTGTGGGCAAGGGAATGGCAGGTTTAATGCTGTATTTTCAGAAAATTTATTTGATAGCAATGTACAAGATAGATTAGAAAAATTAAAAGATTAGACCAGGATTCTTGATATGGGATTCAGATATATTTTTATAAATACTTTGAAAAAATCTATTTTGATAATTTCATTTCAATATTTGTTTTATGTAATTTTAGTATCATATAGTATTATATATGTATGATTGTTACATATATATATTTAATATTTAACAACATGATTCTGAGAAGGTATTTATAGGCTTAATTAGACTGCCAAAGGTTTACATTTCTCAAAAAAGTTAAAACTTCCTAGATTAGCAGTATTAGTGGCATTGAAAATATGGGAATACTGCTTATAGTTTTAGCTTGAAGAGATAAGGTCCCTAACTGGGGTGACAGAAATATAAATAAAAAGGAAGACATGGAAATGAAAGACAGTGAGTTGCATGGGGGGGGGGGGGTATAG
>CM053591.1:100678077-100689422 GCA_028646515.1 Pseudochirops corinnae
GGGGGGGGGGGGTATAGGAGAGAAAGAAAAGAGAGAGAGAGAGAGAGAGAGAGAGAGAGAGAGAGAGAGAGAGGATACTATGAATAGTAACTGATGATCTCTGGATGGGGATAATGGTATGTGAGAAATGATCTCAAGTTTTTTAATTAGATGACAGGTATATATGTACTTTTAGGAATAGAGAGGCAACAAGTTTTAACAGAAAAAGCTCTAGATTTAAGATGCCTGGATTATAGTTATGACAAACTCAATAATTAGCTGTTCAATTTGTAGCAAATTGTATAACCTCTTGGTGCCTCAGTGGCATAGTCTCTTAAATTGAACACTTGTATTACAGTATTTCCATGGTCACTCTCCAACTTTAAAATATATATGCAAGTCAAGGATATGTTTTGAAAAGACACAGGTGACTAATATTTTATGTCATAGATTAATTCTAATTTTGAAACTTGTGAAGATTTATTAGAGTAATGCCAGTGATGAGCTATATATCATAATTAACTATTCCCTCCCAAGTTTGCAAGTTTACTAACCCTACTCATCTTTTCAATTATATATTTTGATACTTGGATACATATATGACCTTATTAGTTTGTGAACTCTTTCCAAAGATACTGAATGCATCTCATAACATCTTCCTATTATTTGCATTCTTGCCCATGTCTTTCTATGAATTCTGCATACAGATTCAACTCAATACACTTAAAGTCTTTTTTCTGTTTCTATTAATTTTGCATCAATATAAATATTACTCTCACATTGTCCATTTTTCAGTGCTTATTCTGAATACATGATTTGATTAGATAGTATTGCTGTCCTTTTTCTTAACACCCTTTATTTAAATTACATTCAGCAAATATTTTTCCATACTATAAGCAAGGATTAATTATAGGTCTTTTTTTTAATGGTACTTATCTTTTTATTGGTATAGGGACCTATCAGCAATGAAACTCCATTTACCCAATACAAAGCTGACACCTTTTAGCATCTCCTCTGCAAATTGACATCTTAGAAAGGTTCATGGGGGTACTGAGAGACTGAGTAATTTGCCCAGGGACATATAGGAAGTAAATATCACGAGTCAGAGGCAGCACTTGAATTTGGGTTTCCTGACTCCAAGTACAGTTCTCTATCAAGTACTTTATATCATATCTCACTTGCTAGGGAAACAAAGGCAAAAACAATAATTCTTAACTTTATGTAGCTTTCATCACCCTTGAACTTTTATTTTATTGTGCCAGTTACTAAGTACAAACCAAGCTTAGTAATAGGCTGAAAGCTATATCTAAGTTTGAATCACTTATTATCTTTACTCTTATTTAATTGTAGTTTTCCGTGATATGGAACAACACAGCATCCGTGGGAGAATGTTTCTGTACTTCAATGAACTAGTGAATTCACTGATACTAAATTTTATTATTTTGTTATGTGTTGAAGACAAAAAATGCTTTTATAAAATCAATTCAATAGAAATTAATTTAACACCTACTATGTGTTTGTATTCTTAGATGGAATATGTGTTCTTGATTAATTAATCCTAAATGAAAACCTCACACCCAGTTCACACATCACAATATCATAGTAACTATCATATGTGTATCTATCTATCTATCTATCTATCTAGACACACATATACATATATATGTGTGTATGTGTATATATATATATATATATATATATATATATATATATATACACATATATATGTAACTTTCAACAGCCACATAGCACATGAATACTTATATAATATTATGTTAGGCATGGCTAAAAAGATAATTAAGACATGATATTAATACTCATTGAGTTTCTTGGGGAATAAATAGAAGGAGGTTATCAAAAATACATGCAAGTGGCCAAAAATTTTGTATCAACAAAATATAGTATAAATTTCACTAGGATGAGAGACAAAGAAAGGCACAAAGTTCTTTGAAAGACTGGAAGGAGGGAAAACTTCTAACTTTTTTGAAAGTCTTTGAAAACCAGAAATAGCTATGTGTGTGTATGTGTATAGAATTATGATGATCAAAATATAGAACTATATACACTGAAATGACATTTTCTTGTTACAGAAAAGGCATTTTGACGAATTTCTTAATCCCCACATGCATATGGGTAAGAATTCATTATGTTTCTTTGAACTGAATCAACAGAAATATTTTCATATTTGCATTATTATGTCGGTCCTCTTTTGAAAAGGTAAACATGCAAGATATTTATTGTATATTTCACCTAGGGAAATATTCTGACAATTTCTTTTAATCTGAGTGCAACTGTTGTTTTATGCACAATAAAAATAACTCATGCTCAAACCCCCAAACTCCAGTGTCTTATTAGCTGCTAGCTTTTATATGATTTGAAGAAAAATATTAGTTTTTAAACTTTACAATACTGTTCCATCTAAGCAATTCATGGTTAAAGCTAAAATCATAATTCTTCTTCTCTACGTGCTTTGGTAAAAAGTAGATAAAAGAGTATTAGAGAGGTCACTTTTGTCCGTTCTCTCCACAAAGTAATACATAGACTATATCCTTTTGTCTAGGCTTTAGAAAACCCCATTCCTTTTGAACATGAAGGGATAGAAATATGCTCCCAATTTTAGAAGCTCTTGCTTACTGCATTAGGAAGTATAGTATGTTTCCAGTATATTGCTTACATCAATTCAGCTGTTCAGGTAATGTGTTTCCATTTCAATTACATGCAAATTACTGGACTGAAGAACAATTGAACGCCAAAAATCCCACAACACCAACTGATTAGCTCCAAAAGAGATAGCAAAGAATTTCACGGGACTAGCACAAACTACCTGCTAAGATGATAACCTCATTCTATCTCAATTACATCTTGCATGCTCACAAACACAAGCATTTGTGCATTTTCTGGACCTCTTGTCTTTGAAAGAAGAGCAGGAATATATTATGTTTGTACCTCTCAATATATGTGGATGTTAATTGTAGAATCTCAAAGGGACTGGAAGCAAAGTCATTGTTAGTTTCTTCTGAATAATGTAAGAAGAATGAAAGCAACAACATCTGCAATATTACCTCCATCGTGTATTGCTTGTTAGTAATACAAAGAGAAGAGAAAACATGTTGCTGGCATCCTGCAATTCCCATCTCTGCTGCAAAAGGGCACAATGAATTTTTGCTCTGCAGAAATAGTTGCTATTAGTCTTGTCATACAAAACCATTTAACACAGTTGATTTGGTATTATGCCACTGAAAATTATGTGGAAATAGCAGCATTCATACACAGCACAAACATCAAACTGTTATGAACATTTTCTCTGGCTTTTGTTCTCCTGCACTCATAAGGGAAAGGGTGGGAGGGAAGAGGAAAGGGAAAGAAAAAATGTATTTCGGAAACAGACTAAATAGTTCTAAATAATTCAGGTACCACAAAGTCTGGATCTTTGCCAGCAAACAAGCAACGCTAACACTGACATCCCTTATTTTCTCTGCTTCACTTAATCAGATAAATCTAAAGTGGACACTTAGGAGGTACAATTTCTGTGTGTTGCATAGAAAATTATCATTGCTGTTTCTAGTGACAAAAATAGGAATGGTATACCTCATTTCCTATAGTTGGTTTCAGGTGACCTTGAGGTATTTCCAAAGGGCAGACTTCAACTGAAAACATACACATATGAAATGGTTTAAGGATGGAAGAAAGGAACTAAATAAGGAAGGAAGGAGGGGAAAGAAGGAGAAAGGAGAAAAGGGAGAAGGAAATGAAAAGAATAAAGAGCTGGATTGGGAGGACAGGACAGGAGGAACAAACAGCATATGGGAATGAAAGAAATGAGAAATCTAGAATATTTAATTTTATGTCATGTAAAAATAATTACATTAATTAGAGATGCAAGATGCTGTAGTAAAAGTATACTTGGGGAATGGATGGGAATCAGGAATTCTTGGTTCAAATCCCACGTTTTGGACTTTCTATTTAAATGAACAGGTGTTCATTTTGCATCTTTAGTCCTTATTTCTATCATCTTTAAATTGAGAGGCTTGGATATATAAAGTTTCTTCGATATTAATGCCTCTGCTACAGATGTCTAATGTAGGCCAATTTAAACTAATTATGATAACCATCCAAACAATGTTTGATTTTTAAAGTATTAGCCATATCAATATATTTCTCAGACAAGTTCATACCAACATTATATTTCAATGGCAAACACTTCCTCTACAGGGAAGGGCAAATATTGTTCCCCATCTCTTAATGAGACTGTAGCATTTTCTTTTAGCAATATTTGAATGGCCAGATTTAGAGTAAATCTGTGTTCTCATAGAACTAGGGATGATAAATATATTTATTAAAGAGGTAAATTTGCCCTTCATGACCACTACAGTAGGCAGAAAATTGGTGCAGACAGCTGAGTATGAAACATTACCTGAACAAAGTAGAAACTTAAATGTGACATTTGTGTACCAATACACTGTCTCACATAGTTTAATGGTGTCACTGAAATTGAAAGGGGAATCATGATGAGTTTCACTCCTTATAGTGCCTGAGGTTATGTCTATACACAACCATTGAATCCACTTGTTTTTGGCCAAATCACTTTTTTCAGCCATTTCATTAACCACGGATTTCTTTGCAGTCTATTGGGCTAGTCATGCAATCAAATGTAATCATTAAAGTGGCCCCAAACCACAGATCAATTTTTTTTTTTAAGTTAGTTTCTAATAGTATCGACATGGCCTCTGTCACTACCTGCTAATAAAGTAAGCACTCTAGGAGGCACATTCAGTGTTTTGAGTCACTTGGCTGCCTGCCATCAAGTATACTAATGCACTGTGAAGTCAAGCTAATTTCCTTGATGGAGTGAAGGGTACAGAGATTCCAGTTTAAATAGGAGTCTCAGGATTAAGGCTAGAAAGGTGGTTCTCTTTCTGTGGCTATTATTATTCTGATAACATTAAGAACATCAAGTGTGACTGCTACTAAATTGAAGGAGAATATACAAAATCAATTAATAAATATACACTGACTGAACCTGAGAGAGACAGTGCCAGAGAAACAGGAGGAGAGAGAAAGAAAGGGAGGAAGGAAAGGGAGAGTGAGAAGGAAGGTAAGGAGAGAGGAAGGAAGGAAGGAAGGAAGGAAGGAAGGAAGGAAGGAAGGAGGGAAGGAAGGAAGGAACGAAAAGAAAAACTATTAGAAAAATTCTATTTATGACAAATTCAAATAACATCATTTTCTAACCCGTGATTTCTTACACATCTAGTACTCAAATGAAAATTGATTTGGTACCTATTTTTATAAGATAAGTTGACAGCCTATTAAAACAAATACAAAATATGCTAAACTCATCATTAGAGTAAATTAAAAAGGCACCGTGTGATTTCCAATCACTTCCAATCACTGCAACAACAGCAGCAACAACATTTTTGTTAGTTATCAGTCTGCAAATGGTAAATGGATAGCACAAAAGGACAAAAAGTAATTATATAAGACCCCTTGCCAGTACTAAATACAGTTGGCATTTATTGACAACAGTTATCCATAAGCAGTTCTGAGTCATGGTTCTAGGATGGAAAGGAACTTTTGTGATCCATCACAAGGGAGTTAAATGCATGGCCAAGAGAGCATACACACTTGGGTTGCAAGAGAATAGGACCTTTTTGGTTAAAGACCAGAGAATAGATCAGGAGAAAAGTAACCAAAGCTCTATCAGGATAAAACTACTAAAAATTGCACTCCCACAAAACTATCTCAAAATCAGCACAAAAAAGCCTGAAGTTTGAGACAATGCTTCCCTAACCCCAGATGAGCAAAATTGAACTTTAACATGATGTTAAAAGTAAAGGAATATGCAAGAAAAATGAGCAAATAATAAAAATAAAGAATGTACCACTTCGGCAGAAAAGACCAAAAAATAATCTTAGAAGAAGACAGCAATGTGAAAACAACTACAGACAAAGCCTCAAAGAAAAGTGCTAATTAAACCTAAATTCAGCAATAATTCCTAGAAGATTTAAAGAACAGATAAAAGTGGCAGAGGAAAAAATATGGGAAAAAAATTAGAGTGATGTAATAAAATTAGGAAAACAGAATTATTAACTTAGCAAAAGAGGCATCAAAAATATGGAAGAAAATATTACCTTTAAAAAACAGAATTGCCCTGGTAGTAAAAGTTGCACACAAATTCACTGAAGAAAAGAAGACCTTAAAAAAGCAAAACTGTCCAAATAGGGAGGCAGAGAGGGGAAGTATAAAAAGTCACTGAAGAAAACAATTCTTTTCTCTTAAATTAATTAATTTATTTTTAGTTTTCAACATTTACTTCCATAAGTTTTAAATTTTCTTCTCACTCTTCCCCTCCTTCTCCAAGATGGCATGCATTCTGATATAGGCTCTATATACATATTCCTACTAAATATTCCTATTTTCACATTAGTCATGTTGTATAGAAGAATTATAACAACTGGGTGAAACCATGAGAAAGAAATGAAAAAATAGCCTGCTTCACTCTGCACAGACTCCACAGTTCTTTCTCTGGATATGGGTAGCATTTTCCATGATGAGTGCAAAGGAACTATTTTATGTCCTTGCATTGTTCAGAAGGGCTAAAGCTAACAAAAAGAAAATAATCCTTTAAAGATTAGAATTGGGCAAGTGTAAGGCTAATGATTCCATGAGATTTCAAAATACGATAAAAGAAAATCAAACAAAAGAAAAAACAAGAAAATATGAAATATTTATCAACAAAACAATTGACCTAGAAAATAGATCTAGAAGGGGTAATTTAAGAAGTTTTGAACTACTTGAAAGTCATGAACAAAGAAATAGCCTAAATTTCATATTTCAAAAACTATAAAAGAAAACTGCCCCAATATCTTAGATCCAAAGTGTAAAATAGAAATTGAAAGAATCTACACATCACCTATTAAAAGAAATCCCAACATAAATATTTGAGAACTCAGGAAGCTCTCAAGAAGGCAAAGGAACAGGATTTCAATCAAGAATAACCCACCCTGCATAAAATCCTTCAAGAAAAAAAAAATGGATATTCAATGAAGTATAGCACCACCAAGCATTCTTGATGAAAAGACAAGAGTTAAATCGAAAATTTGACATTCAAAAGAAGATTCAAGTTAAAAATAAAAAGGTAACCATGAAAGAGTAATTATCAGGGACTCAATGGATTTAAACTGTCTATATTCATAGAAAGGAAGACAATACATGTAATTCCTAAGAATGTTAGCATTAATAGGGTCATTAAAAGGAGTCTGAATAGATAGAGGGCATGGGTGTGAGTTGATTATGTTGATATGCTCACCTAAAAAAGAATATACGTTTTAGAAAAAAGGATGCTCTATAAGAAGACGGAAGAAAGAAGTAAAATGGGACCTTTTTTTTTTCACATAAAGTGGATGTTCAAGGAAGAGCTTTTATAGTGGAGGGGAAAACAGGGGTAGCAGGTGATACCTGGACCTTACTCTCATCAGAATTGTTTCAAAGAGGGAAGAATATATACACACACAAGCACACAGAGGTTTATGCATAAATATAAAAGTGTGTGTGTGTGTAAAATTAGTCAAGTATAGAATTCTGTCTTATCTTTCAGGAAGTAAGAGGGGAAGGGAATAAAAGATGGGAGGTAGGGGATGATAAGGTAGAGGAAGACTAGGAGATGTGGTAGTTGGAAGCAAGACATACTTTTGAGAAAGGACAGGATAAAGAGAGAGAAGGATAAACAGAGGAAAATGGGATGGAAGGAAATGTACAGTTAATACTCATAATTGTGAATGTAAATGAGATAAGCAAGCAGATTGCAGAATGGCTTAGAAACCAGAATCAAATGATATATTGGGTATAAGAGACACACGGGTCAGAAAGACATTCACATTTGAAATGAATGACTGGGGGAGAGTCTGTTATGCTTTAGCTGAAGTAGAGGGCCAAAACAGCAATCTTGATTTCACATAAAGCAAAACTAAAAATAGACCTAAAAAGATAATCAGGTAAACTCCCTTTTGCTAAAAGGTACCATAGGCAATGAAGTAATATTCAAAAAATATATACAAAAAATTTCTATGAAAAAGCCCCCATTTCTCAAATATATAGGTAACAATATACAAATAAATGTCATTCCCCAGTTGATATATTGTTAAAGAAAAAAAAAAAAGAAAAAGAAAACAAAAGAAAAATCAAAGGAAAAATCAGGCAGTTTTGGAAAATGAAGTCAAAGCTATATATAGTTACATTCAAAACTTTCTAAGTCACTACTGATTAGAGAAAGGCAAATTAAAAGAACTCTGAGGTACCACTCCACACCTATCAGAAATGTCAAATTCTTCAGGGGATGACAGAAAATAGATGAATCAATGAGTTGTTGGAGGAGTAGCGAATTGGTCCAAATACTCTGTAGAACAATTTGGGACTAAGCCCAAAGGGCTATAAAACTATACATACCCTCTGATCCAGCAATATCACCAGTAATCATTACCTCAAAGATATCAAATAAAAAGGAAAAGGACCTAAATGTACAAAAATATTTGTAGCTATTCTTTTTGTGGTGACAAAGATTTGGAAATTAAAGGAATGCTGTCAATTTGGCAGTAGCTAAACAAGTAGTGGCATATGATTATGATGGAGTACTATTGTGCTTACAAAGAAATGGTGAGAGGCTTGGTTTCAGGGGGAAAAAAACAAAACAATATGACAAGAGCTATATGAATGGATGGAAAATGTAGTTAAGAATACTCTGAAGGCCATTGTGCCCATTAGGAGCTATATTGTAAGGATAATCATGTGTGAAAGATTTGCCTAAATATATCCATATACCTTCTCAGTGGGTGAAGGAGGTATGGTAGAGAGAGAAAGAATTCGGAACTCAAACAGAATTTAGAAATAAAAGAATGTTGTAAAAATATTTTTAAAATCTTCAGAACTTAGATATTTCTCTATACATAATGATTATGCTGTGAGTTCTATAGAGTCCCTAAAATTTACAACCAGTGAAGTGATGGGAGATTATTTAAATGAATAACCTGAATTTGATTAAATGTTATGCATGCAAATTAGGACACCAACATTTTTATGATAGAAACCATGAGCAAGATCGTAATGTTTGTTTTATTTACTTTGCCTTGAGTTAGGGCTCTTAATTTAGTCTATTTCACCGACCCTAACTGGTCACCCTTCTCTAGGCCTTTGATTTTCTCTGTCTCAATTTACTGCAGAATATACATCAAAAATATTGGGCAAACTGATTTACCAATTTTGGCTTTTGTTTATCATACACACATACACACACACACACACATACACACACACACACAATTTTTCTCCATTCAGATTGGGTTTTAGATGGCTCCTAGTAAGTAAGTCCAAATCTCACCTGTATTCCCCACCTCTTTTTTTTTTAAGAAGACATATTTCACAGTAAGTCATTTGAAGTAATGGTTATTCATTGCATAGATCAGAGTTCTTCTGTTTTGTAGTGCTTTTCTTTCCATTGTTGAAGTCATGTAAGTTATTCTACCAGTCCAAATTATTTTCCCTCTGGATGAGTTAATACAAGTATACCTAAATTCCTCTGAATTCTCAATAATTATATTTAAGGCATAATAATCTTGTACTACAGTCTTATGCCACATTGCATTCAATGTTTTCAAAATCTAAAGGCTTCCTTTTTGATGCAAGTATTTTGTAAGAGAGTGTGCGTGTGTGTGTGTGTGTGTGTGCTTCTGGAGTGTATGCACACATATACATATTTACACATGGATACATAAGCATATATGTGTGTGTATATATACATATATCTTCTATGTTTTAGAATTAGGAATGTTCCCTTTTACTAGCCTTCACTAGGCCTATACAAGATACCTCTTTCCATTATTTTCTATTTTATGAATGTGTTTATATGCCATGTGAACATTTAGATTAAGATTGCATATTCATTAACAGTTTATTATGTTATGTAGAGTAAGGGATTCATCCAAACCAGATTTCTGCCTGTTTTCCACTTTTCTCAATAGTTCTAGGCAAATATGCAGTATCATTCAAATACTAAGTTCCTATTTTTGCTTATGCCTTGGGCTTGCTTGAATAATCTGTTTTATTAGAAAGTACCAAATAATGTCTGTGATTACTGCTCTACATTACAATTTGAGGTATTGAAATGTAATCCCTTATTTTAATTTTTTTTCATTTTCCTTGAGATTCCTTTATTTATGTACCTAAATTTTGTTATTATATGTTTTTGCTTTAAAATGTAACTTCTTTGTTGTTTGTTGTTGTGCTATATCTAAAAATTATTTGGTACTATTGTTTTATCATATGGGTTTATCTCAATCGTGAAAAATACATGACTAATTACCAGAGTTTTTATTTTAAAGACAGTCTTCATGGCATTCATATAAATCTTGGGTAGGTTTGGGTAGAAAAATGCTCATAAAGTTTATGAATTTTGTTGTTATCTACAATATCATCTTCTTGTCTATCTTTTTCTTCCTAGATTTTATTTGTAATATACAGAAAAGTAATTATTTTGCATGTTTACATTTATGACTTCGGCTTCAATGATTAATTGGAGGAGGTGGTGCAAAAATAGTATATTTTTTCCTCCTTTTGCTCAGGCTTAATCTCTCAATCTTTGTTTCCTTTTAAAACTTTATTTTTTTTTCCCTATAACAAGAAATTTCTATGACTGTCAAAAAACAATGAATTGCAAGCTTGTTTTACCTTTACCATGTTAAAATTATTTCCATCTTTCCATGTTTCAAATTATACTAATAGTTCATAATAAAAATAAGCCCATTTGATTCAATACCTTGTATTGTCTTTAAATAAATGAAAATGACATTTTGTCAAAGGTTTTTTTTTTCTAAATCTGTAGATAATGTTCTGCAATTAATATAATTTTCATTTTAATATATTATCGAGCCATCTCTATATTCCCAGGATAACATATGTAGCATTTAATTCTATATTTGTGAGGATATATGTGCATACATGTATGCACATACACTATATATATATGTATGTATATACACATGCATGGGTGTGTGCATACATAAAGAAGTATGTGTATGTGTGAGTGTGTGTGTGTGTGTGTGTGTGTGTGTGCAACTTTACCTGGTCCTTCTTAGATATGAAAAAACATTAAAAGAAAAACAAGAATTTGGGATCTGAATAAAGTGTCAGAAAAAATAACTATATGATAGAATTTTAACAATTCTAAATGGGAATGATAAAAGATATATATGTTTTTCGGCTACATAGAGTGCTTTTACAAAACTTAACAGTCACTTGAGTATAAAAGTCTCAAAAACAAATTGAAGAAAGTAGAAAAATAAAATACCTATTTTATCAGCCATCAGGAAAAATTTGTG
>CM053591.1:100689522-100719113 GCA_028646515.1 Pseudochirops corinnae
AATAAGGCATTATGAATTCCATTCATTTTTTTTTTATTTTATCTAGGTTTGAATCATTAGGTGCTGTGTGGTTCTTCTAAATAAACGTTACTTCGTTCCATTTTGATCCATTGTAATAGAATTCTGTGCAGATTACCTGGAAAAAAGTAAAATCATCAAATTTGTGATATAAAACAGGCCTGATAAGGTTTTGTGTACTTAAAATATAAATATTCTTTATTTCCTTCCTTTCTTGCAACCATGTATTTTGTTTATTTGGATTGAGACCACAAGATTTTGCGACACTTTTCATTCTTCTCCATGAAACAACTATTTTATCACATGAGAAATTAAGAATACCCTTTTCTAAGGCTCACCTGGATTATAGCAAATAGGTTTTCAATAGGGATTAAATCAGACAATATCTCACATCATAAAAACATGTCTATCTCCAATGCATTTCTTTTCCCAATATATTTCTTTTGTGCTGTAGAGCTATAATGCCAAGCAAAGGCAACTTCCAAGGTTTGGATTACCAGCATAGCAAACCCCATTTATTCAGCAAACATTCACAGAACAAAGGAAGTCAAAATACAGTGTAATTCATTCATTTAGGAAGTAAGTCCTCAATTCAGTTGCAAAGTACCAAGGTCCAAGTATCACATCCCTGGCCAGTACATTTGTCAAAGTAGCCCAGTCCTGGGCAGTACATTTGATCAGTCAACAAAGTCTCTCCTCTCAAATGGAGATTAGTCTCCAACCATAAACTAAGTATTTTTGGTCAATCACAGAGCACAAAAAACTCAAAGGCTTCCCACCCCTGAACTCAAAAGGGGCAGGAGAGCACAAAAGGCCACTCACTCTTAAGTTACAGCAAGGTTAAGATATCATCTCAGCATTGAATACCCAAGGAAAGTCCCTGCTTTCATCTTCACTCAAGGCAAGCCTACAGCAATCTCAGTTCCTGGGGAGACAAGGCTGAACAAAGTCATAGTCAGTGTCCTCATCAAGTCACTCTCCACCTGTAGAACAGTGCCAGAACCCCTGAAAACATCAGCAAGGCCCTCTTCCAGGATTTCTGGAAACATACAACAGTAAAATCCTCCTTCAGGGCTTCTGAACCAACAGCAAGGTTCCAGGGCCTCTACAACAGCAGCACTGTCCTTCGTCAGCAGGTCAACCTGGCAAAACAACAACTCAGGCTCAATGACACTGGATACTGCTCTCCAAAAGTCCTTCTGACCCCCTCTTGGCTTAGGCCTTTCTTCTAATTCACGGCTCCTCCAACTTCAGCCCTCTCTCTTCACGTCAACACTTTTCACAAAAATAAAATCAGATCTAACCAATTGGAAAAGCATCAATTGTTTATGGCTGGGTCAAGCTAATATAATAAAAATGACAATTTTACCTAGATTAAATTACATATTTACTGCCATACCAATCAATCTACCCAAAAATTACTTTGCTGAGCTAGAAAAAAATAGTGACAAAATTCATTTGGAAGAACAAAAGGTACAGAATATCAAGGCAATTAATGAAAAGAAATGCCAGGGAACGTGGCCTAGACGTACCAGATTTTAATCTCTATTATAAAGCAGCAGTCACCAAAACTACTTGGTACTGGTTGAAGAATAGAGTAGTGTATCAATGGAACAGATTGGGCACAAATGACTCAGTAGTCAACAATTATAGTAATATACTGTTTGATAAGCCGAAAGACAACAGTTTTTGGGATAAGAACTCACTATTTGACAAAAACTGCTGAGAAAACTGGAATATAGTATCTCAGAAACTGGGCATAGACCATCGTCTAACTTCATACACCACAATCAAGTCCAAATGAGTACATGACGTAGGTATAAAGGCTGATACTGTAAATAATCTGGGGAAGGAAGAAATTGTCTACCTGTCAGATTTATGGAGGAGGGAAGACTTTATGACCAAAGAAGAGTTAGAGAGCATTATAAAATGTAAAATGGATAATCTTGATTACATTAAATTGAAAGTTTCTGTACAAACAAAGCCAATGTAACCAAGATTAAGAAGGAAGCAGGAAACTGGGAAAGAATTTTTACAACCATTGTCTCTAATAAAGGCCTCATTTCTAAAATATACAAGGAATTATGTAAAATCTATAAGAATACAAGTCATTCCCCAATTGATAAATGGTCAAAAGATATGAACAGGCAATTCTCAGAGGTAGAAATGAAAGATATCTATAAGCATATGAAAAAATGTTCTAAATCACTCTCAAGAAATGCAAATCAAAACAACTTTGAGGTACCACATCTCACCAGTCAGATTGGCTAAGATGACATAACAGGAAAATGACAAATGCTGGAGAGGATGTGGAAAAATTGGAACACTAACGCAGTGTTGGTAGAGCTGTGAACTGATACAACCATTCTGGAGGGCAATCTGGAACTATGTCCAAAGGGCTATAAATAATTGCATCATACCCTTTGAACCAGTAACACCACTTCGGGGGTTGTATCCCAAAGAGATCATAGAAGTGGGAGGAAGAACTATATGTACAAAAATATTTATTGCAGCTGTCTTTGTAGTGGCAAAAAACTGGAAAATAAGGGGATGACCATCAATTGGGGAATGGCTAAACAAGTTGTGATATATGAATGTAATGGAATACTATTGTGCTATAAGCAATGGAGATGAGATGGACTTCATATTTACCTGGAGAGGCTTATATAAATTGATGCTAAGTGAGAAGAGCAGAACCAGGAGAAATGTATACACAATCACAGACCCTCAATGGAGACATCTCTCTCCATCATGAGTCTTTTGTAGTTGTCTTATAACCGTGCATTACTGAGAATAGTTCAGTCTATCAAAGTTGGTCATCACACTTACATTGTGTCGGTACAAATTTCTCCTCGTTCTGCTCTTCTCACTCAGAATCAGTTCGTATACGCCTGTCCAGTTAAATATGAAATCCACTTGTTCCTCATTACTTATAGCACAATAGTATTCCATTACATTCATATACCACAAATCGTTTAGCCATTCCCCAATTGATGGGCAATTTCCAATTCTTTGCCACCACAAGAAGAGCTATTATAAATATTTTTTGTACATATGGGTCTTCCTCCCACTCCTAAGGTCTCCTTGGGATATAACCCTAGAAGTGGTATTGCTAGGTCAAAGGGTATGAGATTATTTATAGCCCTTTGGGCATAGTTCCAGATTGCTCTCCAGAATGGTTGAATCAGTTCACAACTCCACCAACAATGAATTAGTGTTCCAATTTTTTTGACTGGTATTCTGTGATAAAGGCTTCATTTCTAAATTATAAAGAGAATTGAGCCAAATCTACAAGAACACCTTCACTCTTACCTTCTACTTCCATAAGACATTAATTTTCAATGACTTATTCCTTTCCCTCACCCTCTAATCTGAGGACCTTGCCTCATATTTCATGGAAATAAATTAAGGCTATTTGTCAAGAACTCCACCTTAGGTCAAGATGCTGGTGTAGAAGCAGGAAAATTCATTGCCTCCCACCATAACCAGCTGAAATGCCTATAAAATATGACTCTAAATAAATTTTAGAACCCACAAAGAGAGAAACAAATATTCCACTGAAATCAGCACAGCAGGTGGACAGGAGAAGTTCATTACAGCAATCTGGGAGCAGAGCCCAGTCCTACCAGAGCCTGCAGATTCAGTCCCTGGGTGGCAGGAGCAGCAGTGGTTGCAGTGTTCTTGAGAGTGGATCACCAGCGGCTGTGGCAGTTTCCAGAATTATAAACCCAAAAATGCCAAAGACAAAATAAAAGGTCAGTGGAATTCTCCTGGATCTGGGGGTTGGGGGAGGGGATAAAGTGCAGTAAGTCTTAAGCTCCCAGGGCTAGAAGCAGCAAAAGCAGTAGCCCTGCAGGCTCCACATGACTCCTTTAGAGTTCCCAGCCTGCAGATCATAGAGGGGCCAAGTGCCCATAAAGAGACTAAGTGCTCTTGCCTTAACTTGTGTGGTTCTGGATCATGGTCTTGGGTGGTGGTCCTAAGGTTTGTGACCAGTGAGCCATAGCTGGTGGGAGCTGTAGAGACTGCACCCTCTTAATAGCTCCAGCAGCTGTGAAAACCCCAGCAATTTGGGACAAATATCTCCCCTCTGGAAGCAGAGTTCTACTGTGGCAAACAGCTCAAAAGTCAAGTAATTGACTGACAACATGAGCAAACAAAGGAAACAAAGCAAGCTCATCAGTTCAACTTTAGATTCCTTTTTGAGTGACAAAAAAAGGTCAAATCATGGAACAGGAGGAAGACAAAACAGTCAGAACCCCTGCACCAAAAGCTTCCAAGAAAAATATAAACTGGTTACAGCCCACAGAGGGGCTCAAAAGGGATTTTGAAAATCAAGTAAGAGAAGTGGAGAAAAATTGGGAAGAGAAATGAGAATGATGCAAGAAAATCATGAAAAGAGAGTCAACAACCCAACTGAAGAAAATAAAACCTTAAAAAAATAGACTAAGTCAAATGGCAAAAGAGGCCCAAAAAGCCAATGAGGAGAAGAATGCCTTAAAAAGCTGAATTTTCCAGATGGAAAAAGAATTCCAAAAACTCACTGAAGAGAACAATTCCTTCAGAATTAGATTGGAGCAAATGGAAGCTAATGATTTCATGAGAAAATAAGATACTATTAAACAAATCCAAACAAATGAATTAATAGAAGGCAATGTGAAATAGTTCATTGGAAAAAGAAAAAAAAAAAACGCACTGACCTGGAAAACAGATCTGGGAGAGGTAATTTAAAAATTACTGGACTACATAAAAGCCATGATCAGAAAAAGAACCCAGAAATCCCCATTCAAAAAATTCTCAAGGAAAATTTCCCTAATACTTTAGAACCAGAGGTCAAAATATAAATTGAAAGAATTCAAAAATCTCATCTTGAAAAAGACCCAAAAAAGAAAACTCCTAGGAATATTACAGCCAGGTTGCAGAGCTTCCAGACCAAGGAATAAATATTACAAGCAGCCAAGAAGAAACAATTTGAATATTGTGGAAACACAATCAGGATAACACAGGATCTAGTAGCTTCTACATTAAGGGATTGAAGGGCTGGGGATGTGATATTCTGGAGATTAAGGGAGCTAGGATTAAAACCAAGAACTACCTATCCAACAAAACTGAGTATAATGCTTCAGGAGAAAATATGGTAATTCAATGAGGAGTAGGACTTTCATGCATTCTTCATGGAAAAAACACACACACACATACATATTTATGTATGTGTATGTATGTACACATACATGTGTGTCTATATAGGAAGGTACATGTGTGTATGAATACATGTGTGTGTGTATATGTGTACAGATATACTTAGACAGAAGGGCACAGGATCAATTGAATAAAAGGGATGATATTTAAAAGGTGGAATTGAGAGGTAAGAGGAATACAATGAGAGGAGATGAGGAGAGACAGATTGTGGTAAATTATCTCATATAGAAGAGGCAAGGGATAACTGTTACAGTGGAGAGGAAGAAAAGGAAGGTAAAAGGGAATGGCTCGTCCTTACTCTTAATGAATTTGGCTTAGGGAGGGAATGACATGAACACTAAATTGGGTATCTTGGCCTTACAGGAAAATAGGGGAGAAGAGAGGGAGGATGATGGGGGAGAAGAGAGGGAGGATGATGGAGGTGAAGGCAGACTGGGGGGAGGGTAGTTAGAAGCACACACTTTTGTACAGGGACAGGGACAAAGTAGAGAATAGAACAAGTTGGGGGGGATAGGACAGAGGGAAATATAATCATTCTTTCACAATATATCCATTATGGAAATTTTTTTCATAACTACACATGTACAACCTATATTGAATTACTAATCTTACCAGTTAAGGGTGGAAGATGAGGGAGGAGGGTAAAGAATCAGTAATTTAATGTTTTAAAATCAAATGTTTTTTAAAAAATATTATTTTTATTATTATTTCCATGCAACTGGGAAATAAGATATACAGGCACTGGGGTATGGAGATCCATCTTGCCCTACCAGAAAGTCAGAGGAGGGATGGAGAAGGATATAGGAGAGAGAAGATTGGGGGAGGGGGCATTCAGTGGAATCACTGTTTTGGGGTGGTGGGTAGGGGAACGATGGGGGGAAAATTTGGAACTCAAAATCTTGTGGAAATGAATTATGTAAACTAAAATTAAACATGAAAGTTTATTAAAAATTAAAACTGCTTTGTCTTAAAAAAAGAACTCCCCTTTAAACATACCTTATTTCATATCACTTAAATGTCTTTTTTCATTTTGCCCTCCTTTATATCTGTCTCATGTGAAAAGGTGGTCATTCTTCTTGCTAAAGCAAGCCCCAATGTGTGTCTAAATGATTCATTTCCATCCCTACAATGTCTTGAATCTTTAATATCTCCCTTTCTACTGGCTGCCCCTTTACTGTCTACAGACACAGTTATGTCTACCTCATCCTCAAATTTGAATAAAAATAAAGATACATTTCTTACATTCCCATTAACCATCATTTTATTTTCCTGCTCTCTTTCAAAGTGAAATTTCTTAATAACATGGTCAATCATCAAGCCTTTCAGTTACTTTGTTTTCCTCCACTCTCTCAACTCTCTACCTCATTATTCAATGGGACTCTCTGCCTCCAAAGTTACAAAAATTATCCAATTGCCAAATTTAGAAACTGTGTGTGTCTCTGTGTGTGTCTCTCTGTGTGTGTCTTTCTTTGTGTTCTCAGTTCTTAGCACAGTGCTTGGTGCATAACACACACTTACAAATGCTTAATGTCTTCACTTGATTTGACATTAAGGACAGAATCAATTTTTGTAACATGAATTTCTCTTTATTGGTGAGAATTGGTGAAGAATGGTAGTTCTCTTTGTTTCTTAGAGAAGATAGGAGGAAATGGGATGAAAAATTTAGGCATAAAGGATAGAACTGATATTAAATAAGTGCTTATGCTTCAATTCCATTTTGCATTTGGATTCAGTCTAAAAGACAGTATAGAAGAGCTGCAATGATCTAAATAAGATAATATAAAATTACACTCACATATGGATATCTTGATAGACATAGATACATTGAGAATATTGACAGAAAATAAGTGCAGGAATATGAATATAGACATTATGAATGACAAGAATATGAATCACTTTGTATTTACAGAATAATAAAGCCCAGAACTCTCCTATAGACTAATACACACATACCAATTAAGTTAAAAACAAAATTCTTTTAGATTTTGTCAGTTTTAAATAAAATATATTAAATACTTTAAAAAAAAACTTAGAGTTTTATTTTGTCTTTCAGGTGAGAATTCCTTAGATTTATGCCACTACAACTTTGCTAAGACTGTTCCAATGGGAACCATTCATCATTTATGATGGCATTGTATTGCAGACAAATATAGAATTTGCTTTTGAAAGATCAGCAGAAATCATATATAATATGTGTGATTATTTTTCTACAACACACACACATATTTTGTAAGGCTTAAAAAAATAGCGTGTATGGCATTTTCTATAATATAGAATAAATG
Organism: Pseudochirops corinnae; assembly: GCA_028646515.1. NCBI lineage: Eukaryota > Metazoa > Chordata > Mammalia > Diprotodontia > Pseudocheiridae > Pseudochirops > Pseudochirops corinnae. Next base: position 100,697,022 of record CM053591.1, read on the forward strand.
CACAAATTACGTACGGTCCAATACACTATCATAAATAGTTTGTTAAAGCTAATAGAGTTATATGATTTTAGCATTAGAGACATCACTTTGTATTTGTTAAAATTATGTTTAATGGGTACATTAAGTTTGAAGGAACATTGTAGCATGACGGCCATTGAATTTGACTGGGGAAACAACAAAGAAAATGAAATTACATTTTTTAAAAATGTTTTACTGAAATTAATTAATTAATATACTCTTGGTAAGCACCTAATAGGTGCCAGGAACTCTGATAAGCTTTTAGAAAACAAAGGTAAAAGCAAGAAACAAAAATGAAAGAAATAAACAAAAAAAAAAAAGCATTAAAAGATCTCACACTGCAATGAGGAAGTGAACAAGTACAAATATAGCAATGGACAAGAAATATAAAGGGCAGATATAAGAGAGACATGGAAACACTAGTATCTTGGCAGATTATGAAAGTACTCTTTGGAAAGGAGAGGTTAAGCTAAATTTAGAAGAAAACCAGAACTTCCTGAAGGTTGAAGTGAGAAGGGAGAACTATCTAGGCATGGGTGACAGCTAAAGGCTTAAAGATAGAATATGGATAATCTTTTCTAAGAAACACCAAGCAGACCAGTATGTCTGTACCACAGTGGAAGGCATGAAATGGAATTGTGTGTAGAAGAGGCATAAAGGTGCTGAGTTAGGAAAACCCTTAAACAAAAAAACAGGATTTTATATTTGACTCAATAGTAGATATATAAGTACCATAAATGAGTGCTTTCTTTTTGTCATGATTTTTAATATTTAGACTATTCATTTTGAGTTTGTTGCATAAGTGTCTAGTAAGATGGTCTTGATTTAATTTCTGCCAGATGACTTTCCCAGCAAGAACTGTCAAAAAAAGAATTCTTTGAGGAGTCAACATGGTGGCATAGGAGCAGGAGAACTCCACAGCTCCCCACAAAACTACCTCAGACACCTATAAAATATGACTCTAAACAAATTTTAGAGCTCCAAGACCCACAAAATTACAGGAAAAACACATCTCCTGCTGAACGCAGCCCAGCAGGCAGACAGGAAGGGCTCATCATAGAGTGGTGGGAGACTAAATCTGCTGGACCTGAAACTGCAGCTTGTTCCCAGGGTGGCCAGGACAAGCCGTGGCTAGAGCACTTGGGAGAGTGGATCACTGGCAGCTGTGGTAGTTTCCAGAATTGTCAACCCATAAGGAACAAGGACAAAGTAAAAGGTCAGTGGGACTTGGCTAAATTTTGGAGAGAGAAGCAAATCTAGCCATCTGACTAAGGGCCAAGAAAGCAGCAGAAGCAGTGGCCATATAGCTGCCTACACATGGCTGCTTCAGAGCTCCCGGCCTGCAGATTGCAGGGGGCGGCAAGCAATCATTCAGAGGCTAAGTGCTCTTGCCTTAAGCTCCATGGACTGGAATTGTGGTCTCGGGTAGTGTTTCTGAGGTGTGTGACCAGTGAGCCAAAGCTGGTGGGGATAGCAGAGACAGTGGCCTCTTAATAGCTGCAGCAGCTATGAAAACCCCAGCAATTTGTGAAAAAGCTCTCCCACCGGGAAGCAGAGATGACTGTGGTTCAAAAATCAAGTTAATTTACAGGCAACATGAGCAGGCAAAGGAAGTAAACCAAGCTCAGCAATCAAACTTTATGTTTCTTTCTGTGGGGAAAAAAGGATCAAAGCATGGAGCAGAAGGAAGACACAGTCAGAACTCCCACACCAAAAGCTTCCAAGAAAAATGTAAACTAGTTACAAGCCCCAGAGGAGTTCAAGAAGGATTCTGAAAACCAAATAAGAGAAGTGAAAGAAAAATTGGGAAGTGACATGAGAGTGATATAAAAAAAATCATGAAAAGAGAGTCAACAACCTGACTGAAGAAAATAACATCTTAAAAAATAAATTAACTCAAATGGCAAAAAAAGGCCCCAAAAACCAAAGAGGAGAAGAATGCCTTAAAAAGTTGAATTTGCCAGATGGAAAAAGAATCTCAAAAGCTCACTGAAGAGAATAATTCCTTCAGAATTAGAGTGGAGCAAATGGAAGCAAATGGCTTTATAAGAAATCAAGATACTATTAAACAGATCCAAACAAATGAAAAAAAATAGAAGCCAAAGTGAAATATCTCCTTGAAAAAATCACTGACCTGAAAAATAGATCCAGGATAAACAATTTAAAAATTATTGAATGAACTGAAAGCCGTGATTGGAAAAAGAACCAAGAAATCATTCTTCAAGAAATTCGCCATCAACAGTGCCCTGATATTTTAGTACCACAGGGCAAAATAGAACTTGAAAGAATTCACTGATCACCTCTTGAAAATGATCCCCAAAAAAAAACTCCTAGGGATGTCATACCCAAGTTGTGGAGTTCCCAGATCAAGGAGAAAATATTACAAGCTGCCAAGAAGAAAAAATTTGAATACTGTGGAAACAGAGTCAGGATAATCCAAGATCTAGCAGCTTCTAGATTAAGGGATCAAAGTGCCTAGAATATGATATTCTGGAGAACAAGGAGGCTAGGATTTAAACCAAGAATCACAGACACAGTAAAACTGAATATAATGTTTCAGGAGAAAATATGGTCATTCAATGAGGTGGAGGACTTTCAAGCATTCTTGCTGAAAAAAAAAACAAAACAGAACTGAATAGAAAATTTGACATTCAAATACAAGAAGCATGAGAAGGTAAACATGAAAAAGAAATCATAAAGAACTTATCAACATTGAACTATTTACATGTCTACATGGAAAGCCAATAATTGTAACTTAATGAAACTTTTCTCAGTATGAGGATAGGTGAAGGCAATATAAATGTGTGGGTGTATATGTGTATGTCTATGTAGGAAGGTATATATATATATATATATATATATATATATATATATATATATATATATATATACACACACACACATCTATATACATATATGTGTGTGTATGTGTGTGTGTATATATATGCATACAAATACATGTCTGAATGTGTGTATATAAGTGTACATAGACAGAGGGCACTGGATCAATTGAATAGGAAGGTATGGTATTTTAAAAGGTGAAAATGAGAGGCGGAAGAGGAATAGAATGGAGGAGATGGGGAGAGACAGAATGGGGTTAATCATTTTGTATAGAAGAGGCAAGGGATAACTTTTACAATGGAGAAGAAGAATAGGAAGGCAAAAAGGAATGGGTCAAACTTACTCTCATTGAATTTGGCTTAGGGAAGGAATGACATACACTCTAAATTGGATATCTTGCCCTACAGGAGAGTAGGGGGGATGGAGATAAGAAGGGGGATGATGGAGGGGAGGGCAGGGCAGTGGGGAGGGTTGTTAGAAGTACATGTTTCTTCAAAGAGACAGGGACAAAGTAGAGAATGGAACAAGGTGGGGTGCAGGATAGGAAAGAGAGAAATATAGTCATGCTTTCACAATATATCCATTGTGGAAATGTTCTGTGTAACTACACATATACAGCATGTATTGAATTGCTTGTCTTTCCATTGGGGGTGGTTGATGATGGAGGAAGTGAAAGAATACAGAATTTAAAGTTCTATAATCAAATTTATATATGCGTGTATATATATGTGTGTGTGTGTGTGTGTGTGTGTACATATATATATATATATATATATATATATATATATATAATTATTATTTTTATTACATGCAACTGGGAATTAAGATATACATGCACTGGGGTAAAGAGATCCATCTTGCCCTACTGGAAAGTCAGAGGGGTAATGGTGGAGGACATAGGAGAGAACAGATTGGGGGGAGGGTGTATACAGTGGGAAGGCTATTTTGGGTTGGTGTATAGGGGAATTATGGGGGGAGCATTTATAACTCAAAATTTTGTGGAAATGAATGATGTAAACTAAAAAGAAACAAAAGTTAACAGTAAAGAGTTCTTTCTATATATCTTTCCAGGTTACTAGATTATAGAGTTCAGTTATTTATTATTTTTTAGTATTTAAATTACTTCGTTGTTCAAGTTTTCTATATTGTAGTAAGAAGTATCTTTTATGATTATACACACACACACACACACACACAATTTGAAGACTGGAAGTGCAATTCCATCTTCACTGATATTGATATAGGTATCAAGTGTGCTTTGGTAGGTTGCTTCCAAATATTTTATGCATGAAAAAGTTATTTTAAATGGGATATTGCCTCTCTTTTTTTTTTCCTTTTGCATTTACACAAATACTCAGTCACACTTTTGTTTATGTGTATGTGTATACATATATGTATATACATATATGTATATGTATCAGTTGAAGGATACTGATTTTTGTGAGTTTGATACAACCTGTTATTTATTGTCTAAATTATTTTTTTTCTGTTGTTGATTCCTGGAATTTTCTAAGTAATTAAAGATGTCATAAGTAAAGAGTGACAATTTCATCGGCTCTTTACAACTGTCACGTATTTAATTTCTTTATCTTGTCTTCTGCTAGTTTTTCTAAAACTGTGTCAAATAATGCCAAGGGAAGGGACATTCTTCCTTTAGTTCTTTATTTATAGCCGTTTGAATAAAATGGTAAATTTTTATTTTAGATAATTTTTAATCAGGAAAATTATCCTCTTTTGTCACTATTTTGAAGAATTTTTAACATAAATGAGTAGTGGTCTTTGGCAAAGATGTGTTCTCTGTTTATTGACAGGCTCATATGTTTCTTACTTTTAATGCAAATCATTTTGTAAAATTTATTCCTAATTATAAATCATCATTAATTTACTTGTATTAAATTAGCTTAATCATAATGAATTTTCTTGGGAAAATTTTCCTAATCATTTTGCCAGAATTTTATCTTTAGATTTTTAACTGTTGTTCATTAATGATATTGATCTATAGTTCCTTTTGTCTTTCTTCATTCTTGGTTTAGGTAATTTTCTTATTTAGTGAATCCCTTGAAAGAGTCTGGTAAATGCTGTCTTTATCAATTTTTAAAATCATATGTGTGGCTTAAAAAAAGATTAGAACAATTTGCATATAAAACAAATTAGAGTCTATCTTATCCTTACTCTTCTTTAGTAGTTCCTTTCAATTTATGATTGAATTATTCAAGTTCTATATTTGCTCCTATTTAACATTGATATTGCATGTTTTGTATGTAAGTCTCTATTATTAACTCACATTTCTTAGGTCTATAACTATTTAAAGTTATATATTTTTTTTCATTTTTCAGTTGCAATTTCTCCATTTTATTTTTCTATAATGTATTCTTTGATCCACTTGTTTTTCAATATTTTGTTACTAATTATCCATTTAATTTTTTATTCAATGTTTTGATTACTAATTTTATTACATTCTGACTGTAATATATGTTTAATATTCCTGCCTTTGAATATATCTTTGTAATTTCTATATGCTCACATGTACTCTTTTTCTAAGGTTCCATGTAATACTACAGACACTTAAATTCTTCAGTATCCCCATACAGAAAATGCCAGAAGTTTATGAATATTCCAATGACTTCTTCAGTTGCTAAGTATTTTCCCTTTTGAATGTCTTTGAATTAGATCTACCTAGTTTAGAGAGAGGAATATTAATTTAAATATATTGTAACTTGATTACTAACATTGCTCTTTTGCAATTCAGGCATTTTTATCTTTCTAAAATTTGTTGTTATATTTAATGCACATGTTTAATATCAATATTGATTTACTATGTTCCAATCACTCTTTAGCTGTTCATTTTTATTTATTTTTTTTTTTGCCAACCACTCTCAGAGACTTTGCATCCACTGCAAATTAATTTCTGGTATCTCACAAAATAATTAATTCATTTAGGATCTCTTCTTATACTAGGTTCTCTCTCATCCAGCAGTATTTTTTTTACTTTATTAGAAATTTTAATTTTCTTTATCATTCTTTCAGTCTCTATATGATTCTTCCTATTTCTTAGAAATGTAACTACTGAGGTGCTCACTTTGGAAAGAGTTGTGTGATTTGGCCAGATGAGACTCTCGACAGCCATTGAGCCCCCAGCTTTGAAAACCCAGATGTTGGTGCTTCCCTCTCTGGTAACTAACTAGGTATGTATGTAATGGTCAGACAGCTGGAAGCCTGTCTGCTGATCTGTTTCTTTGCTTGTAACTTCTGTTTGTATTATCTGAAGTTCTGGGTGTTGACTTTTCCCCCTGAACTAAGTAAATGCTATATTTTTGGTTGATTAAAATAAGATTGTTAACCCCCCCCCAAATAAAAATAAAAAAGAAAAGTGACTACTGAATTTCTCTGTGTTGAGAGCTGGAGGATTTTGATTAAATCTTTACATAAGGGGGAATTCCATTGGGAGTAGACTGTGAAGGTGTTTGCTAATTGACTGCTCTGTTTGCTGTTTCAAACTTTCTTTAATTTAATAGTTTCTCAAGCCTTTGACTGTACAATTAAGAATCCTCAAGTTCAGGGCCCAGAGCAGAGGTGTGTCACAGAATGTTGATAGCAATGATGTTATCTGTAGTACTAGCTAAAGTACTGTGGATCTTTTTCCCAACTACAGATGGATTCGAACTTTCTTTGCCCCACTAGTTGCTCTAACTACTAATCACAAAGAATTTGAAACTTGCAGTTACATGTATAGAAAATCTTTGGGTAAAAAGATGTATGTGAAATTTTGGGAATAGAAATACAATTGGGCTTAAACTTTTAAATAGAGATAGTTTGCAGTGTGAAAATTGTGTGCCAATTTCATTTAAAGACTACTCTCATTTTTATTTTACCTAGGAGGTTAAAAAAATTACAGAATAATCATTAAGTACTTCTTATTCATCCCATTCAATAGTCCTTTGGAAATAATTTCACTCATAATCTCAAAATATTGGGAAAAGTCAATGTTACCAATGTTATGTTCTCTATTCCCGCTTTCTATTGCTTCTCCTCTAAGTAGGCTTGGCTAATTATTGCTTGTAGCCAGTTATTATCAGTTTGATGAAATAATCCATTTACTCAACTTCTTGAATAATATAATATTCACAGCATTCAAATAGTTTTATTTAAATATATACTCTTGGGTTTTAAAAATTTTTTTAAATGACTGAGATTATAGTATCTCTTCTGCCAGTAACTAGCTACGTGACCCTGACATGTGTAAATTATCTGCTTAGGTTCCATTATATACAAAATATGGACCTTGGTTTAGATTATCTTTAAGGTGTTCTTAATCTCCAAAATTCTGAGATTCTATTTTTGTATACTTCTCCTTATGAACTGGTTTATGAGGGAGGTAGTTGAAAGAAGAATCCTCACTTTGAATTCTTTGGTGTTTTTCAAAATCTCTGCAACAGTCTTGCAGGTAAAAAAAAAAATGCTTATTGATATAGGCTCTCATTTCTCAGCTTTGGTCATCACACACTCTTTCCTTAATGGAAGGAGGTCAGTCTCAACTACTGAACATGAGGTATTCAACTCCAGGCTACATGTGTAACACTCCATAAGTATTCAGAACTCTTCTTTGAATGACATGTTCTAAAACAATATAGAGTATGACCATGGACCCATATATACATAACCACTGAACAGAGATATGGCATATAGGTTTTTCTCTGAGAAGATTAGAAATCAGGAAGCATATGTGTCAAAAGAATGCAAAATATCAAGGAAAACAAGTCACTGGCATTTTTGTTGGCAAATGGCATTTTTGTTGCTCTATGGGTATTAGTCTCACAAATATTTGCTTTCATTATTTCTCAGACTTTCTAAGGTCAATAGCACCAGAGGTCAACTTATTTGTGATAAAGTACTTTTCTCTCTCCTAAATATTTGAATTCTCCTAAATAATCTCTTACCTTAAAAGAAACTCATAGAGAGCTACTGGAATTTATTCTTAGGCAATTTATCCCCAGTGCCTGGTTCCTTTGTCATTGCGCATGTTACTAACATTGCTGAACAGAGTTATGCTATAAGACTAGGCAAGGTAAAACTCTGCCATCAATATATTAGAGTTTCCCCAGTAACAGAAATTTACATGGAAATTAAATGAAAAAAACCATATGAAGAAATGAAAAGAAAAAAGTGTATCCAAATTTTATTAAAACTGTTATTTCATTTCCATTAGGAGTACCCTGATTGATTTTTAAGCCCTGGGCACAGGGGATAGTGTTCATTTTCATGGTTACTGTGTGCTTACATAAATTCTCTGCATAGGAAAGTTTGATGCCTACTTGTATAATGGAAAGGTATGGCTTTTGCTTACTGAAATGAAATGCACTGAATATGTTTTCATGAAATTTTCCTCAATTCAACTAACGGTCATTTATCAAAGTGTCAATTAGCTGTTTGTGGCTGCATCTTTCAAAAACCACCCATGCACAGTAACTTCCTAATTTCTTGTTGGTACTTCACAATGATTTGTTCATTATGGTAAGTTACAGATGATTTATTTTACACAAAATACTAGAGCTAACTTTTATGAAGTAAAATCAAAGGTAAAATTCATATGTTCTCAGTGATAGATGTCAATGATAAGAATGTTCTAAATATAGAATTTCATTTTTTTGACTGTTGTCTATCCTTTGTAGTCTATGGGCAAAGTCTGAAGGAGGAAAATTTATCTGAGATTCTAGAGATATACAGATAAGGGACTTGACTTTTAGAAACATATGGATTTATTATTAAATTTATTTTTTTTCTCTTATTCAAAATATATTTAATGTAAAAATGCAAAGTAAGATTTCAAGTACAGAGTCAGGCTTTATACTATATAATTTTCATTTTTTATTATATCATTAAGTTTGTGAGTTCTGGAGAGGGAGAAGCTAAGATTACACAATTATTTTTATAGCCAGATTGCAACAAAAAAAAAAATTAGGCTAATAGTGGACACATATTGTTTTAATTAGGAGCCCCCCAAAATCCTTTTAAATTACTGCAGGGGGCGAGAGTCATGATAATAGAGAAAAGGTAGGTACTAATCTGAGCTCTCCCTTAAACTGTAATAAAGAAGTTGAACCTAAAAAAGGGCAGGAAATTTTCCAGACCAAGACAACTTATAAGGTTGGCAAGAGAGATGTGTTGCACCAGTACAGACCATGCCTTAGCAAATCAGCAGTAAACCTTGAGGACAACCAAATCAGTGGTGGTAGTGGCAGTATCTGGGCCTCTCAACCTACAACTGTAAGGAGGCCAGTCAACTAGTCAGAAGGAGAATACAGAAGGGCAGCTAGGTGGTCTAGTGGATAGGTCACAAGCCCTGAAGTCAGAAGGACCTGAAAGCATATCCAGCCTCAAACACTTACCAGCTGTGTGATCCTGGGTAAGTCACTTAATTCCAATTGTGGCAAAAAAGAAAAAAAGAGGAGAACACTGGAGTCTTTTGGCTGGCACCAGGGGCAGGACACTGTTCCATTGGCCATGCTTACATCTGGGTCACCATTTTGGGTCCTAGTTCCAGATTAAGAAGGAGCAGTAGCATACCAAAAGCTTGCAGCTGCAGTGAAGCTGGGACCCTGATCACAGTTCCAGTGAAGAAAAGAGTGATTGTGGTCACTCATAGAACAGAACCTAGTCCAGGAGAGTAGAAAACACACCTCTCTCTAGATCATACCACCTTGGAAGAACTGAAAATTTACAGGTACCCAGAATTATCTCTGAAAAAAGTAGCACAAAAAAACCCTTGCACTCTAGAAGCAGAGTCCTACTACAGCATAGAATTATATGTCAGAAATGACTGGAAAATGAGAAGACAGCTGAAAATCGATCCTGATTTTAGAAAGTTACAATGATGAAAAGGAAAATCAAAACAAACTCAGAAGAAGGTAATAAAGTCAAAACTGCTACAGCCAAAGCAAAGAAAATATGAATTGGTCTAAAGTCGAGAAAGAGCTCAAAAAGCTTAAAAAGAGCTTGATTTAAAAATTAAGTAAGAGAGCTAGAAGAAAAATTGGGAAGAGAAATGAGAATAATGCAAGAAAAACAATGAAAAAAGTGACAACAACTTGGTAAAGAAGGCACAAAAAATTCTGAAGAAAATGAATTAAAAAAAAAGAACAGCCCACAAAATTAAAAAAAATACAAAAATACAATGAAGACAAGAATTCCTTGAAAAAAAAAAAAAAGAATTGGACAACTGGTAAAAGAAGTACAAAAATTTACTGAAGAAAATAATTCCTTAAAAATTAGAATTAAGAAAGTAGAAGATAATGACTTAAGAAGATATCAAGAAACAATAAAACAAAATCAAAATAATAAAAAATAGAAGAAAATGTGAAATACTTTATTGGTAAACAGCTGATCTGGAAAATTAATATAGGAGAGATACTTTAGGAGTTATAGGACTACCTGAAATCCATGATCAAAAAAAGAGCCTAGATAACATCATTCAAGAAATTATCAAGGAAAACTACCCTAATATTACAAGCACCTTCTGAAAGAGATCTCCTGTGCAAAATTCCTTGTTACTCTCTCTAGAAAGTTGAGTTTGAGACTTTTAGGTGATAAACGCCAAACCTCTCTGCTGCTCCCCCCCCCCCAATTACCTGAACTCTCACATTTTATAGTTGTTGTTGAGCTGGCCTCACTTATGTCTGAATCTTAGTAACCTCTTTTGGGTTTTCTTGACAAAGGTACTAGAAATGCAATAACCTTAATTCCTTAATTAATGCATGTTTCTTTGAATGTAGACTAAATTCAAATTAGCGGTCCTGGCTGCCACATAACATGCTAAGAAATCTTCCCTAAATAGAAATTTCCCCAGAGAGCTTACCAGCTTACCACACTTACCAGCTGTGTGATCCTGGGTAAGTCACTTAATTCCAATTGTGGCAAAAAAGAAAAAAAGAGGAGAACACTGGAGTCTTTAGCCTAAACTAAACTAGCTAGCCTAAACGTTGTGAGAAATATGGCATAGTTACACAATGAGGCCATGATGTGGTGGAAAAGACAGACTCTGAGCAAGTCACTTAATCTCTTTTTGCCTCTGTTTCCTCAATTATAAAATTATATTAAAAACAGCACCTACCTAAAATAAAAACAGTATTAATAATAAAATTATTACACCTGACACACTACAGAAATTCGAGCTATGATAAGAATTCTCTATTAATGATATTATTTATTGGCATTATTTTAATGAAACTAAATAATATTAATAGTTGATGTGATACTTAATATTAGTAAATCCTATTTGGATTGGATTGGGTTATAGTTAATATTGGCAAAGATAAGATAAAGCAGTGTATTTCATTTTTCAAGGCTAAAGCCTATGCTTCACCAGTGTAGAAAACTGTTCAGCTGTGGTCATGATAGACTATGATAGAACAATGATTGGTCTTTGTTTTTGCACTTAATTCTGCTGTAAACATCTGCATAAAACCAGGGAAAAATTGCTAAAACATCTAGAAGACTTAGACTCCCAAGAAACATCAGAATGTTTGGTAATATCTGGATGTTTTCCAGAATTTTTCAGCTTTCCTCTGTTGTTGTATATGTTTATGGTTTCATGGAATCAAAGCAAAAGTTCTTTATGACTAATAGGGAAAAATACATTCTTGGTTGCAGAAAAAAAGCAACAGAAAAAGTTACACTAAAACTATAAACTCAGCCAAGGGATAGAGGAAGGGTATATCCATATTTGTCTTAATACATTCCTGCAGTGAATTAGTCTATCATTTCTTTTTCCTAGAATTCTGTTTCTGAAGATAAGACTCCTGGATGCCCTTTTTGAAAGCATTGGAGGGGGTTAGTATAAGAATTCACTCACAATGATTTTCTCACAAAGGAAGAACTTTCTAGGGATTAAAATAAATTCCATGAGTGCAAGTCGACTTTTTAAGACTGCCATCAAAAAAATCAGATTTCTGCAATATTTTCCAGATAGATGGAATGAAATACATTGTATATGAATAATATTTATTACCCTCCAGGAGAATAACACCATCCTAATGGAGTGAAAGCTCCTCAGAACACAAGGAAACATAGACTGGGTTTTTAACCACTGATAGGATCATACCGTCTAGTTTAGTTAGGGAACCTGTATTAATGCATAAGCAGCAGAAAAAGATGATCTAATTTATTGCATTTGGTAGAAAAAAAGCAAAATCATACTTTTGTAAATAAATAACCCAAGGATAAGTATATGAAAATATAGCGATCCTATGAAATCACTTAACAGTTTTAAGTGACTTTCTTGATTTACTGAAGCAGAGAATCAGACAAAGAGTGGCAACACTTCATCTGCTAGACTAGATAAAAATATAATTAAGAAACATTTAACCAAATAAATGAAAACAGTAAAATATAGAAGACATTACATTTCAAAATAAATTCACTATGCAACCTTTAGTTATTCTTATGTATGGATTAGTAATTCCTGTTTCTATTTAAGTTCAGCATCACTGTACTATAGAAGGGAATTGGGCTGAATCAGTGACCAGTCATTTCTACTTCTGGAACTGACATGATGCCCCATTGAACCATAATATATCCTGATCTATCTGATTTTAAAATCATAAATTCTAAATTATAAAAGGATAACAGTACACAAAATTAACAGAATAACAAAAATAATAAAATTTAAATGTCAAAAATTAAGAGCAGATAAACTGTCTCTTTGAAACTGCCATCAAGAGAGTCGTTGCCTTTTTGTGCAGAAATAGACACGATGTGACAAGATTCCAGGGTGGATTTTCATAAATAAGTTATCTAGGGATTCACACAAATGACACCAGAACAAAGGGTTGTTGTTGTTTTTTTTGGTGTTGCTTTGGTTTTGTGATACATTATTTGTGGTGACAAGTCTCTATAGGCTTTTTATACAGTTTTTCAATCACTGATCAGACTCCTTTTCTTCTCTTTAAAGCTACTAAAGCCAGCATGACAGGCTATTTCTTTCAGTTGCAATGTTTTGTGGTTAACAACAACAAGTAGGTATATCTCAAAATTTCTTTTCAAATCATGAACATGCTGCTTCCTTGTTCCTATGATGGTTTCTCATTCACTCACAAACATATAAAGGGGGAAGTATACAACATAACTGATTACTTTTTCAAAATCGTCTATTGCTTCAAAACCAAGAACTGACATGTTTTAGTTTGGAATCACTGGGCATTTTTCCCCCTCATCACAATAGCCTTTAACAAATTTTTAAAGAGACCACTTGGTATGTGCAATGCAATTAAGTCTTACTCCATTAGATGTAATCATTCCTTCCCTACCGGTATTGTGCTTAAGCCTCTCCATGGTACTTTATTAACTTCTCTGTAAATCTTCCAGAAACAAAATGGAGATAATCCAAAATCCTCTTATGTGACCATACAAGGAAAAAAAAAACTGCACAAGATTATCTATCTACATGAGTTCCATAGATTTATCAGTAATTATTTTCCTCTGCAGTCATTTCTTTACTTCTAATTCTCTTTTTCCGAGGATTCCACCCTTATATTTTAAATGAATTTGAACATGTGAGGGTAATGCATTTTTTTAAAATAAACTATTAAAATATCTCCCACTCCATTTAAAATAGAATAGATTTTTTTCTATATTGTATGTCAATCATTGTCCTTCATGATTAAGCACAGAAATACCACTGGTTGCATTGTAAATGTGTATGTGAAAATAGTTTTCTACTTTGACCAAAAACTAGCTTTGAGAACTTGGGCACATACAGATCTTGATTTCCCTGTATCACCCTGCTTAACTTCAAAAGAGAGTTGATAATGCCTGTCCTGCCTACTTCAAAGAAATATTATTAGGATAAATTGAGATAGAGTATCTGAAAGTGTTTTGAGAAGTTCAAAGCCTTATAAAAATGTTACTTTTATTTTGTAAAGAAGTAAAATAACATATGTGTAAGAAATTTCATTTGAAATAAAGACAACCAGTAAATTTAGTTTGTTTAAGAAAAAAATGATCTCTAACAAATATAATGTAAACTGATTATCTTCTCTGTTCCGGCTTTGCTTTCTTCCCTTGTAATTTCAAAGGACTGGGTCTTGTGATCTAATCCTTAAGAGATTTCAATTCTGCTACTAGCCAATATGGTTGCAACAACTATCCAACTTCCTCTCCAGAGTTTATGGCAGTTTCTGAAAAAAAAGTTATGAACCTCCGAAAGGCAACTATTATAAATAAATGCCATTTAACCTCAAATTACCTGACATGAGCCTCAGGGTTATTTATTTTGTTTAACTCAGAGTGACTTGCTATCAAATTTCCTTACAATGGTTATTTCAATCATTCTTTTCTTTCATCAGCCTTCTAACTCTACCTGCACCCTCTCTCAGCATATAAGCTACTTTTCTGAAATGTTTTTTTCTATCTTTACTCTTCAATAACTCTAAATCCATGTCTTCGCCTATCTGCTACTAATTTGCTCCAGTCTAAGGTGATGATTATGTGGTCCACCTTGTTGTCCTGGGTAACAAACACGTCCAGTTTTTCACTTATTCTCAGCTCATCTCTTTTCCTTCAATGCTTTACTCCATTCATCATTCATGATAAATCTCTTCTTCATCCTCTACTGGCTCCTGTTACCTACATACATGCTGCTCAAGTCTCTCCATAAAAAACAATACAAAATTTTATATATACATATACCTACATATATATTCATATATATATGAACACATACACAAAAATATATCCATATATATTTATGTATGTGTATATTATATGTAACACAGTTTTTGTTTCCCCTTTATAATCTCTTTATTTTATTCTATGCATTTAAAAAACAATTCTATGAAGGAGCCCATAGATTTCAAAAGAGTACCACAGAAATCCATGCAAGAATAAAGGTTAAGAAACCATTTTCTACTGACATGTATCTGGCAAATAGCCAAATTAGAGCTTGCAATTAAAATTCTAAATCAAGTATTTTTTCACAAGGCTATATTGCCTTTGCTTAAATGACTGAAAATTCTAGTTTGTTTTCATTTCAAGATATGCTCTACAATGCTTTGAAAAATAGGATAGAATCAAGGAAATATGTCTTGCTAAATGAAACAAGCATTTCAAAAGCCTTGAATGTCACCCCTATGTTAAAGGTATAACATTTACTCTGATTACAATTAGCATAGTTTCTATTGTACTTGAGCTCTGGAATATCTTTGTATAAAAAGTAATCACTATCTTCTGATTATCATTGGATTGAATTTGTCTAGTACTCTTTCTTATATGAAACCATAGATTCCTGTGGTCATTACACTGATCACATTCAACCGATGCAATAATGTGACTTTCATTTAGATGATCATACTATCTTTTATTGGGAAGTTATATGTTATAATGGAAAGTACACTGGATTTGAACTTAGAAAACTGAGGTCTGAATCTTCCTGAATCTTTTTTCAAATCATGTGACTATGGACAATTTGAATATAATTTCTTAGCATCTGTATCCTAATATGCTGGGCAGTACTTCCACATGGGGTTATCGTTTTAAGGCTCAAATGGGATTATAGATGAGAAGTTATTTTGTAATTGTGAATCACTGTATGCTTTTTAGCAATTATTATTGGCTATCAATTTTGCATTATCTATCTTTTGCATATGTCCAGCACAGCAAAATTAAATTGAAAGAAGCTTGAATACAATAATAAAGTACTAGCATGATCTGTCTTTGAATTGAGTAACTTTACTATTCAATAGGGAAGGAAATATGGCCCAGAGCTGAAATTAATGAAACTTTGGTGATGGACAAGATGTGTATATGGATAAATGGATAAGATGATGATACTATTAATCCACAGGAAAAAAAGAAAAAAAAATAGCCCCTGACCACAACAACATGGAGGTTATATTGAGCAAAAATGTTTAAAGTATGGATACAAAAATGCCTTGAGCTAGTTGAGAGAGCTCAAATTAAATATATGGAGGGGGGGAAAAAAGACATAGGAAGAGTGGGGCCAGATTAAGCACATCCTCAAAAACCAACCTGAGAAAATAATACTGGCATTTTATTCCAAAGGGGGAAAATCAAAACAGGTTAAGTATTTAGCAGATTTATTTTATTTCATTCTTTAATTATATGCTTGGATGTTGTTCCAGTTAAAAATCTATTCCACAAATAAAATATTTTAATTCCCTACTATTTTAGCATATATTAATAAAAAGACATTTGAGATCCTGAGTCTATATATTTAACAACCCCTCAAAAAAAATCATAGAAATACAGGGAGTGTGGGTGTGACTGATAAAACTGCTTGCATAGTTACTGCTAAATTGCTGTGTAATCAGGCTAAGATTGGGATTGATTATGAAAGCTCTCTTTAATGAATACAAATGTTTGCTAGGTGCTTTAAAATTCTTCTTTCTATTGTTAGGAACTCTTACCATAAAATGTTTCTTCCAGAAGCACAGCAGAATTCATCTAAACTGTATTGACAATCACATACACAGTGTTTCTGGTGAAAAGCTTTAAAATAAAGGATATTAATGCACCTTCAGATTATCTTTGAAAATAATTAACTATTAAGTTGGGAAATGTTTCTCTGTAACAACTATGTAAGATGGAGTGACCTAGGGGCAAATAGCTTACTCCAGCTTATTTATATTGTTGTATAAAAATATTAAGTTATTCCTGCAAAAAAAAATATACAGTTAATAAAGCATTTTCCCTACATGTACACAAATTTGGCCAGATGATTTCAGTACATAAGGTATGGATTCTTGACAAAGGGCATGTGGTGGTAACCCAAACTATGATTGTCTCATTCAATAATAAGCTATGACTTGGCAGGATAGAGTACTGTTTGAGCAAACAACTGTTATCCTACACTCCTGCCCCCACTACCCCCTCTTTTAGAAATGTTATGATATGATTTAAAAAAAAATCTCATTTATCTAAAATTCTGGCTCTCATTTAAGGGAAAAATCTAGCTAATTTTCCTTTGAAGATGAGACAATGGTGAGGATACAGTATCTTGTCCTAACGTTCTTTTATTATTATTATTATCAAAGACCTAACCACTTTCTCAGAAAGAGATCTCATCAGTACAGAAAGGATTCATCCTTGTAAATGATCAGACTAAGGAAAAGAAAAGTATCTTTGATTCCACTAACTAAAGTATCTCTTAAATTCCCCTTTGAAAAGAATGAGAGGGGTATCATAGTGGGAGATGTTAAAACATAATTGAATGGTTTGAGGAACATAATTCCTAAGGGTGTACTGAAAATTAATTGACTATTATTCCCGATGAGGGAAACTTTAAAAATGTTAAAAAAAAAAAAGTTGGGCAGTAAGGTGCTCTAGTGGATTAGGGCACTGGCCCTGGAGTTAGGGATCCCACCTCAGAAACTTAATAGCTATGTGACTCCAGCCAAGTCATTTAACCCCAGTGGTCACAAAACAACAACAGTGATGAAGGTGTGAAAATGTAATGTTATAAATGGTTAATCACAATTATTGCCTAGGTTGTGTAGTCCTGTTTAATGTTGATTATGGAATTTTCTTTCTCTTCTTGTAGGGAAGTAGTATAGATTTCTTTCCCTTTATATTTTCTCTTTTTCTAAAGAGAGATGTTTATACTTATGGAAGTAGTAAGTTTTTCTCTGGATGATTTGTGTCTGTTTTTTTTTCCCATAATTGAAAGAAAAATCAGGTCTATAGTGCCTAGTAAAAGGAAGCCAGAATGATTTTGTCTATATGCTGTGAAAGATTTCAGCAACCCTTTCAAATTCTTTTAGGAGGGGTTTTATTTGTTTTTCTGACTTAGAATTGCTTCCCAATTATGAAAAAAATTGTCACTGAGATTCATAAAATATGAACATTTTATAAAAAAAAAGACAAGATGAATTTGTCTTTTCAGCTTTTCAGTATATTGGAGTGAAGACTCTTAGAATTCATTCATTGATAACTTTGTCTCCGAATATGTGTGTGCCTAACACAAAGAGTATTAGTTGTTTGATTTTTTTAAATCTATATCACACACAAACGTATAATTTCTAAAGGAAAAGACAAGAAATTTTATGTTGAATGGGTTACCTCTGGATTTTAAAGCAGAAAAATGAAAGAAATAATTTCACCTCATTGTTTATAATGTACTCCCTCCTAATATCTATCTTGTAGAAACTCTAGTTTCTTTCAAAACCAGATCAGATGCTACCTCCTAGATGAGACCTCACATCAGTTATTTGGACTCATTTCTTATTTTTCCTTCAAAGTAATTTATATTATTTTATATATAATAAAGCCCATGTTTGAGGTACATTGGAATCTGGTTGTTTGACTTAAACAACTAGCACAGTTTTATCCACAAATAGAGGTATCAAGACCATGTTTTTTAGAATTTCTAAATACATACAAGTTAGGAGGACCTGAGTTCAAATCCAGCCTCTGATAAGACACTTGACACGTACTAGCTGTGTGATCCTGGGCCAAGTACAAAACCCTAACTGCCTCACCAAAAAAAAAAAAATCATACAATGCGCATAGGAGGCATCCTTTTTAGTTTGGGCTCTAAACTTTTCAACAGTGACTAGAATTAAGTTTTGCACCCCTTTTTTTTTCATTTCATGTAAGAAAGAGTAAGTCCCATAGAACAAGCCAATATAGATGATTTGCAGTTTATATTGCATAACCCTTTAGATTGCCATTTTCCCAATTCCATCCCTCTTCCTAATGTTCTTACTTTCAAGACCACTACCTAACATATTCATATGGGCTCTCAACACTTGACTTGATACTACATATCTAATAAGTTGCCAAATCTAGTAATTTCTAATTCCTTAATTTTCCTTTCATCTGTCTCTTTCTCTCTGCTCACAAAGCCATCTCTCCAGTTTAGAGCCTCATTAATTCTTTCCTCGATTATTACAATACTCTTCATAGATTTCCCTATTTCTAATCTCCTTCTCTTCCAATTCATCGTCCACACTCTTGCCAAAGTTATTTTCCCAAAGAAAAGATCTGATCATGCCATTTTCATGTTCAGTAAGCCCCCATGGTAACCTAATGTCTCGAGAATAAAATATTATCTCATATTTTTAAATTTATGTTTTTGTACTTTATAATATAAATAATTATGAGAAGAGTAGTACTTATAAATATTTATATATACATAGACTATTAAATAGGGACATCTATACATATTGAGGGTATGTGTCCATTTTTCTAAATGACAAGATTATGTGACTATAAGCATGTGAAAACAACTGGCATAGGGATAAAAGTCAAGTCTATGAGATGTCAGTATCACTCTGATGTGATCAATGTTTCATTGCTATATGACTCAACATAACTTCCTGACTGGACACTTTCTTGGGTGAGGATGAGGCAATGTGGGTTAAGCGACTTGCCCAGGGTCACATAGCTAGTAAGCATCAAGTGTCTGAGGCTGGATTTGAATTGAGGTCCTCCTGACTCCAGGGCTGGTTCTCTATCCACAGCACTATTTATCTGCCTCTACATATTTCTGAATGTATAAGAGGGGAGATGTCTTTCCTTAAACCAGTGCTAAATATTTGTTCTCTGTCATTACCAGGTAAACTTCATTTTGTTGTATGTTAAATAGTTTATAAATTTTGTCCCAATTTCAACTCTCAACTTCTTGACTAACCTTAAGAAAACATATCCCAAAGAAATATCCAATGAGAATAAAGACCATATATATGTCATTAAAATAGATTTTAAAAACAGTAATTTATACAGACTTGGTTTTAGATACTATAATGTTCAGTATGAGTAAGTACATTAGATTCCCTTAATCACATTTCATTTCAGTTCCTTAAAATGGCCACAAATAACTGAATTCTGTTCACATTAAGATTGTTGAAATAAATGAAGCAATTACTCTTTTTGATTCATTCAATGCATTTGTTCCCCTAAACTATTTTAACGTCTGAATTACATGGCCTATATGATACTCAAAGAGTCACCTTATCTGGTTAAATAGAGGAAGTTCTAGATAGAAACTACTTCCTTAATGATCTCAAACTTATTTTTTTGTTTATGTTTTTTTTTCTATTCCCCTTTGGAAATATAAACTCATGGATATTAGATAATAATCACAACTATGAAAAAGACTTTTATACAAAGTGAGTAGTTATTCTTGAAAGATTTTAGAGTAGCATTTCACCTTGTTCCAGACAATTATGGTTCAAAAAGTGCTGCTTCCTCCTTTTGAAATAATGGTACTCATGTCTCAAGACAGAAAGACTTGGAAGAAAATTAAAATTATTTATTTAATCAGATAACAGAATTATTCAGCAATTGATAGGAAGAAGCATAACATAATAAATAGAAAGTCAGCACTGTAGTTAAGAAGACCTGAATTGAAGTCTACTCTTTGATAAATAATGGTGGTGACCTCTTGGACAAGTCATTGTCTCAGTGTTCTTGGTAAATTGTTAAGAATACAAGGAATCATCATCATTATCATCTTCTTCTTCTTCATCTAGCATTTATAAAGCACCTTAAGATTTGCAAAGGACTTTATACAGATTATATCATTTGATTTTCACAACTTTATGAGGTAGTTGTCAATATTATCTCATTTTGTAGTTTAGGAAACGAAAGTTCCAATAGGTAAAATCATTTGACCAGGTTCACAAGGGCAACTGATATCTAATGCAGAATGTGAATTCAAGTCTTCATGACCCCAAGACCAGTGCTTTATTCATCAAGTCTTCATGACCCCAAGACCAGTGCTTTATTCACCGCACCAAGAAGGTGCTTATAAATCAGACAGCAGGTGTTGATCTGCATTGGTAGAGGAAATTTTCTCATCAGGATATCACTGAATCAATAAACTCAATCAGAAAATAATTCAATCAAATAAAACAAAACACCAAATTAGAGTCAAATATACATTAGTATATTTCTATTGGTACCTTATTCTTTCCAAATTAGTGTCCCTAAAATGAGATGGAGAGGAGTACAGAACACTAGCAGACAATGAAAACCCATATTTCCAATATGTACTTACAATTTTGCTATCACTAAACCAGCCTTTTCGGAAATGCAAAATTATTCATGAGAAAATTCTAAATCCCTTTAGACATACTTCTCCAAAAGTTCATGTCACTTAAGCAAAGTGATTGAGAAATCACCCAGTACTAGCTCCTACATTTCTTTGTTTATTAAATATTTTCACCTGAAGTCCATTACATAGAATAGACAGATTCATAGCAGTTATAAGTCAATTCTTTGAAACAGCCAGGAAGCTGAGATGATTAATCTGCATTCCTTAATATATTCAAAGTGTTGTGGCTACATGCAAAATATTCTTTCTGATTTTTGAATTTAATATATGCCACAACAACTTGCCAAGCACAGAGATTGAATCCTAATAGAGTAGAATTTATCAGAGTAATATAATGCTGCATTGCATTTCATAACAAGAACCTTCAAAGGATATGAACTTTAACTATAAAATATTGTGAATTTTTTTAGATTTAAACATATGTCACAAAAGATTATAGAACAAAGCAAAAGTCCTTTAAAGAGGAATTTGTAAAAATCAAGGTACAATTTTGCTTCAAGAGATTATATATCATTTCCTGATTTTCTGTATATTTTATCCTGAACACAACACAGTTTGTTAAATGCGTCTTGTATTTACTATTGTAAAAGACTAACAATTTCAAGAATCATGGACTAACAAAGAAAATACTTTTACATTTTAAATTGATGCAAATTTTCTTTTTTAAAAAAATATATACCCTTTAAATAACCATGGTCAAATAATACAGGCTAAATGTCAGCAGGAAAGAAGGGGTAAGAGGAGGAGAAGGAAAGAAGTCTGTAATAGAGTTTTAGTAATCTATACTTGCCCCTGTTTCATTCAACGTTTTAAACAATGATATGGATGAAGACAGATGTTATACATAAATTTGTAGATATCAAATTTTAGGAAAGTTATCTCTCAGACAATGACAGAATATTTTGACAAGCTGAAAGTATGGTCTAAATCTAAAAACAGAAAATATAAAAAAAAGAACAAATATAAATTTCTACCGATATACATATTTAAAACTGCATTTTGTTTATATATTTGGAAAAACTTCCTTTAGCGTTCAGTCAATAAATAATTTCTGGATGAATTAATGAGCCTTGTAAGTACAGGGTAGAAGAGATATTAATTAACAAGTTTTCATATGAAAAAGACATTTTTTCTTTTTATTTTTTTCTTTTTAAATTTTATTATAG
>CM053591.1:100719613-100741433 GCA_028646515.1 Pseudochirops corinnae
GATTCTGCGTAATTTCACATGTTCAGCCTGTATTTGATTGCTTGTCCTTCCAGTGGGGGTGGGAGGTGAGGGAGGAAGAGAAAGAATCTGGAATCTGGAGTTCTATAATCAAATGTTATGAATGTCTATGTATCTATTTATCTATCTATCTATCTATCTATCTATGCAATTATTATTATTATTATTGACTACATCCAACTGGAACTTGAGATACATAGGCACTGCGGTTGGGAGATCCATCCAGCCCTACCAAAAAGTGATATAGGAGAGAACAGACTGTGGGAGGGGGGACACACTGGGATGGCTGTTTTGGGGTGGTGGGTGGGGGAAAGAGGGGGAGAAAATATGTAACTCAAAATCTTGTGGTAATGAATGATGTAAACTATAATAAAATTAAAAAAAAATAAAAATAATGTACACTAGGTTCCCTATAGAGAGCACAATTTTAAAATATAATGTCGTTTATTTTGAATTTCCTTGGTGTTTATTCTGCTAAATATTTTCCAATTACAAATGGAATAGAAAAGATAGTGATATTTCACCACTGGCAGCCCAGCAACTCTAGAATTAACTGAACCCTAATTTCTTGAATAACTATAGAATCTATATCATCACTAAAAAGGGACCATTAATTCATTGGTTGAACACCACAAAAGAAAAGGAGCTCATAGGAAATTACCTCCTAATAAATACAATTGTTTTTGGTGCTAATCTCATTGTTAGAAAGCTTTTCCTTTCTGTGTCTTATATAGCTTCTGTCTACATTTCCTAATTCTGTCCTTTCAAATTCATTTCAACTTAATTTGGCAAACACTTAAGAACACCTTGCCTTTTATGAACTAGGTACCAAAATCAGTGCTGGAAACTAACTGAGTGATCCTTTTCAGCACTAGTGAAATTCATAGCAAATGTATCATCTTTCTTCAGCATAACAACTCTTCATATATTTGAGGACAATTATATCCTCTGATCATTTCTTCTCTAGAAGAAACATCTGCAGTAACTTCAACAATGTCCCATATGATGTGATTTCCTTTTCTAAGATGAAATAAATCCTGTTTTATTGGCTTTCACACTAGAGCAGGAAAAGTAGCAATCGTGAATAAAAGAAGCACTTTATAATTTACAAAATACTTTGCATAAGATTTCTTTTTATCATCAAACTATTCTGATATGGTATGAGCTGTGATTTATTAAAATTATGAGATACAGAATTAAAACACAAGTCTGTTTTCTAATCAGAACTCAATACTAATATGGTGTGTAAACCTGGACGCAATTTTCCAGACATGACTTGGTCAGTAAATCGATAGAGCAGAACAATAACTTCCTTATTTCTTATGTTAATACTTTTACTGGATCGTAAGATCCCATTACCATTTTGAGGGTTAACACATCACTCTGTTCATACATACTAAGCTTTCAGTCAACTAAAAAGTCACATCATTATTATAGAAACTAGGTAGCTTTCTGACAAAGTGGGCTGAGCAGGAGACTTGGAAACAGAAAGGCCTGAGTTTGAATCCTGCCTCAGATACTTAGTATGACCTTGGACAAGATACTTACCCTCTCTGTACTTGTTTCTTCATCTATAAAATGGAGATAATAAATAGAGCTAATCCCCAGGGGTGTCGTGATGCTCTAATGAGTTAACATATGTAAAACACTTTGCAAAAGTTAGAGTGTTATTACATGCTGGACATTATTACTAATGATAATGAACTCATGCATGATCAAGTCCCATCCTATCCTTGAACAGTTGATTCTTAAAGAAATAAATGCTGAACTTAACATCTAACCCTAATGAATGTCTCACTATTGGATTTGATCACCATATAAAGACCCTTAGGGACCGGAAATCTCCCCAAAGTACCATGAGCAGTCAGGTCTGCTGTAAGACTTATTTTAAAGGTGCAAATTTGTTCCACCGTGATTAACTGATATTTTAAGAACCAAATCAAACGTGACAAGATTCCTTCTAATGATCTCTTCAACAAATAAACGTCAGGGTTTGTTCAAGGTATAGTGCCACATTTATTGTACATTTTTTTCAATAGGATCTGTTGACATAGAAAGGCTGTTCCGAATTCAAAAATTCTACTCCAACTCTCATGAACTTCTTCCCATTGCCTCCCTTCTTCCTCCTCTCCCAACCATTTAAGTGTTGCTGCCCTCTCATGTTGCCTTCTCATTCTTAGCTGTGGACTTTATCAGTCCCTCCCATTATGCT
The DNA here is from genome assembly GCA_028646515.1 of Pseudochirops corinnae. NCBI lineage: Eukaryota > Metazoa > Chordata > Mammalia > Diprotodontia > Pseudocheiridae > Pseudochirops > Pseudochirops corinnae. The sequence goes on from CM053591.1 coordinate 100,721,844, forward strand.
TTTGTGCAGGCCATAACAACTCAATGTTGTGAATGTCTTTCCATTTATCTTAGTATTGTATTGTATTATGTTGTGCTGTGTTATTGTGTTGTATTGTATTGCTTAACCACCTACCATATAGAAAACATTCCTACCATTTTTATCCGTTTCTTATCTTTTTTTTTTTTTTATGTGTGTTGCTGAGATAAGTTTTTCGTGTTGTGCCTATAACACCACTTTTCTAATAAGCCCTATGGTTTTTGTTGTTAGATTTTTGTAGTGAGTTTTTGCAATACATAAGTTGGGTTATAGCAAGTATGACTTTATCACTTCAAATATAGAATGCATATTCTTATACGTTTATGTATTTATATTCCGTGTTAGTATGTTAGCTCTTTCAAGGAAGGAAATATTAGACTTTTGTCTTTGTATCCCCAGAAGTTAGCTTAGCAGAGTGTCTGGAATATAGCAGGTGCTTAATAAATGCTTCTTAATTTTCTCTCTGAGATTAGTGTCATCTTTAAATGGGATAAGTATATCATCTCTGTTCTTCATCTAAATAGGTTTCAGTCTTACATTGAAAACTGTAAAATAACAAACAAAAACACTCATTATAAGTTGATAAGCCATTCTCTGAGCTCATGATTTATTTGTCCCAATCTTCAGATACTGCTAGTTACTTGGGACTGAGGCTTTAGTAGGCAATTTATTTTTTCAAACAGGGTGCAAGGAACAGCACTTAATCTGTAGCTTCAAAATAACTTGGTTCACTGAGATGGCAATTGTCATGACTGTAAGACACTAAGCTTTGTCAGCATATTGCAAACAATCAGGTTAATGATAAATAGCTGCCATAATGGATACAAGAAAATAGTGAGCCATTCTTATCTTCTTCATGAGTGTATGTCCTTCTTCTTAGGGATCACAATTAAGCAATCCACTTATTTAATCTTGGCTTGAGGAAGTAAACATTATGAGAAACATCTGTGTGTAATGCTGTTCAATGTCACAAGTTGCCCTTGGTATATGTGTTTCCACTATTCATTTTATGAAGACATTTCACTGAGGATTTTCTCTTGAAAATATTAAAAGAGAGACAAGAGCAATACCATCTATGTGGGGAATAAGGCAATAAAAATTCATTGAATTGATAAAGTAAGGACTCAAATATTACAAGATCTTTTTTACTTGATCAAGGGTATTCATGCTAACTATTTTAAAGCTTGGAATTATATTCTCTTGATTGCCCAGAATGAAGTTGACTATATCTGGTCCTCAGGGTTCTAGGGTAATGAGGTAGCCAGGGTGGTGTTATGTGATACTATAAGCTTGGGCACCTCTTCTGATATTTTCATCCCACAGTCATCTCCTGGGAATTATTATCTCAGTTACATTTAACCAGCAAACATCAATGGACAGTGTTTCTACCCTTGGAGTTTTCTACACCATTGATATCAAATGTCCAAACTCTCAAAATGAAATAATAAAAAGTCATAAACCAATAAATATGAAATGATATGAATTTCCTCTATCATTGGTTGTGTTTATTACAGTGCCTGTCACATATTAGACTCTTTTAATTCATGCTTATCTTTATATATTCTATACTTTGCCTTTTTAAATGGTTAAAGTCTACAGATATTACCCAAAATAACTCATCTTTCTCCATTTAAACATTATTGACACCTATAGTAGTGAAACCCATTTGGAATATTCCTTGTGTAGTGTTAAGAACTCTAGAATTGGCAGGAGAGAGGATCATAATTAAAGCATCATCTCTCTGACACTTGTAGCATGATCATAGGCAAGTCACTCAAGTTCTCTGGGCCTCAGTTACATAACCTTAAAATGGGAATTAAAATCTTCAAATAAATCCTATTTTAAGCAAATATTGTTTCATGAAGTGAAAAGTAAAACAATGAAAAATAAAAATTTAAAGAAAGTTTATCAAGATATCTAAGTAAAGTCAACCTAAGGATTTTAAAAATGAAAAAGGATTAAGAATTACTAATAGAAAAAAATGGAAAAAGATGTGAAGAAACTATTTCATCAAACAATTTTCTCCATGAAGGATAATGGAATTATCCTCCTCAAATTCTAACACTATGATTTCTAAGGTGTTTATAAAGGAAGTGAAAAACAAAGACATTAAAAAGAACAAAGATAGTAAAATCAGCCAGATTGGATCAAGTATATATGGGGAATGTCTGTTCTGGAGGTGATAAAATTGTGACATTAAGAGACAAATCAATATACAAATTACCTAAAGTAAAGAAGATAGCAAAGGTGTGGAAATATCAAACTTTATTAATACAAAAAGAATAGCAAAGGAATGACAACATATTCCAAACTATATTTCTATTCTTCCATCCATACAAAATATTCATGAAGGTCATCTAGGTAAGAATTGAGGAAATCTTCCATCTGGGCATAGGGAAGAAATAGTCATTGACAAACAATATTTATCTTTGCTCCCCAGCTTTGCCACATCACAGCTGTTTAAAACATTTGAAGAATCTAAGATTCTATTATGCTTATTGCTTGTTGATTTGGGGGAAAATAACATTCAACTTGGCAGAGAAAAAAAAAAAAACAACTTTGCCTTACTGGCTCTATGGAAATAAAGTTTATGCCATCCATATGTTAAGATCCTTCAGGAATTTAGACACAACATTGTTCAAAGACTCTATGATAATAAACATTAGAAGTATAAAAGAATGAAGTGTATGCCCACTAGAAGTATTCAACAGATTGATGGGGAAGAGTTCAAATTCAGAATGAATTCTCTAGGTGAGGGTTTTATTACTCTCAAAGGAGTTTGGCCTTTCCATTTATATGTAAAAAAGAAAGAAGGAAAGAAAGAAAGAAAATCTACTATCAGAATTTCAACATGTATTTGGATGAATACACAATAGAACTTTGGAAAGGATGCTTATATGGGACACACCTCAGACAGATAAGGAATTGGTTACAGAGCTGAAAAGGAGAAGAGATATAGATTTCCTTCAGGAAATTGCAGGGGCTTTTGTTGACTTACATACTCTTATAAAAACAAAGAACCACATTTTCAGTACAACTATTTTGTCTGTATTACTATATGACTCCAAAAACATAAAAAAACACATCCTCAGAAGAAATAAAGATCAGGGTCATAGGGGGTGTGAGCAGGCTGCAACAAATGCTAATGAAGAACACCAGAGAAGAAGAAGAATAAAGGATGTCATTCAGCCATTTCATGACCAAAAATGAAAATGAATAGTTCAGATATTGAGTGGAAGGAATAGCAGATGAATAGCAAGAGTGTTCTACTGACACTCTCACTATTTTGAAATAAAGTGAGAATGACTTCTACAGCATTTTGGTTGAATCCTCTGTGACTACTTTTGAATGGATATTGTGGATGGAAACTTTCAAATCAGTAAGATCACAGTTCCATTGAAGAAATTATTTTCTTCCCAATTGCTTAGGGAAAATTTTACATGAATATGTGCCTTTCAGTATTAAAATTAACTTGACCAATGGTCATACTATGTCCCCTGTACTGAGTGTTTAAAACAGCTACAACTATGAATAAGTAAATTGCACAATTAAGTTATTGATTGGTTTTTTTGGCAGTGGCCTGTTGCAAGTTAATTAATCACTGCATTAAAGGGACACAACTGTTCATAGTGCAATTATTGTGATAGAAGCTGAACTTTTGTTATTTTTGTGAAGCTATATAAAGTTGAGACATAATCTTTTTATAAACATTATTATAAAATTATTTTCATTTGTTGATACTCATCCTGTTTGAATAGTTCATACAAATCTTGTGTGACAACCCTTTAGACACAGGGCCATCTTCAATAGACTGCTTGTTAGTCCTACTTAGCTTTAATCAAACCATAGTTAGATGTAAAAGATGTATTCAATGGTAAATTACAGAAAGGAAATATGGTATCAGTCTCCAAAGAGATTAAATTTAGCAAGATTTTTTTTCCTTCTTTTTCTCCATTTTTAAAATTTTCTTTTGTGATTTTGTTGTTGTTGTTGAGGGAAGGTAAATAGATAATTCTGAAGAAAATGAAAGGTATAATGTCCTACGATGCCAGACATTAAAAATAAGAAAGAAATTTTGAGAACCAGTGAGTGATGAAAATACACACACACACACACACACACACACACACACGCGCACACACACACACACACACACACACACACACACACACAGAAGAGAAGCTTCTAGAAGGAAAAGCCCATAATAAAACCATGCCTGGTCAAATGACCAAAGAATATTTTTTTTCTGAGGAGTCATCACATAGAATATCCAGATTAAGAAGAGATTAACTAATGTACAATCAGACAAGTCTCTACTTCATTTGTAATAGTGCCAGGTTGTTGTTTCTTCAGTTTCTCCATCTCTCTTTTCTCAAACTATGCAGGGGATGAGTATTGATTTAATCTCCATTTGTCCCAATTATAATAGAATCAGAGTATGTGGCATTTTTTTTTTTTGCTCAGAAGATTGGGAGGGAAATTAAATCCTTGCTTCTCCTGTTTCCAGAACATTGTTGGTGCCTTTATTCACCTCTTTCTTTGAAGACTGTAATTTCAAGGTAGAATAGCTAATAGGAACAGGTGCTTAGTTGGTATATGGGAATGATTGAGTACTCCTTATAAATGGTACTAGCTAATAACGTATATCACAAATAATTTACATATAAAATGCACCAAAATTTAGGCATGATATTAAGTACTCAAACAATGAGAAAAGAAAATTTTCTAAATATGTGAAGATATTTAATGAGGGAAGAATTGAGAAACTGAGTCAACTTTTCATATGTTTATTAACTAATGAGCTTATTTCCCTAAGCTTTTGTGCACTACTCTTTTATCCATCAAGTTCTATCTGTTTATTTGTTTTTTCAACTGAACTTGCAATTTCATTATGTTTGGGATTAAAAGTGAGAAACGTCTTCAATTTATAGTTTCCAAGTGTTGCTGAAATCTCCAGAGTGAGAGACAATTGCTTAATTCCAAGGCATGTGGGATCAATTGGTCAGAAGGTAGAAAGATGAGTTACATTCCATCTCACAATAGAATATAGGTGATCCAGAGAAAAGGGGCTGTCCTTCGAGTCAGAAAGGCCTCAATTCACCCAGTTCACTCAATATCAGACATTTACTAGCTAAGTGACTCTGAACAAATCACTTAACTTCTGTCTGCTTCAGTTTCTTCAACCATAAAATGAGAATATTAAAATATCGTCTACCTTTCAGGCTTGTTGTATGGAGCAAATAAATTAACATCAACAAGCATTTAGTATTTTCCTAGTACCCTGAAGTGCTTAATAAATGTTAGTTCTCTTCATTCCTCCCTATAGCCAATCATGGTTTTATCTCCAGCATAACTGATCCTTCCCTTTCTTCATTTTCCAACACTGATCCAGAGCACCACTGGTCTCACCAACTCCTCCCTAATATCTCCACATTTTCTCTTCAATTATCACAGGAAATCTCTGTGCTCCATGGCAGTAGACAGTGAGTAAGGCCAGTTGAAGGTATAGACAAGAACACTGGAGTAGAGAAATTGGAAGAAGGCTAAGTAGTACCTTGACAGATTTATATCTTAGTTGGTATGGTCAATCAAAGGATTAATCCATAAAATGATCAACAATTCATCAACAAGAATATATAAAGCACTAATTATGTGCCAAGTTTTAGAAATACCAAAAACAAAGGCAGCCTTACTCCCAATGATTTAACATTTTAATTGAGGAGACCAAATATAAAGTGAAATAAATAAAGATTCATATGGATCAGATGGAAGATAGTCATAAAGGAAAAAGGTTTGAGAGGTTGTGGGTGGGGGAGTGTTGGGAAGAATCCCTGGAAAATTATATTTGAGCTGAATCTCAAAAGAAACGAGAATGAGAGCTTAAGTTCAACATAACATGGAAACAGATTTATTCTTGCTTCTGGCTGACTTTGGGTGACCCTGAGCAAGTCACAACCTCTCAGTGCCATATATAAAACTCCAAACTCTAAGTTGCCAAGCAGATATCTGTACATTGGTAGAGAGTGCCCCTGATTAAAGTCCCTTTTACCAAAGACATTGCAAGTTCACTCCATATGTACACACAATGATTTTCTTTTCTTTTGACAATTTATGATTTTTGTTTAGAAAATAACTGAAATTTAAAAGTTCTTTAGTAGGAAGTTGGAGGTCTGCTTCTCTCTGTCTCTGTCTCTGTCTCTCCCTCTCCACTGTTCCTTCTGTTGTAATCATTATTATCCAGCTAGTCAAATTTGAATTGTAAATGTTTATGTGTACAGATACAATATGTTACAGATTCTTGTAATGAACTGAGATCATGGGTTTCTGATTGCTAATTCTGATTCACTATATCTAACCCAGAATCAAACATAGATATTATACTATTTCCCTCCTATCCATCCACTTATGACCCCATAACTCTAACTTTAAAAACACTAATCCAATCAACACTATCATTGCTGGAGAGAACCTTTCAATCAACTGTACTAGGATTCCAATAACTATCCTTGTGACTTCAGTCTTCTCAGGCCACTACTCTCCCATTTGTGTTTTCCACCTATATTAGAATATAAATTTCTTTGGCGTAGGGACTGTCTTGCTTATTTGCATTTGTAATCTCAGATCTTAGGACAACTCCTGCAACATAAGTTTGTAATAAATGCTATGAAGTCATTCATCCATGCAATGCTCAGGTGCTAAACTTAAAGTAAAAGTCCCTTTAATATTTTCCTTTCTTATTATATCAAAATAAAGTGTTTTCTATTAAAATGATCAAATCAAAGTGACAAGAATCAAGTGGTTACTAATACATTTAAATTTGTGAGCTTAAAAACTAAAAAAATTTGGATATTATGTTTTACTCTACTTTTGAAACAAGACAGCTGTCCACAACTACTCATCTACTTAAAATATATAGGAATAGTAATTAATTACTTGACTTTTACATAAAATGATTACCTTAGATAGCTTATTTGTAACGTGATTTTTCTTAAAGCACTATGATAGAGGTGACATTAAATCTTGGACCCTAAAGTAAAGTTATCAGCACTGCAAAGAAAAATGAACCATTTATAGTACATTAATGGTAGCATTGATCATATTATCTTTTAGTTTATTGAGTATCATCATTCTCTGACAACTTCATCCCCAGTGTATTTCTTTTTTCTTCGTTTTTACTTTAAAGCAATAATTATTTTCTATAAACTTCTACATAGGTCTTCAAGGGAAGCATTCACAAGGCTATAGTGGACAAAAATCTGATGCCGTCTGTTTCCTGAGTGAGTTTCTTAAGAAATCCTGACCTGTTATACCAGGAATTTTTTTTTTTCAGTCTTCTGACCTTTACAGGACCTACTCTTTTGAAGTGCTCCATAGTTATAGCATTATGTTTGCACCAGGGGAAACTATACTGTAGTTGAGGTCATTTAACTGGACTCTGTTAAAAATCCTTTAAGAGACTATCTTCACTGAGTTATAGTTATTTCACTAGTTCGGACAGAACTTTTCTGTGGCTAATCTAAGCTAAGAGATTTTTCAAAGTTTTGTAGAAACAGAATTTCAAGCTGAAAAAAAAAAAAACAACTTTGAATATGCCCTGCCCTATTTGGGGACATTAGAAGGACATGGTACGGTCTCAGTAGAGAATTTCTTCCATACAAACTGTGTTCAGTTCACGATCAGAAAACTAGTATGTGAAGAAAAGGAACATTAAAGCTAGATTGACATACAAAAGAGCACATTAAGAGATACAGAACTGATCTTGTGGAAAAGAATAAGTCTCAGTGGTCTAAGTCCCACCTCTGACATATATTAGTTGGGTGAGTTGAGACGTACTTAAATTAATTACGTCACAGTTTTGGGCCCCAAACAAAAATGTTTACTTCAAAATACAATATTTTTCAATCATTTATGGATCTTAGAGAGTTAGTATTTTTAAGGGAGAACAAAGTGTCTCACTGGGGGAAAAATATAAGATTGCTTTGCTTTGTTTCATCTTGAATTTGCTGAGTAAAATGAAAGCAATTTGTATATTTTTTTGGCCAATGCCTTTTGAATATGTATGAATTTAGATATGCATTGGTATAGCTAGGCAACTAATGTGAATGCCAGTTACCACCTTTTAAGTCAGGAGTTTTCTCTCATTCACGCCCCAAATCTCTTATATTTGAAGCATTCCTCCCCTACCCTCCTGTATTGTAAACTTTCTGTTCTTCAAAAGTAGATTCTAACACTCAGAGTTGGGATAAGGATGAAGAGATCATTTTTCACTATCTATAGATTGCTTCTTCTGAATATGTTTTCTCAAACATTTCATAGCTTAAGATCTTCTAATTTACTCCCTTCTGGGATGCTAAACAAAAAACAAAACAAAACAAAACAAAACCGAAGAACTAGGAACTATGTGGGTCACCACAAAATCTCAATGATCATAAAATTTGACCAAGAAGGACACTTAAGGGACATCAAGTTACCTAATGACAGTATAGGTTTAGACTAGCTAGAATAGAACTTAAATACCATAAACTTCATTCTGCAGATAAGGAAACTAAGGTCTAAAGAGATGACATGTTTTGTCAAGGGCCAAAGAGGTAGTAAATGGAAGACCTGGGATTTGAACTCGGGTTCTTTGACTCCAAGCATGTAATCATTCCAGTATGGTACATTTAATGTCAGTAGCTCAACTGGGTCATATGACTTTCAACATAATTGCAAAAGATGGTTAATAGTTTTCAGTATTTCATTGACCATCACTGACACTGCAAAACGTAAGAAAATAAAGAAATGGAATGGAGATTATCCATATCCTCTTCTTGGAAGAAGATTGAGATTTATGGCATCCCTCCCCACTTCATGTGTCAGACTGAAAATAAAGGGGGAAAAGTGCTTAATCTAAAAACTAAGCAAGATGCAATCCAATCTTGACTCAATTTTGGATGGCTTCCAACTTCAATTCATCAGAGGTTTAATCAGATGTGGTTGTCATACTGTGAATATTCACAAAGGTGTTTTGATTTTCTCAGTTGTAAAATTAAATGGATGTATATGGAAGAAAAAAATAAAATGAAAAAAAAATAAAATAAATCTGCTTATGTATTTGGTCACCCTTTCTCCAAATCAGAATGCATCCTTTGATATGAAAAACATTGCTCTTCATGACTGTTTTCTATGGGTCTTTCCTTTTGCATTTAGTCAAGAAATAATGATAGAATAACTCTGCTTGTAGATAGGAAGAGACAACCATGACTAACTACAATTCAGGAATAAGCAGCTGCATTTACTCCCCTTTGAATATACATAGAGCATGCTAGAAAATGCAGTTGCTCCAGTCTGTTAACATGTCTATCTTTTGCTTCATTTTGAATGTTATCCCATGTATGCTAGCATGGGAAATTTAAGTCTATAGAGAAACACTGACCTCTTAGATATTTGGGGAAATTAGATCTGAACCTGCTACTATAAAATGTTTCATGGCTTTGATTAGATACATGTGCCTCAGCAGGGGTCAATAATGTTCCTTTCTATCTTTGTAGCACAGTGTGGGTTTGATAGATCACAGTATAATAGCAATGTATCATTTTTCAGCTTTTATCATTTTCCTGGTATGTATTTTTTTATTGTACAATACACCAAGCATAGTCTAGATTCGTTCTCCCAAACCATTTTCAATTTTCTAGTTTTTTTCATCTGCTGTAAGATAATCCTACACACGCTTCTGTCTATGTCAACCATGCTAAAATTTTGAATTATGCTACTGCTACTGCCACAAATTTGAATTCTAAAAGAGGGATTAATACTAAGGGTGATCACTCAAATACAGTGGCAATTCCTACTCTTTAGCAATTTAAAAGTCTGAGCCTAAAAAAAATACCCATGTTTTAATTCTGTCTCTATATTCACCATATCATGGAGCTGGACTTATATTTTCCAAATGAACAGCAGACACATATCTGCAATACATTGGTCAGTCGTTTATGAATTCTTAATAAGAAAAAAGTATAAAATATCCTTAAGTCCTATGTGGTTGACTTCTACAATAATGATATCAGAGAATTTCCATATCATAATTAACATCAATTAGGCTGCTGGATATGTTAAATGTGAGGTCTTTTTTCAGGGACCAAAGAATAAAAATGCTACTAGCAATCAGTCAATCATCAACAAACATTTAACAGTTGCTAAATATTAATTAAACAAGAGAAAGTTACAGCAAATGTAAAAATGTCTCAAATATCTTCCTTGGAGGAATAAATGAAGGAGTTTACAGAGTTTCTAAATTTAAGAAGAAATATCATTTATAAAACATCTGTTGCATCTCATATTGTTGGGCTCTTGAAAAATATTTACCATAAACAAACAAAAATTTCCTTAATAAATATTGTGTCTGTCATATTCAATATTTGTTTGCAGACCATGATATGGTAGAGAAAATTTGTATCTTGGTAAAAAAAAATGACATTTAAATTAAAACAAAATCGATTTTAATAATTCATTACTTTTAAAGAGGTTTGAACTAATGACCCTTGATGTTTAGAATTTTCTTCCTTCCTCACCTTTACCTCTTATGATTTCTGGCTTCTTTCAGTTCTAGCTACAAATAATAACATCTTTCTTGATCTTAACAAAGACTATTCTCTCTATGGTTATCTTTAATTTGCACTCTGTATATTGTTCACATACTGGTTATTTTCAGGTTTGTCTTCCCCATTAAAATGTAAATAGTTGAAGAAAATGATTCCTGTTATAATTTGTAGCTCATGGGTTTACATTGTGCCTGCAACATAATAAATTATTAATAAATTACAGTAGTTGATTTATTTCTTGATAAGATGGAGGATAAAAATTTGTTTTTTGTATCATTGATATGGAGATTTATGGGAGCTCAGAGACCATCTAGCGTGTATATTATTGGTCTAATTATTTGTAGAAAAGATGATAGTATATCGGCACAACTGACAATATTTCACAACTAATTAAAAAGATAGTAAAGATTCCTAAAACAAATGTTTTGCTTTACTAATAATAGAGGTCAAACCAAATTTGTATTTACAAATACCATTTCCAATATACTAGATGAAAAATGTGAAGTGGAAGAAAAATGAAGATAGGAAGAAGTATTAGAGTCGATCGAAGAAGGGATGATAATTTTGAGATAATGTAGGGATCAGGTATTAAGATATCTGAAAAACCAGAAGACATAAAATGCATGAAAAATCACAGAAATTACTATTTATAAAACAAAAAATCTGAAAATTCTGAGTAACTGCCAGCTCATATGGCTATTTTTACATTCCTGGAGACTTTTTTATGAGAATAATCTACATACTCACCTCACCAAGAATATGCTTAAGAAATTTTGATAAGGGAATCATATTCATATTCTATAGTAGAAATATTTAAAGTCACCCAATTGACTGAAAAGTGTAGAGAACATGTGTTTTTACTGTATTCATTGTTCTATACATGAAAAATGCAAATAATTCACTAAAGCAAAATGCTTCCTCAAAGACTTTTCTCTAATAGTGTGTCTCCCATGTATTTTTTTTTAAAAGGGCAATACTCTTTGAAACATACACAACTAAAGATATCTTCATCCTATTACTATGGTATTAGTCATATGAATAGAGATACAAAACAGAAAAACGTATGTTTCACAAAGATGCATGCTACAATCATGGAAACTGCTCAAATAAAAGGCAAAAATTAGAGTTAAGTTTTCTGGAAGCACAACTGAACTAGGGAAAATATTATCAAACTGAGTCCCACGACATAGAGATTGTACAAGTGTTTTTTCTAAGATTCTCTTCTTAGGGGTGAGGTGGAGATGAAGTACAGAGCCAAAAAAGCAGAGTAAAGAAAGCACTCAGTATTGTTCTACCAATGTTAACTTTAAAACAGCACTATAGTAATGCCTCAAACCAAATTATGGATTGGGAGAACCCCGCACCTCCCCCCAAAATAGGTTATTGTGAGACATTTTTTCCAGCCTAAGACTATTTAGAAGGTCATAATAAGAGATCTGTAATAGACAGGGGAGATTTTCTCAGAGACAAGGTAGATACAAAATTAGTGGCAAAACTTGGTGGTGATGACAGCAGCAGCAGTAATTTTAGGGAGTCTCATGCAAGAGATGGCAAGGGGGCCTGGCAACTAGTCAAAAAGCACCAGACACCTTACTGGATGATGTTTGGCGAACTCCATTGCCTATGATCACTTGTAGATCACTGTTCAAGGATGAAGAAAACTTTTGTTCATGAGAGAGCAGGGCCGCTATGGAGAAGCATATCTTGCTATTACAAGGAAGCATGGACCTTGGAGAGCAGAACTGATTGCTATCTCAAGGGAGAAGGCACCTTGAAAAGTAGTGTTTCTCTCCATCTAAATGGGGTTAGATACCATTACAGGTAAGAACCAGAGAGTATACAAGGAGAGCAATAACCACACTTCTCTTTGGTTGAATAATAACATAAAATTACAAGTCCAGAAACAGGCTGGAAAAATGAATAAATAAGCAAAAAAAAATACCATGGTGATGTGAAAGCTCAAGACACAAATTCAGAAGAAGACAATGATGTCAAAACAACTGAAAAACAAAGTTTCATTTTTTTAAAAAGATTTCCCATTGTTTATTTTTTTTCTGATGAAGTCCTCATTTCTTATTGTATTTTCTTCTGGGGGTTTTTAAAAGTTAATCTCTTATTTATTTTTAGTTTTCAACATTCATTTCCACAATATTTTGAGTTACAAAAATTTTCCCCATCTTTCCCCTACCCCACACCACAAGATAGTGAGCCTATTGAATACCCTTACCATAATTTGCTCTCTCTTATATTCTCCTCTATACACCCCAAACTATCTAGTAGGGCAAGATGGATTTCTATACCCCAATGCCTGTATATCTTATTTCCAAGTTCCATGTAAAAACAATTTTTTAACATGTTTTAAAACTTTGATTTCCAGATTCTTTCCCTTCTTCCCTCCTAATCCTCCCCCACTGGGAAGGCAAGAAATTCAATACAGGTTGTACACGTGTGATTTCACAAAATGTTTTTATGGTAGTTATATTGTGAAAAACTAACTATATTTCCCTCTATCCTATCCCATGTCCCCATTGTTCTATTTTCTACTTTGACCCTGCCCCTTTTCAAAAGTGTTTGCTTCTAACTACCCTCTCCCATAATCTGCCCTCCATTCTATCATGCCCCCTCTTATTCTCTTCCCCCTTAATTTCCTGTAGGGTCAGATATCCAATTGAGTGTGCATGTTATTCCCTCCTTAAGCCAAATTTAATGAAAGTAAGGTTGACTCATTCCCTTTAACCTTTCTGCTCTTCCCCTCCATTGTAACAGTTTTCTCTTTTGTGTAAGATAATTTACTCTATTCTGTCTCTCCCTTTCTCCTTTTCCCACTATATTTCTCTCTCACCTCTTAATTTTTTTAGATATCATTCCTTCCTATTCAACTAGATCCTGTGCCCTCGTCTATGTATGCATGTACACACATATACACACACTCACATATGTATTTACACACACATAGACCCTCTTATACGCACATATATATTCCCTTCAATTATCCTCATACTGAGAAAATCTCATGAGTTAAATTTATCATTTTTCCACGTAAGAATATAAACAATTCAACTATAATAAATTCCTTATGATTTCTTTTTCCTGTTTACCTTCTCATGCTTCTCTTGCTTCTTGTATTTGAAAGTCAAATTATCTGTTCAGCTCCATTTTTTTTTTTCATCAAGAATACTTGAAAGTACTCTATTTCATTGAATAACCATATTTTTCTCCCTGAAGCATTATACTCATTTTTGTTGGGTAGGTGATTCTTGGTTTTAATTATAGCTCCTTTGACCCCTGGAATATCATGTTCCAAGCCCTTCTATACCTTAATGTAGAAGCTGCTAGATCTTGTGCTATCCTGATTGTGTTTCCACGATACTCAAATTATTTCTTTCTGACAGCTTGTAATATTTTCTCCCTGATCTGAGAACTCTGGAATTTAACTGTTATATTCCTAGGAGTTTTCTTTTTTGGGATCTTTTTTCAAGAGACGATCAGTGAATTCTTTCAATTTCTATTTTGCCCTCTGGGTAATTTTCCTTGAGAATTTCTTGAAGGATTATTTCTAGGCTCTTTTTTTGCTCATGGCTTTCAGGTAGTCCAATAATTTTTAAATGATCTCTCCTGGATCTATTATCCAAATCAGTGGCTTTTCCAATGGGATATTTCACATTGCCTTCTCTGTTTTCATTTGTTTGGATCAGTTTTATAGTATCTTGATTTCTCATAAAGTCATTAGCTTCCATTTGCTCCAATCTAATTTTGAAGGAATTATTCTCTTCAGTGAGCTTTTGAAATTCTTTTTCCATCTGGCAAATTTGTCTTTTTAAGGCATTCTCTTCATTGGCTTTTTGGGTCTCTTTTGCCATTTGGATTAGTCTATTTTTAAGGTGTTATTTTCTTCAGTATTTTTTGGGGTCTCCTTTACCAACCTGATGATTCGCTTTTCATAATTTTCTTCCATCATTCTCATTTCTCTTCCCAATTTTGTCTCCACTTCTCTTACTTGATTTTCAAAATCCTTTTTGAGCTCCTCCATCACCTGTGATCAGTTCATATTTTTCTTGGAAGCTTTTGATGCAGGAGATTTGACTTTGTTGTCTTCTTCTGGTTCCATGTTTTGAAACTTTGGGTCCCCCAAAAAAAGGATTCAATGGTCTGATTGTGCTTCCTCTGCTTGCTCATCTTGCCAGCCAATTACTTGGCTTTTGAGCTCTTTGCCACAATAGCATTCTTCTTCCACAGTGGAGAGAGCTGTGTCCCAAATAGCTGGGGTTTTCACAAATGTTGTCAGAGCTCTAAGAAGGGCACCCTATCTGCAGCCCCCACAAGGTCTGGCACACTTTCTAACCTCAGGATTACCACCTAAGACTGTGATCCAGATCCAAGAAGATCAAAGCAAGACCAATTATCCTCTGAATGGTCAATTAGTCCTCCTATGATCTGCAGACCAGGAGCCCTGGAGGCAGTTTCACAGCAGCAACTGTAGCCTCACAGCTGCCCACCTCTTGCTGCAGGGCCGGAACCAGACTGAGCTCTTCTGTCACCCAGTTCCAACAGATCCATACTGACCTTTTGCTTTCTCTTTGGTGTTTATAAGTTGAGAAGTCTGGAAACTGCCCCAGCTGACAGTGATTCACTCTCCTGAAGTCCACTCTGGCTGGTCTGGGCTGCTGGTTGGCAGCTGCGCTACATCTGATGATCCTGTGCATCTCACGAGGGACTGCTCAGCCCCCAGCCTGGTCCAATAGACCCTTCCTGTTGGCCTGCCACGTTGTCTTCAGGAGGAGATTTATTTCTCTCTGTCACTTTGTGGGTTCTGTAGCTCTAAAATTTGTTTAGAGTTGTATTTTACAGGTTTTAGAGGTCTTTGGCGTAGGAGATTAAGCAAGTTCCTGCTTTTACTCCACCATCTTGGCTCTGCCCTTGACAAATAAAGTTTCAAAGAAAAATAAAACTTAATTGGAAACAAACTAAATAAGAATTCCTGGAAGAGCTAAAATATCATTTTCAGAATCTATTTTTCTACTCTAAATCTTCATTTGGAAAAAAAATAATCAACTTTAAGATATCTATCTATCTATCTATCTATCTATCTATGTATCATTCCCTCATGTGTACCCTTCCAAAGGAAGACAAAACAATAATTCCTCATGTATGCTTCTTTCATAAACATACCTTACAAAAATCAGCAACTATGTCATATTAGAAATATCAGTTGTTTTATCTAACTGAATTGCAAACTTTGGACTAACCTTAAGCCCAGTAATGAGCTGCTAGATCTGGCCATTACTAATATCAGAAATTCTTTTGGAAACAGTATCATTTGATAAAGAAATTTTAAAAATTTCATCCCCATACTTTTTCTCTTGAACTCTTTCTGACATTTTAATAAAAGTAGGTAGTATGAAAGCTTCTCCTATTACATAGAGCTTTTTAATTTTTATAATTAAATTGGAAGTTTTGTAAGCTGGAAGTAAATACTTTTCATTGACAGTAGCAAATTTCTCAAAACATTGTTTTTCTTTCTTGGAAGATTTTAAAAGTCATTCAAAATATTGCTTTGGTTTATTGCACTATTCTTCATGGTTGGTATTAAAATGTTTTAGTTTGGCTTGTTTCATGCTCTCTGCAGCCAAAACTTCAATACAAATTAAGTAAAGTGTTTTTTCCCCACACCATCATCATTATTAGAAGTAAATCAGTATTGAAAAAAAATATTTGACATATTTTGTTTTTCTCATTAATTTAGGTGTATTACAACCTGGTAGCAATGACTGCCACATTGTTGTTCATATTTTTACCTCTTTTGTCTACGTATAGCCACTTATCCATAACCAAAAAATATTTTTGTCTTAAAATATAAATACTACTCATTTATCAAATAAATACCACCTTCAGTTTATAAAATTATATTTGTTTGTGCTTAAAAATTGCTGTTCACAGTTATATACATATACCACAGTGATGATGATGAAATATTATTAAAGGGCTTTTGTCTTTACTTGTAGCAATTAAACACATGTTTCTGTAAAAGGAGATAGCAATGTTATTTTTTTTTATTTCTATATGTTCTTTTTTTTTCCTTTATAAATGTATGTTTAGTTTTCTTTTTTTTTTTTTGCTTTTCCTTTTTGGAGGGGCAGGGTAGGCCAATTGGGGTTAAGTGACTTGCCCAAGGTCACACAGCTAGGGGGTATGTGTGTGTGTGTGTGTGTGTGTGTGAAGTGTCTGAGGTTTGATTTGAATTCAGGTCCTCCTGATTCCAGGGCCAGTGTTCTATTCACTGTGCCACCTAGCCACCCCAGAGATAGCAATTTTAAAGATCAAAAATTCTAACACAATACAATCCAAAGATATACTAATTTGATACTTACATGCTGAGCAATGATGGCAGGAAAATATTTAAAGACTTTGTTTAGTGTAATTAAATTATTATGTTTCTTGTAAGAGCAGAAAATTTTGTATGTATAATAAAAACACTGTAATTCATAACATACCATAGTCTCTAATCTGGGTTGAGATGATTCTGGCTGCTTTCTTTGGTGGTGTGTGGTGTGTTGGCATGCACAGTACAAAGAACTCATGTTGTGTGTTCAGAACCAAGGTTGCACTGAAGTCGCAAGATGTAACACAGACATTTAGCCATTTCTTGGTCAATGGACTTCTACTTTTTCTTTTTCTTATTTGTTTTTGTGTTCTCTTCTTTGCTTTTGTTTTACAAAGCAAGGATTTTCTCAATCTCTTTGTGTATCAAATATGGAATGAGAGAATATTTCTTTCATTTAGTGTTAGATTAGGAGCATAGAGAAGGAGGGAAGGGTAGGCTTAAACAACAAATCTTCAGGAGTAAATTTAGTTCCAAATGGTCTTTTTTTTCATCTAATGCTAAGGAATGGTGAAGTTCTTTCAGCTGACAACTCTGCTGTACTTGTGATGAATGTCTTCTATTCTACTGGAAGTCAATTATATTCAGGATTTTATTTTATTTTCTCATATTACATGCAAAAATAACTTTTAACATTCATTTTTAAAACTTTAGAGCTCCAAATTCTCCACCTTCTTTCCTCTCCACCCCTACCTCTCATTAAGAAGGCAAAGAATTTGATATGGGTTATGTGTGTGTAGTCAGTACAGAATATTTCCGTAATAGTGATGCTATAAAAGAATATTTAGATTAAAAAAAAAAACAAGAAAAGTAAAGCAAGTAAAAATTATATGTTTCAGTCAGTATTCAGGTACCATCAGTCACCCCTTCAACTCCTCCTCTGGGGATGGACAGCATTTTTCATCATAATTCCTTCAGAGTTGTCTTGAATAATTCTATTCCTAAAAATGGCTAAGTCATTCACAGTTAATCATCTTATAATGCTGCTGTCTACTTTGCACACAGTAAATTTTATTTTGAATTAGAGCTCATGTAAATCTTTCTAGTCCCCCACCCCCATCCCCCGGGAGCATCCTGCTCATGATTTCTCATAGTATTTCATCCAAATCATATACCACAACTTGTTCAGTCATTCCCTACTGATGAGCATCCCCTCAATTGCCAATTCTTTTCCACCAGGAAAGAGCTACTATAAATATTTTTATACACATATGCCCTTTGCCTTTTTAGGTTTTACCTCTTTTGGGATACAGACCTAATAGTGGTATTGCTAGGTTAAAGAGTATGCATAGTTTTATAGCCCTTTGCACATAGTTCCAAATTATTCTGCAGAATAGTTGAATCAGTTCACAACTCCACCAACAGTACATTAATTTCTCATTTTTCTCACATTCCCTTTAACAGTGGCCATTTTCCCGTTCTGTCCTAATAGTCACTCTATTAGCTATGAAGCAGTACCTCTGAATTGTTTTAGTTTGCCTTTCTCCAATAAATAGTGAATTGGAGCATTTTTTTCCATGGCAACAGATAGATTTGATTACTTCCATCTGAAAACTGTTCATATCTTTTAATCAATTATCAATTGAGGATGCTTATTTTTACATTTTTGACTCAGTTATCTCTAAGTTTAAAAAATGAGGCCTTTATTATCCTCATTTTCTTTTCTAATTGTTCATCTACCTTTCTTACTTGATTTTCAAAGTCCTTTTTGAGCTCTTCTTGGTCCTGAAGACAAATTCATATTCTTGAAGGCTTTGGATGTGGGAACCTTGTCTTTGTTATCTTCTGAGTGTCTGTTTTGATATTCCTTGTCACCATAGTAACTTTCTGTGACCAGAATTTTCTCTACTGTTTGATCATTTTTCTTGCCTATTACTTGACTTTTAACTCTTTGTTAAAGTAGGGCTATTCTTCCAGGATGGAGGGTATACTGTCCCAACCTTCAATGGATTTGTGCAGCTATTTTCAGGGACACTTAAAGGAATCTGTAAGTTTTCAGTTCTTTGATGGTGGTTTGTTTTAAGAAGAGGTGTTTATGGAATGTGCTATAATCTGTGGGTGATCACAAGTACTCTTTTCTGCCCTAAAACTGTGAGAGAGAGTCTGCAAGGATACTGGGAATTGAAGATCTTCTATGCCCCTTGAGCTTGCTGACATAGCAGGAAGCGGTGGAGCAAGAGAACGCGGGAACCAAGCTAGTCTCCGTGCAGTGCTGACTGGAAGCTGCATCAGAGGCAGTGGCTGCGGTTGCGAACTCCTTTTGCTTTGAGCAGGGCAGAATCTCTGCTAAGGACTCCTGCTGAGGACTGCCTGGGGCAGCAACTGCCAGGGGCCAGAGCTGCTGGGACCAAGTTGCCTGGACGCTGAGCAGTTGCGTGCGTGAGGAGAGGAGGATTTTTGCCTGAGGTAGCCTTTCCTGTTTGAAGGCTTGAGGATGTGGGTGTTTACTACTTTGACCACATGTGCCAACTTCATCACTACTGGGTTGGCTTTGACTTTCTGGTTTTGGGACTCAGTTTTCTGGTATTTAAATGAATGCACTATCTATATTTCTTATGTAGAGAGCCTGTTCCATTTTGTGATTAATAACTATATCAGCATATTTATAGTTAC
>CM053591.1:100741533-100755376 GCA_028646515.1 Pseudochirops corinnae
GAGTCTCCCCTGGCTGCATCCTCTGTTGTACTAATGCTGCTTCTCACCTTCAGACTGCCACCCAGGACTGCAACCTGGATCTGAGTACTGGCCAAACAACAGTCCTGCCTCAATGCTCACAAAGAGACCCCTGCAATCTCCTGACCAGTTGTTAGAGCCACTTACCATTTGTGGGTTGAGAGCTCTGGAAGCAGCCACTGAAACCACTGATTCAGTGACTTCCAAAGCTTGTTCTTGGTTTCCTGGTGCTGGGACTGTGCTACACAGCCTCTGCTTGACTGTGCTCCACTCTTATCCTTGTGCAGCTAATCTTGGGCTGTACAATTGCTTCACTTCATCTTTTTGGGGGGTTTGCTGTTCTACAATTTGTTTAGAGTCATCATATGAAGGTGTTTGGAGTGGTTTGGGCAGGAGTTTAGGCAAGTCCTTCCCTTTACTCTGCCATCTTTTTTCCACCTCTGGAAGTCTTTTGGAGAATCACAAACACTAGTCTCCCAGAGGGATGTGGCACAAAAAATGACAAGGAAAAAAGACAAAATTACTAAAAGCAAGGTGGCTATAGTGGCTAAACAAAATGAATTTAATTTTTAAAAGGCCAAAGAACAGAAAAAGATTGCATTTGTTGGCTTGAATGTGTTTCAGCTCAGCTGAAGATTTAAGATGCTGAACTTTAATAGATGTTACTATTCGGAAGTGGGAGTACACAGGAATAGAACAAGTAATGTGATCAAGTTCCAAGTTTCATAATAAAAACAGTTAAATGTTAAAGCTCTAATAATTATAATCCTTGCTTTCATATTTGCTATTTGGTAATCTAAAAGTCTTAAGTAAGCCAAATCAAATATGTGAAGCTTTTGCCATATAGGAAAAGCTAATCAATTCTTTAAGATGTTGCTCAATTTGTAACTTGAGTTTCTCATATAGATTTGAATGTTGTTCATTCAAATGTACCCTCATAAATCTTAGTTCATAATATATTTTGACCATCAGAAATTTTAACTAGGGGCTTCTGGAATTCCTTGCCTTCTGCTATTAAAAAATCAGTTACTGAATGGAAGTAGGGAATAGGAATATAAAGTAATTAAAGATAAAGTGGTTGAAGCTAAAAGCATCTTAATGTCTAGTCCTACTTGATAGAGTTTAGTCTTACTGACCTTCAGTAATTCTGCAACATTACCTTCTGGGATTGTTCTACTTCAAAGTATCATCTTAATGAAGCGGTTATTAACTACAGTTGCTTAGGTCAAGCATCACTCAGTGGAGAACTACTTAAGAGTAACTACAATGCCTGATTGTAGGTCATTAAAAAGTTGACCTATTAATTGAGAAAACTGCTGATGATTTTCATCATGTGTTATATGACAAGGGACAGTGAGAATGACAGAGGTTAAAAATATGGCTTGTAATAGAGGTTTAATGGAGATCACTGATTCTACATTATTATTTTATTTTATATAACCGTTATTTGTGTTGTCACATTCCTACTTGTCTGTAAGGTTCATGAGGACAGGATAATGTCTATTTTAAACTCCTATCACTCCACATTAAATATTCCCTTGCACAAACTGTCAGATTTTGTTTCAATGATATTAGGGAGATTTAAAGTAGTGATCAATAATGGGGAAATATACTGAATGAGAAGTTACCAAAAGTATTGAAGAAAATCAACTCAACCTCTAAGATTGTGCCCCTGAAGGGACACATAGGCAGCCACAATTTGGGGACTTGATCTGCTAGTCTGGGGTTAGGAGAGTAAGCCCAGAGGCTATGTGATATGGACAGGCAGAAAATCAGAGAAAGAAACATATAAACCATAAATAAATGGATAGTGACATACATGTATACATACACATACATACATATATCGATAAACAGATAGGTAGCTAGGTGACATAGTAGATAGAACCCTGTGCCTGGAGTCAGGAAAACTTGAATCCAAATCGAGTTTTGGAAACTTACCACTGTGTAAACCCAGGTAAGTCACTCAATTGAAGTTGGTCTCATTTGCTTCATCTTAAAATAGGGGTAATAATAGCTCCTACTTTGTAGATTTTTTTTGAGGATAAAATCAGGTTTTTGAAAAATCTCATTTCAAACCAACAAAGGACAAATTAACTTTTCAAAACTTAAAGCATTCCATACATGCTACCTATGATGATTATGATTACTATTATGACTATTATTAGCAGCAGTGTCATTAAGTGGCATAATGGATAGAGTGTCAGACCTAGAATCAATAAGACTCATCTTCATGAGCTCAAATCCAACCTCAGACACTTACTAGCTAGGAGACCCTAAGCAAGTCACTTAACTTTTTTCCCAGTTTTTTCAACTGAAAAATGAGCTGGAGAAGAAATAGCAAACTACTTCAGTAACTTTGGACAGAAAACTCCAAATACGTTTCAGGCACAGTTGTAAAATAAGTGAAGTATTATAATTGTTGTTGTTGTTATTGTCATTATTACGTGTGTGTGTACATATGCATATATTTACAAACACAATTTCACAAGATAGCAACATAAAACTAAATGTTTGTGTCTCCTGTAATTTTTTGTGGGATTTCATCTGGGACTTTTAGTGGGTTTGGATTTTTTTTAATTTTTATTGATGATTATTTTATTGATTTTATGATACTTATTATAAACTACCAAGTTACAATAAAATAATTTAAAGTAATTATGCTAATTACCAGCTAATAAAACTTATTACTTCCTGAGCTACTGAATTAGATTTTTTTACCCATTTATTATAGCACCCTATGGAAACAATTTGTTTATATGTATATTCAAATATAACAGGTGAGTCTTTCACAGTACCACTTCCTGCAAGTTGAAAGAGAGTTAAAGAATTCCTTTGTTCTTTTATTTGCTTTATAAAAAGACTAGTCTTATATCATTGTCATATGTCTTTGCCTTAAGGACCTTTTAACATGTGCATTTCATCTTTAGTTGCTCTTCAGAAAGAACACTTGTTTTATTTAAAGTGAATTTGCTCTCCTTAAATTGTCTTGCCTTCTTTGGTTCATTACTGCATTACTAGTAGAAAAAGTATTCTTTTGAAGTGATAAACAATTAGCTGAATATTCTACATTTTTTAATCTAAACTCCAACACTGGGGGGTCAGGTTATGTACAAGCTGGAGATCAAAGCATAAAATATGTTACTTTTATACGGTTATATTGCATTTCCATTAAATATAGAGATAGATATCAATGCAAGGATTTGTAATAAATGCAGAAATTGGAATTCAAGAGAACAGGACAGTGTAGTTTAATTCATTCACCAAGAAGACTAGATGGAAAGAAGATGAAGCAACAGCTAGTGCAGCAGAGATGACCTGGGAGATAACTAAAGGGTAAAGTGACTAGTGTTTACATTTTGAATGAAAAGTAGGGTTATGCAAGGGAAGGTAGAGAGAGAAGTAAAAAGCCATTTGATTATGGTTCTATAAGGACATTTTAAAAATCTTGCCCAAAGAGGTGATACATTTGTCATTGATGGCTAGATCAAGTATATGATCTTCTTTGTGGCTAAGTTTAGGTGGTAGGTGATTAGGTTAAGGAATTTAGCTGTTAAGGTATTGTAAGGGTACTCAACATATATGATGAAGTCCCTTAGTATGAGGACAGAAATTGAGTAAGAAAGAAAAATTGTAAGTCAGATTTGGAACTCACTGAGACAAAAAGGGGCAGTTTTCTAGGGGGTTTCCAGAGTTTACCAGGTATATCAGGATTTTGATTGGGTGATAGATATGAATAGTAGAAATGGCAATGAATAAAAAGTGCTCTGCCAACTCCTTTTCCTTGATCAGTGAACTGAAGAAAATTAGCCCAGTTGTACCACGTGGTACCAAGTGCAAAGGTTAGCCAGGAAAGCTGTGCCCTCAGGAGAAAGTCAGGTTTCAGTAAGAGCTATTAAGTGAAAGGAGTCGGAGAGGAAAAAATCTGAGATGACATGAAATTTATTGCCTATGGAATAGGCATTGCATAGGGTACAACGGAAGAAGTAAGTGAAATTAGAATGAAACTTTGGGGTGGAAGGGTTGAGGGAGATAAGAATGAGGATATGGGTGATAGGATGTATAGAGTGGGGTTTGAATGATTTTCTACAGGAGTCCAAAGTCACTGGGATTTATTAGAATGCTCATCATTGAGTGAAGGGGGCTTCTCCTCAGCCTACAAAGGACAAGTTCTTCAGGAAATAGGAAGCCTGAAAACAAAGAGAAAGTTTCTTTTTTGCACTGGTAGTTCTTCACATGCCAGTTGAGAGATTATCTTTTTGGAATATGTCTTTTTCTGGCATAGATGTAAGTAGTTGATTTGGGGCAAATATTAGATACCCAGCCCAGCTCCTGGCAGCCTTTCCTCAGGGTACACAACTCTACTCAGCAGGAGCTGGAAGTCTCAGGTCACTAGCATAGGTGCAGTCAGAGATCTGAGGAGGTTATCTAGATGGTGACACCAGAAAGTAGTAGACTCTATGTAGATGGAAACAAAAAACAATAACCCACCCACTTACACATACACACAGATACGTACACATACATGCATGTGTAGATATGTATATCTCTATATAGAGACATATATAAAGACAGGTAAAGAGTGTATGTATATAGTGTGTATGTTCTAAATGGATAGATGTTTAAGATTTGCAAATCATTATACATGTTATCTCAGTTAGTAACCCTTCTTGTTCTCAGTTTCTTCCTTTATTCTTCGTAATGCACCCATAGACAAACCTGCATAGAAATGAACTTATCACAGGAGAAGTCGCAACACACCCTTTCTGAGGTGACACTAATATATTGTTTATTTTTAGAAATGTTCTTATATGACTAATTATCTTTGGCTATTGCCTACATTTAGGTATTCTAGCAAAGGAGAAGGATTCCAGAATTTTTTTGAACCACTTACTTTGCCATTCTACCTCCATGGAGACTTGATTTGCAATCAACAGTTATGCAAATTTTTATCAGATTAGACTTTCAGAGCTTAATTTTCAATAAGATGCTCCAAAAGTTCTATCAGCAAAATTGACAAAATGTCAGGGACCTGTATAAAATTTAGCAAAATGGTGATGATCAGCATGTAACTAAAATCACAAAAACCTTTTCCTGAGTAGCTTCCTGGAGAATTAGGAGGAAAGAACACTCCTACACACCATTACATTTGATTACTCCAGTTAGGACATAGAGGATTCTGTTCAGCATTTACTTAACACCTATCCCTAAAGCTCCTGGTAAATTTGTTATTTTCTTGTTTTATTATTTAATGGTGATGTTTTTAACTACTCAGAATTAAAATGGAATTTCACTGTAATGACATCCTTAGTTCCCCAGCTGCTGGGAATGTCACAATTAATATAGTCATTTTATTTTCATGAAATAAATCCCCTGGAGGAAGTCAAAGATTCTCTTCTCTTCCATAGAAGATTGTGCAAGAGTAAAAACTGCTGTATATTACTATAGTTATTTTTTTTTACCTTTATGACTCCCCCAAAAAACCACTATTGCTAAAGCAAGGATGAAGGAAAGGGACTTGGTGGGTGGTGCTCCAAAGTTCCGTATTATTCATTGGTTACTTACTAAAAAAGAAGTGTTACCAAATTACATATTCATACATGCACACATATGTATACATATATACACACATACACACAAATGAGTGTGTGGTGCTTTGTAAATCTTAAAGGATCATATAAAGTCTATCTTTTAATATTTTCATATCTAACTTTAAAATATTTGTTGCAAATGCACTGAACATGTTTTAATTATAATCAGAATTTGGAGATAGTATCCATAGGATAGTTTGCTTCTGATGTCAAAATATTCCTTAATTGCCTAAATCCATGACTGATCTATAATTGATGAAGAAAGCCTGGCCCACCTATCCATGCAGGAAGAAAAATAAGTGAATGAACAACGTTTTTTTGGTTTTGTTTTGTTTTGCTTTCCCCAGACCATCACATCTAGTTTGGTGGACAATCTATAAAGATTGCTATCACTAGCTATTTCTTAGACAAGCCATGAAGAAGGACATAGAGTTCCAAAGTGAAAAGGTCATAAAAAGTGATTTGTAATGAACATGAGAAATTATGTATTTTTAAGACCTTGAATAATTATTATTCTCCTATACACCAATCACTCATTTAATGAATGTCTTCCATAAAACTAAAGTACTGACTTACCAAAACTATGGAGAAACACACGATTGGGGCAGCTAGGTGGCACAGTGAATAGAGCACCAGCCCTGGAGTCAGGAGGACCTGAGTTCAAATCTGGCCTCCGACACTTGACACAAAAACTAGCCGTGTGACTTTGGGCAAGTCACTTAAACCCAATTGCCCTCAAAAAAAAAAAAGCAAAAAAAAAAAAAAAAGAAAGAAACACATGATGTACATGTATAGGCCCTAACCTGGAAATGGTAGTCACAAATTAACCAGAAAATCTGAAAGTTTTATGAGGAAATTTATTTGGTTATTTAATAAAGGTAAATCAAAATAAGAATGAATGGCTTCCCGTCCAGGCTTTGTGAGGGTTATACTACACTGAGTTCACCTAAAGACATAAGGACATTGGCCTGATTGGCCTCAGGCCATATGTAATCTTCAGAGAAAAGTAGTTGCAGATGTGTAACAGCAAGTAAGTCATGTAATTTGGGGAACCCGAAAGTCAAGTCTTGATTGAAATCCAAAACACAAGTTTTGGATAAGACCAAAATAAACCCGGAAGAGCCCCAGAACAAGCACTGGTTGTGATCTAAGAGTCCCTTAAAGTTATGGCCTCCTCTGTAACACTTCTGAGATCAGTCTGACTTCCACAGGAAGCTTTTGGGTTAAATAAATTCCCAGTCATATAATGCAGAATTCAAACAATATCAATAAGTTATAAATAATAATTTTTCCACATTAAAAACAATAAAATACACAACAAAATGATAGAAAGTATAACCACAGGGGGATTTGTGATTAGAGAACAGAGCAGGCTGATCATTCCTGGGAGTGAGAGGTAGCCGGTAGATAGTGTTTAGGCTTTATTGGTATACATATGATATAAAGATAACTAGTGAAAGACTCCAAGATTAAGTCATTGAATCAACAAGTACTCATTAAGTACTTGCCAAATGTCAGAGACCATGCTAAATCCTGATATAAAGAAAGGGCAAAAGATATCCCTGCCCCCAAGAAGTTCACCTGAGTAGACAAGAGTTACCTGCAACATATAAAAAGATGAAATGAAAGTTAAACTTAGAGTTTAATAGGCTAACAGCTTGAGGGAACCAGCACAAGCTTTATGCAAAACATGGAGTTGAGTTGAATTCTGAAGGAAATTAGGAAAAAAAAAAAGATTAAAGGAGAAAGCATTTCAGACATGGGAGATGAAAAATTCTAAGGCAAGGATATGGGCTATGGGATAGGCTTTGCTGCAAGAATATTCTTAGAATTACACAGGATGCAGTGTTGTGATCTCCACGTATGGAGGGAGTATCCAAATAGATGAGATCCTAAATCCCTGGAAATATTAAAATAAACAACTTTTCTTTCTAAAATATTAGACATTGTTTATTCTCTCTAACTAAACATACCATGAACATACTCATGGGCAGCAGGTGCATAATCTCCCATTATCTTCTTCTGGTTTTTATTTCACTGACCAAATGACAAGCATGGAAAATACTTATGCAGCAGTTAAACCATATTCTTTATTCCACCAGTGTTCTTTCCATTTGTGATATAAAAAACTAATATTCTGGAGCTGAAAATTTCGTAATTCTACACAATATTTACATCTATAATGGGATAATCTATACACATACTGAAGGCCACCTAGATGAAGATATTATAAAGGCTTTCTAAACAAATTCTATAGAAGATAACATTGTTAGAAAATTGAATGAAGGAAACAGAAGATCCCATCGTGTGTGTAATATGTTGGATATCAAAAGGCATTTCTTGTGGTTATAAATTCTCACCTCTGATAAGGGAGTATTTTCTAAGGATATATCAAGATCATATAAGATATCTTGATAGATATAAGCATGAAGATAACTTAATAATCCTATAAAAATTAAAATCAAGTGAAGCAAAACAAACAAGTAAAAAGCAAAACAAAACAAAACATGCTCACCAAAGGGATTTGCCACTCTTGTGGAGGATATTCAGGTGAAAGTACAAAAAGAGGAATTCTCTAAAAGCAAGTGTTTTCATTTGTTAGTAATTATAGATGATATTGTAATGATTGCATTTATCCCTGGAGCTTTAAAAGAGTCTCCTAATGAAATGTACAGTCAATCAAATATGTTCCTTCCATAATCCACATGGGAAAAACCAAGTGGCTGAAAAATACCTCTTGTCCAGACTAAGACATGGAAGTAGATTGGTGGTCAATTTATAGAGTTCATCAGAGAGAGTATTTTGAGCAGATGCTGTAGAGAATAGCTAAAATATTCATATGTGTACATATATCTCTGTGTATAACATATGTATTACATGGAATATATACACATAAATATGTATTTAACATACACATACATGCATATGCAAACATGTATATATACATAGATACATACCTATGTATGTATATATGTTGTATCTATATCTATACTACACATATATTTAGCTTTTAGAGAACCTTATAATCATTACCTTATTTCACAAAAATCCTGAAAGGGAAGGTTAATTATTATCACCAATTCTATGGATGTGAAGAAAAGAGAAATGAAGTGACTTGCTCAAGATCACAGAACTAGTAAATGTATGAGGCAAGATCTGACTTCAGAAGCTGTTCTGCTGGAAAGAAAGAGAGAGTTTCTCTCAGCAGCATCTGAAGGCTGGGCTGCTACTGCTGGACTGAGAACTGAGAAGAGAAATGAGAATGAAGAACTGTGTCAGAATCTCTAGGAGAACCGTGGAGGCAGAAGCAGTTGTCGGGAGGAAGCTGAACAGGAGCTGAGGAGGCTGAAAAGGATGGTTTTGATTTTGAAACCTGGATGGTGTGAGCCAGCTGAGACTTCTTCTGGGTCTGAGGGCCAGCCAGAGCTGCCAAGGGACTGAAGAAACATGACTAGGATGCTGAGACTTAGTCTGTTTGTGGCTTTGTTGGGTCTTGACTTCCCAGGAGCAGAGACTGTTAAGGATTTGAGATGGACTGGACTCTGTGAGCTTCGGCGTGGAACAGAGATGGCATGAAGAACTGGACAAGGACCTGGGAGTTGTTTGCCTTTGAACCCAGGTGACAGTTTGGTGACTCCAGGTAGAATCTGGGACCATGGAAGGGGATCCCAGGTATCTAAGAAACCACCCCAAGTTGAGCTGAAAGAAGACTTTACTTGGATACTGTGTACTGACTAAGAAGATTATAATTTACTAGTGACCTAGGATTGGAGGGTCTGTGTATTTTCTGATAATTGAATAGTGAATAATGAAGGATGACTGATTGACTAAATGATTGTATTTAGTGACTGATGACTGAATAAGTAATTGATTTGTGACTTAGTATGCCCCATGAGTGAAAAACTTTGACTCTTGTACTTTGTGATTGAATTAAGGATTTTGTGAATGCTTGAGTTACTAAATGATTGTTCTTTTTCAAAACTCTATGACCACTGTAGTGAAAACTATGTGGCCATTTTCTGTGATAAGTTGTTGTGAATGCTATATTTTGATTTTCTGTGATAAGTTGTAATATTGTGAGTGCTGCACTTTGATTTACTGTGAATGTTTTGCTTTGATTTGTTATGGAATAAATTAAGTGTTCACTATACTGTGTAATCAGAACCTTAAAAGCTCCTCACAGTAGCATTCTTCTAGAAATATGCTCATGCATGGCATTACAGTACATACATGCATATATATATATAGATAGATAGATAGATAGATAGATACACAAATATCTGAATGTACATATATACACGTGTATATATATATATATATATATGTGTGTGTGTGTATATATGTATGTATTCCAGAATCTCTCTCTATATATATGCATGCCTTTGCGTATCTATCTATAAGTATGCATGTATGCATGTATAGATATATGTGTATGCGTCTATATACCAATATGTGTATACAATATAATACATATGTGTGTGAATATGTGTATGTGTGTATTTATGGCAGTGTGTGCCATAAACATATATGCACATGTATATGTACATGTACACATACATGTATATGTATATTCCCTCCAATTATGCTAATACTGAGAAAGGTCCCATGAGTTACAAAATCATCTTTCCACATAGGAATATAAACATTTTGACTTTAATAAATCCCTTATGATTTCTCTTTCCTGTTTGTCTTTTCATGTTTATGTTAATTCTTATATTTGAAAGTCAAATTTTCTGTTCAGTTCTGTTTTTTTCATTAAGAGTGCTTGAAAGTCCTCTATTTCATCAAAGTCCATTTTCCCCACTGAAGCATTATACTCAGTTTTCCTGGGTAGGTGAGTCTCACTTTTAATCCTTGCTCCTTTGACCTCTGTAATATCATATTGCAAATCATCTGATCTCTAACTGTAGAAGCTGCTAAATTTTGTGTAATCCTGATTGTGTTTCCACAATACTAAAATTCTTTCTTTCTAGCTGTTTATAATATTTTCTCCTTGACTTGGGAAATCTGGAATTTGGCTACAATTTTCCTAGGAGTTTTCCTTTTAGGATCTCT
Organism: Pseudochirops corinnae; assembly: GCA_028646515.1. Classification (NCBI taxonomy): domain Eukaryota; kingdom Metazoa; phylum Chordata; class Mammalia; order Diprotodontia; family Pseudocheiridae; genus Pseudochirops; species Pseudochirops corinnae. The sequence goes on from CM053591.1 coordinate 100,752,198, forward strand.
TTCAGGTGATTGGTAAATTCTTTCAATATCTATTTTTCCCTCTGGTCCTAGAATATCAGGACAGTTTTCCTTGATAATTCCTTGAAAGATTATGTCCACATTAAGGGCTTTCAGGTTGTCCAGTAATTTTTAAACAATCTCTTCTGTATCTATTTTTCAGGTCAGTTGTTTTTCCAATGACATATTTCACAGTCTTTTTTTTCATTCTTTTGCTTTTGTTTTATAATTTCTTGATTTCTCATGAAGTTGGTAGTTTCTATTTGCCCCATTCTAAGTTTAAAAGGAAGTATTTTCTTCAGGGAGGTTTTGGATCTCCTTTTCCATTTGGCCAATTCTGTTTTTTAAAGCATTTTCCTCCTTGCATTTTCAGTTCTCTTCTGGGTAAGTCTATTTTTAAGGTGTTATTTTCTTCAATATTTTTGGGGTTTCATTTAGAAAGCTGTTCACTAATTATTCATGATTTTCTTTTGTCACTCTTCTTCCTCTTCTCAATCTTTTTTTTTGTATCTATTTCCCTCACTTGATTTTCAAAATCCTTTGTGAGCTTTTCCATGGCCCATAATGAATTCATATTTTTTCTTGGAGGCTTAGAATGTAGGAGCTTTCACTTTCTTATCTTCTTCTGGTTGTATGTTTTGATATTCCTTGTCACCAGAGTAAGATTTTAGTCAGATTTAATTTTTCCTCTGTCTGCTATTTTCCCCAGCCAATTATCCCAAGCTTCAGGGGTTTTTTGAAGCTTCAGAGATATTTATAGGGACCTGTAAATTTTCAGTTCTCCCAAGGTTGTAGGATCATTAGAGAAGTCTCTACTCCTCTCTTGGCCTGTGCTTTGTTCTGTGCCCACAGGCATTCATTTCTGCCTTGCATCTGTGAGGAGGATTCCTTCTTCACTGCCACCACAAGCTCCACCATGTTAGCACACCTCCTCATGCCAGGACCACCACCTAAGCAGTGTGACCCAGACTGAAGCATGGGCAAAGCAAGAGAATCCTTCTCAGTGTCAGCAAAGACATCCCTGCAATCCCCCTCTGATCATCCACTAGATTCCACCACTGTCTGTGAGCTGGAGGTCTGGAAGCTTCCACTGTTGCTGTTGCTTCTGCTGCTACCCTGAGAATGGGGCCAGACCTTGATCCTCTGTCACCCAGGTTGGAAAAACCTTTCCTACTGACATTCTAAATTGTCTTTGGTTTTTGTGGGTTGAGAAATCTGGAAACTGCCACCACTACCAGTGTTTCAGTCCCCTGAGCTCTGGTTCCATGACATCTGTGCTGGCATGACCCATGCTGGACTGTGCTCTTCTTTCAGACTGGTCCAACAGACCTTTCTTGTTGGCCTTCTAAGTTGTTTTGGGGTGTACATTTGTTTCCCTTTTTCATTTGTGGGCTCTGCTGCTTTAGAATTTATTTAGAGTAATTTTTTACAAGTATTTAGAGGAGTTTGGGTAAAAACTCAAGCAAGTTCCTGCTTTTACTCCACCTTCTTGACTCCACCCCTCAGTCTTTTTTTTTTTTAATAGGAAAGTGCTAAGAAGACTTTCAAGTGATTTCATGCTATGGACACTTTTGTCTGATCTTTGGGCACCTACTTTCGATTGAATATTTCCATTGACCTCATTCATCATGGTCTACACTATTCCCAATGATACTCTTCATAGCTGTCTTCCAATCTGATATGAAAAGGAATTAGTGAATCATTATTTTTTTTAGAGGTCACAGTATGATAAATTCTATAACATATCTTCCCTTTCTCCAATTTTTCTTTCTTTCTTACTTTCTTTTCTCTTGAGTTAAAGAAGGGAAACTTTATTGAAAGGTCAGTAAAGATAAAACTAATTCATAAATCATGTTGGCTTGAAGGGCATAACCAAGGAAAGTTATGACATCTATTTATCATAATATAGATAAAGAAATGTCCATTTCTCATAAAGGAAGAAAAATATAATCAAGCAAAGTGTCATGGGAGTCCAAAAGAATAAAATCCAAAAATACTGGATCTCATCACATCCAGTAGGGATACAATGAGTAGGGGAAAACTATGAAATTCAGTCCTGATAGGGGCACGATTCTGCTGTTGGTGGAAAATGCCAGTTTTTTTTTTTTTCCTTTATAGAGCATCGTCATGCAAAGAAACCTAAGGTTCAGATAAGTGTCTTGAATACAGTATGCATCTAACTAGAAAAAGGAACCTTAGTTTAAAACACTCCTCCAACTTTACAGTTTCATATAGACCTGGAAAATGTCTTCCTTATAGAATCACATGACAAATCTCTAATTTAATTTCCACATTTTCCCCATGCTCTAAAAGATTTCTCTTCAAATTGTTTTTAATTATCCAAATACAATTAAACATTTAAGAGATTAATAATTTTTGGCATTTCTAACACAGAAAATAAAAGGATTTACTTCAGAATTATCATTCTATTTTAAGAAGATTCAGCACAATAAAAAAACATTAATGCTTTCATATATTCTATCTGTCCAATTTTAGCCTACACCTGATTGCTGAGATGGACAAATATGCTTCTAGCATTATCACAGTAGAGTTTATCTTTGGCCTTAATTGTACCTTGAGCTAACAGCACAATTTCCAAACATTAACCCAAAGAATCTGATGATGAATCATTAAATAATGGTATATCCTCTTCAGTAATGGCTATTCCCAATTATGAGATAAAGTAGTTTTCATTTGCAGGTATAGATGACTGGAGAAAATAGTTCCAATTTAAATATATAAATTTGGATTACTTTTTCAAGATTGTTATGAACTTAAAGTAAATGAAATATCAGGCCTGAATGTAAGTTTTATATAAGTGACCTAATGTCCAAGAAAAAAGTAAAAATCTTTTAGGGGAAGCTAGGTGGCATCAGGAGGACCTGAGTTCAAATTCAGCCTCAAACACTTTATCACACTTAATATGTGACCTTGGGCATGTCTCTTTACCACAATTTCCTTGCCTACCCCCCTCCTAAAAAAAAAAAAAAGGAAGAACTTTTTATCAAGACACCTAAAACTATATGTACTGAATAAACATATTCATCAATATTATATGTATTTGTATACAGATTGCATTTATGACTACAGACATATGGATAGACTCAGACATATATTTCTATATAACCCACATACTAATTTATATATTATATATTTATATACATGTGTATACATATATTATA
>CM053591.1:100755476-100767017 GCA_028646515.1 Pseudochirops corinnae
CTGAAGAGACTTATATAAACTAATCTTGAGTGAGGGGAGCAGAACCAGTAGAACACTGTACACAATTACAGACACATCGTATCTGTGAAGACTAATTTCTCAGCAATGCAAGGTTATAACACAACTCCAAAAGAGGCATGATGAAAAAAGATATCCAAATCCCAAATCTGGGATTCAACCTCAGGTTCTCTGGTTCCAAGTTCAGTATTTTTCTATTGTACCACACTCCCATTCCCTTATCCCACAGTAGTTCACATTAATTTAACATTATATTACATGAATAATCCTTGAAATTTTTACCTGACATAAATCTTAAATACATTTAGTTTATTCTCAATAAAGATAAAAACCAACTAGTGACTACTGTCTGGGAAAGTATCCATCATATATTAACTATGATTTTTAAATCAAACTGCAATTTGCTTCTGTCAAGGATAATGAATTCTGATTGTATTCACCTCTTCTTATAGAGACAATGTAACAGAAAGCTAAATGCTTAGGATTTTGAATTTGGAGAATCCCATAAGAATTGCAGTTCTGGTATTTACTTCCTATAGGTTGGGGTAAATAATTTATATAACTTGAAATCTGTTAGCTCATCTACCCATGAGAGGGTTGTTTTGGGTGATGTCTATAAACTCTTCTAGATCAAAACATGTTTTCTCCTTCTTTAAATGAGGAGAAAACAAGTTTTAAAGCTAAAAGAGCTTTATAAATATGGATATAGGAAAATATTATTTTGGTAAATTAAATTCAACAAAAAATGTATTAAAAACTTCTTGGCATAAACCCCTGGACTAGGTACTATGGGAATTCTCTTATTTAAATAAGATACATATTTTCACTGACCTCACGGAGCTTAGTCTGGTAAAGTAATGGAGCTGGGGGGGAGAGGAAATAACTTTTACACAATACAGCACTGTGCTTAATTTAAAAAAAAAAGGATAAGTACTCAACTCTGATTTATTACGTGGATATTAGTGTATCATTTTTTTCTTACTAAACTGATTACTGTAACAGTAGCAACTGGGTATTTTTTTTTTCAATTATCAATAAGAAAAATTCATTCTTCCCACCTCTCCCAACTCCCCATTAAGAAAGAAAGAAAAACAAAATTGCTGTAACCAAATATACATATATATTTGCTATAACAAAATGTGTGTGTGTGTATATATATATATATATATTTTATACACACACACACACACACACACACACACACACACACATAGAGTTAAGCAAAACACATAGAATTTTATCATATCCATACAGCATAAGCTATTTGACCATTCTTCAACTGATGGCCACCCCCTTCATGCCCTTGGTATCCATTTTTGCCACCCTAAAATGGAGCTGCTATAATAATTTTTGTGCAATCTTAGAAGTTGTTTTATTTATGACTAATCTCTCCTTTTCTTTCCCATTTTTCCCTGTCGAGTAAAATGTATTTCTGTACCCAACTCTGTGTGCATATGTTGTTCCCTCTTTTTCTCATTTCAGAAAAGAGTAAAATTCAAGTGCCTCCATTTGTTCTGGGCTTCCTGCCTTGGATATTCCACTAAGGCCTTCAGACTTGGCTAGAGACTAGAGCTGAGACCTGAGCTCTGTTCCTGGGGTCCACACCACACAGCTGCTGTTTCTTTCTTAACTTTCTTCTTGTTTAGTACACAGTCCAGTCTCTACAACCACTTCTCATGCTGGAATTTTGCTCCAGGATTAGTGCCCCTCTTATTCTGCTTAGCATTTATGGCTCAAAACTGCTAGTTGGCACCTATTTCTGCACTTCACAAAAAGTCATGTCTCTATGTTAGATTAGAAACTTTTTTTTACCCTATTAAATAGCCTTTACATGCATTGAAATGGTCCTGGCTTGGCCCCATTTCAAGCATATACAGGCCTCTGTCAGTCTTTTTTTTTCAAACCTGGGTAGTAAAAATGACTCAAAATTATTTCCTTGGATTTCCCAATCAAGAACAACAGGTCTTGCGCATTTTCAAAATGTGTGTGAGCATTTCACTAATTAGATTTTAGGTACATTGGGGATCCCTGATACTTAATACTGATAAGCTTTATTCCTCATTTCCATAATCAGTATGCTGGATCACTTAGTGAACTTTTGTTACTAGAAGAATCATTTTTTTTTTCTAATTTAAGTGTAATCATACCTTTTGTTGGCATGCTGACACACATTTAGTTGTCTCTCCTTCAAGTATTCACTGACAAGGATTCCCACTGAAGATCCATGTACAGAATCCTTAAGAATTCAAGTCATCTCCATGTAGATGTACAATAATATTTGTAACATAATTTCTCAGCATTATAAGTTTATGTGCTATAATTTTATAAGCCCACATCTGCTTCTACTGGTGAAAGAACACCTGCATTTTAATATTACCAATGCATGTAATAAGGTCACTCTGCTTCACCTCATACCACCTGTCTTTTCCTATAAACATGAAGAACTTAGCCACAGTCTTCGGCAGTGGCAGGGGACAAGAGCCTGTGAATTTCTAAATATCTTGGCATAATTGCCCATGTCCTTGTGAAAGAAAACTGCAAACATCTGTTAAAACAAGAACAATTCCACCCCTTCCCACACAATCCTGTGAGAAACTCTGAAATATTCTATTGAAGAGTAGCCAGGAGATGAGGGAGATAGTACTTGCTTACTAAAACATTAATGAAGAAAGAGTGACTTTTTTCTCATGGAAAAACAAAAGTTGTATCAAACAGATTCATCTGATAAAAGTTTTTAGTAGATGTTTTTAATCAAAAGAATATTTACTAATATTTAAGAGAGATATAACTTATTTAAAGAACTATTTGTGTTATCCAAGGGCAAAACTGTTCCGTGGAGACCATTGTTTCATGATTCTTTCTACATATATTTTATAAATATTTAAGCAAATATCTTCCTTTTATTTTATTTTCCTTTTTTCCCCAAGTTCAACTTCTCTTAAAACTAAACCAAACTTTTCATTCAAAGTCTGCAATATGAAGAAAGAAAAATTTCATTTTAATGTCTAAGGTGTAAGTACTTACGTCTTTCATTTTTATTATTTTATGGGAGAATGTACAGATTTTTAGATGTAGGGGGGAATTGAAGTGATTTTCATTTGTTTATTTATTTAATGCCTTTTAAAAAAAAATTTCAATTTACTTATTTATTTTTAGTTTTCATCTTTCATTTCCACAAGATTATGAGTTACAAATTTTTCTCCCCATCTTTCCACTACCCCTCACACAATGGCAGTGTTAATTGTCATTTGGGAGACATTGAGACGCTGGCCTGCAGGAGATTGGCAGCTTGCTGCCAACAATAGAATTCTTTGTCCAGATTAATGCCAGCACCTCCAGACTGATACATTCCAGCTGTTCCTGGGTGAAGTAGCAGCACTTGGGTGAAGCTCCCTCCATGGTGCTTCACCCAGGTGGTGGCAGTGGCAGGCAGCAGCAGCAAGCACCTGGGTTAGTCTGTTTTTGAGATGTTATTTTCTTCAGTATTTTTTGGGTCTCCTTTATCAGGCTGTTGACTCTCTTTTCATGATTTTCTTGCATCATTCTCATTTGTCTTCCTATTTTTTCCTCCACTTCTCTTACTTGATTTTCAAAATCCTTCTTGAGCTCCTCCGTGGTCTATAATTAGCTCATATTTTTCTTGGAGGCTTTTGTGGCAGGAGTTCTGACTATGTTGTCTTGTTCCCATTCCATGCTTCAATTCATTTTGTCCCCAAAAAAAGGATTCTATGTCTGTTTGTGCTTCCTCTGCTTACTCATATTGTCAGCCAATTACTTTATTTTTGAGCTCTTTTCCATGGTAGAAATGTGCTTCCAGATTGCAGAGAGCTACGGCCCAAATTGATGGGTTTTTTTGCAGCTGCTGGAGCTATTAGGAGGTTTCCCTCTCTGCAGCCCCCATAAGCTCTGGCACACTGGCAAACACTCCAAGACCACCACCCAAGACTGTGATCCAGATCCAAGCAGGTTAAAGCAAGAGAAATTACCCTCTTAATGGTTGCTTGCCCCCCTATAATCTGCAGACCAGGAGCTCTGGAACCAGCCACATGGCTGCCCTGGGACCAGAACTTCTCAGCTCAAGTGGAACTGAGTTCGGCTCCCACCAGTATGATAGATACTTCCCGTTGGTCTGCTGGGCTGCCTTTTGTGGGAGATTTGTTTCTCTGTGTCACTTTGTGGGTTCTGTAGCTCTAAATTTTGTTTACAGTAATTTTTTTACTTGTATTGGAGGTGGTGGGAGCCAGAGAGACGTGGAGGTCCTGTTTTTACTCTGCCATCTTGCCAACCCCCTTATGTCTTTTTCAAAAAGAATATTTTTTGTAGAAAATTCCATTCAGAGGAATTGTTGGAAGATTAAAGAGAATCAACACATTTGCTGGGTTAGAAAGAGTTCTCTGAGGAGAAATTGTTTATATGCTAATAGGAATTGAAGAAACCAGTGATCTCTCAGAATCTTAAGAATTTCATCAGTAATAGAGAAAGTTAAACACAAGAGACAGCTCTCCATGGTTTGTGATACCTTGGATTTCTTCCTCTGAAAATAGCCTATTCATAAAAAGGCACCCAACTACTGTTTAATGGCTAAACAAATGATAGTATATGAATGTTATTGGTAGCATTGCACTTAAAGAAATAACAAAATAAATAGTTTCAGAAAAACCTGCGGAGACAGGTATGAACTGATACATGAATGAACTGGGCAAAACCAGGAGAACAAAAAGATATATAATGAAACATTATAAATGAAAACTGCATTCAAAGTCTTGAGAACTCTCATCAGTATCAAGACCAAATGCAGTTAGAGTATACTGATGATAAACCGTGTCACCAAATTCTTGAGAGAGAGGTAAAGCAACGGAGATTTTGAATATTAGGAACAATGTAACAATCTACTTTATTACACTCTATTTGACGCAAATTCTTGTTGTTTCCCTTTAAATATGCAGGGTGGAATGAGAGAAAATTGAAGATGAAGAAAAGCAAGGTAGGACAAAGCTCAAGGGAAGACAAGGAAAAGAAAGGAAAGGAGAGGAATACTGACTTATTTTTGCTCTCTTACAATTTTTGTATGTTTTATTTTCAGAGCATGCTAAAATTGGATTAATTTTTATTTATTTTATTTTTGCTTTTTGGAAGGCAATTGGGGTTAAATGACTTGCCCAAAGTCACATGGCTAGTAAGTGTGTCAAGTGTCTGAGGTTGGATTTGGACTCAAGTTCTCCTGACTCCAGGACTGGTACTCTATTTACTGTGCCACCTATCTCCCCCGGATTAATTTTTAAAGAAAAAGAAAGATCAATTACTACATCCAAAGAAAAGGAGAACATGTCTGGATTGTAAAGAAAGTATCCAATACAAGAGAACTCCAGTATGAGCTTTAAAATACAATCATAGGTATATATTTGCTGATAGATGTAGTTTTTAAAGATTACAAATAAAACTAATTCTTTCTTATCCATGATTAAATTAGACCCTTATTCAACGAAAGGCTTCTCTGTGCTTACCACTATCTTAGTTGCTCTGAGATATAAAAGGAAAGAAAAAAGACATAATCCTCACCTAGAATTTCGTCAGAAATATGAGACATACAAAATGTGTTAAATGATAAAAAGACAATATAAGATTACAGGAGAAAATGAGATATGTAAGTACCAGTGTAATAGACATTAAGAAAAGTTCCCTAACAAATACTATATTAGAGAAAGTCTTCATGAGCACAGTAGGGTTTCATTTGATTTTGAAATATGGCAGCAATGGTCTTAGAACATTAAACTTAAAACCAGGAAATGTGGGGCAGATAGGTGGTGCAGTGAATAGGGCATTGGCCCTGGAGTCAGGAGGACCTGAGTTCAAATCCTACCTCTGACATTTGACACTTATTAGCTGTGTGACCTTGGGCAAGTCTCTGACCCTCAATTGCCCTGCATTGCCCCCTCCAAAATAAAGCAAAAAATTAATTAATTCATTAAAACCAGGAAACTAAAGTGAAATAACTCAGAGAAGAGATATCTTGTGAGGAGTGATATGGAGGACGTTATCAAATTCTTCTACAAAGTAAAGTCAATAGCCCTTTAAAGGCTAATCCATAACGCCTCACAGTTCCTACATTGCACATTCTGTATAAAGTGGAACCTATTCTCATTGATCAATTATCTCCTAATACTAATGCAATTTAGAAGAAAATGGAAATGAATATCATTCTGCCCTGCAAATTCTTAGAATTAAATTCTATAATTTGTAGTATTAGAAATTTCCATCTTTTTTGTTTTCCTATACAGCATGGCTAGTGCAAGCTTCTTGAAATTTTCCTCCAGTATGGATGCTATCCCTTGGTGATCTTCCTTTCTTGCCCAGAAAAATACAGACAAATGATTTACTGACTCAATGAAAGATATTAGTAACCATTTGTGTTCCTTCATTTATCATTTTTTTTTTCACAAAAGATCAATATGATATCTTATATTTATCAACACAGGCCCGAATCTTGTCTGAAGCAAGAAGTTATAAAAGTACTAAGGCACACAAACACACAAAATATAAAGATAATATCTGAATCTTACAGACTATTCTAGAGTGTGCAACTATTCTGGATTATGGGGTTGTCAGAATCTAAGGGCCCTGTGATACTTAACTAGCTATCAAGCATTTCTATCAATTTATTTCTTTATATTATCAAATCATTATCAAGTATTAACAATAAATCCTACATGCAATATATAATATTATCTCGTGCCTACTTCTCTGTTACTTGTTCTCTCTGTAAGCTGTCTAACAGATATTCACACTGAGTCTCATTTCATAACACATGCATATCTTTGAGTATTTCAGTCAGTGTTATTTGATGAACTAGTCATAAGGATTATATTTCAGTGACTAATGCTCATTTGCTTTCAATGTGGCATAAGCATTAATCCTCTCTCACTGTTCTTGGAGAATCTCTGCCTCAGTACCAACCTAGAGCATGAAATGAGACCAAATGTAGTAATGATTTTCAGAACCAATTATTTCTCTTCTATAATATACTTGCCTTCAAAGGATTGATTTTATAATCACAACTTTTATAAAAGATTATTATCAAGCAAAAAAAAAGGGGGAAATAGTATCATGGACCTTAATATCATATTTTATGATGTGGTCAAATCGTGATTAAACTTTTAATAATTGTGTATTATATTCAGTCACAACAGTAATTAAACTATACTGAATTTAGTGAAATTTTTCCATAAACACACCCCCCTAAAATGTTATTTTTAAAATAAATTTTCTGAGGATATTTCATTTTAATATAGAAAAAATGAAATTTTAAGGTATTTATATTTATATATATATATATGTGTGTGTGTGTGTGTGTGTGTATATACATATAAGTATATCAGTTTTTTAAATGAATCCATGTTTATTACCTACTCTCATTGGTCCACAAGTATGGAAATTAATAGCTTACAGTAAGTTTTATTGCTACATTCAATTAGATTGTCAGATTTGCTGCCACATAATTGGGCAAAATAACTCGTAATAACTGCCTTAATTTTATTTTCGTTAGAAGTGAATTCACCGTTTTCATTTTTGATACCGATAGTTTGATTTTCTTCTCCTTTTTTTAACCAAGTTAAGCAATAGCTTATTTGTTTTATTGTGCTGTTGTTGTTGTTTCTAAAGCTCCTAGTTTTGTATATTAGCCAATGGTTTTCCTACCTTCAATTTTATTAATCACTCTTGATTTTCAGAGTGTGGGATCGATTGTTGAATTGGGAATATTTATTGTGTTCTTTTTCTAGTTTGTTCTCAACACCACCTCCCCACTCCCCACTCTCCCCAGTTAGATTCCCAAATCATCGATTTGCTCTTTCTTTTATTGACGCAAGATTTTGGGCAACTAGGTAGTAGAGTGGATAAAGTGACAGGCCTAGAGACAGTCATCTTCCTGAATTTAAATCTGACCTCAGACTTTTACTAGCTGTTGACTCTGGAGAAATCCTTTAACCCTATTTCCTTCAGTTCTTCATCTGTAAAATAAGCTGAAGAAAAGAAAGGCAAACCATTCCAGTATCTTTGCCTAGAAAACCCAAAATGGAGTAACAAAGACATGACTGACATGACTGATCCCCAAAAACAAAGTGTTGAAACATAGACTTTCCTGTAAGTACTGCCTTGGCAGTATCCTGTAAATTTAAGTATATTTTACCATTACTGTCATTATCTTCAGTAAATTACTTATTGTTTCTATAACTTGTTCTTTGACTCCCTCACACTTTAAGAATTAGGCTAGTTAGTTCCCAATTAAGTTATAATCTATGTTTCTACAACCCTTTATTTAATTGGTATCATGTCTGAAACAGATGAATGTAGTATTTTTGATGTTCTGCATTTGGCCTGAAATTTTTATGCCCTAATACAGAGGTAATTTTTGTAAAGGTGCCATGTGCAATTAAGAATAAGGTTTAATTTTCTATTTTCATTCAGTTTACTTCAGAGGTTTATCAAATCTAACTCTTCTAAAATTCTATTTATCCCCTTACCTTATTTCTTGTCTATTTCATTGTCAGATCAATCTAGTTCTGAAAGTTGAGGTCACCTCAATATTATAATGTTACTGTTTATTTCCCCTAGTAAATCATTTAACTTTTAAGAATTTGCATACTATGCAATTTGGCACATATATGTTTGGCATATGTATATACTGATAAAATTTCATTATCTATGGTGCCTTTTAACAAAATGTAGTTTTACTGCTTAACTCTTTTAATTAGGTCTATTTTTCCTTTTGCTTTTTCTAAGAACATAATTGTTACCCCTGCTTTTAAATTCAGCTGAAGCATAACAGATTCTGATTCAGTGCCTTATTTTTATTTTATATGTGTCTTTCTTTTTCTAGGTTGTTTCTGATTTATAAAAAAAAACATATTGTTGGATTCTGGTTTTCAATCCATTCTGCTGTCACTTTCCTTTTGATGGGTGAGTTCATCCCCTTGACATTCAAAAATATCATTATTGCTCTTCATTTGCTTCCATCCTATTTTCCCCTTTTTCTCTCTGTGTATCCTCACCTTGTGCACTAGCGGTTATGTTTATAAAATCAATAACTCAATGTATTAAACACAGGGACACATTTAAGAAAATGGCTATATTATTCTAAAAAGTTCTACTTCCTTTTTAGGAAAATGTTTTGTGTCAATCCAAATTTTAACCTTACTGTTTAGAATGTTGACTAGAAATAGTTAAAACTTCCAAGTATTTCAGGTTTTGTTAGATAGTAAAAATAACACTTAATTAGATTTTTGTATGAGACTTCTAACCTGAGTCACATATTCCTCTTCTCTTAAACATGATTTTGACTAGAGGTCTTCTGAAGTATAAAACATTTGCATTTAGAATGTTCCCTATTCTCAGTGACTAGAAAAAGTTAAGGAACAATAGTAAAGAGACAATATTCTATTCTAATTATTTTCTCTCCATCCTGTTCTGTAGAAAATGACTAACATTGGCTTTAAGGAATTGTTTGGTTGTTTTCCCTGGTAAAGTTTCAAATAAAGCAATTCACACATCAGTACTCTCCTTCTTAGTTATCTCAGACACTAAGGTAATATTTAAAAGAAGAAGTCATTCAAGTGAATGTGAATAGTCAGGTTGGGGTACCCTACAGTTGTATTAATTTTTTGAAGGAGGATTCCTTCTATAAAAATGGAATTGAATGAAAATCTATACATACATTTACATAATACTCAAGTGATTTTGCATTTAATGATTAAAAAAGAAAACCTGAATACAGATTTTCAAATGAGTTTAACTCTTCTGGAAAGAAAAAAAAAAAAGATTTGGTTGGAGTTAGTTAAGAATATAGTTCACCTTAACCCATATTATGGCAATTAGTGTAGTCAAATAGACAAATAAAAGTCATTCTGTGAAGCTATAAAATTTTACCTTCTTGCAGCAGCACATGCCCTTTCCTCAAACTCCCATACCAACCCTATGCTCAAGAACAAGATGCATGTTGTTAATAACTCACAGAACTTGTCTCTAAATGGTGAGTCAATTTGATGGTTTATCATGGTGTTTGTGATTCATAAATACTGTTTAAAATTAGATTACTTTATATTTCTCTTCTATTCTAGAAACTTTAGTTAGGGTTGTACTACCTTATAAGCAATGATATGGTACCAATCCAGGTGCTTACAGATGTTGGGAGAGAATAAGGAGATTTTTAAATTTTTTTTGCAAGAAAAGCCCCACCAGGAATTCATAATGTTGTCACTTATAGCAAAAGGTGAGTGCAGGATTATAGAACTATAAAGGAATATTGTGCACAAATTTAAATTTGATCTTTAGTGAGAGGGCCTGTGTTAGAATCCTGGCTCAGCCATTCTGTCAGACATTAGGCAAATTTTCCAACCTATCTGAGCATAAATTTCCTCATCAGCAATGTGAAGGGATTAGAATAATGATCTCTGAGGTCTTTTCCTGATATACTGCAGTAATTTTGGAGAATAATTTTTAAAAAGTATTGAAAGTGTCTACTATAAATAAGGGAGGCTAAATTCCTAAATTTTATAACAAAATATATAATTTTTTAAAATTAAATGTCCCCAATATTTCATTTCATAGACACATGACAAAAGAAAGCAATGTTAATCTAAAATTTATCATTATATCTAACATCATAGTCTGTATGACTACATGACTATTGTTTTTTCTATTTTCCCTTTTTATTAATGAATTTATTTTTAGTTTTCAACATTTACTTCCACAAGATTTTGAATTCCAGATTTTCTCCCCATCTCTCTCCTCCCCCACTCCAAGACTGCATGCATACAGAATACCCCTTCCCCCAATCTGCGCTCCCTTCCATCACCCCCCCCTTTTCTTATCCCTTCCTTCTATTTTGTTGTACGGCAAGATAGATTTTTATACCCCATTGCCTGTATATTTTATTTCTCAGCTGCAGGTAAAAACAATTTTTAACATTCATTTTTAAATTTTGACTCCCACATTCTCTTTTTTCCTCCCTCCTCACCCACTTTCATTGAGAAGGCAAGCAATTCAATATAGATTATACATGCATAGTCATGCAAAACACCTCCACAACAGTCATGTTGTAAAAGACTACATTTTCTTCCATCATATCCCACCCTCATTTATTCTATGCTCTCCTTTGACCTGTCCCTGCTCAAAAAGGCCTGATTTTTTTTTATTCTGATTCTGATTACCCCCCCAATCTACCCCCCCGCCCCCGCTTTGACTTTGTTTTCTTCTTCTCCTTGTATCTTTTGGTCTTCTTTGTCACCAAAGTAAGATTCTATAGTCTTGATTTTTCCACTATTTGCTCATTTTTTCTTCAAATTACTTGACTTTTGAGATCTTTGTTAAGTGGAAAGTATACTGTTCCAAGCTTCAGGGGTTTTATGCAGCTGTTTTCAGAGATATTTCTAGGAATCTGTAAATTTTCAGTTCTTCCAAGGTAGTAAGATCAGTACTTTCTTTAGAGAAGAAAAAAAAAATCAATATAACTGTTCGACACATTCAAAA
>CM053591.1:100767117-100792350 GCA_028646515.1 Pseudochirops corinnae
ACAGCCCGACACACATACACACACACTCTCTAAAACACAGCAATATTCCATTGAATTCATGTACCACAAATTATTTAGATATTCAACAATTGATCAACCTCTGCTGTTTTTCTAATTCTTCTAATCCAGATTCTTCACAAAAAATGCTGCTATAAATGTTTTGGTATATAAGTGTACTTTTTTTCTTATAGATGGAATTCCTCGGATATAAATTCAGTAATGAAAGTTCTCATTCAAAGACATTTTAGTCACTTAATTTGCATAATTTTAAATTGCTTATCAAAATGATTGTAACATTTCAAAGGTCAACCAGCAATATATTCTGTGTCTATCATCCCTGAAACCCTCTAACATTGAGTACTATCATTTTTGGTCATTGTGCCAATTTTTATGGCATGAGGTAAAATTTCAGGGTTGATTTTTTTTTTAATTTTTATTTCTTTCATCAATGATTTGGAAGATACTTTCATGCAGTTTTGAATAATTTAAAATTCTTTTTGATAACTATTTGTAGACAATATTTGCTTCCTAATATCTAGGGAGAAAGTGGGAGAAAATACACACATATGTGTTATGTATTATGTATGTATGAATATGTACATATACATACACATGTATTTTTATTGGATATCAAAACCAAATCAAAGGAAATTGCCACACAGATTTTGTTTTTGTTTTCCATTTTAACATTTCCCTTAACATTTTAGGCATGCTAATTTTGTTTATGCAGAAGCTTTTTAATTTCATATAGTGAAGCTTATCTATTATATCTTTTGTAATAGCCTCTTTTACTTTCTTTAAGAACACCTCTCATATCCATGACTCTGCAAGGTATATGATCTGTTTCTCTTTCAATAATTTTTATAATAAAATCTTAAATATTAAGATCATATATGCATTTAAAATGTATCACACAGCATATTGTAAAATGTTATTGTAAGCCTAATTTCTTCCACACTGTTTTGCAGGTTTTCCAGCAGTTTTTATCAAATATGTTTTTTTGTTTTGTTTTTTTGTGCTTCCAGGGTAATTTATGCTTTCCACTCTATCAAAAGCTAGATTATTGGCTTCTATTGTTTCTTATTCTCTCTTGTATTATCTGTTCTATTTATCAAACCCTCCATTGTTTCAATGAACAGCAAGTGGTTTTGATAACTGCTGCTTTGTGATAGAGTTTAAAGTCAGAAAGTTCTATTTTGCCTATATCCTTGTTTCCCCCCCCCCCCCCCCGGCCAGGATTTCACTTGATATTCCAGGTTTTACTTTTTTCCCAAATGCATTTCATGATTATTTTATCAAATTCCATAAAGAGTCCTCATGGTAATTTGGTTGATATGCTACTACATACAGAAATTATCATAGTAGGGGGTGGAGCCAAGATGGCAGAGTAGAAATAGGACTTCCCTGTGGCTCTTGCTTCCACCTCTGCCAATACATGTAAAAAATGATGGTAAACAAATTTTAGAGCTACAAAATCCACAAAGTGACAGAGAGAAAAAAATCTACTGCTGAAGGCAGAGCTACAGGCTGGCAGGAAGTGTCTATCACACTGAACTTGGAGCCAAGGCCAGCCCTACATGAGTGGTTTTGGCCCCAGGGCAGCCCTGACCAGCAGCAGCCAGAGCAGCCTTCAGGAGAGTGAGGCACCAGCAGTGGTGGCAGTTTTCAGACTTCTCAACCCATAAATGGCAAAGAGAAAATAAAAGGTCAGTGTGAAACTCTGTTGGAAAAGGGGTAGATGGAAGAACATGGTCCAGCTCCAGCCTCAGGACAAGAAGCAGCTGAGGCATGGCAGTGGTGACATATGGCTGCCTCAGTAGCTCCTGGCCTACAGATTCTAGGGGAAGCAAGTGACCAGTCAGAGAGTAATTACTCTTGCTTTGACCTGCATGGATTTGGACTGAGGTCTTAGCTGGAGGTCAGGGAATGTGTGGCCAGGTGCCAGAGCCTATGAGGGCTACAGAGAGGGCACCCTCCTGATTGCTCCAGCAGCTCTGAAAACCACAGCAATTTGGGACAAAGCTCTCTGCATTCTAAAAGCAGAGTTCTACGATGGCAAAGAGCTCAAAAGTCAAGTAATTGACTGGCAACATGAGCAAGCAGAGGAAACACAATCCTACCATAGATTTCTTTTTTGGGGACAAAAAGGAGCAAAGAATGGAATGGGAGGAAGCCAACTAAGTCAGAACTCCTGCATCAAAAGCTCCCAAGAGGAAGGCAGAGCCAAGATGGCAGTATAGAAGCAGGAATAATTCATGAGCTCCCCCAATAACCACCTCAAATACTTATAAAATATGACTCTAAACAAACTTTAGAACTATAGAACCTACAAAGTGACAGACAGAAACAAATATCCCACTGAAGGCAGCCCAGCAGGCTGGCAGGAAGGGTACATCACCGTGCACTGGGAGCCAAGCCCAGCCCCACATGAGCCAGCAGTTTTAACCCCAGGGCTGCCCCAATCAGCTGTGGCTGGAAGGATTTTGAGAGAGTGGATCACCAGCAGCTGTGGCTGTTTCCACAATTATTAACCCACAAATGCCAAAGGCAAAGTAAAAGGTCAATGTGGACTTTGGGAACAGGGGAACCGAGATTATGGTCTGGCCTCTGCCCCCAGAAGGGAGAAGCTGCTCAGATGCAGAGGATGTGCAGCCTCTATCACTTAGCTGCTTCAGAGCTCCTGGCCTCCAGATCAGAGGGGGACCAAGTAACCATTCTGAGGTGTAACCACTCTTCCTTTAACCTGCTTGGACCTGGATAGCTGTCTTGGGTGGAGGTCCTGGGGTGTGTGACCAGGAGCCAGACCCTGTGGAGGCCTCAGAGAGGGCATCCAACTAATAGCTCCAGCAACTGTGAAACCCCCAGCAATTTGGGAAAAATTCTCCTCTCTGGAAGCAGAGTTTTACTGCGGCAAAAAGTTCAAAAGTCAAGTAATTGAGTGGCAATGTGAGCAAGCAAAGGAAGCAAAGCAAGCACTGCAATCAGCTTTAGATTCCTTTTTGGGGGACAAAAAGGATGAAAGCATGGAACAGCTGGAAGACAACAAAGTCAGAACTCCTGCACCAAGACTACCAAGAAAAATGAGAACTGGTTACAGGCCATAGAGGAGCTTAAAAAGGATTTTGAAAACCAAATTAGAGAGGAAGAAAAATTTGGAAGAGAAATGAGGATGATGTAAAAAAATGATGAAAAGCAAGTCAACAACCTGACTGAAGAAAATAACACCTTAAGAAACAGACTAACTCAAAAGGCAAAAGAGGATCAAAAAGCCAACAAGGAGAAGAATGCCTTTATAAGCTGAAATTGCCATATAGAAAAAGACTCTCAAAAGCTCGTTGAAGAGAATAATTCTTTCAGAATTAGACTGGACCAAATGGAAGCTAATGATTTTATGAGAAATCAAGATACTATTAAAAAGATCCAAAAAAATGGAAAAAATAGAAGGCAATGAGAAATATCTCATTGGAAAAACCACTGACCTGGAAAATAGATGCAGGAGAGATAACTTGAAAATTATTGGACTACCTTAATGCCATGATCAAAAAAAGAACCTAGAAATCCATCCTTGAAGAAATTCTCAATGAAAATCATCCTGATCTTTTAGAACCTGAAGGCAAAATAGACATTGAAAGAATTCACAGATCACCTCTTGAAAAACATCTGAAAAAGAAAATTCTTAGGTATATTATAGCCAGGTTCTAGAGTTCTCAGACCAAGGAGAAAATATTACAAGCAGCCAAGAAGAAACAATTTGAATATTGTGGAAACACACTCAGTATAACATAGGATCCTACAGCTTCTACACTGAGGGATAGAAAGGCTTGGAATACGATACTATGGAGGTCAAAGGAGCTAGGATTAAAACCAAGAATTACCTACCCAGCAAAACTGAATATAATGTTTCAGGGGAAAATATGTTCATTCAATGAAATGAAATAGAGGATTTTCAAGCATTCTTGATGAAAAAACCAGAGTTGAATAGAAAATTTGACATTCAGATACAAGAAGCAAGAGAAGTATGAGAAGGTAAACAGGGAAAAGAAATCAGAAGGAACTTATGAAAGTTGAACTACATGGAAAAATGATAATTGTAACTTATGAAACTTTTCTTAGTATGAGGATGGGTGAAAGGAATATTAATGTATTATGTATGTGTGTATACATATATATGTCTATATAGGAGGGTATATGGGTGTCTGAATACATCTGTGAGTATGTGCATATATGTGTACATGTATACATAGACAGAAGGCACAGCTCAATTGAATAGGAAGGGATGATACTTAAAAGGTGAAATTGAGAGATGATAGAGGAATATAATGAAAAGAGAAGAGAGAGACAGAATTGGGTAAATTATCTCAGAGAAGAGGCAAAGGAAAACTGTTACAATGCAGGGGAAGAACAGGAAGGCAAAAGCGAATGGGTCAACCTTACTGTCATTTAATTTGGCTTAGGGAGGGAATGACATACACTAAATGGTATATCTTCCCCTACAGGAAAGTAGGGGAAAAGGGGATTAGAGGGGGGATGATGGAGGGGAGGGTAGTTTGGGGAGGAGGGTAGTTAGAAGAACACACTTTTGAAAAAGGACATGGTCAAAGTAGAAAATAGAACAAGTGGGAGCAGGATAGGATGTAGGGAAATATAGTCAGTCTTTCACAATATATTCACTATGGAAACTTTTCCAATGTAGCTAAACACTTACAACCTATATTGAATTGCTTATCTTCCCAGTAAGGGTGGGTGATGATGGAGGAAGAGAAAGAATCTGGAATTCAAAGTTTAAAAAAAAATGTGTATATAATTTTTTTTTTTTTACATGCAACTGGGAAATAAGATATACAGGCACTGGGGTAAGGTAATCCATCTTGCCCTACCAGAAAGTCAGAGGCAGTATGGGGGAGAATGTAGGAGAGAACAGATTTGGGGAGGCAGTTTACAGTGGGATTGCTGTTTCAGGGTGGTGGGTAGGGGAAAGACGGGGAGAAAATTTGTAACTAAAAATCTTGTGGAAATGAATGATGTAAAATAAAAATAAACATAAAATTTAATTTTAAAAAAAGAATAAAAGGTCTCAGAATTTAAAAAATAAAAAAGCTCCCAAGAAAAATATGAATTGCTTACAAACCATGTTGCCAGATCAAGGAGAAAATGCTACAAGCAGTCAAAAAGATACAGTTTGAGTACTGTAGAAACACAATCAGGCTAACACAAGACTTAGCACCTTCTACATTAGGGATCAAAGGGCTTGGAATATGATATTCTGGAGGTCAAAGGGGCTGGGATTAAAACCAAGACTCACCTACTCAGCAAAACTAAGTACAATGCTTCAGGGGAAAATATTCAATGAAATAGAGCATTTTCAAGCATTCTTGATGAAAACAAAAACAGAACTGAACAGAAAATTTGACTTTCAAATACAAGAAGCAAGAGAAGCATGAGAAGGTAAACAGGGAAAAGAAATCATAAGGAATTTATTAAAGTTGAACTGTTTACCTTCCTACATGGAAAAATGATAATTGTAACTCATAAAGCTTTTTCTCAGAATGAAGGACAGTTGAAGGGAATATATATGTATAGGAAGGTGTAGTTGCGTATAAATACATATGTAAAGGTATGTATATGCATGTACATGTATACATAGACAGAAGGTACAGGATTATTTGAAAATGAAGTGATGATATCTAACAAAATTAAGAGGTGAGAGAGGAATATACTTGGAGAAGGAAAAGGAGAGATAGATTAGTGTAAATTATCTCATATAAAAGAGGCAAGAGAAAACTGTTACAATGGAGGAGAAGGGCAGGAAGGTAAAAGGGAATGGGACAACCTTACTCTTGTTGAATTTGGCTTAAGGAGGGAATAACATACACACTCATTTGGTATCTTACCCTACAGGAAAATGGGGGTAGGAGGAGAAGGGGAAAAGACAGAGGGATGATAGAATGGAGGGCAGATTGGGGGAGAAGGTAGTTAGAAGCAAACACTTTTCAAAAGGGCCTTGGTCAAAGAAGAAAATAGAATAAGTGAGGGGCAGGATAGGATGGAGGGAAATATACTTAGTCTTTCACAATATGCCTACTATGGAAATGTTTGCTATAACTACACATGTATAACCTATATTGAATTGCTTATCTTCCTAGTGAGGGTGGGTGAGGAAGAATGAAGGGAAAAAAATCTGGAAATCAAAGTTTTAAAAACAAATATATATATATAATTTTTTACATGCAAGTGAGAAATAAGATATACAGGTACTGGGCTGTAAAAATCTCTGTTGCCTTACTAGAAAGTTAGGGAGGGAATGGGGAAGGACATAAAGGAGAACAGACTGGGGAAAGGGGTTTTCAGCAGGCCAACTATTTGGGGGGGGAGGGAAAAACCAGGGAGAAAAATTTGTAACTCAAAATCTTATGGAAATCAATGTTGAAAACTAAAAATAAACAAACTGAAAAAAAAAAACAAAAAAGAAATTATCATAGTAGTGTATATAAGTGTATCTATATGGATATATGTGTATGTATGTGTGGGCACAGCCTACTCCTGACCACTGCATATTGCTCTAGGTATATAATTTGTTCTTTATTTCTTTTTTGTAATTTTCTAACTTTTTGTTTTCCCCAACTGTATCTAAAAAAGTTAATATTTGGTTGTTGTTTTTAATTTTGAGATCCAAATTCTCTTGTTTACTCTTTTCCCAAGGCCCTCTCTGAGAAAATAAGCAACTGGATATAGGTTATACATGTGTAGTCATGAAAAAAAAAGTCCATATTATTCTTGTTGTGAAAGAAAACAGTCAAAAAAACAAAAAGGAAGGGAAGGAAAGGAAAAGAATTAAAGGGGAAAATTATGCTTTGATCTGCATTCATACTCTTTCTTTGGAGATGGATAGCATTTTCATCAAAACTGCTTCAGAACTGCCTTGAATGATTGTATTGCTAAGAGTAATTAAGTCATTCACAGTTGATTATTATATAATATTGTTGTTACTATGTATAATGTTCTCCTGGCTCTGGTCATTTAGCTTTGAATTAGTTCATATAAGTCCAAGTTTTTTCTGAGAGCATCCTTTTCATCATTTTATAATACAACAGTAGTCCATCACAGTCATATCTGCAATTTATTTCAGCCATTTCCCAATTCATAGATGTCTTCTCAACTTCCAGTTTTCTGTCATCACAAAAATGTGCTATAAATATTTTTTGTATAATAGGTTTAAACTATGCACAGTTGTATAGCCCTTTGGAGTAGCAGAACCCACAAAAGAATGGGAAGAACAAGTTTTCAGCCCAAGACAATTTAGAAGGTTGGCAGGAAATGTCTGCCATACCACAATGAGAATGAAGCACACACCAGGGTGTTCTGTTTGGAGGGAAATTTGAGAGAATTCGGGTGGGTCCCTCTCTTTTGACAGTCATCTTGTAATTAAGAGTCACTTTGTAATTGATTCATTCCATGTCTCTTGTGTGTTTTGGCAAGTCAACCCTGAGAATTCATCAATTTTATGTTATTTGGAATGATATTTCTCCTTTTATTATAGCTTCTTCTGTTTTGTTATTATTATATAGAATTTTTTTTGAGGGCTTATTCTGTAGCCAGCAATTTTGATAAAACTAATGTCTCTATTAGTATCTTTGCTAATTATTTAGTATTTTCAATATATACCTCCTTATCATACCACCTTGTCATCAAAAAATAGGAATTGTTTTGGGTGGCTAAGTGGTGCAGTGAATAGAGCACCAGCCCTGGAGTCAGAAGGACCTGAGTTCAAATCTGGCCTCAGACATTTAACACAAAAAAACTAGCCTTGTGACCTTGTGACCTTAATTGCCCTACCTTTGCCCTCCAAAATTGCAAAAAACCCAAACAAAACAAATAGGAATTATTCAATCTTCTCTTTACAGTCTTTATGACTTTGATTTCTTTCTCTAATCATTCCTGTTGTTATGATTTCCAGAGATATTTCAAATAATAATGAGGAGAATATGCATTCTTGTTTCACTCACATATGATATTTGCTTTAGGTTGTAGGTGGTTTTTTATTATATTAAAGTGGACCCTCCATGGCTTCACCTTTTATGGTTTTTAGCATAAATGTTTTGTACTTTGTCAAAGGCTTTTATATGCATCTGTTGAGACATTAATGTGATTTTGAATACTTTGATTTTTGTTTAATATGATTAATTATGCTGATGGTATTCCTAATGCTGACCTATCCTTACATTTCTGATATAAATCCTACTTAAACATAATGAATGATTTCTTAGATAAATCACTGTAGTCCATTTAACAGTATTTTATTTATAATTTTGAGTCAATATTAACCAAATTGACTTATTAATTTCTTTCTTTTAATCTTTCTTTGGTTTATGCATTAGGACTGCCTTTAGCCCCCCAAAAGTATTATGTATGGTGGTATGTTTCTCATTTGAGAACAGTTTCAAAAATATGAGTACTAACTGTTCTTTAAAATTTTGATAGAAGTATCCTGTGAACTATCAACACAGGGTTTCCCCTGCCGTTGGTACTTTCTTGATAACCTGATCTGTTTTCTTTTCTGTTATGAGCTTACCCTCATTGATACCAGCAGTTTGAAGTTGTCCACTAAAAGGCCGGCTATCTGTCAAAAGTCCTCAACAAACGTTTGTTTCTGAAGGTCTCTCAAATAATTTCACATTACCCAATGAACTCAAAATGGATTCAAAAGCTGAATGTTAAAATCTGACCATAATGAAATTGGAAAAGTGTCAGCTTAAGTAGCTTATCGGCTTTGACAAGAGGAAATGTATTGAACCAAACAAAGAGAGAGGGAGGGAGGGAAGTAGGGAGAAAGGGAGAGAGAGAAAGAGAGAGACAGAGAGAAGAGAAAGAGAAACGGAGACAGAGAGAGAGAGAAAGATAGAGACAGAGAGAAGAGAAAAAGAGACAGAGAGAGAGAGAACTAGAGACAGAGAGAGAGAGAGAGAGAGAGAATAATTTAGCTTAAACTGGAAGCTAGATGAGCTAGATGGCACAGTTCAAGGATAACGTGACTGGAAGACTCATCTTCCTGAGTTCAAATCTGGCCCCAGATATTTACTAGTTGTGTCACATGGATAAGCCACTTAACCCTGATAGTATTAGTTTCCTCATCTGTAAAACAAACTGGAGAGTGAATTGGCAAACCACTCCTGTATAATTGCCCAGAAAACCCCAAATGGGGTTAAAAAAAAAAAAAGACAAAATCAACTGAAAAGACTGAACAAGAACTTAACTTGAACAAAACTGAAAAAATTGTAACACAACTATAATAAGAAGGGGAATATTAGGGGCAGCTAGGTGCACAGTGAATAGAGCGCAGGCCCTAGAGTCAGGAGGACCTGAGTCCAAATCTAGACTCAGACGCTTAACACAAAACTAACCTTGTGACCTTGGGAAAGTCACTTAACCCCAATTGCCCTACCTTCCCCCTTCCGAAAAGCAAAAATAAAAAAGTATATTTAAAAAAAAAAGAAGGGAAATATTTATAAAGGAAAACATTTATATCAAGTATCTCTAAGATTCTAATATTCAAAATATCTGGGTAATGGGCACAAATATATAATATCAAGTCATTGTGCAATAGGTAAGTGATCAAAGTATATCAGCAAACAGTTCTGAAAATAATTTCTATTTCCAGATGTGAAAGATTGTTTTATGTCACACCCAGGGGGATTAAAAAAAAAAAAAAAACAGTTCTAAGACTTCAGATCTTATAAAAGAAACCAGTGATTAGGTAAAGCAATTAAAATATCCAGTGTCATATAATCTGTGAAAACTCAAATATACCTATACATTGGAGAGCTGTGAGTTGATCTAAACATTTGAGAAAGCAATTTGGATATATTCTTTAAAAATTAATAAAATATTCATAATCTTTGCCTCAGAGATCTCATTGTTAAGGTTGTATCCCACATGGAAGTAGCAAGGTGGCACAGTGAATAGAGCACCAGGCCTAGAGTCAGGAGGACCTGAGTTCAAATCCAGCCTCAGACACAAGACACACACACACACACACACACACACACACATATAAACACACAAACCTTGGGCAAGTCATTTAGTCACTTAACCCTAATTGCCCTACCTTCCCCCCTTCAAAAAGCAATATATATATATATAGATACATAGATACATAGATAGATAGAGATAGAGATATATAACCCATGTAAACCAAAGATAAAATTTCCTACACACAAGTAAATAAATGCAGTGATACTGTAAAGGCAATGCACATGAAATAAAATGGATGCTCATCAACTGCAGTCTAGATAACCAAATTTTGCTGTGCTCTTTGTAACAATATTATTCTACAGTGTGATTCTGCAATTAAAGCTACATTGTGGGGAGGGGGAGGAGAAGAGAGAAAGGATCATTTGTAAGTGTGACTGGATAATGGGAGTATGGTGTTCTTGGGTGGCTTTACTATGGACTGGAAAATGCATTCCCTTACACTACACTTGTTTGTGGAGAAAATTTGCATTCTGGGCTGTTCTGTGAGCTGTACAAGGTCAGGAACACACAGTACACCAACATTTTTGGAATTGGTCATTCTGTATAATTAAATTATTGATAACTGTATCTCAAGAAAATCATTCTAGATGTTTCCTTATTCTCTCAGGAAATATATTGGTAGAGTACTGGCTTTTTTTTTAATTTTCTACCCCTAGCACCTAGCACAATGCCCATCGAAGAATTAGTGTTTAATAATTACTTATTAGATTTTATAAAATAACATGACAAAGATTCATACGCATATTTGTATATGTATATTCTGTGCAGTTTTGCTTTGTTTTTTTTACTTGCCAAGAGTGAATCAAATTCTAGTCCTTCTTACCTGGGATTAATATGAAAAATGTCTTATGATTTAATAAAACAAGAATTGCTATCACACTATATTTTTCTGGCACTACATAATGCAACGCATCAAATCATTCTAAATGAATTCAGTCCAGATTAGATATTGCACCTAGTACAAAACCTACACATCATGTTCATGATCCATTACACATCACACTTATGGATAGTCTGACTCCTTAGGAAAAGATTGAAATATTTTAAACCAGAATGTATTCTTTTATTTATTCCTTTTTCTTTCCTGAAATGAGGAATACATTTATAACTATAAGCAAACAAGGGGCAAAATTTTCCCTTTCCTTCTTTTTTTCACATTTTATATTCAGTATCACTAGCTCTGGGTGACTTGGTTTTGTGATAGATAAGGATCCAATGATATCTCATACTTACTTAATATTTGAAGTTAACATAGCTGAGATCACACAATCTGCTTGTGACTGGCAATAGCCTGCTTAACCTAGCACAGTGCTTAGCACATAGTAGTATCTTAATAAATTCGTATTAATTAATTACTTGACTGATGGTTTTCCTAGGCATGAATTACATAACATAAGCCTTCCTGAAATCTGGGGCAAATTGTACATTTGAGGGCTATGAATTCTCATTGTGATGATCCCATACATGATCTTTCCCTGAATGCTTCTCTTTGCTGTAGTATAATTTCTCTAATGTATTTTTAAATATTATTTATAATATTTTCAATGTTACCAATGTTAGTGGTATCCTTTAGAACAAACACAGACGTATGTATGTACATATGTGCATGTGCACACATACGCATACACACACATATATAAAGAGAGAAAGAGAGAAAGAGAGAGAGAGAGAGAGATGGAGAGATTTTTCAATTATGAATAGTATGGTGGTAGTCACATAGTAGGCAGCCAATAAGGGCATGATAATTGAACTGACTGTATGATCCTAATTAAAAAATAAAAGGCAATTTTATTTACCCACTCAAGCTATCTTATAAACAAGATGATAATAGTAATTCCTCTCTAGACAGAATTTTAAAGTTTCAAAAGAAATTTACTTAAATTAACCATTAGTGTTTACTCTGGAGGAGACATGACTCAAATAAGTTTAGTGACATAAATTTGATATTAGAATATACCAAGACACTCATTGATCAGAAAGTACAATAAAACAACTTTATATAAGTGAAATTAAGGAAGATAAAATTCAGATAAAATACTAATCCTTCCTTCCCCTGCAGATGCCATGAAAACGGGTCATAGCTAATTGAAAATTATTTGGAAATTCCATTGGAACTTCCATCAGCAGATGCCCATAGAATTGACTTTGCTGCTTCATGCAGGAAGGAAGATGAGCCTATGATGATCCCCAAAAGGTAGCCTCTCTGCTCTCATAAGGAAAAACTAGCTCAGTCTATATAAAATAAAAATTGACCCTTATGCTATCCTAATCCTTGGTTCCAAAGTAATAAATATTATTCCAGGGACTATTTGCCACTCATCTTGTAAAAATTATTACCTGAGCAGCACTGAAGAAAGATATTTATACACTCAATATAATTATAAAACTGTATAAAAGCATTTTAAATACAATCCATGGAGCAGGAATGATGTTTATTAGGAAAGAAGTTTACTTGATTAAAAAATAAAAAGAAAACGTGGTCAGTAGATGTACCAGGCATTAGGTCCATAACACAGATGATAATAATTTCAATGCCATCAGTCCCAATCAAAGTCTTTGTACCATAGGTAGAATCATAGAAAAGGGTCACAAGTCTTGTCTGCAATCTAAGGACATAACTTTATAATTGGATTCACCACGTGAATATGCTTTTGGTTTTCCTGGGTTTTAGCCATGACTGAAACTTACTAGGATCCCCATAAGGAATTTTGCAGAATCTAACATCTAGTAGAGAACAGTACTCAGAAGTTACCTATGTCTTCTGTGGTACATTGACGAGGGGACCTTCACCTTTATCCACGGACTTTTAGCATCTTATTAGCTTATTACATGAAATATCATTAACATACTGATAACTTAGTTTGGATATTCATTACCTCCCTAACTCGCTTAGCATCCTCTCTTCTCTGTTAGGAGGCCTGAAATCTGGAGCACTGAAATCCATCCCAAAACATTCCTTATAGAAGACTAGGATGTGAACTTTCCAAGTAAATCACTTTCCATCTGCAGCTTTGCTTCATTTGAACTCCACAGAAAAAGATGACCTGAACTTGTTGGGTATCAGTCCTCTGAAAAAAGAAATAGCTGATCACTTTGTTGATTGGAGCTCGTAAGTATCTTTCAAAATTGTTCCTTTTTACATTAGTATTTTAATATAAATTGTTCTTGTTTTCATTTTGCTCTGCATCCATTTATATGTCTTTCCAAGTTTCTCTGAAACCACCTTCTAAAACATTTCTTTTTTGTTTTTTTTTAAAAGATAGCTTATTTGATTTTACAATTATTTTGATTGATCTGTTTACCTCCCTTCCTCTATAATAGGATATGAGAACATCACAGGAATTATTAATCAGGCATTAAGGAAGGGACAGCAGAAGCTTCAAGGAATCTTACTTTGGTGACAAGGAAGATCAAAACACAGACACAGAAGAAGACAAGAAAGTGAAAGCTCCCAGATCCAAAGCTTTCCCCATAAAATATGAACTTGTCTCAGGCCATGGAAGAATTCAAAAAGGATTTTGAAAATCAAGTAAGAGAAGTAGAGGAAAAATTGAGAAGAGAATTGAAAGTGTTTCAAGAAAATCATGAAAAATAATGCTTGCTAAAGGAGACAAAAAATACTAAAGAAAAAAAGAAAATATTACCTTAAAAATAGACTAACCCAAATAGGAAAAGAGGTCTAAAAAGCCAATGAAGAGAAGAATGCTTTAAACAGCAGTATGGTTAAATGGAAAAGGAGGTCAATGAAGAAAATAATTCCTTCAAAATTGAAATGGAGCAAATGGAAGCTAATGACTCTATGAGAAATCAACAAATTATAAGACAAAGCCAAAAGAATGAAAAAAAAGATGACAATGTGAAATATCTCACTGGAAAAACCACCAACCTGGAAATTAGATCTGGGAGAGACAATTTAAAAATTATTGTAGTACCTGAATGCCATGGTAAAAAAAAAGCCTAGATATCATCTTTCAAGAAAGAATCAAGGAAAATTGCCCTGATATTCAAGAACCAGAGGGTAAAGTGGAAATTGAAAGAATCTGCCCATTACCTCCTAAAAGTGATGCCAAAAGGAAAACTCCCAAGAATATTAAAGGCAAACTCCAGCATTTCCAGGTCAAGGAAAAAGTGTTGTAAGCAAGAAAGAAAAGTATTGTGCAGTCACAGTCAGGTTAACACA
Source organism: Pseudochirops corinnae (assembly GCA_028646515.1). Taxonomy (NCBI): domain Eukaryota; kingdom Metazoa; phylum Chordata; class Mammalia; order Diprotodontia; family Pseudocheiridae; genus Pseudochirops; species Pseudochirops corinnae. Next base: position 100,781,327 of record CM053591.1, read on the forward strand.
GGATTTTGCAGCTCCCACAGTGATTTCTCTAGTGATCAGAGGGTCTAGAATCTGATATTCCAGGGGGCACTGAACTAGAGTTAAAACCAAGAATCACCGACTCAGGAAAACTGAGCATAGTAATTGAGGGGAGGGAGGGATTTAATGTGTTTTTCAGAAGCCAAAGCTAAATAAAAAACTTAACTTTGAAATACAGGGCTCAAGAAAAGCATGAAAAAGTAAACAGGAAAGAGAAATCATAAGGGATTTATTGAAATTGAACTGTTTACATTCCTATATGAACAGATAATATTTGAAATTCATGAGACCTTTCTCATTATTAGGGTAATTGGAGAAAATAGATAGATAGATAGATAGGTAGATAGATAGATAGATAGATAGATAGATAAATAGATTGATAGAGGGCAAGAGGCAACTTGAATATGAAGGGTTAATATCTAAAATAAATAAAATTGAAGGGTGAGAGAGGAATGTACTGAGAAAAAGAGAAAGAGAAAGGTAGACTAGGGCAAATTATCTCACATAAAAGAGGCAAGAAAAAGGTTTTACAACAAAAGGCAAGGGGGGAGGTAAGAGGGAATTTGTGAACTTTATTCTCATCAGATTTGGTTTAAGGAGGGAATAATACACACTCAAAGGGGTACAGAAATCCATCTTACCCTATGGTAAAGTAAGGGGGAAGGGGAAAAAAGGGAGAGTAATGGGAGGGCAGACTGGGGAAGGGAGTAATCAGAAGCAAATACTTTTGAGGAGGGACAAGGTCAAAGGAGTGAATAAAACAAACAGAGGGGGAAGGATAGGGTAGTTATATAATTAGTCTAGACAAACTATATAGTTAGTCTTTCACAACATGACTATTATGGAAGTGTTTAGGATGACTACACATGTAAAATCTATACTGAATTGCTTGCCCTCTCAATAAGAACAGGTGGAGAGGGAGAAAGAGAGAGAATTTGGAACTCAAAGTTTTAAAGAATGAATGTTAAAAACTGATTTTACATGTAACTGAGAAATAAGATACACAGGCAATGGAGTATAGAAATCCAGCTTATCCTATAGGAAAATGGAAGGGGAAGAGAATAAGAGAAGGGGAGGGGTGATAGAAGGGAGGGCAGATTGGGTGAAGGGGTAATCAGAATGTACATAATCTTGGGAGAGCAGGAAGGGAGAGGTGGGGAGAAAATTTAGAACTCAAATTATTGTGGAACTGAATGTTGCAAACTTAAATAAATACATAAATAAATAAATTGAAAAGAAAAGAAAATGCAATTTATACTTTGTGTCTTACAGATAAAGACATAAAATGATTTTAATGTTTTTCATGCTTTTAAGAGCAATGTTAGAAATTTATTGTCCTTTTCAATATGAGAATTTAAATTTTTTCAGATTAAACAATTTCTCTGCAAATTACAATTCTGAAAAAATGAATATTAAGTAATTCTGTCATTGATCTTTTGCTTTAATTTATTTCTGTGTATTTGAAGTACAGAATAACATGATAGATAGTGATTAAACAAAGCCAGGCTAAATCACAGAAGAAAATATAAAATATTCCCATTATGACTCCAAGCATTAAAAGTAGGATATAAGTCATTTGTTTTAAGGAAAAGCAAATCTCAGATCCAACCACACATGAAGAAATTCCATTCTATTTGTAACCTAAAAACAAATTCACAATCAGTATTGCTTCTTTAATTCCTTTCCTTTTTGTATTTGTCCTAGACATCTTTACTTTTTAATGAAGAAACATATTTCATCTCATCTTATTATTAGAACTTCAAAAAGGATTACCCAGGATTGGAGAATGGGAGATGGAGAGTGAGCAGAAGAAAAAAAAAAATAGGCGTCCTTGATAGTGTTTTCCAGTCCTTGTAAAGTTCCTTCAGGAAGAGAAATTATTGTTATTCTACTTGATTCCAGTGGGCAGAGTTGTCATTTAATGAGCAAAATTACAGAGAGAAATCTAGGTTTCAGATGAAGAAAACCTTCTTGATAGTTAGTAGCATCTGAAAATATAATGTTCTACCTGGGAAGATACCAGGGTCTACCAACACTAGAGATTCTCAAGCAAAATAACTCCAGGGGATACTGGGGTTGGTGTTTTTGTTCAGGCACAAAACTGACTGGTTTCTGAGGTTCCTTCCAACTCAAATATTCCATGATAATATGATAAATTATCATTAGCCTGTTAAGCACTTGAATAAGGAAATGTGAATTTCAACATATATATATTTATTTATAGTTATACTACGCGAGATAGAAAATCTAAATTAGGGGGCAGAGCCAAGACATCAGAATAAAAGCACAAACTTGACTTAGGCCTCTGGCTCCAACCAGTTCCAATATCTATAAAGAACAAATAACTCTAAACAAATTTTAAAGCTACAGAACCCACAAAGTGACATAGAGAAACAAATCTCTCCCTGAAGGCAGCCTGGCAGGCTAACAGGAAAAGTCTATCACAGCATGCTACGAGCCAAGTGAAGTCCCCCTTGAGCTATGGTTCTGGCCACAGGGCAGACCATACTGGCCAGAGCAGACTTCAGGAGAGTCAATCACCAGCAGGTGTGGTGGTTTCCAGACTTCTCAACTCATAAACGCCAAAGAGAAAATAAAAGGTTAGTGGTGAACTCTGTTGAAAGGGTGAAGGAAGAGTAAGGTCCAGTCCCTGTACCCAGGGCAAAAAGTGGTGGAGAGGGGTGGCTGCAGCTGCTACTACATGGTTGCTTCCAGAGCTCCTGGCCTGCAAATTGTAGGGGGACCAAGTAACCATTCAAAGGGTAATTGCTCTTGCTTTAACCTGCTTAGATCTGGATCATGGTCTTGGGTGGTGGTCCTGAGGTGTGTGGCCAATGTGCCAGAACTTGTGGGGCTGTAGAGAAGGTGCTCGACTAATAGCTCCAGCAGCTGTAAAAACCCCAGTGATTTGGGACAAAGCTCTCTACAATCTGGAAACAGAATTCTTCCATGGCAAAGAGCTCAAAAGTCAACTAATTGGCTGGCAAGATAAGCAAGCAAAGAAAGTGAAATCAAACCATACAATCCTTTTTGGGGGACAAAAAGGATCAAAGCATGGAACTGGAGGAGGACAGCAAAGTCAGAACTCCTGTATCAAAAGACTCCAAGAAAAATATGAACTATTCACAGGCCATGAAGGAGCTCAAGAAGGATTTTGAAAATCAAGTAAGAGAAGTAGATGAAAAATTAGGAAGAGAAATGAGAATGATGCAAGAAAATCATGAAAAGTAAGTCAACAGCCTGATAAAGGAGACACAAAAAATACTGAAGAAAATCTAAAGTACATACTTATTCAGTCTCCCAGTTTAGCTGTCACACAACTTGGGATCTCACACTGTATTTGGTTTTACTCTCCTTTATCTACTTATTATGTATGTATATCACATATTTAAAATCTATTCTATTGTAGGTTCCTTCAGAGAGTGGACTATTTTTGCCTCTTTTTGTATTCACAGTGCTTAGTACAGTGCCTGGCACAGAATGGGTGCTTAATAAATTTATTTATTGATCCTAATTTGATAAGGAGCCAAGTTCAGTTTCAGTTTTTAATGTTTTAAAATATAGGTGTCAAATCACTTTGTATTGTTAGGGCATGATTTACAAAGCAAAAAAATGAAGTAGAATGAAAATAGTTACTCAATGCTTTCAGGAATTTGGGTAGGAAAAACAAACAAACAAAGCTAAAAAAACCAAAAAAACTAAAAACCTGGCTTCGTTATGCTTGTTTGTTTTCTTTCCCTATGTTTCACAGAAAATCCGGCTGATATATAAGTTTACTTACATGTACATGGCTAAAAAAAAAAAAAAAAAAAAAAAAAAAAAACTAGGGAAGTAAAAAAAAAATACTCATCAGGTTACAGTTAGTGAGGGGAAAAAATAGGTTATTTCCCCTAATTTTCCAGATTACCTACATATATATTTTGCTGATATCCAGAAAAAGCAAATTAATTCATGGATTTTATTCATACAATTGTCCATAATTTATTTAGGAATTTCTCTTTTTCACATTCAATTAGTACATAATAAAACAAAGACTGTACTGTATCTTGAAAGCAGTAGAAACTGTTTTTCTCAGGCAATATACATCCACTTTTCCAATCATTAAAATGTGATCAAAGGATGAGATCTCATTAGACAGCAAAAATGGTCTTCTTATGCATTTTTTTTTCAAGACTAAGGCTCTTCACCTCCTAAAAGCTCAACATCTAGGACCTCCTCCCCAGTCCAATTCCAATAATAATTACCACATAAGTTTCAACTTGGGAAAGTTTACAGCTTTGTTTCTGTAAACTTGACATAGTAATGCAAGACTAAATGCCAACACTTGATCAGTGTAGCCCACTTAAGATTAGAATTCCAAATTTCGAGACATCTACCATCCTGAACCTTCTTGGTGACTTGGATTGCAGAAGTGCACCTCTGTATATAGTTCTAATGCAAATGTTAAGAGAAGTTACCTTTCAAAGATAATTTTTGTTAAATATTGTGAATGATCAAAGAAAAAAATGTCATTTTATTAAGCCATTAGAATGGCAGGAGTAGAAGATGAGTAAGTTTAATGATTCATAGTTAATAGAGCAATAGTAACAATACTAAGTTTCCACTTGTCTTCCTTCATTCCAATGCCTCCTTTTTCATTACTGGACAAAAACAAAAAGCACTGATGCTGAGATAACTAATTGATAGTCTACTTTTTCATTCCATTATACAGTTTCTATTAAGAGTCATAATCTCAAACACTGACAGACATTATTCCAGGTGACACTGTAGAAGCCTTTCAAGATTGTTGTTGTTATTGTCCTTCATTCTCAAGGAGGACCAAAATGACATTACTTTGTGACCAGCTGTGTCTGATCAGACCAATATGAGCTTGGAATGCTCTACCACAAATCTGGCACAAATAGTCCATGTGAACATTTGAGGTGGATTCTGTAAATTTGTGCATCCTGTGTTTTCTTTGAGTTGCTTCAATTCTGCTTCACTCCTAGAGAACAGCACCTTCTCTGATGTGCGTACACAATGCCAAGCATTCCTGTGCCAGTATCTCTCACATCATACCATCAATTCCAAAATTCTTAAGAGAGACCTTGATAGTGTCCTTCTTTTGACCACCATATGAATGCTCGTCCTGTGTGAGCTCTCCATAAAATAATATTTTTGGTAAGTATGTTTTGCAATCAAACAACATGACCAGCTCATTGGAGTTGCACTCTCTGAATCAGAGTCTGAATGCTTGGTAGTTTAGCTCAAGAAAGGACCTCAGTGTCTAGTATTTTATCCTGCCAGGAGATCTTCAGAATATTCCTAAGACAATTCAAACGAAAGTGATTCAGCTTCCTGGTGTGGCACTGGTATACTGTCCAGGTTTTACAGGCCTACAACAATGAGGTCAGTATAATGGTTCTGTAGTGCTTCAATGTGGTACTCAGTCTAATACCTCTTCTCTCCCATACTTTCCTTTGGAGACTTCCAAACACCAAGCTAGCTCTGGCAATCCATGCATACACCTACTTATCAATGTGTACATTTCTGGAAAGTACACCACCAAGGTAAGTGAACTTATCCACAGCATTCAAAACCTCTCCATTTCCTGTAATTGATAGTTCCATATACGGATGGAGCATGGGTGTTTTCTTGGTGTTAATTGTTAGGCCAAAATTAGCACAAGCAGCAGGAAACTGAGACATACTTTGTTGCATCTCAGTTTCAGAGGCTGCACTGAATTTCTGCAAACAGAAAATCACTTACCAACACTCTCTCAATTTTGGTCTTGACTTGTAGCCTTTTTCAAGTTGAAGAATTTACCATAAGCAGCTGACCTTACCTTGATGTCATGTTCATTTTCACTGAAAGCATTTGAAAATATGGCTGAAAACATCATGCTAAAATGCATGGGAGCAAGCACACAGACTTGTTATACTCCTTTGGTAACTGGGAAAGTACAGGAGCATTGTCCATTACCTAGAACCCAGACAACTATGTCAGCATAAAATTGATTGATGAACTTCTACAGACAGCCAAATTTTGACATAATATTCCATAAGCCTGATGACCGATAGTATTAAAGATCTTGGTCAAATAAATGAACATTGTGTACAGCCTCTGTTCTGCTCAACTGGTCCTCAGCTCTTTCTGAAGCCACACTGGCTCTCAGGTAGATGGCCACCTTCCAGATGAAGGATCAGCCTATTTAGAAGGACTCTGCAAGAATCTTTCCAGTAACGTTAAGAGAAAGACCCTGCACAGCCCCCTTGATTGTCATAAAACAATCTATTTCCTTTGTCTTTACAGAGATAGACAATGAAGGCATCCTTGAACTTTTGTAGGGTAACCTCTTGCCATATAACCTTCAAAATGTCAATCAGCTTTTGTATGAGCAATGGACCCCCTACATTATAAATCTTAGCTGGAATAGAATCAGCACCAGGTGCTCTGCCACAGGAAAGGAGCCTACTGGCATTTGAAACCTCTTCTTCAGTTGGAAATTCAGCTAGGGTGGAATTGACTTCTACCTGAGGTAAACAGTCAGTGACCTCAGCATTGATTGATAATGGTATGTTGAGAACATTATGAAAGTGTTCAACCCCTTTCTCTAGGATCATATCCTTATCACTAATCAATGTGATTCCATCAGCACTGAGTATCTGAGATTCATTGTAGGTCTTTGGCCTATAAATAGCCTTCAGAGCATCATAAAAGCACTTTGGATTGCTACTATAAGCATAAAACTGAATTTCATTTGCCTTGTTGTTGAGCCAAGAAATTTGCATCTCTCTAAGTTTTGCTTGTACTTTACTTTTGATGGAATTAAATGCTGCCTTCTTAGAGATGAATGAAGTATCCTGAAGATAAATCCTGTGAAGTTCTCATTTTTCATTTAGCAGATGTTGAATTTCCTCATCATTTTCATCAAACTAGTCTTGGTGTTTGTGAGTATTCTGATCCAGATGAAAAAAATGCAGTGCTATACACTAAATCTCTGAAAGCTGCCCACTCCTCTTCTGCTCCACTGTTGTCAGCTCTGTATTGGCTCAACTTTTCCTCCAAGTTATCAATAAACTGCTCCCTCTCAGAAAAGAACTCTAATTTGTTGGCATTAATTCTTCTGGTAGTCATTTTGCCTTGGTGACACTGCTTTGATGAATGCAAATATCAGCTTGGAGAAGATAAATCTATGATCAGTCCAGCACTCTGCATCACACATTGCCTTCACCACATTGCCTTCACCACTCTCACATCATGTCTGTCTCTTCTCCTTATAATCATAGTCTATTAAATTGCAGTGTTTGCTGTGATAGTGTATCCACAAAGTTTTATTCTTTCAAGATATCTTCATTCACAGTTATTCTAGCTGAGGCTGAAGGTCTAAAATACCTACTGAACTTACATAATTCCCTAGGTCAGCAATGAACTTTGGGCCTCAAATTGCACTTGGTTTTATCATCTCTTACCCACTTATCAAGTATGCATACCTTTTGTTGTAAATAGTATTTTATTGTTTCCAATTACATGTAAAGATGTTTTCCAATATTCATTTTTATAAGATTTTGAGTTCTACTTTTTTCTCCCTCTCTCTCTTCCATTTCATTTCCCCAATATGGCAAGGGATCTGATATAAACTGTACATGTGTAAACGTGTAAATATATTTTCACATTAGTCATGGTGTGAAATAAGAAACAAAACAAAGCAGAAAAGTCACACACACCCAAAAGTTAAAAAACTATATTTGGGTCTGCAGTTAGACTCCATAGTTCTTTCTCTGACAGGGGATAGCTCTTTCTATCATAGGTCTTTTGGAATTGTCTTGGATCACTGTATTAATGGGAAGAGCTAAGTCAATCACAGTTGTTGCTACAATGTAAAGTGTTCTTCTGTTTCTGCTCTCTTTACTCAGCATCAATTCACATAAGTTTAGCTTTTCTGAAATCTGCCTGTTCATCATTTCTTTTAGCACAGTAGTATTCCATTACATTCATATACCACAACTTGTTCAACCATTCTCCAATTAATGGGCATTCCCTCAATTTCCAAGTCTTGGCTACAACATAAAGAGCTGCTATAAATATTTTTGTACCCATGGGTCCTTTTATTTCTTTCTTTTTCTTTTTTTTAATGATCACTTTGGGATACAGACCTAGAAGTGATATTGCTAGGTAAAAGGGAATATACGGTTTGATTGTCCTTCAGGCATAGCTCCAAATTGCTCTCCAGAACGGTTGAATCAGTTCACAACTTCACAATCCTAATTTTCCCGTATCACCTAAATTTATCATTTTTATTTTCTGTCATAATAGTCAATCTGATAAGTGTGAAGTGCAACCCCAAAGGAGTTTTAATTTACATTTCTCTAATCAATAGTGAATTAGAGCATTTTATATGACTATAAATAGTTCTAATTTCTTCACCTGAAAACCACTCCTTCATATCCTTCAACCATCTATCAATTTGGGAATGACTTGTATTCTTATAAATTTGATTCAGTTTTCTATGCACTCAAATTAAGCCTTTATCAGAAACATTTGTAAGAAAATATTTTTCCCAGATTTTTCCTGTCCTAATCTTTGTTGCTTTTTGTTTGTGCAAAATCTTTTTTTTAATTTAATGTCATCAAAGATATCCATTTTTCACTTCAGAAAGTTCTCTAACACTTTTTTGGTCATAAATTGTTTCCTTCTCTAACAAGTAAACTATTACTTGTTTTCTTAATTTGCTTATGGCATCACCCTTTATATTGAAACCATGCAGTGCCATTGTAGTGCCCAGTTGTAGTGCCAATATTTACAGTGCCCACAATCACAATAAAGACCTGCATGGTGCTCTGTCACAAAATATAACAAACTCTCCATATAGAGGACAAATGCAAAGCATTTATTTAGACACCAGAAAACTGAATCCCAAAACCAGTAAACTGATTCCATCATGGTAGTAAAGAAGTTAAGAAGCCGTAACAACACAGAGAGTCACAATATCCTTTAGCCTCTTCGGAAACCAATATTAAATCAATATTTATTCACATGTCTAACTGACTCCTTGCCAGAACATCCTCTCCCCCAGTTGTCTAGTTTAGCTCTGACTTTCAGTTTCCTTTGGGATCTGCTCTACCCTTCAGCAAACTTCTCCCCTCACAGGCTCCACGTGACCATTTACAGCCTATTAGGGGAGCAGAATTTATCTTCAAAGCAGAGAAGCTTCCTGTGGACTTTGCTCCACACTTCAGCTAACTCCTCCCATCACAGGCTCCATGTGATTACATTCAGTCTATTAGAGAGCAAGGTTTACTTTCAAAGCAGGGGAAGGTCTTCAAATTCCCCCTAGTCCTATTAAGGTTCAGGGAAGATCTTAAAATTCCCATTGCCATTACACTATTTTGACCTTATCTTGGTATGCAATGTAAGAAGCAATGTAAGTTCTATACCTAGTTTGTGCCATAGTATTTCCCAGTTTTCTGAGCAGGTTTTGTCAAATAGTGAGTTCTTCTCCCATAACCTGGAGTCTCTTGGTTTATCAAATAGTAGATTACTATAGTCATGTATTATTGTGTCTTATGCACCTAATCTATTTGACTAATCTAGTATTCTATTTCATAGCTAGGACCAAATAGTTTTAATGATTCCTGCTTTATAATATAGTTTTAGATCTGTCATTGATAGATCACCTTCCTTTGCATTTTTTCATTAATTCCCTTCATATTAACCTTTTCTTGAATTCTGTTGTTATTTTTTCTAGCTTTATAAAATTGTTTTTGGTAGTTTTATTAGTATGGTGCTGATGACGTAAATTAATTTTTGCAGAAAAATCATTTTTATTATCTTAATTTGCTCTTTCCTTGAGAAAGATTTTTTTTCTCCAATTGTTTATTTCTGATTTTATTTCTATGAAAAGTGCTTTATAGTTATGTTTATGTAGTTTCTGGTTTTGTCCTAGCAAGTCAATTCCAAGTATTTTATATTGTCAATAGTTACTCTGAATGAAATTTCTCTTTCTATCTCTTGCTGCTAGGCTTTTAATATATAGAAATGTCAATGATTTATGTGGTTTTGTTTTATATTCTGCCATTGGCTAAAGCTGTTAATTATTTCAACTAGTTTTTGGTAGATTCTCTAGGATTTTCTAATTTTTCTAATTTTTTTTTTTTCTGTTTACAAAGAATGATTATTTTGTTTCCTCGGTGCTTATTCTATTTTTATTTTTTTCCATTTCTTTCCCTTTTATTGCTAAAACTAATATTTCAAGTACAACACCACATAATTATGGTGATAATGGGCATCTTTGTTTCTTCATCCCGATCTTACTGAAAAGGCTTCTAAGTTATTCCCATTACACATAATACTGATGGTTTTAGATAGATACTAAGTATCATTTTAAGGAAACATCCATTTATTCCTATGTTCTCTAGTGTTTTTAATAGAATTGGGTTCTGTGTTTTGTCAAAAGCTATTTTGGCATCTATTGAGACAATTATGTGATTTCTATTGGCTTTGTAAATGACACAATTGATTATGATAATAGTTTTCCTAATGTTGAATGCTTCCTAATATTGAATTTCTGGTATAAATCACATATGATCATAGTGTGTGATTTGTTGATAAATTTTTGTAATTTTAAATAATATTTTATTTAATTAAATAATAATTTATTTTATTTAAATTGATTTTTATTATTTTATTTTATTTAAAATGTTGGCTTCAATATTGATTAGGGGAATTTGTCTGTACTTTTATTTCTCTATGTTGGCTTTTCTTGGTTTACGTATCAGCAATATATCTGTATCATAAAAGGAATTTTTCAGGATTCTTTCTTCACCTACTTTTCCAAATTATATAGCATGGGAAATATTGTTGTTGTTTTTTAAATGCTAGAATTCATGTGTAAATTCATCTGGCCCTGGAGAATTTTCCTGAGGGATTTTATTGACAGCTTGTTCAATTTCTTTTTTTCCAAAATGGGGTTAGGTATTTTAGCTTCTCTTATGTTAATCTGCACAATTTACGTTTCTGTAAATATT
>CM053591.1:100792850-100804099 GCA_028646515.1 Pseudochirops corinnae
GGGGGGCTACATTGGGATGGCTGTTTTGGGGCGGTGGGTAGGGGAAACATGGGGAGAAAATTTGTAACTCAAAATTTCATGGAAATGAATGATGTAAACTAAAATAAAATAAAAAAACAATTAAAAAAAAAAAGAAAGGAAGCCAAGGAGCATATACTCAGTTCTTATATCAGTTGGGGCCTCTATGTTGGGTATTTCTTCAAATCATTTGGTAAAAGGGGACATAATCACAAAATGTGGCTTGGAGAGAAAAATGCAATCGTATGCTGTTCTTTTGAAGATAAAACAATGTAATTATGAATTGATTTTCATTCCTCATTTAGTATGCCACAGCAAAAAGAATACTGTAATGTAAATCAGGAATCCTTACTTCAAGACCCATCAATTAACTTAACAAAATATTTGAACTGAAGTAAATTATTTAACCTTTTTAGGTATCAGCTTCCTATGAAAATATTTAGCAGATGATTGGACAAAATAATTTCTAATATCTTATCTGTATCTAACATTCTACATAATCTGTTAGTCAAAAAACATTTTTAAAGTGCCTACTATTTACCAGTCCCTGTGCTAACCGCTGGGTATACAAAGAAAGGCAAAAACATTGTCCCTTCCCACAAATGTATTTCATGGGGAAGACAACTATAAATGACTATGTAGATATAAGATATATGCTTAGGGAATTGAAGGCAATTTTAGGGGAAAGGCATTAAGAGAAAAGGAACATTCAGGGATTGGGAAAAAATTTCCTATAGAAGGTGGCATGTGATTTGAATTCTGAAGGAAACCAAGGAAATTAACAATTGGATATTAGAGAGCAGAACATTGTAGGCATGAGAAATAAACAGTAAAAATTCATAGGGTTAGATGATGGAATATCATAAGCTAGTGCTGGATCAGACAATTCAGCAGGGAATAGATTGAAGAAGACTAGATAGATAGAAAGATGCCAGATTATAAGGAGTTTTAAACACCATATAACTTTATCTTTTATCTTAAATGTAAAAGGAAGTCATTGTGGTTAATTAACAGGATGGAGAAATGGGGGTATATGACATGCTCAAACTTACTTTTCAGGAAATTCATTTTGGTAATTGAGTGAAAACAATGATTAAAGTGGGAGAGTGTTAAGTCAGGGATATCAACCAAAAAGCTATTAAAAATACAGGAAAGAGGTGAAGGAGACCTGTACCATGGTGGTGTCTATGTGAATAGGGAGAATGGGACATTTGTGGGAAATTCTGTGAAGATTGACATATAAGATTTAGCAATAGATTGAATATGTGGTCAAGTATGACTGAGGAGTGATATGTGAACCTGGTTTGTGAGGCTGTATTACTGAATGATGGTTGTGTCATCAATAGTAATAGGAAATTTTGGCAAACAGATGTTGGAGGAAAGACAATGTGTTCTGTTTTGGACATGTGTTTGAGATGTCCAAAAGAACAATGGTGATATTGGACTAAAGGTAAGGAGAAAAGATTAGGGCTGGATATATTGATATGGGAATTATTAGTCTAGAGATGATATCTCAGTGTATCAGAGCTGATGAAATCACCAACTGGCCTAAAACAAAGGCAAAAAAGAAGAGAGACAAGTAAATAGTTTTGGAAGCATCCACAATTGGTGAGCATGACTTGGTTAAGTTTCCAGAAAAGACTGAGAAGGAGCGGTCAGATAGGTAGGAACAAAATCAAATCTACGAGATTCCTTGATCATAAATACATTTGATGTATGAAAACATGGGTTCCAATGATCAACTGCGCAAATATGTAATTACTAGACAGAAGTTTACCTCAAAAATTTCCAAGAGATTTACCAGATTTTAGTTATTTAATTTATCATTTGCTTATTTAATTTGGATCAAGTGTAATACAGTCCACACCATTCAAATTGGCTAATTTTACAAAAAAGTTAAATGACAGATGTTGGAGGGGATGTAAGAAAACTGAGACATTATTGGTGAACTTGTGAACTGATTCAACTATTCTAGAGAGCAATCTACAACTATGCCCAGAGGACTATAAAACCAGGCATATACTCTGAAACAGCTATACCACTACTAGGTCAGTATCAGAAAAAGAGTGGAGAAAAAAAGGAGAAAAAATATATATAAACAAAAATATTTATTTCAGCTGTTTTGGTGGTGCAAAAAATTGGAAACTGAGGGGGTGCTCATCAAATAGGGAATGGTTGAGTAAGTTGTGGTATATAATACTGATGGCTTTCTTTTGTGCTATAAGAAATAATGAGCAGGATGTTCTCAGGAAAAAAAAAACCTGGAAAGACTTACTTGAACAAATTTGAAGTGAAGTCAAGTGAAGTGAGCAGAACCAGGAGAACACTGTACATAGTAATAGCAATGTTATACAAGGATCAACTGTGAATGACACATAACTATTCTCAGCAATACAGAAATCCAAGGCAATTCCAAAGGATAATTTATGATGAAAAACTCGGTATCCATTTCCAGAGAAAGAACTGATATAAACTGAATAGACATCAATACATACATTTTTTCTTCTTTCTCTTGTTTGTTTTTGTTTTCAGTTTGTGTTTTCTTTCACAGTGTCACTAACATGGAATATATTTTGCATGGCTGCAAATGTATAACCTCCAAATTGGTTGCCTTCTCAATGAGAAACGAAGGGAGGAAAGGAGGAAGAGAATTTGGAACTACATTTTTTAAATGAATATTTAAATGTATTTACATGAAACTGGGGGAAATAAAATATGAAATATTCTTCACAGAGAAAAGGGAATAATATAGGTACTAAAACAATTATAGCAACTAATGTCAACTTAGGTTACATTAAGAGATTTAAAATGTTCAGGATGAGGTTGGGGACAGGGCCATAAGATTCTGCCCTCAACAGAAAACTTTTCAGAGTATTATATTCAATTCTGGAAACAATAACTTAAGAAATAAAATTATAGACTGGAATTCATCCAATGAATAACTATAACAATGGTTTTGAGGGACTCCAAAACTGCCATATAATGACCCTTTAAGGAAATGTGAGTGTTCAGCAAGATGAATAGCAGATTTAGGGTGACCTAAGTGTTATTTCCAGAAAAGAGAGATTTTATGTGTTCTGTGTGACCACAGACAGCTGAAAAAGTTGCAACTAGTAGAAGTTGAAGAGATGGATTTGGGTTTGTTGGAGATAATATTTATCTATTAATTAAAGCTTTAGAAATGGAATAAGCAGCTTTGGAACATAATTGTTTTTTTCTGCCAGTTTTTTTTTTTTTACATGAAAAGCTGGATGACTACTTTGGGCTATTTTATAGACAAGATTCTTATTCAACAATGTATTAGGCAAAATTATTTCTCTAGTACTTTCCAACATTAAGAATCCGTGATCTTGGGGTGGCTAGGTAGCACAGTGAATAGAGCACCAATCCTGGAGTCAGTAGGACCTGAGTTCAAATCCGGCTTCAGACACTTAACACTTATTAGCCATGTGACCTTGGTCAAGTCACTTAAACCCAATTGCCTTGCCCTCCCACATCCAAAAAGAAAAAAAAAGAATCTATGATCTTTAAAACCTATAGCTGATGTAAGAAATTATATAATATTCCACAGTTCCTGTGACATTCAAGAGTTGACGAGATCTCAGGATTTTTATAGTAGAAGAGGTTCTGGGAAACACAAAGAATGAAAGTAGTAGAGGAATAAAAGTTAAAAGTACAGACTTTAAGTTACAAAAAATTAATAAATATGAGTTGGGAAAAAAAAAAGACAGCATAGCCAATTGTAACTATATTGTTACCTGAACAGAGAAGATTAAGCATCTGCTTCCTTGGAAATAAAAGGATTGAATACAAAATCTTTTTTGTTGTGTTTTCATGTTAGAGATTCATGACTGAGCCTATCTAGTTTTATTCAAAATCCATCTGGTCAAGTGAGCTCTAAAATTACTCTTCCTGGCCATATTAAAAATGCATGACATGCTTTTCAATGTGTGTTCTCTTAAAAAACAAACAAAAACATGTAAATGTAGATAGCACTTTCTCATTGTCCCAATCTGGAGGGAGGAAGGAGACTGTTCCTAAATGTTACATTTACTCATTTTAGTTTTCAGTTCTCACTGCTCTAAATGACTTATTCAAATAAACCT
Source organism: Pseudochirops corinnae (assembly GCA_028646515.1). Taxonomy (NCBI): domain Eukaryota; kingdom Metazoa; phylum Chordata; class Mammalia; order Diprotodontia; family Pseudocheiridae; genus Pseudochirops; species Pseudochirops corinnae. The sequence goes on from CM053591.1 coordinate 100,796,975, forward strand.
TGGCTTCCCAAAGGAAAAAAGTAACCATATGGCTAATGGAGACAATACATCACTACTACTGCAAAGATAAGTATTCTGAGCTTAGCTCTCCCACTAACCAACTGAATGATCTTGGCCAAGTCACTTAAATTGCATGAGTCTCATTTTTAGGATTAGAGGATTTGTCTAATTGATTCTGGGTTCCCATCAGGCTTTTCCTGTATAACAACCTAGGATAATATCTTGGAAATAACAACCTCTTTGAGTCTTTTTCTCTTCATCTATAAAATAGATATTAGAGGGGAAAAAAAGCAAATAAGGTGTGGGAACTGTTTTGCAAAAGATTCAGTTTTTGTTATTACTGGTTTGGCTTCTCAAGACCTTGGTCTTCACAGTGACTTATAGGTTTTACCCTTTCCTGACAGCTGTAATTTAGATGTATTGCATATAAAGCCTATGATGTCCACCTTTTTAAAAGTGTCTCTTCTGTGGCTTGCTAGAAATGGACTCCAATAACCCATTAATTGCTAGCGATACAAGCTTTTTTACCCCATAACACTCCTAACTATAGGAAGTATTACCAGTTATGGAGTAGCTCTTTTCTAATTGCTTCCCTAATTTTCTGATTAAGTTGTAAAGCATCCTGCCAGGTTAGGTTCTCCAAATGAATAAGCAGATATTCTATGTCATTTCTTAGCTGCTACCATTGATTAATTTGGAGGCAGAGGTATGTAGGATATCCCTTTTATGTACCTGAACTTTTGCAAAACTTAGAACATAGAAAATTGGGTTAGGAAGAAGCCATAATCTATATAGCTCAGCTTTTCAGACAAATCTCACTATTTTTCATGAGCAATGATCAGAAATTGTGAGATATTAGATTTTCATTCCTAAATCCATTGGTATCTGAAACATTACTGTCTTTGGAGCATATCCAAAAACATTTTAATGAATAAAAAAGCTTTTCCTGTTAGTTCTACTTAAACTTTTCCTTTTTTTAATGCCCCATCTAATGGGGAGAAAGTTTTGTTTTGTTTGGGGTTTTTTGGCTTGTTTTGTTTTGTTTGGTTTTTGCTTCATTCTAATATCTTGGGTGAAGCAATGGCAGTAGAAATTTTTCTGCAGTTAAATAATCTTTTAAGTATTTTTTTCCACAATGATTCAATCAACCAGATTAACTTCTTAAATAAACACAGAGAATATTTCATGTGTACTATTACAAATCCTGCAATTTCTTTGTCATACATTTCTTTACTGAAAAATTGAGATGGGAACAATGTCTCATATTTTGACTTTAAGTGAGGTAGGGATGATTATTAATACAACAAAAGTTGTCAGTAAAAAATAAACAGATTCTGAGAGTTCTTTCAAGTTATTTTATTAAAGTATAATTGTGACATCATTTTTTCCTACTGAATTTAATTAATGGATGTCCTGTATGGAGTTTTACTGAGGTTTGGAAATTAAATGCTTTGGAATCACTCCTGCTGACTCCTAGGATTCCTTAGGACTTAGTTATTGTGACTCTCCTTGGCTTTAAAGCATTGAAAGGTCATTTTAACTTGACATAGTTAAGGATTCTCTATCAAATCTGTAATTTTCATCAGTCAGGTTCCTGGAAGGACAAGTTTTACCACTAGTGTGCATTATTAATATATGTTTACTTGAAGAATAGAGAAAAAGATAAAATCCAACAGTCAGAAGAAGGAAAGCAGAGAAAAAAGAACCAGTGAAGATAGAAACGTGGCACAAAATTTCAACAGAGATAAGTCTAACTTCAATCATTAATACAACTAAGTGCTACAATGCTAAGATTACTCTCATGATTACAACTTTAAAGCTTTTCCTCTGATATATGTGTGTGTATGTAGATGGGTGTATGTATTTGCTATTTTATATTAGTAAGTAGTACACAGTTACATGCATGTATCACATCATATGCAAATTTTCTAGGGTGGGGATAATACATGAATAATATTTTACCTATATAACATTTTAAATGAACTGGAAGAAATTAATAATTAAGCCCCAAATGAACTGAGTATTTTCATACAGCAAAGAATTCTGCACATTATTACAGCCTAGCTCCATCCCACAAATCCCCTTAATATGACATTGACTGAAACCTAGATTTTTATATGTTGTTTGATTTAATATATTGTACACATTTATCCAAATATAACTGCAAGGCTTATATGTAAGCAAAAAAACACAACAACAATTTAGCTTCTAAATGGATCTACTTCACACAATTTCCAAGTGCAAAGAACTCAAACTGTCAAACACTCTCTCAGGATCTTTTCAGCTACAAATCAGTGATATCCCTGATTCTATCCAGTTCATTGGTGTACAATTTTGCTCTGTAAACACAAAAGTAGTGAGAAAAAAGTACATTTAAATGGATTCAGCATGGCTTGTTTTCAGTAAGTGAAACTATAATTATACAAATTAAAAGAAAACAAAAAAGCACTTGCTTAATAGCAAAGTTATAATAGTAGGAAAGAGATTTTTTTCTTAAATTGTATCTAAGTGACACTTTCCTATAAAATCCATTCCTTAATAATGCAGACAACAAATCCTGACACAGCAGTGGCAACACTTTAATTATTCTTTTGCATATTGTTTTCAAATATCTAACCTCTTAAATATTTGTGGCACCAGACCAAGATAAAATTATAGTGATTCATTAATCTTGTATTTTTAACTTATAAGTAGTGATAAATATCAACAGTGTTAAGATGTGGTTTTGGGTTTGTTTGGTTTTTTTGATGGTGTAAGAAATAGGAAATAATAAACTCTAAAAATAATGCAAATTAAATGAAATATAATTTGGTTTATCCTATGCCAGAAAAACAATCAAAACTTCGCTCACTTGAATTGCTAAAAACTTTTTCAAATAATTTCTTTAGTTTTAGCTGTTTTCTATTGCTGTCTTTTCATTCCTATTATAAACTATAGCCATGAGATATATTTTAGTTCCTCCTTCAAAAAAACTAATGGCAGTTTTAAATAAATAACTTTAATTACTAGACTGCCAGGAAATTGAATCAAGAAATGAGAAAATATACAACCAAAGAACCTTTACTGTTATTTAATACTGACAACTTGAAGAATGTGTTATTATAAACAACATTAATAATGATAATTAAAATAATTTCCATTAATGAAGTACTCTTAGAATCCATGATATAGAGTTTGAAGGAACATCAGATACCTGATCCAACTTACTCATTTTAGAAGTAAGGAAAGCAGGACCTCAAGAGATTAAATGACCAATGCCAGGTCATATAGATAAAAATAGTCAAACAGATTCAATCTAACACCTCTGATAGCAAATCCAATGCTCTTTACAACAAAACATTCTTCCTTAGTATCTGTTATCTCAGGCTGACTCTTCACATAATAAAAGTTCAACAAATGTTTGTTGAATAAATTAGTGATAGACTAAATAATTGGAGCCATTGCTGCAATACTTGATTGTCCACATGACTAGTTTGATTTGAATTCACATAGGCAATTCAGACATGTCCTATTTCTAAGACTTTTCTTTTGCTATTTTCTATTTTTTTTTTTAAGTCTTCCTCTCTGGATGGTCTGGTTGAATCCTTATCCATCCTTTAAATCCCAATATTAATGCCATTCTCTTGACTGATATATGTGAGGTTTCTGAAAGGCAACAACTGGCAGTTATCTTTCTACCTGGATATCACCAAACACTTTCTTTGAGAATGTGAGATTATGGACTTTATGCTTAAGCCACAGTCTCCAAAAAAAACACAATCTGAAGGTCAACAAAAGGGAAACACAGAGATGTACAGAAAGTTTGAGAAGTCTACAATGAGTTACAAAGCAAGATTCCTACCAGAGAAACAGTTTGAAGAATGTTATCAGAGAGATTCATATGTCCATAGAAGATGAATTATTAATGTTGAAGAAAAAAGTCTGCATACTCCTATGATATAAATATAATGTTTATAAATCCAGAGCAAGGACCCCTAAAAACTGAAGAATATGGATAAAAGCATCAGTGATCTGAGCTGACCCTAATTACATAATAATGTTAACTACTTATTGCTACTATATTGTTTAGATTATATGTGACACTCCTATCGTATTCATTCTTCCAACCACACAGTCACATTATTGGATCATTGTTATGTTTTCATAGAGCCACTTAATTTGTGGCAGTATACCTTATTTCTCAGTTGATTTTTCCCTTTACATAAAAAGATATCTTTATTTTTAAAAAGATCTTTTAGATGGACTAAGTAAACTTATGCAGAAAATAGATTTTAAAGATATCCTTGAGATTCAAGCAATGTTTTTTGTTGTTCTTTTAAAATTATTCCACATTTTTATTTCCTCAAGGGGCAACCATTGCTTTTCCCAGCAGGAAGAAGAGAGCCCACCCACCAAGTCCCCTCAAACTTACACTGATGAGATCTTGGGGCTGTTTACATTAGCCAAGCAAATTTGAAAAACCCAAACTGTCTCCTGGTGTTTAATCTCACAACCCAATTTGTTTCTGAAGCTTATGTGCATAGCAGCTGTGCAGGGCCTCATTGTACTTTGCCAAACCCAAAGACAAAAAAGAAGAAACCAGAGAAGACTAGGCAAAAATAATGCCCATATTTCAGACAGGTCATTTCTCCAAAGGAGGTAATTATGTATCCTGAACAGTTACAGCTAACCTATTTTCAGTCATAATTGAAAAAGAAATATATGGGTCAAATATTTTTTTATAACTAAACCATATGTATCACAGTCACTTCTAAGGGCACTTTGAAAAGTTGTTAATGATGAAGATATATGTTGGTAAGCAACTTCCCTCTGCCTATCACTGTTGGCTTTTCTTTACAGTTTATTTGGAAACATCTGTTGCTGGAAGCTTTTAAAAATATCAGTTTGTAGAGGGGAAAAATTGGGTGTTACTGAAATAAAATAATAAAAAAGAAGACTTTCTCAGACTTTCTCTACATGTCCCCCAGTTGAACCATTTCTTAGGGTAGTCTTTTTAATATAATTTTGTAAGACAAAGAAAAAATGAAGTATTTTAGAAAATAAAGGTTTTCCAGTTTGAAAATGGAGATTCAGTTTGTTCCTGATTTGGAGAATACTAGGGAGTAAAGGATTCCCATTACTGTTTCCTACTTTCCATGACAACGTTTGCTCCAAGTTTTGCTGATCAAATGGTTTGCAGCTAAGAAAAAAAAGTTGGATGTCAATGCCAAACACTGGATAAACAGTAAGAGCAAAGCTATGTAAGTATCTACTCTGTACAAAGCACTCTAATAAGAACTGGGGGAGACATACATTCTAAATGGATCATTGTCCCTGCTCTCAAGAAGGATAAAGTAGAATAAGGTCCAGGGTGGAAGGCCCAACACAGACTGCAAAAATACACACATTACATGTCACATACATTAGAACATTACTGTTCAAAATTAAGTGAAATGTGAGAACTTCAGAGATCAGGGAAGATTTGAGGAGGAAATGTCATGAGTTGGACTTTAAAAGATGACTAGAAATTGAACACATTAAAGGATGACAGCGAGAATTTCAGGTATAGAGAACAGACTGAGCAATGAGCAAAGGCATGAAGTAGGGGGACTGAATTTCATTTTCAGTGTTATGTAGATATATAGATATAGATATATGTATGTATGTATGTATGTATATAAAAACTTATCCAATTACTTGAATTTCTATCATATTTTAAATGCCTTAAAACTAACAAGCAAATAATTTCTTTTTTTTTTTTTTGTCAAGAGTTCATGGCAAGAATAAACCAATTATTGCATGGATGAAGAAGTTCCGATCTGTAAATGTCCTGTACTGGCATATGGCCATGATTCTTACCACTTCAGAAAAAGTGCTTAGCATAAGATTGCCTCGGAGAGGTCAATTGTGTATTCAATTGCTTAATTAATTACCCACTTTCAAGCATGATTCTTCATATAATTATGGAACTTCCAATCCTAACTAAAAATTTAAACTAGAAATGGCCGTGTAATTTGAGAAATGTAGTGTTTCTGATAAAGGTAAATAACATTTAAATGGGATGATAAATATCCCATCTTAATTGAAGGAAACTATGTAACCAGAAGTAAATTAAAAACACTACGAGAATTATTTAGAAACTAAACCTGTTATGAGCAAATTCGTGGGTAATTATAGCATACTTACGGTTTTAATAGTAAGGTTAAAGTAAAATGGGAAAACCATTCTTCAAACTATTAAAAAGATCATGTGGTTGGCCAGCATCTATGCAGGAAGCATAATTCCTATTAAATAAATTAACTTTAAGAATATATTCTTGCAAGTATTTGTAACTTGAATGTTTAACACTGCTTTCTAGAGATAAAATGCATGTGTGACCATGAGAGAAAAAATAGGAAAAGAAATTTTTCTGAACTACATTATTTGTTTGTTGAATTCTTTATTTCATTCCCTGTTGAAAACAGTCACAATTTAAGTCTAGATTAACATTAGGATAATCCTTTTCCTTAGCTTTAAATAGAGGATTATGTGCTCAGACTTTCCTGCTATACACAGTGAACTAAAAAATATTAAATTGATGAGACCTGGGGGAGGAGGGGAAATGATGACTATTGAACCATAAGCACTTAAACTTCATTTTCTAAGGAGAGGATCTACAAGACAAATATTTTTTCTAATATATTCTAATGTTTAAAGACCCTAAAGACATATAATGAAGTTTATTAATTATACCAATGGCATTTATAGTTCCCTATAATTTGCATTTATTTTTATATGGTTTAATTCAAGAAAAGACAATTAATATACACTTATTTCCTAAGTGAAAATAAGTCAACTTGCAGACTCTCCCATACAAGATGTGCAATATTATATGTACATATATGAATGATACCTATATTACATATGTATACATGTGTATACACACAGCATATAGAGTGTTTTATGCATTAAGAAGAGTGGCCTGGGGTGAGGAAATGATAAAAGGTATCCAATTGGGACCCAGAATAGGTTGAGAATGAAGAGTGTAACAGTACAGCAATCTTAAAGACAGACATGGCCAAATAATTCATTCCCTTTTAAACAATTTACCAGAGATAAGCCTCCATGTAAATAGCTAGACTCATTTTGGAAGAGCATCAAGATCAA
>CM053591.1:100815970-100828421 GCA_028646515.1 Pseudochirops corinnae
ATATATATATATATATATATAAAAATCATGGCTGCTCTTATTTTGCTATTCCTAAGCCCTTACTGTGTTATCTCTGGCTTCCTTCCCATTTGCCTATATTCTAAATAAACTATATTGGATCTTTTGAAGTGCCAAGTGTTCCATTCACATGAATCCTGAAACTCCTTAATCAGACGGGGCTCTGACCCTTGCTTCTTATTCTGGGAGTTAAAGGGCCTGATTATTGGCTTTGTGTGCTGTGTCCTCTGGTTTGGACTGGTGAGTGTCAAAGATAAGGGCAGACATCAGGACTTTCTGCATTTCCTCAGAGTTACACTGCAGCTCATATGAGGTGTGGGGGAGATGTGGTCGGGCCGATTCAGGATTCTGTCTCCGCACCCCTGGGCTAGAGTTCAGGCAGGCTCAGTCACTGGTGGCTAGGGTTATGCTGCTGTCTGCCAATTCCCCTGGTTGTGTGACTGCATACCTGGGGTTCTGGTGTTAGTGCTTGCTGGCCCCAACCCATGGAGTTTATGATCTCTGGCTGGTGGGTTGAGATTGTGCTTCTTGGAAAGCCTGCCATCCTGCACTTTAGCCTCAGCACAGCCACAACCATGTCTTTCCTCTAGGACTCTAGAGTGTTACACTATTTTAGGATTTTACACTAGGGCAATATTCTCTGAGTTCTTCAGGGTCAAAGAGGGACATGAGAGCACCTAAGGTATACTGCACCACTTTGGCTCCTTGAAGTTCAGGTAGATGATTTTTAAACTTCTAGGCTGTGGCCTGATAGCCCCAGGAGTAGCTGCTGCCACTGCAGCAGGCCCTGTGCTTCTCTCTTACCCTGCTCCAACAGAACCCCATCCTGAGGTGATAGGTTTGGGAACTGCCTCTGCAGTGAGTAAATAAGTTTTCTGGGATTTACTCTGGTTCTGCTATGGTCAGATTTTTGCTGGTGGAGCCCCTGCACTCCATGCACAATACTCAGTGCTTCCCCTGCCCAGCACAACAAATCCTACCCATCCACATTTTCCTGGGCTAGAAATCTGCCATACTCAGTCTCTCAATGGATTCTGCCATTCTAAAATCCATTTGGATTCACTTTTTAGGGGTAACTGAAGGAGTTCATGGGTGAGTTCAGGTGAGTTTCTGTTTTCACTCTGCTACCTTGGCTCTGCCTAAATACTTTTGGTAAAAAAGGATTTAAAACTGTCTTTCACATGTTCTATCCAATTCTACTCAATAGATTAGTATTGAGTACTCCACTTACTCCCAAATAAAAATATGCTGTCTTCCTATCTGGTATATATTTCCAGGGGATTTAAGCACACAAATATAGTATAACTGTACATAGTTCTTTGATCATAATATATAATTTGAGTTAAAAAAAAAAACAACAAGGAATTTAAGAAACACAAAGGATGTTCCAATTCAAATTTACTAAAGAAGTGAGGGAGGAGTAAAGGAAGATCTATTCAATGCTTACTATGTTTCAGCCACTATGCTAAGCACTGGGGATACAAAGACAAGCACAAAGATATTCCTTACCCTCAAGGAACTGAAAAAATTGGGATCAGGGGATGGCATGATTTTGAAAACCAGCATGTCAGGAACAGGGATAAGAGCAAAATGAAGGCAGATTACCTTGAGCCCCTTCACAAAGCAGAGGATCTTAGAAGAACTCATTATAAGATAATGGAAACAGGACTTAATGGAGGTATATTCCACAATAAGCAGGCCATAGGAATGTGTAACAGCAAGCAAAGAAGTACTCAAATCTTTGTTAAGAAACAGAACTTGTGAACCCTATAACTTGTGAAACCCACAACTTGTAAACCCATGCTACTGATGCAACAGTAAGGGAAGGAGTTAATGACCATTATATAAGAAGAAGTCTAAACTGGGAGAGAGCAGAAAAAGCACCTTTGGTGGCAGAATTAAGAAGGAGAACTTTGTGGTGGTCAGGCACTCTGTTTGTCTGTTCTGTTTATTTTTGTTTGTAATACTTTGTACAGAAGGCCTGGGGCCTTACTGGAAGGCCAGAAAGAGGATTTTCTTGTTATCTGTTGACAGAAGTCCTGGAGGAGGGTTTCAGAGGTTCTGAGAATGAACTGATGATTTGTGTTGAGTTCTCAGACCTTGTATGTGGGTCTGTGTTGATTTCACAGGCAGAAGTGAATTGATGATGGTGCTGGCAATGTGTATGAATGTTGTTTTGGTTCTGTTAAGCTTTGTCTTCCCAGTAACAGAAATTGGTAAGTATCTGAGGTGGACTGGACATTGTGAGCTTCAATATGGAACAGGAACTAGATGAGGACCTGGACAAGGAAGTAGACAAAGATCTGAGAGTTGTTTACCTTTGAATTCAGGTGACAGTTGGGTAGGTTCAGTCAGGAGCTGGCACCATGGAAGAAGAACCATGGAATTTGGGAGCCAGCCTTGAATCGAGATGAAAAAGACCTCTCTTTTGGTACTTGATGCTGACTGAGAAGATTACAATTTACTTTAGCCTAGGGGTGGAGAACTTTTACCTTTGTACTTTGTGTCCTTTAAGGAGGCTTGCTCCTTAAGTATGATTGGAAACTAATTTCCAATCAAGAAGAAAGAAGACATTTTGATTGAGAGATTAAGAAAAATGTGACCCAGGAGTGGAGAACTTTTAATTTTTGTACTTTGTGTCTCTTAAGGAGGCTTACTCCTTAAGGATGATTGAGTTAAGGACTTACTGAATGATAACTTTTGTTTAAAATTATGTGGCCACTTTGGTAATAACTATATGCCCACTTTAGTGATAACTTGTTATGTTATAACATTGTGTGAATGCTGTACTTTGATTTCTGTGAACGTTTTGCTTTAAATTACTGCTTTAAATTACTGCTGAATAAATAGAGTTCACTATACTATGTAATCAGAACCTTAAAACTGTTCACAGCTGCAGTACTCTGGAAAGTTGTTCATGCTTGGCTTTACAGAATGTTAAGCTATTGCATGGCCAAGTGGTTCCACGTGCTGAGAATAGTTTAGAAATCATATAACAGATAGGCACGCATCTGAAGTTGATAATGTTAGGAAAAATGAAAGGAAAGAAAAAGAAGGCAGACTAGCCTGGAATACATCTCAAGACAGTCTCCATGGGTGTAATGGTAATGGGAATTTGAAGATTTTCCCTGCTTCGAAAATATATTTGGTCCCCTAATAGGTTGAATGTAATCACATGGAGCTTGTGATGGGAGGAGTTTTATGAAGGGTGGAGTAGAACCCCAAGGAAGCTGGGAGTCAGAGCAGCTAGACATGGTTGGGAAGAGAGTATGCTTCTGAAAGAAACAGGCTTGTGAGTAAATTTTGGTCTAAAGGCTAAAGGATAGTGTGCCTCTCTGCAACATTGTGGTGTATTAGCTTCTGTGTTGCTATTATGGCTTTGGTTTCCTGGTGTTGGCATTTGGTTTTCTGGTGTCTAAATAAATGTTTTGCTATATGGAGAGTCTATTATATTTTCCAACTGGAACCAATGCAGATATATTTATATTCACCAATGGCACTGTAAATATTGTATTGACACTACAATGGGGAATTCACCAGTGGAGAAAGGCAGGCAGCCAAAGTAACAGTGGTAGCATTGTAGGCAAATCCTAGTTATTTTTTATGTGGACTTTAACAAGCTCTCTGCTCTGAAGTTGATAAGGTATGGTTGTAGACTTCTTGATCCTGTCAAGTCCAATACCACTTTGTGTAGTATATTTTCAAATTCTTGCAGGTAAGTTACTTGCAGACAACTATTTAATCATACCTTGACAAATGTTGGTAAAGCTCTCTAGTCCCTGATAGGGTATGTTTATGAAGACTTGTAAAGCCAAACACGAGCAGCTCTCCAGAGGACTGCTACTCTGAATAGTTCTAAGATTTTGATCACATAGTATAGTGAACTCTCTATTTATTCATCAGTAAACTAAAGCAAAACATTCACATAAACCAAAGTACAGTATTCACAATGATATGACATAAAAAATTATCTCTAAAGTGACCACATAGTTTTCACTAAGGTGGCCACATAGTTTTAAACAAAAGATATCATTCAGTAAGTCCTTACCTCAATCATCCTTAAGGAGCAATCCTTCTCAAGGGACACAATGTACAAAGTTAAAAGTTTTTCACCTCTAGGTCACATTGTCTTAATCTGTCAGTCAAAAAATCTTCTTTCTTCTTCATTGGAGATTAGTTTCCAATCATCCTTAACTCAATTATCCTTAATGGGCAGAAGGTACAAAGTACAAAATTTCCCACCCATAGGCCACAGTAAATCATGATCTTTCCAGTCAACACTAAGTACCCAAGAAAAGATCTTTTCATCTTGACTTGAGGCTGGTTCCCAAATTCCATGGTTCCTCTTCCATGATTCCAGCTCCTGACTGAACCTACCCAACTGTCACCTGGATTCATAGGTCGGCAGCTCTCAGCTCCTCATTCAGCTCCTCGTTCAGGTCTTTGTCCAGTTTCCATTCCATATTGAAGCTCACAGTGTCCAGTACACCTCAAGCCCTTTGCAGTTTCTGTTTCTGGAAAGACAAAGCTTAACAGAGCCAAAGCAACATTCACAAATATTGCCAGCACCATCATCAATTCCCTGTCTGCCTGTGAAATCAGCACAGACACACAAACAAGGGTAAGAACTCAACACAGACCCACAAAGAAGGTCTGAGAATTTAACACAAATCCTCAGCATAATCCCAGGACCTCTGAAACCCTCCTCCAGGACTTTTGTAAACAGACAACAAGAAAATCTTCTTTCAGGGCTTCTGGTAAGGTCCAAGGGCTTCTGTACAAAGTATCACAAACAAAAATCAACACAGAACAGACAAACAGAGTGCCTAAGCACCACAACAATTACCCTTCTCAGTTCTACTCTGTCACAGCTGTGCTCTTCCTTATATATAATGATTCTCCTTCCTTTCCACCCCTTCCTATTGTATCAGCAACTTCCTCACACCTTCAAATCACAAGGGGCTCAAACAAGGTGCTAAATACTTAAGTAGCTGAAACAAGGTACTAAGTACTTCTTTGCTTGCCATTATACAAATAGATAAAACAGTCTATTTATCCAGTAAGATTGTGCTTATATTTTCCTTATATCCATTCATAGTTAGAAGGATCATTTGAATTAGCTTCAAGACTTTGATGGTACTTATACACTCTAAGAATGCAACGTGAAGTGGTAGCATTCTGCTTTGAGTATATTAGCTAAAAGTCTTTTACTTCTTGTAGACATCTCTATTTATTTTGATCTAGTTAAAACTGTTTCTTACTGAAGCTAATCCTGTCTCTTGACTCAAATATTCAAAGCTATTATTTTGTGCTTTTATAGTCATAGAGCATCAACTGTTTCCTAGTAATATATGTTGACTCAGTTACTATTCATATACTCATATATTGCTTAGAACCTATGTCTCTCGATGTCTCAATACCAGGATTCCATTCAGAGAAAAGAGTCTGAATACTTGGCTTGCATTACTTCTATCAAAATATTTTGGAAATACCCTGTTTTCCAGACCTAAAGGCCAGCAAGCAGCCTGTGCCTGAGCTTAGCATAACAATAATCCTTTATGTTCTAGATGATCTCACCATCTGGTAAAGTATATTACACCAAAGTGTTCACTACCCCTATTTCCCAGGGACCTGAGAACCAACATCCATCATGTCTCTGACAGGTTCACAATCCCTGTTCCTTGTACTATACTCCTGTTCCTGTTGTATAACTCTGGTTCTGTACCTCACAGAAGTAATCATGACTACTAAGAGCTGGGACAGTACTGTTCCCACAGAACCAGTGAGAACAATAACTCAAGACCTAAAGAAGATTATGTCATAGTCCAGCCCAGTAGGAATACAAGCACTTTTTGTACCCCAACATGTTAAGCCCTCCTATTCAGGAGGACTTCCACTTGCAAGTGTTTTTCTCACTCTGAAACTAACATGCTACTTGATTCCTGACACACCTGCCTCTGGCCTGTTCTATTTCTGCATCAGTCATTCCTAGGTTAAAGATGGATCAAGCCTAGACTGCATTAAAATTCTGTAAACATTAATTGGTGGCAGGGTCTTAAGGGGTAGACATGGAGGTAATGCCTTGTGGTCTCCAGTTAAGGGAGGACATACTAGGAACCAGTAGAAATTAGCATTTTAATTGTGTGCTTTGTTTCTATTTGTTTTGTCATTTTGTCTGTATCTTTGTGTCTTTGAAAGACTCAGAATCTCTGTGTTATGTTTATGCTGTGAGCTAGACTTTGTTTCCTGGAAAGATTTTAAAATGCAGAGAGTGGAGAAGCTAGGTGGTGTAGTAATAGAGCCCAGACCCTGGAGTTAGGAGGACCTGAGTTCAAATCTGGCCTCAGACACTTAACACTTACTAGCTATATGACCTTTGGCAAGTCAACCCCAATTGCCCTTCCTTTCCCCCTCCAAAAACAAAACAAAACAAAACAACAACAACAACAAAATGAAGCCAACCAGGAAAACTTCTAAGGGCTGTACTGGGAAAGTACTGGGAAAGATTAACAAACTTTTAGTTGTTCCAGTAAGCAGGGCTAGTTCCCACGTTAGGCTTTCTCCAGGAGATTAGGTTATAAGAAAAGATAAAAACCTGTAGGACAGTTTTCTGTCATTACAACACTGGTCAAGTTGGACCTACAGAAATAAAGATAAATAATCAAAGTTGTAAAACTACTAAAAACATCTTAGCATATTCTGTAGGTATTGCCTGCATTCACAGCACCAACCAAAAAGTGAATGCATGAATAATGAGTCTGTGGCAAGGCAGAGATTGGAAACATACATTTATTGCATGCTAAGCAAGTCTCAACTAAGCATCTGAGGGTTAGGGTTTATATACTGTAGCTAAAGTACTTATATCATACTTTCTTATGGGAAACTTCACTTAGTTTGCAACATGAGGCACCTAACTTGAAACTTTGTGAGGCTACTCTTATGGAACCCTTCCCTGCTTTCTTATCTCATGCATCATCACTACTTTATGTATATCACTCAAAAAGTCAGGGTTGCAGGAAGGCCAGAATGTCCCAAGCCTCCCATGCACAGGGGATGAGTAAAGGGGAGGAGGGAGGAGTCAACATCCTAAGATATTTTGGCCCAGGCAGATTGAGAACAAGGTTTGAGGGGGACCTTGGGCTGGATTTGTGCCCTTGGCTGACCCCTCAGAGCTAACCTTCCACATCACCCCCTATATATGGAGGCTTTAAGATCACTTATGAAATTTGATAATTAGCCATTTTAAGATTGCAGGAGAGAACTTCTGAGACTGGGGTAATTCCAGAACTCAAACAATTCTGAGATATCTTATTAGGTTTTGAGATAGCACTCTGTAGAATTTGTTTTAAGTAAAAATAAGAATTAAATTTTATAAAAGTTTTAAAAGTAATTGGCAAGACTGATAACTTCATTGTTGTAGGGCAATGAAGGAAAGCTAATTGGTAAAAATCCCAAAAATGAAGAGAATGAAGAAAAAAATAGTAAATGATATAGCAACCTCTTGTTAACCCTTTCCAGGCTTTTTAGTTTTTATCCTATTTTGTCCCCAAGTTCCTTCTGCACCATTAGGAGAGGAAAGTATGCTCCCTTTAAATAAAGACTAGGGTAGATACTGAAAAAGTATTGAAGGACCCTTCCTCACTAAGCATGATGTGGCTCTTGGGAGGGAGGGCAAGAGGAGGGGCATATTCAGTAAACTCCTCTGCTTTCCCCATTCCCCTCTCCCAGTCATGAGTGAATCTCAGTTGTTGTGATTGCTAACAAGGTGATTACAAATTATGTCTCTCTGTTAACCCCTCTCATCCAGATCAGATCCCCAAATATAGGTTTTAGGGGAAGAGAATGCTGGAAAATTGTGGGGAAACTCTCTTCCTCCATATCCTGCCCATCATACCCTTGCAGCTCCAAGTGGAAAATGTGTGCTGGGCACACACACAGCCTTGCTGTGCCACAAGGAATTACCACCAACGGGAAAGTCCCAACACCAGCCACTCCTATTGACACGTCTTATCATGAAAAAATTTGCTCCTCTAATCATCTAAGGACACTAAGGCAAAAAAGACTGTTTCAGCAAAAATAAGTACAAAAAAATCAATTCCACATTCTTTGGTGGAAGTCTTAGACTTTCAGGTACACTTTCTTGTTTCAGGTCTGTAACTAAAAGTGTTAAAAACTATCTATATTTCTTCTATGCCATCACCCTAGCTGCAAGTTCATGTAGTCTTTTGGATAGGTCATGTACATTCACATGAGTCTACCTTGACTTACAATATATGGCCAACTCACAGTTTGTGAGTTCTACTATTCAAACTTTTCAGGCAAGATTAACTTAATAAGAATCTAAACCAGTGAATTAATGCCAGTTCATATTTACTATAGATAGCAGTGAAAGTAATCAACCAATAAGAAATTATTAAGCACCTACTTTTTGCCAGACACTGTATGGAGAACTCTGTGGAGATCTCTGAGGATAGAGGGGAATAGCAAATTTGATTAGACCACAGCACCCAGGAACATGGGAGTAATATATAATAGGTCTAGAAACAATATGGGTGACTCAAGAAGGTAAACCTTTGGCACATGAAAGTGAAATTGAAATTGAAAGTCTGGGATTGACTTTAGTGAAGGTGTCATTAGTGTTTCTGTACTTTTTTTTTTCATTGAGCCCTCATCCATACCAACAAGTAACAAAGTATATGGTAGTTTTTATTCTCTTTTAAAACAACTATGAAGGAATCTCCCTCAGTCTCTCCAAACAGAAGGGGGGGGGAGGTATTAGATATCACTAGCCAATAATATTGCCCCACTTTTCTTTCACTGATCTTTTGTTTTCCTTTTTAAAATTCTCACAGACCAATATACTTTATCCATTTTTCCCACCTCTGCTTTACGTCACTTATCCCAAATCATTCCTAATTCATAATTGCTCGGCATCTTCCACAATACCTCTAACTCCCTCTGGAAAAGGCTTATTCACACTGACTCCTCAGCTGAGTTTATTCCTTTCTTCCCCCTAGTTCCAAAAGGACAAATCAGGATCATTGATTTATAGTAGAAAAGGAGCTCATAGGACATCTAACCTAACCCTTTTATTTTCTAACAGATGAGAAAATTGAATCTGATGGATGTTAAGTGACTTGCCCAAGGTTACACAGATAGAATGGGTCAGAGGCAGGAGTTACAATTTAATTAATGTCAAAATGAGACCCAGAGTGTTACAGTAGAATTGAGGAGGGAAAATTACTTCTGGCTTCAGAGACCAGCATCTCATTATATAAACTTTATATATATATGAATCAGTGTGAAACAAATAATTAAACAGGTCCAGTTATGCATGATCATAAAAATGTATACATATATATGTAAATATATTTGCATTCATGTATATATAACATATAGCTTTGTATATGTATATACATATAGACACGTTTATGTGTATTCTTATATCTTTCATATAATTCAAATAATCCAGATTTGCTATGCATCCAATGCAATTTTAGCAAACAATTACTGAATTAATTTGGTCACTGCAGACCTGGCATTACAGATAAAGAAAGTTTTTTTTTTTTTTACCAAGTTTGATCAGGGGCAGTAAACTATGTGTTCACAGATAAAATGCAATAGCAAGTTAAGGCAATTATCCAGATAAGACGGGTTAAAGATATCTGTGTCCTCCTCCTCGCTACTAAGTCTTAATTGCCCATATTATTCATCTGTGAAGAGAAAATTCAAACTAGATTAAAGCCCTTCAATTCATTTTGCTTCTGTAGGTGTAATAATCTCTATGTAAAATATTTTATTTATGATTTTTGTGAAGAGGCAAATTTGTATATTGAAATCTTACTTGCAAAATGATAATGCTTATTACAGGGAACTAAAACTAAATCATACACATATAACATATCTTTAAAAAAAGAATTATTTCTTTGGATGCAGACTAATAAAGCACCCACGTCAGTGTTCCTTCTACCATACTGTTTGCTTTCCATCTTAGTATTCTGTGGCTATCTCTGATAAACAAATAAGCAGAGATTAAAAAAAAAAAACTAAGAATTTGTAAATGAGATTAACGTATTTAGAAATGGAAAAGCTGAAGCTTAAGTTTCTTTACTGGTCATGTTTGTTAACTGAACCTTAAACTGCTTATATCTAGAATGTATTTTCTCTCCGTAAAAGGAATTTAGTACAGATATTCTTTCACAATTCATTAAATAGCTGTTTGAAATTATTTTAAAATTTTCTAAAGCACATTTAAAATTGTGGGAAACAAAAGCTTGGAAATAAAAGTGAAATAAAATATTTTATTGAGTTCTGATTTAATTATGATGGAAGCACACAATCTCTCAGACACTAAAGAACAAGTAAATTTAGTGCTGAAGTTGTCTACTTAAGGAATTTTCCTGATAAAACTATTTTTTCCTTTATCAAACATATTTCTTTATAACAAAGTTTATTAAGGTCCTAAAATATTAAAGGAAGACACATATAGTTTAATTCCTTTCAGAATATTATTTACTTAAACTAGAATATAGTCATCTCTTCCACATACCAGGGATTAGGGACTTGTCATTGCAGTGATCTAGAAAACCTTATAAAATTTTCACCCCCTTCCTTTACACCACAGAAAGAGTCTGATTTTTTTTAATGAGGTATTTATAGAACCTTGTTGTATATACTGAATGTATTTATTGTGTTAAATGGCAAAATATGTTGACATTATGCACCACTATACATATATTTTATTCATTTCTGCATTTCTAACCTTTTTTCTGTGTCATCTGCTGGCCTTCAAGGGTCATCTGTGGCTTCTGCAAAACTCTCTAAAAAAATTCCATTTAATTCCCTATGCCGACCCAAGATATATCAAAACCACGATGTAGAAAGTCAAATGTGGAAGAGAAACTCTACAAAATTTACTCTAGAAAATATTAAGTACTTCATATTATGTTTTGAACACTAATGCCATCATTTTAAAATAGAATTTTATTTTTACAAGAGATTGTAATAGGGCTTCCATCCCATTCAAGGTACATCTCAGGCTCTCAGTGATCTTCTGGAAGCATGTGCTGATCTATAAGGAAATATCTTATATTTTGGTATTACACAGGAAATCCTTAGGCAATTCCTTATTCCTACCTCCATACCACACCAGGGATAGGAGTGGGATTGGAGAGTAGGATACTGACCCCAATAAGAACATAGTGGCCAGGAGGGGAAGGAGGGGATATAGAGAAGGCAGATCCAAGAAGAGAAGGAAATGGCAAACCTCTGCAGTATCTTTGCCAAGAAAACCCCAAATGAAGTCACAGAAAATTTGAAACAACTTAAAATGAGAGAAAAATTATAATTCTCTCTCTCTCTTTCTCTTTCTCTCTGTCTCTCTCTCATCACTATAAATCTATTCTGAAAGAACATACACACACATATACAATACTATTTTATAATTTTTCTATAAGAAGTTATCATCACAAAGGAGACAATAGCTATGTTTGAGTGACTTAAGAACATGTAACAGTAGAAATCTTACTATTTCACATCAGTATACACTCTAACTCTTGAGTTATAGGGCATGATTTTCTATGAATATATTTTTCTTTGGGGAAACCACTATCTATATTATATCACTGAAAAACGTGACTCAAGAACTACTGTATTAAAGTTTCTGAAGATTCAGCTTTGAAATGGACATGCTGGGGGGCAGAGTCAAGATGGTGGCACAGAAGCAGGAAAATTCTGCAGCTCCCCCCATAACCACCTCAAATACCTATAAAATATGACTTTAAACAAACTTTAGAGCTCCAGAACCCACAAAATTACAGAGTAAGAAAGCTCCCACTGAAGGCAGCCAGGCAGGCTGATGGAAAGGAGTTCATTGCAGTACGCTAGAAGACCAGACCAGCACCTCATAAACCCGAGGCTGGAGCCCTAGGGAGGCCAAAACAAGCCTCGGATGGAGTTTTCAGGAGGGTGGATCACTGGCAGCTGTGACGGTTTCCAGAATTATCAACCCATAAGAAAAAAGGACTAAGTGAAAGATCAGTGGAAGCAGCTAAATTTGGGGGAAGAGAGTTTGGCCTTCTGCCTCCAGGGTGAGAAGCAGCAGTGGTGGCCCTGCTGCTGCCTCCACCTCACTGGTTCAGAGCTCCCGGCCTACAGATTGCAAGGGGGGCAAAGCAATCATTCAGAGGCTAAGTGCTCTTGCCTTAACCCGCCTGGATTGCAATCATGATCTTGGGTGGTTGTCCTGAGGTGTGTAATCAGTGAGCCAAAGCTTTTGACTGCAGCTTCCTAATATCCCCAGCAGCTGCACAAACTGCAGGAATTTGGGACAAAGTTTACGCCTCTGAGGCAGAGTTCTACTGAGCCCCAAAGTCAAGTAATAATTTAGAGAAATATAAGTTAAAGCAATTCTTAGATTCTACCTCATACATAT
>CM053591.1:100828921-100850457 GCA_028646515.1 Pseudochirops corinnae
AGAGAGAGAGAGAGAGAAAGAGAGAGAGAGAGAGAGAGAGAGAAAGGAGCAAAAGGAAGGAGGAAAAAGAAAATGACATGCTGGAGAGGCTATAAAAAAACAAAAACAAAAAACACTGGTACAAACTCTGTATCCCTTTGATTCAGCAAACGCCATTACTAAGTCTATACTCCAAAGAGATCAAAGAGGAAAATGACGCGTATGGAGAAAATTACAGCAGCTGCTTTTGTGGTGCAAAGAACTGGAAACTGAGAGGGTGCTCATCAACTGGGAATGACTGAAAAATATATTATATTCATGAATGTTATTGAATACTGCAAAGGGATTGTTTCAAAGAACTCTGGGAACATTAGCATGAAGTGATACAGAGTGGATTAAGGAGACCCAGGAGAATCATTTATACAATAATAAAAATATTGTTAGGACAAGCAATCTTTAAAAAAAAATGCAAACAATCCTGATTTAGGAAATCGGTTCTGTATAAAGATCAACCACAAATCCAGAAGATTTTTGATGAAACTTCATGACTATCCCCGTTCTTGAAATAGAGAACAATGGACTCAAGAAATTTGCTTTTCGTCTTTTTGAACGTGGCTAATGCTAGATTTCATTTTTTCTGACCTCACATATTTGTAATTGATTTGTTCTTGATATTTCAGTAGATGGAGAGATGTATTCTGTTTTTTTGTTTAAATCATACTTCAGTATTTTTTGTGTGTGTACACCACTTTTAACAAGTTTTCAATTCTCTTTTCATATATTTCCTGTGCTGTTCCCATTCCTTTCTCCAGTATTTCCTCTACCACCCCTTTTTGATTTTAAAATATTTTCTTGCTCTTTTCTTTAGCCCTTTCAGGAATTCTTGTTAGGCTTGTGTCCAATGGGAATTTTTCTTTGAGGCTTTGCTTGTGACTCTTTTGGCATTATTGTCATCTGACTTTGTGTTTTGCTCTTCCCTCTCACCTTAATAGCTTTTTATGGTCACTCCCTTTTATTTTGTTGTTTGCTCATTTTTCTAGTCTGTTTCTTGACTTTGAAGTTTAAGATAAAGTTGGGCCCTCCTTACCTGGGATAGGAATGAAGATATTGTCCTAAGCTTTTGGCTTTTTTATACTCTTTTCACAAGTAATTTTGGCCTTTGTAAGATCTTTTTTAAAAATTTTCTTTTTGGGTGGTATATTATTGGTCTCCTTTTCAAGATCATTCTGTTCTTTGGGCTCAGACTGCCATGGTGGTGGTGACAGTATGACATCTGTCAATGGTAGAACCTGACAGAAATAATGGGCAAGATGCAAGGACTTAGGCTTTAAGGGTCCAGATTTCCACTCGAGTGCCATGAGGTCTAACATGGTTATTTTTCATAAATTTACTATCAGCCTCTTATTAGACACAAAGATTTAATGAGTTTGCAATTCCATTAAAAAAAAAAAAGAATGGTGTTGCCTGTTCTGTCACAAACCTTCCAGAATTAGCTCATAGAAAAAAATGTGTGCTATAATTGGGGAATGATTGAACAAATGATGGCATATAAATGAAGTAAAATATCACTTTAGTTTGAAATAGATACAAATACTTTACTTTGAAATACATACAAATACATACAAATCAGAGATATTTAGCAAGACTTCTATGAAATGTTACAAAGCATAGAAAGTAGAGCCAAAAGAATTACATGGGAAATGACTTCAAAATCACTCAGTCAGTCAGTAAACATCTACTATGTGCAGGTAATGTGGTAAACACTGCTGAAGCAATGAATGTGAAAAAGGTAATTCCTATTTTCATTAAATTTGCCATTCAGTGAAGAGGAAGACACCACACAAAAGGAAGCTGACAAACAAAAGTAAGTGGAAGGAAAGTGAGGAAACAGGTATAATAGACAAAGAAGTCGAGACGCATACAGCCAAGTAGGAAATAGATAGCTGGTCTAAACCCTCTTCTTAAATGGAAGTCTTGGGATGAATTCTTAATTGGCCAAAGAGAAGGACCCCCAAGACAGAGGGATATAAGGAGGTTATGAGTCAAAGGGTTGGTGTGATCTTACAGGGTGGAAAGACTCCAGGACCGTGATGGAGAAATACACAGAAATTCAGCTAAGTTGGAAAAGAAAATACTGATAGAGGTATTACATGCAAGCAACAAAACCTTGGTGCAAACTCATCATTATTATTAAAAATTGTTGTTTGTATTTTTAATCATTGCCATAGTTAAATGATGAATGTCTACTTCATGTCTTTTTGTTAATAAAATAAATGTTTGAATGAAAATGCATGTTATAAGTTTGTTTGGATGTTGATTGGGAAGTGAATGATGTGATTAGAAAAAAACAAAACAAAACAAAACATATTATTGGTTTTCAGTGTCCATAAAAAAAAAAATAATGATGGTTTCATGGATTAATGTGATTTAAAAAAAAAAAGATTTAAATTGATTAAATTTGGTGTGACTTTGGTTATCAGATTAAAGTAGATGATAAAAAAAGGCTAAGAGAAGTTAAACAATGAGGTCAAGGTTACATAGTTAGGGATTAGCAGAATTAGAACAAGATTTAATATTTTTATAAGCAGAACTAGGACTAGAACAAACATTTTTACATTTTCAGTGAGTTTATTGTTTGTGGGGAAGTCAACATGATAAAGTAGAGAAAATAAGGGATTTGGCATCAAAGCAGTTGGCTGTAATCCCAGCTGTCACTAACTAGATGAGTAACTTTGAGAAAGTTTCTTAACTGTTATGGGTCAGAGTTTCTTCATCTTTAAAATGGGGAGTGGGGGAGGAGGAGGAGATTATATACTAGATAATGCATTCCGTCTCCAAATCTTAAAACCTGCTTATTCTCAAGAAGTTTTCTTATCCGAATCTGTTTATGCCTTAAAATACTCTTAATGATGTTTTGTGTGCTCTACAGTGGAATTTATATTTAATGCTCTAGTCTAGCCCTCTTTTCCACATTTCTTTTGATTCCTTGTTATTTTTCTTTGTCCCAACTTTTGTTATGTTCTTACATATGGAACTTTAGGTATTGGAGCAATTTACAACATGTTGCCCCAAACTATATCTAATGTTGACAAATGAGTCTATTTCTATTCCTGGTCCAGACTCATTGCAACTATTTTTGCTGCTCATCCATGGAACCACAGCAATAATTCTCAAATGATTTCTCTTAGAAAATGTTTTCCTTCAGATTGCCTGTAGTAATTCTTAGGTCTAAATAACTAATGGTGTGGTTTCTTGGTTTGTTTGTTTGCTTTGTTTTGTTCCCATTATTCCCCCCCATTATTTACTTCACACACTTAACATCTCATCTGATACTGTGTTGTTCTTGTTGTTGTTGATCTTAATTCTTCTTTTTGAACTCCTAATGTAAATATCAATGAGAACACAGTCATACATATGAAGGTCCCTCTTTCATTAGCCATGGTGACTGAGATTTTCTTCTGAATTTCGCTCATGTATCCTTTTAAGATTATATTTTTAAAAATGTATTTATTTTGGAGGTGGAGCCATGATGGCAGAGTAAAAGCAGGAACTTGCTTGAGCTTCCTCTCCAAACACCTCCAAAACATATAAAAAATGGCTCTAAACAAATTTTAGAGCTACAGAATCTGCAAAGTGATGGAGAGAAACAAATCTCCCACTGAAGGCAGGCTGGCAGGCTGAAAGGAAGAGGCTATCACACAGAGCTGGGAGCAGAGCACAGTCCCTCTTGAGCTGTACTGGCCCAGACCTGTGGCACAGACTGGCCTGAGCAGACTGCAGGGGCCCAATTCACTAGCAGCTGTGATGATTTCCATACTTTTCAACCCATAAATACCAAAGATAAACCCAAAAAACCAAAGGTCAGTAGGGAACTCTGTTGGAACTGGATGAGAGAAGAGCATGGTCCGTACCCTGCCCCTGGCGTGGCGAAGGTAGCAGTGGTGGTTGCAGCAATTGCCACAGGGCTTCCTGGCTTCCTCCTGAGCTCCAGGCCAACAGTCCATAGAGGGAACAAGCTACAGTTCAGAGGGTAATTGCTCTTGCTTTGACCTGCCTGGGTCTGGGTCACAGTCTTGGGTGGCAGTCCCAGAGAGAAAAAAGCTAGTGTGCTAGTGCTTGTTGAGACCGTGAAGAGGCAATCATCCTCACAGTTCTGAGGCAGGTGCCTAGAAAGAGCTCTGACAACAACTGCACAGAACCATGGCAATTTGGGACACAGCACTTTCCACTCTAGAAGTACAGTTCTAACATGGCAAAGAGCTCAAAAGTCAAGTAATTGGCTGACAAGATGAGTAAACAGAGGAAGCATAATCAAACTATAGAATCATTTTTTGGTGACAAGATTAAAACATAGAACCAGAAGAAGACAAAAAATTCAAACCTCCTGCATCAAAAAATCTCCAAGAAAAATATGAACTGATCTCAGGACATGGAGGAGCTAAAGAAGGATTTTGAAAATCAAGTAAGAGAAGAAAAGGAAAAATGGGAAGAGAAATGACAATGACGGAAGAAAACAATGAAAAGCCAGTCAACAGCCTGCTAAAGGAGACCCCCAAAATACTGAAGAAAATAACACTTAAAAAAAAGAAAATAACATTTTAAAAAATAGACTAACTCAAATAGCAAAAGAGGACCAAGAAGCCAATGAGGAGAAGAATGCCTTAAAAAGCAGATTTGGCCAGATGGAAAAGGAATTTCAAAAACTCACTGAGAAGAATAATTCTTTCAAAATTAGATCAGAGCAACTGGAAGCTAATGACTTTATGAGAAATCAAGATACTGTAAAACTGATCCAAATGAATGAAAAAATAGAAGGCAATATGAACTATCTCATTGGAAAAAAGCACTGACCTAGAAAATAGTTCCAGAATAGATGATTTAAAAATTATTGAACTACCTGAAAGCCATTATCAAAGAAAGAGCCTGGAAATCATCCTTTGAGAAATTCTCAAGGAAAATTGCCCTGCTATTTTAGAACCAGAGGGAAAAATAAATACTGAAAGCATGCACCAATTCTCTCTTGAAAAAGATCCCCAAAACAAAACTCCTAGCAATATTATAGCCAAATTCCAGAGTTCCCAGGTCAAAGAGAAAATATTACAATATTACAAAATATTACAATCAGGAAGAAACAATTTGAGTATTATGAAAACACAATCAGGATAACACAAGATCTAGCAACTTCTACATTAAGGGATTGAAGGGTATAGAACATGATATTCCAGAGGTCAAAGAGCTAGAATTAAAACCAAGAATCACGTATCCAGCAAAACTTAGTATAATACTTCAGGGAACAATATGGAATTCAGTGAAATAGAGGACTTTCAAGCATTCTGTTTTTGTTTTGTTTTCTTTTGCTTTGCCTTTTGGAGGGGGGAAGGCAGGGCAATTGGGGTTTTGTGACTTGTCCAACGTCATACGGCTAGTAAGGGTTACGTGTCTGATGCCGGATTCAAACTCAGGTCCTCCTGACTCCAGGGCCAGTGCTCTATTCACTGTTCCACCTAGCTGCCATTTCAAGCATTCGTTATGAAAACACCAGAGTTAAACAGAACATTTAACTTTCAAATTCAAGAAGCAAGAGAAGCATGAGAAGGTAAACAAGAAAATAAAATCATAAGGAACTTATTAAAGTTGGAAAAACAGTAATTGTAACTCATGAGACTTTTCTCATACAAATCTATGTATGTATAGGAGTATGTATGTATGTGTGTAAATGTGTGTGTGTGTGTACCTGCATACATAGACAGAGGGCACGAGAGGAGTTGAATATGGAGGGATGATACATAAAAAAGTAAAATTAAGAAGTTAGAGAGAAATATATTGGGAGGAGAAAGGGAGAAATAGAATAGGGTAAATTATCTCTATTATCGCATATGTAGTTAATTTAGTAAACACCCACATTCTCAAGCCTTCAAAACAGGACAGGCTACCTCAGGCAAAGATCCTCCTCTCCTCACTCACGCAACTGCTCAGTGTCCAGGCAGCTTGCTCCCAGCAGTCTGGCCCCCTGCAGTTCCCGTCCCTGGCAGTCTGGCCCCCTGCAGTTCCCGTCCCTGGCAGTCCTCAGCAGGAGTCCTTAGCAGGCTCAAAGAAAAAGGAGTTCGCCCTGCAACTGCAGCCACTGCCGCTGCTTCCAGTCACTATGACATGGACTCTAGCTTGGCTCTGGCTTTCTTTTGCTCCATGCCTTCCTGCTATGTCAGCAAGTTCAAGCATGGAAGATCTTCAAATCCCATTATCATTACAACAGGGAAGAAAAATTTGGACTCACTAAGCTTTTAGGTACTTTCATGCTCTAATATGCTACAAGTCTCAGTATCAGGGGCAAAATGAGCATCTATAATATTTTGTTTGGTAACATCAACCACCTTCACCTTATCCCTGAGTAAAGCTACTTTAAAAATGCAAACTCTGCTTTGTTACACTGATCCAAGTTGAGACAGCTTAGATTCATGGCAAATATGTTTTGCTGAAATACCAAAAGCTTGGCATTCATGGACTTATTTTGTACTTAAACACTAACATATAGACTATTTATGAGAGCACTTTCCCTAGATACTTGAATATTTAAGGTCTCTATTAGAAACTTATGAAACACCATAAGCTATAGAGAGAAGACCAAAAGGTATTATTTTACTGATCCAGCCAACAACCTTTTTACCCAATTTCAGACAGTTATCTGAATCTAGATATGGTGCCAATGGGAGGTTTTTTCATTATACGTTGAAATTATGATAGAATGAGATGAACACTTGGTCTCAGGATGACCAAAAACCAGTAATTAAGAACATGCAGTTGAGAATAACACCTTATTCATTTATTTCCTCTTCCTCACAAAGATCTCGAATTGTTTCACCATGACGACTTTCCCAATCATTTCTAACAAGGAGAGCACCTCAATATTAGTACCTAGAACATTCTTCATACTGGTTACCTTCTCATTTGTGAGATTACCAACTACCCATTCCTCTAGTTTAGGGTATCCAATGGAAAGTTTCATCTGGCTGATAGCTGAGGACTGTTGTAAGTAAAATACTTAGGATTTGCTCTGCTATGTGCTTTCCTCAAATTATAATCAATCCAAAGCCCAAAGAAATCAAGTAAGCCTCCCAGGCTCAATCCATTTGGTAGTTTACTGTCCATATTATAATGATTATTCTATGCATTGTGTGTATATACTGCAATGTTGAGGGAAGTGACAAATAAGACAGATCTACTGTGCCCTTGAAACTGGCCTTTGTCCACTCAGGAGTAAGATGAAAAGTCATCCCAGCCCTTTAAACCAATAAGCAGCATCTTTTGTCTACACCATTCCAACAAAGTTGTGCAAAGGTGTAGCCACAAATTTGAGAGGAAAAAAATCAATCTCCATGTGCGATGTAGTTCTGTAGAGAGGTGGGAGTTGATGTAAACAATGACAGGTTTATTAAAGATGCTCAAGAATTCTTTTCCATCTTTACACTCTTAAGATGAAACTAGGAAGGTCTGGGGGAGGATGCAAAACAAAGGTGATGATCACATTTTAAAATGTGGAGATCTATAGTACTTTAAGCAACCCATCTTCAAGCAAATTGCTGTCACAACACCAACTAAACACCTCTTCAACTGGGGGGCATTCTCCAAGAATTATTCAATCCCTTTCACCATCAAAACTGCTGCAATAGATCTTTTATTCTGTTGAGTTCATTTCTTGTTTTAGTGCCAAAAGCAGTTGAGTGACCAAAGTCTTTATAGTTAAGGCAAAATCTTGATGTTTCTTCATATACCATCGTGCAGTTGATTTCTTTAGAGCAGTACATGTACTAAAGACATAATCAGAGCCTATGTAAATTCTTGGAAATAGCTTCTTTTCACACCTTGTACAGATAACATCTTAATGATCATGTGGCTCTTCTTGTCTGCATTTCCTTTTTAAATACTTCATACATCAAAATTACAAACTTTTAAAAAATTTTATTTTTTTTTTCACAAACATTTTTTAACAACGTATTCAGTAGGATCTATGGCAATCCTCGTCAGGTTAATACTTTTCCTTTAAGCCTCTATCATACAGCCTGAATGTCACTTTCTTGGGCAAAGTATCCCCAAGGTAAATTTTCGACAGAAGTCTGATAAAGTAAATGGAAGTGGGAAAAGATGTTCAGTGAAGTGACAGTGCAGCTCATGCTCCATTGTTAGGCTTCTTTCTGGCTTATCGCAGTGATTTTTGTGGTAGCGAAGAACTGTAAGTTAAAAAGATGCCTATTGGTGGGGCAGCTAGGTGGCATAGTGAATAGCGCACCAAGCCTGGAATCAGGAAGACCTGAGGTCAAATCCAGACTCAGACACTTAACACACACACACACACACACACACACACACACATACACACATACACACACACACATACACACACACAAAACTAGCCATGTGACCTTGGGCAAGTCACTTAACCCCAATTGCCCTGCCTTCCCCCCTCCAAAAATAAAAAAAAAAATTAAAAAAATTAAGAGAGATGACTATTGGGGTCCCTAGGTGGTGCAGTGAATAGAGCATTGGCTCTGGAGTCAGAAGGACCTAATTCAAATCTGGTCTCAGACACTTAACATTTACTAACCATGTGACTTTGGGCAAGTTATTTAATCCCAATTGCCCTGCCTTCCACCTCCAGAAAGAAAAAAAGAAAAGTGATGCCTATCAATTGTAAAATAACTGAACAAATCATGGTATATAAGATGACAAAATACTTTTGAACTATAAGAAATAGTGAGTAGTGTGGTTTCAGAAAACCAGGGAAAACGTGTAAGAACTGATGCAAAATGAAGTTAGTAGACCAAGGGATGGTTGTATATAATAAGCAATATTGAAACAATTATCAACTGTGAACTATTTATGCATTCTAATCAGTACAATGATCTATGACACTTCCAAAGGCCTCATTATGAAAATTGTTATCCACCTCCAGAGACAGAACTAATAAACTATATGTGCAGTTTGAGATGTATTTTTGTTTACTTTTATTGCTCGCCTTATTTTTTGCAGCATTGTTAATATGAATGAAAAAACACATTTTTTTCTGTAAAATTTTTCTCCCATTTCCAAAAATTTTTGTTCTCAATCCATTCATATTGGTCTGAATGAAGTTTTAGTCCATTTCCCCATTAAAGGGAATTTGAGGTTAAGTGACTTGCCCAAGGTCACATGGCTAATAAGTGCTAAGTGTCTGAGGCTGGATTTGAACTCAGGTCTACCTGACTCCAGGGCCAGTGCTCCATTCACTGTGCCACCTAGCCACCCCCTTCCCATTAATTTCTTATTGATATTCAGTAATTCTAGGTAATTTTGTAAGGAGTTTATCTCTTCCTTACCACCTATACAAGTATTTTCTTTTTTGCCATGTGGAGCTTGTAAAACACTCTTCCGGGTATGTTATACAGTAGGCAACTTTGTAGTTGTACATGGATTTTTATCAATTTGTACATGTCACTCTGTATCCAATACTTTTATAATGTCCTAAAATGTGGTATCTAGGTGTTTTCTGTTTTGTTTTGTTTTGTGCTGTTGTCATTATTAGGTTTTTTAAAATTTGTTTATTTACTTTTAGTTTACAACATTCAGTTTCACAATCCCTTGAGTTCCAAATTTTCTCCCCCTCTCTCTCCTCTCTACCCCCCCCCATAGTGGCATGGAATCAAATCTAGGTTCTACAAATGTTTTCACATTAAACAATAGTCATGTTGTAAAGAAGAATTATAACCAATGGAGTGAACAATGAGGAAAGAAGGGACAAAACAAAATAAAACACAAAAGAGAGAGAGAAAGTAGTTTACTTCAATCTGCATTCCGATTCTGTAGTTCTTTCTCTGGATGAGGATATCCCTTACCATCATGAGTCTTTTGGAGTTGTCTTCTAACCTTTTATTGCTCAGAGGAGCCCAGTCTATCAAAGTTAGTCATCACACATATGATGTGTCTGTAATTATGTACAAAGTCCTCCTAGTTCTGCTCTCCTCATTCATTATCAGTTTATATAAGTCTCTGCAGGTTATTGTCGAATCCATCCACTCCTCATTTCTTCTTCTTCTTCTTCTTCTTTTTTTTTTTTCAGGAAAAAGTAAAACAAGTTTATTGAGTCAGAATGTTAGGTCAGGACAAGGTCCAGGGTGAGTTAAGAAAACGCAACCTGATGAACAAGGAAATCCTCCACTGGAGCGGCTATTGTTTGTTGGCCATAGGCTTGGCTCTCCTTTTCTACAAAGGCCTGGAAGAGGCTGGCCAGCTGCTGGGGAGATAGAGCCCTTTTCCCAGTAGCTTTCTCACAGCCTCCCGACCTTCCTGCTCAAGATCCTGCTGTTTCTTCTGGAGCTGCAATCCTTGCACCTAGTCACTCTTCTTTTGCCCCAGTGCTGCTTGGTGCCCATGGCAGAGCGAGTGTCAGTGATCCACCTGGGTGTGAAAGTGTGGGTAAGTCCGGACAGAATGTTTTTCCCCAAAAGTAGGGGACAACACCTGGGGAGCCTGAGCCACCCCATCCCCAAACACAAAGGGTTTGAACACTGACCTTGGAGGGGTCTGGTGTGGCAGTGAGGAAATGGACACAAGGCTGGTTGGGTCCTGGGGCAGGACAGACACCATGCTGACTGCATTTGGAAGCCTCCAGAATCCATACAGATGCCACTCTCCTTGTTTCAAAGGATGCTTATCATTGTCATAGCTGTGATACCACCTTGCTGCTGCTTCAAGAGCTCCCAGCCAGTCTGGAATCGGGCCTTGGCAGCCTCCATTCTGTTTATGGACCAGTGAGAAGATGTGGGCAAAGTCAAAGGTAGTTTGCCCATCCCACCAGCCCTGTTTCTGGCCATGGGCCTGCAACTCTGGGTGTTTGACGGTGATGTCTGTACCAATGCTCAGTTGGTTGGAGATGTTCGTGGTGCCCTCTTGGATACTCTGTGTGGCCTATAGCTCCCCAGCTCTTTCCAACACCCAGGCCTCTTTCTGGTTGGCCAGCAGAAAGGTGTGGTAGCAGAAGGGGGTGGGGTCCTCTCAGCAGCTGTTCCCCTGCCCATATTGCTCCAGCAAGTTGGTGATGACCTTGAAGGCTTCCTGGGTTGAGCTTCCCTGTTCTAATCCTAACCTGAGCAGGTTCATGCTGAGAAGAGCCTCTTCCTGACCCACTGGTTCTTGTGTCCATACAGCTTCATTGCCAATGCAGACACCATGTTTGTTGGCATCCATCTCAGTCCCCCCACAGGTAGGCTGGCCAGCTTAGGATCACCACATGGGTTCTCTCCACTTGATCTACCTCAATGTATGTGCACTGGAGCCGGCTCCCTGGGACATAGGTCCTGGAAGGGACCAACACCACCTCTTGTACCTCACCCTGGAGCCAGTCTGAGTTCAAGTCAAAGATGATAGCAGGGATGGCAGAGGCCAGGAGGAGGGAGACAAAGCAGTCCCAAGAGCAGGGGTCATTGGACCCATAGGGAGATGCCATAACCTGCTCTGCCTGTAGCCCAGGAAGTTGCTCTTCACTTTTTATAGCACAACAGTATGCCATTACATTCATATACTGCCATTCCCCAACTGAGGGGCATCCCCTTGATTTCCAATTCTTTGCCACCACAAAAAGAGCTGCTATAAATATTTTTGTACATATGGGTCCTCTTCCTATATATATGATTTCTTTGGGATACAGCCCTAGAGGTGGTATTGCTGGATCAAAGGGTATGCAGATTTTTATAGCCCTTTGGGCATAGTTCCAGATTGCTCTCCAGAATGGTTGGATCAGTCCACAACTCCACCAATGAGAAGAGCCTCTTCCTGACCCACTGGTTCTTGTGTCCATACAGCTTCATTGCCAATGCAGACACCATGTTTGTTGGCATCCATCTCAGTCCCCCCACAGGTAGGCTGGCCAGCTTAGGATCACCACATGGGTTCTCTCCACTTGATCTACCTCAATGTATGTGCACTGGAGCCGGCTCCCTGGGACATGGGTCCTGGAAGGGACCAACACCACCTCTTGTACCTCACCCTGGACTCAATAAGACAATGCATCAGTGTTCATATTAGGTGCTTTTTTTTTTTTCCTAAGAAATTTATGTTTCTTAGATGATCTTTCTGAACCATTTTAGATCAATTTTACCCTAACATTTTCACATTTTCTTTTAATTCTGCTGTTCCTTGAATTTGCTCTGATATTTTATTATTAAATTTTAAGTTTTCCTTTTCTAGTTGATTATTTCTTTTCTAAGGTTATCTAGCATATATTCTAAGACAAAGCATTTTCTTCTGAGTTTTTCACTATCAACTAACTACATTCCTTGTTTGTTCTTTTGTATCTTTTATTAGACCTCCTACTCACTCTTTGGGTGTTTAATGACCATTATTTTCTCCCTTCTAAAATATGTGTAGTTATTACTTCATTATTCCTCTTCTATTACTTTATTTTGCAGAATTTGCTAACTGGAATATACATTTTGTTTGTTCATCCCTTTAATTTTCCTGCTGTTCTTGCTCTCCCTTCCCTCTCCAGTCCTTCTTATGATATTTCTTCTATTCCTGTTACTAGTTTTTGACTGATTTTGTTGTTGTCATTTATTTGGCATGTTTTAGGTGTTAGGAAGTAATAAATAATTGGGACTATGCAAACTTTCTTATGACAGAAGTTTGAGTATAACATTAATGTGTTATTTTAAGTTTTCATTAACAGTTTTATGTTCTGTGAACATAATATCATTGTGAATATCAAATAAGTTTTTATTCTTTCAATTAAACGTAGTGTGATTCTTCTAGTTTTAAATTCTGAGGGCCAATGTATGATAAAAAGCTTAAGAACTAGGCGCTTCAGCTAAAGTTACATAGTCCGTAGTCAGGGCTGGCTCTGCTGTGCTCCTGATATATAAGATAAGGGGTCAGGCTTCATAGCACTATACTTACTTGCTGTTCTAGTCTTCTGAGGTTATTCAGAAAAGTTAAACCAAAACCTACCACCTTTGAGAAACAGTAGCAAGTATTTTAGATTAGGGCTTTTTGATGTTGCCAATATTGTTTTCATTGTATGCCATATTAATGAAATAGCTCATTGATTATCAAAATAATTGAATTTTTAAAATGCTCATCATCATCCTGCTTAATGTCATCTTTAACAAAAATACAGTCACACTCTGAAGTAAGCCCTAAAACAGTTCATATATTTCTTAATGACAAAATATAATAATTTCTGTTGTTTAGATAGTTGGACCTAAATATTTCTGTAGAAATCTATACACACATACATACATATGCATATATATATACATTTATGTGTATATGTATATGTGTATATATATGTGTGCATATATATATATATATAAATATATTATTTTAATGGTGCATGATAGCCTTTTCCATCATAATAGAGTGGGCAAAGCACAAAAACTTGAATTCGGAAAACCTGGATTTGATTCTTCAGTCATCACATTGCTTAATCTCTCTGAGACCATAAGTCATACTTACCTCATAAAATTCTTGTTAGGATCATATGACATGATATATGTAATGTGTATTGTAACCACAAAGTCTTATGTATTTTACCATCACGTAATGCTTTGAGGCAGTAGCCTGATCATTAGCAATACTAAAAATCAGACATTTCCATGTTGATCACAGATATTAAGTGTTTCATCCAACACCAGAGAGGGCTAAGGAGAAATAACAAGGTGTCTCTAATTGTGAGAGAGCTAGATGCCTATGTGCCCTAGCTCTACTCCTTCTTGTTGTCAGTACTTTTCCAATTAATCTATTCATTTAGGTTATGTAAATTTATCCAGCTAAACTTTTGGTTCAACCTAAATATATTGAGAAACTCTGATGTCTTCCTTTATGCTATTTCAATCAAACCAATCATGTGAACATGATATAAAGGTGTAATGATAGAAGTGTAGCTTAATTCTATATACTTCTTTCATCATGACCAATGAAGGAGAAAGGATAATATGAAACATATTAAAATTAAGCACTGTCTAAGCTTCATGCAGCTAGGTGACACAATGGATAGAGTGCCAGGCTTGAAGTCAGGAACACATCTTCCTGAGTTCTAAAATAGCCTCAGATGCTTAGTAGCTGTGTGACCTGGGCAAGTCATTTAACCCTATTTACCTCAATTGCTTCATCTGTAATACAAAGTGGAAAGGAAATAGCAAATTATTCCAGGACCTTTACCAAGAAAACTCCAAATGGGATTTATGAAGAATCAGACATGACAGAAACAGACTGAACAATAAGACTTCATGCACTTAGCTTCTCTTCAATAAAATATAAAAATAAAATGGACAAACTTAAAAGTTTAAGAAAAGATACATTTTGGGTGCTTGGATTTAATCCACAATATTTCTCAGCTTCAGTGGTTGAAGAAGTGTTAGTCATTTGCAGAGTCCCTGCTGGACAGGTATTAGTCCCAGTTGATTATCCATAATGATGTTGCTCTATTCAACTTTTCCTTTGTTAGTAATTAGTATGGTGGATTCTCATTCCCAGGGTAAACAGCAACAACAATAAAACACTCGTATATACATAGACATTCTGCTGCCATCAAATTGCAGTGCCCTTTCTCCTTGCTTCCTCTTCTTAAATATTTGCACATTAGCTTTATACATATCGTTTCTTTTTCAAGCTCTTTGTCTCTTCTGATATCTTCCCTAGGCAAGGGAATCTTGGTGAATTATGTTCACCTTCAGAAAATGCTTCCCTATTATATACTACTGAAGTAGTAATGAAATGGGTACATCTAAATGTTATCAATTAGCTTATCACTATTAATATACTATTCCTATTAATATTAAATGTGATAGATACTATGGGCTCTAAGCATAATATATGTATAATTTTATATTTATAATGCTATATAGAAATATATGATATTACCTGTATAATTACCTGTATAATGTTACCTAAGTTATATCTATCTACACCTAACTCATTCCTCTGGTTTTTATTATCCACAGAGAAGCAGGTGGTCATCTAAATGAGGAATTAATTAATCAGTTAGATAATTCAGCATATTTGGCCATGAAGTGGTAGGTTTTCACAATAGCCAGTTATCTTTCACTGATGACTACTAGTACACATTTCTGAGTCTGTCAGTAGCACTTATAGTGCATTCTGTATAGATGTAGAGATATCATCTTGACATGCTCAAAAATTAACAAAATAGAAAAAAAATTATCTTTTAATTCCAAATTCTCATCTATATATCTTCTATCCTCTTTTCTAAATCATGACTGAGTAATCTTATTCATAAGAATTATACAACTGATTTAAAAAAAATATTCATGTGATTTACTCAGAATCCCATACCTTTTGACCATGATCTCTTAAGGGTAATGTGTAGAAATTTCATGAAAGACATGAAATTTATATTATTCTTGGCAAGTACTAAGAGAAACAGGAATTACAAGAGTTTAAGAGGTTATCACTGCCTCACTGAATTACAACAAAGCTTAAGGGTTTCAGGGTAGTGGTCAATTTTACCCATCCCCTTTGATCACCCTGCTTGGCTCTAGATGGTTCCCAGACTTGGAGGATTTTTGTGGCCAACACAATTCTCCAGGTTCAAATAAAATTTTTCTTTTGTTCCTCCACTCTTAGTTTATTATAGATGATGATAACTGAGAAGCCAAAACTTCATGGTTTCCTTGCCCTTGCAGGGTTCCTAGTCCCCTAGAAACTTTTTCTGCCCTGATTTTTTGGAAGAAAAAGCCTTAAGTCATTGACTAAGGCATGTATAGCCATTACCCTCCAAGTCACTGGAAGGAAATGCATGCAATGGTGGAAAAGGGCACCTTTCTCCTGACAAAGCCTTCAAACATAGCCTATGCAATACCCATATGCAAAATTTTGTCCTAGCCTTCTGATGGCTCATCCTGGTTTAGGCCTTATGCTCAGTGGAGAAATGGGATTGTCTACATAAATATTACTATTTTTGCAGAGGTGGTGGTAAGGTAAATAGGGTTAAGAGACTTGTCGAGGGGTACACAGCTAGTAAGTGTCAAGTATCTGGTACCAGATTTGAATTCAGATCCTCCTAATTTCAGGGCTGTTGTTCTATTCACTGCGTCACCTAGCTGCCCCTATATTACCATTTCTGTAGGAATTTCAGAATGAAAATATCTGTGCATTGAGGGAATGATATATCACATGATAGATGGCATGAAACCAGACCTGTACTCCAACCAGAGACAATACCAGCCTCTGAAACATTCTTACCCCATTTATCTAAATATTGCTAAAAGTAGCTTGGCAAGTTTTGAATCTCCAATGCCTTTCATTAAATTTGCACTCATGATTTTGAATAGGCATTGGTCAAAAGGGACAGGATCAGAGTAAATTTCATTACCATTAAGAAAAATAAATAATATACTAATACATGGGCAATGCTGTTTTTGATATTATTGCCCCCTAATCATTATTTCTGAATCCTCTCTCTCCCTTCTCTATTAAATATGCTTCTTACCATGTAATTCCCTTGATGAAGAGTTTTCAGTGATTCCTTATTGCCCTTATGATAAAAATAAAATTTCTGTCTTGATATTTAAACCGTTCATAGCCTAACTCCAAAATATCTTTCCAGATTGATCTCATATTACTTTGCATTACATTTCAATCAAAATGGCCTGCTTATTTTTCTGCCTGGACAACATTCCATCTCTGAAAAAAAACCAAGCATGTGCAGTCTCTCATTTTTGGAATGTCCTTCCCCCCATCTTTTTCTTTTTTCTCTTCTTCACATAGTCCTTAACTTCTTTAAAAAACAGAGCTCAGGTGCTACGTCCCACAGGACACCTTTCTCGGCCTTCTCTACTTGTAACTGTTAGCACTCTCTCTACTCTTTACAATGATTTGTATTGACTATACATTTTGTATAATTATGTGTGTATATGTGTGTAGCACCACCACAATATTCACAGTGTCCTGATGGCAACTACGAATCTGCCAACATAGTTCTCAATCACAAAATATAACAGATTGTCTATATAGAAGAAAGAAGCAAAAGATTTATTCACATATCATTTATTCAGAAAGCCAAATTCCAGCACCAGGAAACTAAATCCATCATAGCAACAAAGAAATTAATACACCATAGCACAGCAGGGAGCCACACCATCCTTTAGCCTTCCCCCAAACAAACACTCACAAGTCCAGCTGTCACAGCAGGGAGCAAACACTCACAAGTCCAGCTGTCTCCTTTCATACATGTCTTTCCTCTCCCACAGTCTAGCTGCTTTGGCTCTCAGCTTCCTATGGCCTCTGTTCCACCCTTCAGCAACTTCCTCCAACCACAAGTTTCATGTGATTACATTTGGTCTATTAGGGAGCTGGGAAGATCTTCAAAGCAGGAAAGATCTTCAAATTACCATTATCATTACTATGTGTACCTTCCAATAAAAATAACAATAATACCTAAGCATTTACATAACACTTTTAAGCTTCATGAAGCACTTTAAATATGTTATACTATTTGATTCTCTACAATAACCCTGGGACAAAGGTGCTATCAAAACCTCATGGACTCTGAGTTTGGAAACAAAAGAGAAATTAGTATAAATTAGTATATAAGATTAATTAGTATATAAGAAATTAGTATCAGAATAAAAGATAAATGGATATCAGAATTAAAAAATATTAAGGTTACTAGATAGTGCATGATTATTAGATTTTTTTGGTATCTCCATTTAGAATAAAACAATAGACCTCAGAAGAAGCAAGATGCTTAATTTCAAGAACAAAGATTCTTAACAGAAAACCTATTAAGGGAAATATCCATATGAACAAATAGATTAGATAAGGCCTGCCAAAAGAGAGAGGAATGTGTAGGATGAGCTCCATATGTGCTTATCCTCCTGGTGATTATTTTCTCAACTCTGCCCTATGAAAAGCTATGAACGTTTGACAGTTTGAGAGACATGGCAATGAGGGTTGGACTTAAAGTCAAGAGTTTGAATCTTTTCACAAACACATTCTACTTATGTGTTCCTGAGACAATCCTACGCTCAGAGTCTGTTTTCTGAGTCATCTACCACTTACGGTACTTTTAAGGAACACATTTCATAAATATCACAGTATTACGTGAAACATTTAAAAACATTATTATACTCATATCAGCTGACACTAATATGAATCTAATAATAATAACTCCCATTATAATATATTACATTTCTTAATAGCTTCATATCTATTGTGATGGATCTAATAAGAGAAAACAATTTGGTATAATAGTTAGGGAACTCCCCTCAGAGTCAAGAAAACCTGCGTGCAAATCCCATCTCTAACACACCATACCTCGGTCCCCCTGAGCTTGTCACTAAACAGAAGCATAAACTACTGACCGTGGGCAGCTTGCAGCCCAACAAAGGACTTCAGGTGACTGTCATATCACCCGTGGGCCCTGGGCTGTATGATGATCATACTGTAGGCAATAATCATCTGGTTTAGTATGGAAAAATACTTAATGGAAAATTGACTTCACCAAGCTAATATATGAAGTATAAACAGAATCATAGCTTAATTAATTCATATTAGATTTATTGATTTTGTGACTTAACCGTGAGCAAATCACTTAACTTCTGTCTGCCTCTGTGTCTTCATTTATAAAAAAGAGGATGATAATAGCACTAACCTCTCAAGGTTGTTTTGATAAAATGAGATAATATTTGAAAAATAGTTTCCAAACTAAAAATATGATATGAATATTAGCTATTGTGACTTTTATTAAGCTTCTCAGTGTGGGAGAAAATTCTCTAAAACTCCAAGTTGCAGAGAAAGTAACGGTACCTCACCAGAAGTTCTCTACATTGTAGACATGACAAGTCAAATCAAAGGGAAAAAAAACTTCAAAATTATTCTTGCTGATAATAAATATGCACCTATTCATGCAAAGTTTTACAATTATATTTGCCTTCACACTTTATAAAGAGACCTTTTGTGGTGGCAAAGAACTGGAAATTATGGGGATGCCCGTCAGTCGGAGAGTGGCTAGAAAAATTGTGGTAAACAATGGTGATAGAATATTGCTGTGCTATAAGAAATGAGGATCCAAATCATCTTAGAAAAACATGGATAGATTTGCATGAAATAATGAAGAGCAAAATTAGCAGAACCAAGAGAATGTTTTATCAAAAAAAATAAACAGCAATATTGT
The DNA here is from genome assembly GCA_028646515.1 of Pseudochirops corinnae. Classification (NCBI taxonomy): domain Eukaryota; kingdom Metazoa; phylum Chordata; class Mammalia; order Diprotodontia; family Pseudocheiridae; genus Pseudochirops; species Pseudochirops corinnae. The sequence goes on from CM053591.1 coordinate 100,848,060, forward strand.
TTTAAGAACAACTTTGAGTGACTAAGTCATTTGAATTATTATAAACACTCAAGTTGGCTGCAAAGGACCTATTGAAGGAAGACACTATCTGAATCCCAAGAAAGAACTGACAAACAGAGTAGCTATAGAATGATTTTACACACACACACACACACACACACACACACACAGAGTTGTGTCTAATGGAATAGTAAGTTGTGCATATTAGATTTGCAATTTCAAAAGCAATCATCTTTTTTATTTGTTGGGTTTTTTTCTTCCAGTTCTACTATGTTACACAAATGATTGTCTTATGTCTTAAGTTCAGAATAAATTATTTTTTAAAAGAAACAAAAAAAAATTGAACTAAAAACCAAGAGGCCATTATTAACTTCACCTGAAATGCAGTGTGGTAAATAGAGAATCACTATCAGAAGTCAGAAGACCTGATTTGTGGTCAGAAGAACAGTATGTGAGAGAAGTGTCACCTGTGTGGCCCTGGGCAAGTCACTTAAGTCTCTGCGCCCCAGGTAGCTCACTTAGTAATAATATAGTTAACATTGTGCACTGATACAGGAATTTCCTTCATGGGGGGTTCAAGCATCATAAACTCCTTTTAAGGAGTTCCCTTGTTCATTTTCTGACAATGAATTTGGTCTTTTTCTTTAAAAAGAATGATTTGTTTGTAGGTTGGTTGGTTGACTGGTCAGTTCATGAATATGCTTACACAGCTTACACAGGCCCCATCACAGAAATAATTTAAAAAAATGATTAAAGCTAGTAAGTACTCAAGGGTGAACATTTGTCAGTCACTATATGGTGTGCACCTGTGAGTGAGTTATTGCTTATTTACTCACAGCAGCCTGAGATAGAATCTTCTCCTTGAATTATGGCTACACAGCCTCTAAAAATTCTAATTATTTTTGCTATTTGTTCAACCTAAGGTGGAAAAGGGCAGACAGTTGTGAGGAGGAGGGAATGAGGGACTCAAGGCTGCTGACAAAGATCTCCTCTGCATCTCGCTTTGTCATAAAAGATGAAAGATGTATTCTGTCTTTGAAATTCCCCAAAAAACTTCATATCAATTAGATATTCTTAATTTCTTTAAATCAATAAATCTAATATCAATTCAGCTATAATTCAGCTTGTATTTCAACATTAACTGGGTAGAAATAAGATAACTTTCCAGTAAGCATTTGCTGGATTGAATAATATAATTATTTCCTATGGTATAGCTGCTTAGTAATGCACAACCACAGTGGTTCTGATTGGTATTGAACATACATCTCAGTATGATTTACTACACCCTTTCACTGGCAATGAATTGTGGCAACCCATAGAGTGCTCTATATTGCCTAGTTTATTTCAAGGACTTTTTGTCATAGTGAGCTAAATAAGAGCCAGTGAGGACATGCCAAAGTGTGTAGAGAATGACATGAAGTTTTGGAAAAAACTTTAGTCTCCAATTGTACCAGTCAAATGATGGCTAAAAAGATCATAATTAATGATTTTTGGAAGAGTACTTTAATAAGTCTATAAGTCTATGTGTGTGTGTATATATATATATATATATATATATATATATATATATATATTTGTGTACAGATATATAAATATACATGGACAGCTAGTTAGTGCTATAAATAGTGTGCTGACTATCAGGTCAGGAAGACTCATCTTCCTGAGTTCAAATCTAGAATCAGACATTTACCAGTTGTGTGAACACTTAACCCTGTTGTCCTTAGTTCCTCATCTGTAAAATGAGTTGGAGAAGGAAAAGGCAAAAGCTCCAGCATCTACAAAGAAAACCGCAAATGGGGCCAGGAAGAGTTGAACATGACTAAATTACTAAACAAAAATTATACATTCACCTATACATGTGTATGTGTGTATGTGTGTATGTTTGTGTATGTATGTAGATCCTCCAAATTACTTTTATTTGTTGTTGAGTGGCAAATTAATCTACCACAACAGGAATGGAATCTAAGTTGAGGCATGGTGGCCTGGGGGACCACAGTTCTCATCAGGCATTAGAAAGCAGAAAAATTAATTCAAATCAAATCAGTTCAATTCAATTCATTTCAACTCAATAAGCAGTAATTAAGATTATTATTATTATCTAAAAGACACTATGCTAAATATTAGTAATTTAAAGATTGAAAAACAGTATATGTTCTGCCCTAACAATTTTAAGTCTTAGAATGAGATAAGAACTACTTAGAGGTTCTTTTTGTTTGATTTACTTTGTTTAGTTTTTAACTCACAAATAGGTCTTTATCTCTAATGGATTCAGAAAGGACTAGAGGGAATTTGTCAACAGAAAAAAAAGAAAGGAATAGATATGTGCCATGCCTTAACTGAATGAAAAGATGTATTACTCTCAAGACTTTCCTGAAACATGTAATATATATATAAACTG
>CM053591.1:100861044-100884707 GCA_028646515.1 Pseudochirops corinnae
ATATATATATATATATATATATATATACACACACACATATATATACACTCACATATCAGTTTTGGGGAAGGAGGGGGAAAATTCAAAGAAAATAATCTGCAGTTGCATCTATTTTTTAGACGATTTGAAGGAACATGGTATTATATAATTGCAGCACTTCTGTTGTGCTCCAGAACCTTTCTATAGTTAACTGGCAAATTGAGAGTATGTCTTAGCATGAAATCAGTTAATGTAAATCTTTTAAAAAGGCAATATTGCCAAGACAAGAACAGCTGACAAACTGTACATGAGTAAAATATTATCCCGTGACCTAGAACTGTGGAATCGTAAAGTTTATGGTTTTCAGCATAACAGAATGAAAGGGCTGACCATGTTTCTGAGAGTGACTGATGCTGCTGCTGCACTGTAAGTCCTACTGATGGATTTACAAGATGACTTTCGCAGCCAGGTGTGCTATTTCTGATTTTGATAGTTTATGCCAAAATGCATTAGTTCTGGAAGAAGTCCCTTTAAAAATAAATTGTTATGAGTCAATCTTTCAGCACCCATATAAGGAGGCAAAAGTCTTCTATACCAATCTATAAGTGATACATTTAAAAGAGATGTACAATTTTATGGTGGCTTATGAACAGCCTCAATAAATTGACACATATACATATTATATCATTTTGTGGGGATTTACCTATTTATGATTTCACATGAAATCCAGACCTTCCATGATATTGAGTGAAATAGTGCAAATTTTTCTGAAAAGAAATATACAATATAAAATAGGGAGTGGTTGAGGCTGAAGACAGATACAATGCAAATAAAGAATAACTAAAGTTAGCTCTTGAAAGAAAGAACCATCCATTCCTTTTGAGATAAACATTTAAAAGTGATTCTGAATCCAGTTTGCTATTCTTAGGTAATATTTGGGAAACACGTTTAATTGTGATTTAAACGGTTCCGGGTCACTAGAGCAGAAATGGAATAATTCTGTACTAGAATAGAGGGAGTTAGAATAGGCCGTGGTAATAAAAGGAATAAGTGGGAGCAAGAAAGGTAAGGGCAGTCCTAAGATTATAGTAGGTCAGGTCTTAATGTTTGACTGGGAAGAAACTGATAGGGAGAGATCAGATAATTGCAAGGAAGGAAAGATAAAGGGTTTTTGGTGGTTTAGGTTTTGGGTTTTGGGGGGTTTTGATTTTTTTTTTTTGAGAGTAAGAGTTAATTCGTGTAGATTGACCATAAAAAGAAAAAAACTGATACTCTTTCTAAACTACAAACAATTCTTGGAAAGACAGCATGAAAATAAAAGCTCAATTCCCTCTTTAAAAAATAGATTTTTAAGTTTAGCACTGTGAGGTGACATAGGATGAAAGTATTGTGAATTAATTTTTTCTTGCCTTTATAACACCTGTTGTTACACATAATAGGAAGACAATGTGTTCCATTATGATTAAAGCCTAGTATGTTCTTGTTATTTACATAGTGACTGACCATAAATTTTACAGATATACCATATATGAGTTGTCAATTCCCAAAGAGTAAGATGACTATAAATGAAGCAACTGAAATCAACATAATTTTATATTTGACAGTTCATAATCAATTCCAGGTTCTAGTCATGACTCAAGGTCATTATTACAAATGTAAAATGTGATTCTACTGTAGTTATGGGGAAATTTCCTATAACAGAGAGGTCTGTTTTATCCAGGACCATTTTACTTGTCCACATATGTTTTATTCTTCGACTGTCAACTCAAGGCTCCACTTCCTTTATGGGGCTTTTTCCATTAATTCAAATTTCACTCAGGATAGGAAGTTTTACTTGATCCTCCTGCATGCTAGTACTTGACTCCCTTCCCCTCAAAAAATTACTTCATATTTATTTTGTACTTATGTATTTTATGTATGAAAGGTATCTTTCAAAATGGACAGAGTTGACCTCATCTCTTACTGGCTTCAAGTAGTGTCAGAGATATAATGACTGTGACACTGGGCAATTTAATCTAAACTCTCAGTGCTTAAGGCAACTCTAAATCTCTAGTATTTAAAGCTAAAAGACTGAATTGCTTTGGTAGGGAGAGTTTCCACAACGTGGAAATCCTTATGTCAAAGAAATTACTGATCAATTCCTCATCTCTCAATTTTACTCCTTAAATATCATCTCTTCCTATTCAATTGATCCTGTACCTTCTGTCTATGTATACCTGCACACATATATACACACATTCACAGATGTATTCATATGCACATATACCCTCCTATATAGAAGTAGATATGTACACACACACACACACACACACACACGTTTATATTCCCTTCAACTATCCTCATACTGAGAAAAGTTCCATAAGTTACAATTATTATTTTTTCCATATAGGCATGTAAATAGTTCAACTTTGATAAGTTCCTTCTGATTTCTTTTCCCTGTTTACCTTCTCATGCTTTTCTAGCTTCTTGTACTTGAGTCTCAAATTTTCTATTCAACTCTGTTCTTTTCATCAATAGTGCTTGAAAGACCTCCACCTCATTGAATCACCATATTTTCCCCTGAAATATTATATTTAGTTTTTCTGGGCGGGTGATTCTTGGTTTTCATCCTAGCTCCTTTGACCTCCAGAATATCATATTCCAGGCCCTTCAATCACTTAATGTAGAAGGTACTAGATCCTGTGTTATTCTGATTGTGTTTCCACAATATTCAAATTGTTTCTTCTTGGCTGCTTATAATATTTTCTACTTGATCTGGGAATTCCAGAACCTGGCTATAATACTCCTAAGAGTTTTCTTTTTGGGATCTTTTTCAAGAGATGATTAGTGAATTCTTTGGTTTGGCCCTCTGGCTTTAAAATATCAGTGAAATTTTCCTTGAGAATTTCTTGAAGGATAAATTCTTGGTTCTTTTTTTGATCATCACCTTCAGGTAGTCCAAAAATTTTTAAATTATCTCTCTTGGATCTATTTCCCAGCTCAGTGGTTTTTCCAACGAGATATATCACATTCATTTGTTTGGATATATTTAATAGTATCTTGATTTCTCATAAAGTCATTAGCTTCCATTTGCTCCAGTCTAATTCTGAAGGAATTATTCTCTTCAGTGAGATTTTGAAATTCTTTTTCCATCTGGCCAAATCTGCTTTTTAAGGCATTCTTCTCTACATTGGCTTTTTGGACTTCCTTTGCCATTTGAGTTAATCTATTTTTTAAGGTGTTTTTCTTCAGTCAGTCTGTTGACTCCCTTATCATGGTTTTCTTGCATCATTCTCATTTCTCTTCCTAATTTTTCCTCCACTTCTTTCTTCATTTTAAAAATCCTTCTTGAGCTCCTCCATTGCCTGTACCAGCTCATAATTTTCTTGGAAACCTTTAGTGCAGGAATTCTGACCTCTTTGTCTTCTTCCATTTCCATGTTTGATCCTTTTTGTCCCCAAAAAAGGAATCTAAAGTTGGATTGCTGAGCTTGCTTTGCTTCCTTTGCTTGCTCATGTTGCCAATCAATTACTTGACTTTTGAGCTCTTTGTCACAGTAGAACTATGCTTCCAGAGGGGAGAGCTTTGTCCCACATCGCTGGGGTTTTTACATCTGCCAAAGCTATTAGTTTGGTGCCATCACAGCAGCCCCCACAAACTCTGGCTCACTGGTCACACACCTCAGGAGCACCACCCAAGATTGCAATACAGATCCAGGCAAGTTAAGGAAGAGCAATTACCCTCTGAATATTTGCTTGGCCCCATACAATTTGCAGGCCAGGAGCTCTGAAGGAGACACCTGGAGGTGGCTGCAGGGCCGCTGTACCTCCACCACTTCTAGTTCTGGGGGCAGGGGCCAGACCAGCTCTTCCACTCCCCGCCCCCCCCCCCCAGTTCCAACAGAGTTCTACAGTAACCTCTCACTTTTTCTTTGGCATTTATGGGTTGATAATTCTGGAAACCACCACCTCTGGTGGTGGTCCACTCTCCAGAAGTCTGCTGCAGGCACTGGTTAGGGCCACCCTGGGGCTGAAACCACAGGATCAAGGGGGGCTGGGCTTGGCTCCCAGCACACTGGGATGAACCCTTCCTGTCTGTCTGACAGACTGCCTTCAGTGGGAGATTTGTTTCTCTCTGTCACTTTGTGGTTCTGTACCTCTAAAATTTGTTTAGAGTCATATTTTACAGGTATTTGAAGTGGTTATGGGGGGAGCCACAGAGTTTTCCTGCTTCTATGCCACCATCTAGACACTGAATCTGGTCAATTCCTTATGAACTATTCTATATAAACTTACATTGTACATCCTATTTTCCCCTGTAGAATGTAAGCTCCTTGAACCAGGCACTGTTTGATTGTTGTCTTTGTCTCCTTAGTACAGTGTATAGTACTTGTTACATGATAAACACTCAATAAATGCTAGCTAATTGACTGATTTAGCCACCATACTGAATTCTCTCTTCTATAGGCATTTTTCATGTCTATATTGTTTAGTACTAATTAACACACAATAATAAAATGTCATGATCTCTAATTTTTCATGTATGTCTTTTTTTCTTGATTAAAACATAAATTCCTGTGTCTTACCTTGCTTTCTTACCTTCCAAAGCTGTCTTCACTATGCTAAGCACATAGAATGTGTTGACTAGTTAATGTAGTTCAATTTACATGCTTTCTGAAGAGATGTAAAGCAAGCTCAGTGTGAACAACAACTTTTATCTATGAGCCAGAGGACAGATCAGCTGAACCATCAAAAGGTGAAAATCAGTGACCTGAAATTCTTGATGACAGTTCCCTACCTACCTAAGCTAAGTGTTTGCAAATTGCTGTTCTTCCCTTCAGGAATAATCCCTTATAAACGACCTATCATCTCAGTAAGTGGCAAAGCTAAAGCTTTTTCAAGATTGCCTTATTCCGTGGTCACTATATTTTGCCTGCCTGCCTCAGTCAGAATTTTTTGCTTCATATTCCTTATATTAGGTCTTATTTATTTTCTCTTGGCTTCAGAGTTACTTTTTACATTTCTACATAGAAAGACAAAGCAAAAAACAGAGTAGCAATATTTTAAATTGGCTAATAAACATGTTTGTGTGTTCTGCTTGGGCAGACATGGAAAAATAAGTTGGCTTTTTCATTCAACTTCTTGAGATGATTTTCAGTTTGACTGTGCTGTTCACTGCCCCAGGTGGCCTGTTTAGGCCCTGCTTTGCATTTTCACGAACAGGAATAGAGTTGCTTTGCTGTTTGAATATGCTTTGAATTTATTCATTCATCCATTCATTCTTTCATTCATTCATTCATTCATTCATTCATTCATTTATTTCTAAATCTTTTCTTTTAAATATGTATTGTTTATCTGCTCTTTTTTTTTCCCCTTTATAAACTGCTCTGCTTTTATGTTTTTGCTCTTCATACCTTTTATTTCCCTGGGTTACCAGCACTTTCCACCAAAATTGCTAGTACTTAATAGTGCCCAGTGACTTAATGCAGGCTATTCTTTATCTTTGCTTTTTTAAAATTTAAAAACAAAAGAAACTCCCTCTCCCCAAATAAAAATTTATAAAAAGAGGGCAGGGTCTGTCAAAGTTTATATATAAGAAAGGAAAAAAAATAATGCTTTATTTTGCTTTTAATTTTTAAATTTTATCTTTCCAATAAATTCCTCCACTCTTTTCTTTAAGATTTTATCTGCTTTGGATTAACTACCCTTTATTTCATTTTAGATATTAATATTTTATTTAAATATAAATATAAATAAATATAATAAAATATAAATATTTTATTTAAATATAAATATAAATAAATATAATAAAATATAAATATTTTATTTAAAAGTTATTTCCTCCTCACTTGCTCCCTTCTTTCCTCCCTAGGTATGTCCAATTGCCTAGCAGAGGTTGACAACCTTTTTCTCTGTTTCACCTCTCTTTTGGCAATGGAAAGTTGAAGATCTTCCCTGCCCCTTAATAAGCCTAAGGGAATCTGAAGACCTTTCCTGCTTTTCAAATATACTCTCCACCTTAATAGGCTGAATGCAATCACATGGAGCCTGTGGAGGGAGGAGTTCCCTGAAGGGTGGAGCAGAGCTCATAGGAAGCTGGGAGTCGGAACTAGACAGGTTTAGGAAGAGACAATGCTTTTGAGGGAGACAGTTAGGCTTGTGAGTAAATGTTGGTCTTGTGTTGGTTTATGGTTAGGCTAAAAGATGCTTTGGCTCTGTGTGCTGTTGTGGCTTATTAACTTCTTTGCTACTGTGATGGAATTGGCTTATTGGTTTTGGGATTCGGTTTTCTGTTTCTGTCTTCTTTATGGAGAGTCTGTGATGTTTTGTGACTGAGCACTATACTGATATATTTATAGTGACCCTTGGTATTGTGAATATTGCATTAATGCTACACCTCCTACCCCCACAAAGTAGCTATTATCACTGCAGATAATTTAGGAAGCTAAAAAGATAACTTAGGTTGGGAAACAGAAGAAGAAAGCTGGGAAATATGGATTAATACAGATGCAAGTGCCCTTTTTAAAAAAATAATCAAAAATTTTATGATTAACTTAATTGACATACTAATAAAAATTTTCACTTAAATAGTTACATCTGAGAATTTTTTTCACTAACTCATAAAATTGTGAGTATTCCTTAGGCTATATCAAATTATACTAAACCCAATATGACTCCATATCCTACAATCCTTTTTGTCCTTATGTGAAAATAGGGATAACAATAGCACCTATAACACTGAATTGTTGTGAGGATCAAATGTGACTGTGTACAGAGTTTTTGAAAATTTCAGAGAGCTATATGAACGTAAGTTTCATTATTTTAATTCTCATACCATGAGTAGGTCAAATAAGGGCAAACATGAAAAACTGAAAAAATTCCTTTGGAGTAAGAACATGAATTCAAGAAAATATTCATCATTCATTCTAGTAGTCCCTGAATGTCACTCCTCCCCAGAGTAAAGGGAGTGATGCAACTGTCTGACTACATCATTAATCCATCATCAGTGTATAGACATATCCTACTTGTGCATGTTACATATTAAAAAGTTTACATATTTTAACTAGCTTTTCGGTTGTTGGTCAAATTCTGGGAACTTTACTGAAATTGTATGTAAGATTTTATCTACACAGACATAGCAGGATATGTTGATATGACTTGTAGAAATTAGCCTGGTAATTGAGATCAAGTCATTCTTTAACCCATATTCACATATTTCCCCCCATTTCAGTAGCACAGTGATGGAATTCAATATGTTGGGAGCTTTTTTCATTTTGCTTTCTTTTGTCATTTTTATATACTTTTCTATTTCAGTTTTCTAGTGTATAGTTGCCCTAAATGATCATGGAGAGATATAATAGATGATATTTTAATTTGCTGAAATTCAACAAAAAAGCATTAAGCACTTTCTATATGGCAGGCAATGTCCTAGGTGATGAAGATATAAAGATTATTTTCTGAAGAATATAGTTTCCTCCTCTCGAGTAGCTTATATACTACTCGTGAGAATATGATATGTACAAAGTTGGTATCAGGGGACAGGGCAAAGGTGACATGAGAAAAATTCTCTGTTAAAATTTGAAGGGGAAAAGCATAGGTGTCAGTTCAAAACAATATGACAAAACTTAATGAAGAAGGTGACACTTCAAGAAAGAGAAATATTTTAAGAGGTAATGGTGAGTAAAGAGCACATTATTTCAGGGAACAAGACAGTCTAAAGGAACCAAGTTGAGCTGAATTATCATCCCTTTCTTATTTTCATCACTAAGAAAGAAAGGGTTAAAACAAATGATTGAAGGAGGGAAGGAAGGAGGGAGGAAGGAAAGGAAGAATGAAGGAAGGAAGGAAAGAAGGAAAGAAGGAAGGAAGGAAAGAATTTCAAGGCCACCCACAGACTCACTGGGTATTTCAAAGTTGTGTGCGTCACCTCATCCTGCCAGTTTGTTCAAGTGGTTGACTATCTTTTATTTGAGATGCTTAAGTAAACCTCATTCTGTTAACTATTGAACTATGTCTCTTATTTATTCCAATATTTAACTGAGCAGACTTATGGAGAAGTCAGATTTAAACGAATAAAAGAGTAAGAAAAGAGATAATTTGCACACATATTTGAACAGTATAGCATTTTCACAAAATACTGGGACAACAGAAAATAGCAAAAACTTGGAGGGGCAGAGCCAAGATGGCATAATAAAAGCAAGGACTTGCTTGAGATCTCCCCCAAACCCCTTCAAATACCTGTAAAAACGATTAAAATTCCAGAGCTGCAAAACCCACAAAATGACAGAGTGAAACTCCAGCCCAAGACAGCCTGGAAGGCTGACAGAAAGCTTCTATCACACTAGTCTAGGAGCTGAGCACAGTCTGGCATGGATCATGCTAGCATAGATATGGCCGAGGCAGACCTCAGGGGACTGAATCACTGGCAATTGTGGCAGTTTCCAGACTTCTCAACTCACAAATGCTAAAGACAGCATAGGTCAGTGGGAAAACTCTGTGAGACCTGGGTGAATGTGGAGGAAGGTCCAGCCCCAGTCCTGGGACAGTGGAGGTGGTAGCAAATGGCTGTGGTGACAGCAGCAATAGTGGCTGCTTCTGGAGCTCCTATCCCACAGATGGTGTGGAGATTGAATGACTGACCAGAGAGCAAATGCAGGGATCTCTTTGCTGGCACTAAGGTAGGATTGTCTTGCTTTGCCCAGCTTGCATCTGGGTTGTAGTCCTGAATAGCAATCCTGGGGTAAGGAGAAGTGCTGGTGGGATAGAGGTTGTGGTGCAGTAGAAAGGGAATCCTCTTCACAGTTCCAAGACAGAAAAGAGGGCCTGTGGTCACTCACAGACCAGAGGAAAGGCCAGGAAAGGAGTGAACATTTCTCCTTTGATCATACCACCTTGGAAGAATTGAAAATTTACAGGCCCATAGAAGTATCTCTTAAAACTGCTACATAAAATTCCTTAGGTTTGAGACAGTACACCACCCTTCACCCACTAGAAAGAGACTCCTACCTAGATAAAGAGTTAGAAAGACAAGTATTTGGCTTGGAAAATGAGCAAACAGTGTAAAAAAAACTCAGATTATAGAATCTTACTTTGGTGACAAAGAAGAAGTAGAGGGAAAATTGGGAAAAGAAATTAGAGTGATGCAAGAAAATCATGAAAAATGAGTCAACAGCTTGCTAAAGGAGACCCAGAAAATGCTGAAGAAAGTAACTCCTTAAGAACAGACTATCCCAAATGGCAAAAGAGGCCCACAAAGCCAATGAGGAAAAGAATGCTTTAAAAAGCAAAATGGAACAAATAGTAAAGGAGGTCCAAAAGCTCACTGAAGAAAATAATTCCTTCAAAATTAGAATGGAACAAATGGAAGCTAATGCCTTTATGAGAAATCAAGAAATTATACAATAGAACAAAAAGAATGAAAAAATAGAAGACAAAGTGAAATATCTCCTTGCCAAAACCACTCACCTAGAAAATAGATGTAGGAGAGATATTGAAAATTATTGGACTACCTGAAAGTCATGATCAGAAAAAGAGCCTAGACATGATCTTACAAGAAATTATCAAGCAAAACTGCCCTAATATCCTACCAGAGGGTAAAATAGAAATTGAAACAATTCATTGATAACCTCTTGAAAGAGATACCAAAAGGATAACTCCTAGGAATACAGTAGCCAAATTCCAGAATTCCCAGGTCAAGCTGAAAATATTGCAAGCAGATAGAAAGAAACAGAGTTTGTGGAAAGACAATCAGGATAACACAAGATCTAGCAGTTCCTACATTAAGGGATCAGAGGGCTTGGAATAAAATATTTCAGAGGTCAGAGGAGCAAGGATTAAAACCAAGAATCACCTACACAGCAAAACTGAGTATAATCCTTCAGGGGAAAAATGAATGAAACAGAGGACTTTCAAGCATTCTCGATGAAAAGACCAGAGCTGAATAGAAAGTCTGACTTTCAAATACAAGAATCAAGCAAAGCATGAAAAAGTAAACAGGAAAGAGAAATCATAAGGAACTTTTTAAAGTTGAACAGTTTATATTCCTACATGGAGAAATGATATTTGTAATTCTAGGGACCTTTCTCAGTATTACAGTAGTTGGTGGGAATATAGATAGATAGACAGAGACAGAGAGCAAAGGGTAAGTTGAATATGAAGGGATGATAGCTAAAAAAATAAAACAAAGGGGTGAGAGAGGAATATATTGGGAGAAAGAGAAAAAGAGAGATAGAATGGGGTAAATTATCTCACATAAAAGAGGCAAGAAAAAGGTTTCACAATGGAGATGAAGAGGGAGGAGATGAGAGGAAACGAGTGAATCTTACTCTTACTGGATTTGTCTTAAGGAAGGAATAACATATACACTCAATTTTGTATATTATCATACAGGAAAGTAAGGGGAAAGGATAATAGGGAGTGATAGAAGGTAGAGCAGTTTGGGAAAGGAGGTAGTCAGAAGCAAACATTTTTGAAAAGGTATAGGGTCAAAGGAGAGAGCAGAATAAATGGGGGATGGGAAAGAATGGAGGAAAATAAGAGTCTTTCACATCATGACTATTATGGAAGTGTTTTGCATAACTACACATGTATAACCTATACTGAATTGCTTGCTTTCTCAATGAGGGAATGTGGGGAGGGAAGAAGGGAGAGAATATAGAACTCAGAGTTTTCAAAATAAGTTTTAAAAACTGTTTTTACATTCAGCTGGGAAATAAGATGTACAGACAATAGAAATTTATCTTGTCCTACAGCAAAGTAAGGGGCAGGAGTTTATAGAGGGAAGGGTTGACTGGGGGAAGGGTTGATCAGAATGGAAGCCTTTTTGAGGTGGGGGAGGGTAGAGTTGGGGAGAAAATTTGGAACTCAAAATCTTGTGGAAATGAATGTTGACTAAAATAAATAAATTAATAAAAAATAGCAAATACCCTTTAAAAGGCAAAGATATTAAAAACACATTCTTTACTAAACAAAATTAATTGACATTGGGAATATGAACAGCACAAATGAGCTTAAATGAAAATTTAATAATTATGTGAACTGGCCAACAAGGATTCAGTTCTCAGAGTATTAATAAATATCTCTACCAGCTGCCAACCCATGTGTTGGGATTGGTGAACCTGATTATGGAAAAACATGATGATACATATCAGAGATTTCCTATTCCTTACAGACTGTGCCTCATATAGTTTTCTATGACTGGTCTCTGCAAGCTTATGTAGTGAAGAAAGCCTTTAAAGTGGCTGTCTATCCAGAACATAGTGTGCATACTAAAAGTTCCTAGGGAGAGATTTGATCTTTTTTCTTCCCTGGTTATACCAAAAATATGAATTTCTGTAAACTTCTAAGTTAGGAGAGATATACTGTCAACATCCTTCTGACCTCATCTGGATCAACATGTGGCCCTGGAAGCATAATGTCCTTTTTCTTCTATCCTATTTCTGTTTCTTTTTTCCTGAGCTTAGGGGAATTAGTATCAAAAGTGGAACAAGCTGACTGAAATATTATGTACTTTTATAAGTTAGAAGATCAATCAGAGTTGCGATGGCCAAACCCAGGAAGGAACCAATCCCTAGAAATAATCTATTTAACATATCTAAGAAGCAAATAGACTCTGTATCCAAAGGAGCAACTTGTCCATGCACTAAACTGCACCTGGAAGTGGATATTTAAGTGGCAGAAATATGTTGTAGTTAGTAGTTTAAGTTTGAATCTGCCCTCCCCAGCACTCTAAGAGATGTAAAGGAGAGTGTCCTCCTAGTTTTGGTGGTCATTATACTTTGATTCTTAGCTATATCTTTGACATAAATATTCCTTTGTAAAAGTTACCTGAATTGTAATTGGTTACCAGTGATAGTGAGGAGATATCAATATATTAGAAAATATTGGGTTGCTAATTTCTGCAATGACTAGATTGAGTTTCAGTATCTATAATATTAGAATTCCCACAGCCTGGCAGTACTGGCCCTGGAACTCTGAAGAGAAATGTAGCAGAAGCCTTACCCTGAATATACAATTTATACGTGCAATTAAGATTGAGTGCAAGCCCAGAATATATAATTAATGGGTCAAAGAACAAATGATCAACAAAGAAATAAGTAGTTATGTGAAAGAGAATACTAACAATAAATGTAACAAAATTGTGATACAAATTAAGTGGTTCTCAGAAAGGAGAGAAATATATGTGTGCATAAATATATATATCTGCATATGTATGTATGGGATACATATATATCTGAAAGCATGTACTAATAAATCTGAAAGAAAATAGGATTAGTTAACTGAGAGTAGAATTAGAAAAAAATTCAGAAGTTCAACAATCACATGTATAAACAAAGAAACTAAAGGAATAACTGGTAAAAAGGAAAAATAGAAATTATAAAGATAATTATTTGTTTGTTCTCTGAAAAGATAAACCAGGATACTAAAAAAAATCTTCAGTTAATTATATTTTTAAAAGATAGAGAAACATCAAATTCCCAGAAGGGGTGAAAAAGACTGTTTAATTCAAAGCAGACAGGAAATTTTAAAGAATTATCAGAACTTTTTATACACACATATGCATTAACAAAAGTAAAGATTTAGAGATAGTTAAAAAATATTTAAAATTATTTAAAAAATATTAAAATATTAAAACAAAAAGAAGTCAATGAGATTTTAAATGTCCCAAAGTTAAAAAGTAAAATTGAATAATGGATACAGAAACTAACAAAGTAAAAAAATCCCCTTCTAAATGTATTCACAAGTGAATTGTCATAGTTTAAATAGTAATTAATATCTATACCATAAGAATTCTCAATAATTGATAAGGAAGCTACAAACTCTTTTTCTCCCTGAAACAACTGCAGTCTTAATATACCCTTGGAAAAGGATCTGAACCTGGGTCCTCCTGACTCCAAGGCTGGTACTCTATTCACTGTGCCACTCAATCACCCCCTTCAGAAAAATCTCAAGGAAAATTACCCTGATATTCTAGAACCAG
This sequence comes from Pseudochirops corinnae, assembly GCA_028646515.1. Taxonomy (NCBI): domain Eukaryota; kingdom Metazoa; phylum Chordata; class Mammalia; order Diprotodontia; family Pseudocheiridae; genus Pseudochirops; species Pseudochirops corinnae. The sequence goes on from CM053591.1 coordinate 100,873,981, forward strand.
AGGGCAAAATAGAAATTGAAAGAATTCACCAATTGCTTCTTGAAAAATATGCCAAGAAGAAAACTCCAAGAATATTATAGCCAAATTTCAGAGTTCCCAGGTCAAGAAGAAAATACTACAAGCAGCCAAGAAGAAACAATTTGAATATTGTGAAAACACAACCAGAATAACAAAGGATCTAGGAGCTTCTACATTAAGGGATCTAAGGGCTTGGAATATGATATTCCAGAGGTCAAGAATCACCTACCCTGCAAAACTGAGTATAATGCTTCAGGGGGAAATATGGTCATTCAATTAAATAAAGGACTTTCAAACATTCTTGATGAAAAAAAAGCAGCTGAACAGAAAATTTGACTTTCAAATTCATAAAGCAAGAGAATCATGAGAAGGTAAACAGGAAAAAGAAATCATAAGGCACTTATTAAAGCTGAACTTGTTAACATTCCTACATGGAAAACAGTAATTGTCACTCATGAGACTTTTCTCAGTATGAGGTTGGTTGAAGAGAATATATATGTGTGTGAATGTTTGTATACATATACATATGTATAGGAGGGTGTTTGTGTATATGTGTGTACATGTATACATAGACAGAGGGCATAGTATCTAAAAAATAAAATTAAGAGGTGAAAGAGGAATATATTGGGAGAAGCAGAGAGAGAGATAGAATAGGGTAAATTATCTCACTTAAAAGAGGCAAGAGAAAACTATTACAATGGAGGGAAAGAACAGGAAGGTGAAAGGGAATGGGTCAACCTTATTCTCACTGAATTTGATTTAGGGAGGGAATAATATACACACTCCATTAGTTATCTTACCATACAACAAAGTAGGGGGAAAGGGATAAGAAGGGGGATAATAGAATAGAGGGCAGATTGGGAGACAAGGTAATTAAAAGCAAATACTTTTAAAAAGGGACAGGGTCAAAGTAGAAAATAGAATAAATGGGGGGCTGGATAGGATGGAGGGAAATACAGTTAGTCTTTCACAATACAACTGCTGTGGAAATGTTTTGCATAACTACACATGTACAACCTATATTGAAATCTTCCTGGGGGGGGGGGGTGAGGAGGGAAGAAGGGAAAGACTCTGGAATTCAAAGTTTCAAAAAACAAATGTTAATAATGTATGTTAAAGCAACTGGGAAATAACATGTACAGGCACTGGGGTATGGAAATCCATCTTGCCTTACTAAAAAGTTTGGGGTGAACTGGGGGAAGATATAAGAGAGAACAGACTGGAAGAAGGGGTGCTCAGTAGGCTTGCCGTCTTGGGGTGGGGGGTTGGGGAAAGCAATGGAAAAAATCTGTAACTCAAAATCTTGTGGAAATGAATGCTGAAAACTAAAAATAAATAAATTTTTAAAAATAGATATTAGTGGCACAATGTGTGCAGTGTCTACAAAAACTGGATAAAGAGGAAAATAAAATTCATTTAAACTACGTTTAATTGTAACCGTTATGTAAGTGCCCCTAAAAAAGAGATGAGAAATAATTGCAATGGCCATGTATGTCCCAAAAAAAGAGATAAGAAATCATATCACGTCTTTCTCCATGGAAGACTAATGATGAGGGATGTTACATACTCTTTCTGATACAATCTGCTAGTGAATGTGTGTGTGTGTGTGTGTGTCTGTGTATTTAAATCCCTTTACCTGCAAGGCAAGTCTCATTGAACAGGGGAAGTGGAGTGGATTGTTTTCATAAAGCACTGATAAAAAAATACTTATTTAAAATTCAATAAAAGGGCAAGAACAAAGTTCACATTGAACTTTAAAAAAATATTTCAAAGAGGAAGGCTAAGATCCAAGACTGTATGACCTTAGAAAAATTATTTCCCCTCTCTTGGACTCTGGTTATGACTCCTATACTAAGTTGGAACAAAACTCTTGGGGGAAAAGGGAATTTTCTAAACCTTTTTTTTAATCCCCCACAATATCTAACATAGTACATTTTGCACTGAACCACTCAATATATTTTTGATAAACAAATAAAACAAATATACATTTTTATAGGGACTTGGTAATATGGTGGGTAGTGATTAGTAGTATATCATATTGTAGTATTGAGATTGACTTGAGAGAATCAGTTCATGGAGCTTTGATGAATAACAGCATGCCACTTTAAAATTAAGGATTTTATTACGGAGCTAGCCTTGTGGTAGATCAGTTATAGTCAAGTCCTTGATGACAGGAAGGAGGAGTCTCTTTTTTCTCTCTACTGCCTTGATAAGAGGAAATCATTGTGGCCTTCAAAAGATGAGAACTTGTGGACTGCCCATCAGTAATGACAGCAATTTTCCTGCATCATTAATGGTTAATTGCATTGGAAGGTGTCTGTTTTGGGAGTCACATATAAACTAGAAAAACTGAGGAAAGTCAACCTGAGGAAAACATAAGGGACCGGACCCTGTGGATTCAGAAAGGATCTACTCAGTCTGCGGCAATAGGATATACATTATGCCTTGAAAGTTTAATCCCTATCTCCCACTTTCTGATGCTTGAATATTTGATATGTGTGTGATCTCTTCTATGTGGTCATTACATTCACCAATTCAGGTTGCAACCTCTTTGGCTTTTCCATCCTCTACAACTTTTGTTGATATTCTTTTTAAATATACTGCAAAGAAAGCTCCAAATTATGTGTTGGGTGTTTTGATATAGCTCTTCTGAGCTATATTTTATTTATATAAATAAACATATTATAGCTAAAATATTATTAAATATAAAATATATTCTATATAAGTATGTCTACATATAATAAATATAAAATATAACATGTCATTAAAATAATATATTATCACTATATATAGGGTAGATTCAAATGGGGAACAAGTTCTTCATCAGTTATCACTTGATCTTTATACTCCCACAGTTCCAGATCAGCAAGTTGTTATTTCTTTTTTTTTTTTTTTTAATGGCTCTGCAGCCATTTAGAGGACTTTTCATGGTCCCAAGCCCTCAGTGACACATAAGCAAATCTGGTCACTTAGAATGAAATCAAATGATGAATATCTATGTCTGGTTCAAGAACTGATTCCTCATAGGGTAGGAGACACATTTTTACCTATTAATGACAAGATTATTAAAATAATATTATCTCCGTAATACATTCTTAAAGAAATGATGGAAAGACTATGTATGCATGTGAAGCACTTTTTAAAAGGAAGGTAGTACTTTATTCTTGAAAGTCAAATATTTATTGGCTTTTTTTAATACTTAAGGAATTATAATCATAGTGAAATCTCATATTGTCCATATTTTTATTTGAGTGTAAAATGTAAAATATGTTCTGGCATGTTATTTGCCTACTTGTTTCCTTTTTTAATTTCAGGATAATTTCAATATTTGTGCAGATGATTCTCAAAAGGATTTGATAGTGTGACATTTAAAAATTCGAGAGACAGTTTCTGGGTAATTAATAATTTTATTAATAACTCTAGCATTTATTAACAAATGAGCTCAGTGGCACTCTAAAATCCTAAAGACCCCTCATGCTAGTGGATTCACAACTTATATGCCCTTGGAAGAGTGGGTGTTCCTGAGGGTAGCAATCAACTCTGACTGGTTCACAATTAATGAGATAATGAGGATTAGGTTGAGAAGTGGGCTCACTCCAATAAGAGAGTGACATTACATCATTCTAAGACAAGACTATCTCTACACCCAGAGAACTCCCAGCCTGGGGCAATCTAGGCAAAGGATCTACCTCTACCCAAACCTGCTTGACTAGAACACAATGGACTGGAATTCACTTTAAATTAGAGATTCCTTATAAAGCTTGATGGCATATAAGCAGGATTGAGGAAAGAGTTTAGTTAACCTTCAGAGAAACTTCCAAAAGTAGTACTTTGGAAAAAGAGTGAACTCTGTAATCTCTCCAAACCACAGGTTATTAATAATCATTTCCCTCAATAGAAATACTGCCCAAAAATTGTAATTTTCTCTCTCTTTGAGGGGCAGGGGTATGATCATGTAAATATTTTTTTCAAGCTTGTGGTATTCTTTCCTCCTTCATTCATCTTAAGAATTATTTCCTCAGTGTCTTACAGTGACGCCGTCTCTAGGACAGATTTCATATGTACTTAAGTCTATTCCAAGCTACTGGTCCAGATATCATTTCACATCTTCACTTTCTTAAGTTGCCATTCCACTTTCTAATACTGTGAGGATGAAGTGAGGATATGAGAGGTCAAATACAATGGCACCTTGGTCACTGATGAAGAATGCGTATTTATTTATTTTTGAACAGTAACCTTTATAAAGCTTTTTGTTTGTTTTGTTTCTAAATGAAAGAATATCATGAATGACTTAAAAGATTTGGGGAAAAAAGTGTTCTGGGACCAAAGATTACCCAACAATCTCTGGAGTATCGAATTGAGTGCTGATAAATATGTAATGGTGAGATAATGCATAGCACTAGCTTCATGGCATGTGCAGTCTATGGAAGATGCAAGAAAATGTTAAAAATATGAACTCTGTACAGTCTCACTTTTCAAAAGTATTTAAATGGTATAGGTTCAAATGATATAACAAAACCTTACCTTGTTCATTGTGAATATTCAAAAAATAGGTATTGGATCAAAGCATGGGTGAATGAATAAGAGAAATAACTTCAATACTATTTAAATGAACATGATTGATTGGTTTTGTCTTCTTTAATACAAGTATAAGTGTCTTGTAGGCAGGGAGCAACATTTCTTATCTAGGCTTTTGATCTCTCTAGAGCCTAATACAGTCCCCATATTGCAGTTGTGCACAACAATATCTGACATATGCTATATATGTGTTTCTTTATCACTTAATGGTATCTCTCCCATAATGGTATTCTACCTCAGGATGGGAGAGATTAATACCAAGACTGATATACAGTTATCAATTTATATAATCTACCTTCCCAGAATTGTAGATAGGAAAGGGTAGTGAGAAGAAAAGGTTGTAGGGGTAAATAGGTTTCCTCTAGGTCTTTATAAGCAGCTTTTGGCTTAGAGAGGTGACTTCATTCTAATGAAGTCCAGGTTTTTTACTGTTCAATACAGCTCCTAGATGTTGGAATACAAAAAGAATGAGAATCCAAGTACCTTTCTCCCAACATATATACATTACTCATTTTTCTTCACCATAGTCTTTATCATTTTGACTAGGTAAACAGGAAAGGAAGAGTCTTTATAGTGGTACTATCCTTACAGACAAATAACAGATGATGTAATCTCGTGTCTACCTTAGCAATGTAGTATATATTCATCAATTTTTTTACAGTTATAGTGATAAATGTAACCCTCATATTATACTGTGAAAACACCAATTTGTTCGGGTACTAATCATAACAATGTCTTTTGCATAAATTATTTCTTTTCCAACACCACAAACTTTTACCAGCTGAACACCTATTTTTTTATGATAAAATGATTTGTCTAATAAGAGAAAAATACACATATATTAAAAATTATCAGTCATTTTCAATGGTAGGTCATTTACTTAAATGATGAACATTCCATGTATTACCAAAGAAGTCCTGAAGTAGGACTTCTGTCCTTTTGGCTCTGACAGTCTGCAACTGCTGTTCTTCATTCTAATTATGAGCCACAAGTGTTCGATCTGAAACATATAGATCTTGAATAATTGGTGTCAGCATTTTGCTTTTGCTATCGAAGCATCAAAGATTAAATATCCACATCTGGCCTGCACTTAGTGTTAATACTGGAATAAAAATCTGATAAGGCAATAGAAAATATTGCTGAAAATGATATAATACACGATAATACTGCAACACAGCAAACTTGTTCGTAGCCATTAGGAAAAGTAAATGCATTTGATATGTCTCCTGCACCTATAATTCTTGATATCGTTCCCTTCAGATGTGAACAGATAATGTTTAAAGACTTCCCCAAAGAGTCACTTTTGCAAGATTTCCTTATTACATTCATTTAAAATCATTAAATATTTACATAAGTCCATGAGTGTAACATACAGATCATGGTGCTGTTCTCAGCACTTCTCCAACTGAGTAAAATGTGGAAAGAACAGCAATGTCTTTGATATGAATCAGTAATCTAAGCTCTTTGAGAATTAGCTTTAAAATTAACAAAAAGAAATATGTTTTTATGGTTATCACAACATGCATGTTTATCTGTGTTGGTGCACATGTAAAACTGATATGTCTTTAAACTACTGAACATCTTCCATTTGCATTTGAACTGTGCAGACACCACCTTATCCATGGCATACTACCACATTCCATTAATTATTATTTGTAGGAGCAACTGAACAACTTTCTCATGTGTGAGATCACATCAGAAGGCAATGAAGGCACAAATTCTAGGTACAGGGGTGGTGCAGCATCTTAAACTCAAATCAAAAGTGTCAGAGTGTTGCAAGATGAAGATAGAGAGAGAAAGAAGATACATGATATGATATGAAATGATATGATGTGATATATGATATGATATAGTTCTGATAAAGAATTATCCTACATTTCTATAAAATACTATCCTCTTTTTATTACAATGAAGAGATAATTTGCACTAAAGTTCTATTGGTTGTTTTAATTTTTGTCCAATGTAATGACACTGAAATACTAGAACTTTAAAAAATTCATGAGATAGATCATGTTTACCGTTGAATGGTAATTTGACTCTGAACAATCCCATGGAACAGGTATGGGACATACTTTTCTCCCCATTTCTTTAATGGGGATATTGTGGCTCAGAGAAGTTAACAGACTTGCCCAAAATCAAAGAGACAGACACTCACTGGATTATAGATTTATAACTTGAAAATAACTTATAGATCTTCTCTTGACCAACCTCTTCATTTTGAAAATGAGGTCAGAGAGGTTGAATTACCCAATGTCATATGAATAGTTCAGTAATAGGGCCAAGATTTGAACCCAATCTTATCTTTCTACTACAGCATATTGGGTCACCAATTCAGATCTACTCCCTTTAGATTGACTGCTTATTCCTCTGCATCAACTTATCTCTCTATGAACAACACTCAACAGGTACAACATTTTCTAAATTAGAGGGTCTTCTCAAAAATAATTTACTGGATAAGGTTTCTGCCATTGTGTCTGATCAGTGATTTTCTTTATTATGAAATTTTCTGTAACAGGATAACAAACAAGAGGAATAAAAGAACATTATAACCTTATGTTCTGCCTTTCTTTTCATAAGATCTCCAGTTGTTGAAAGTTTGTATTAGTTATAAATTCCTACTGCACACCAGAAATAAAAACTATTATTCTGCAGTCTCACATTGAAAGTTTTAGAAATCTATTATTTTTAATTTATTTTTTGAATATTAATAGTTTATTTTTAGTGTACAGTGGAGAGAATTTGCATTTTGACATGATGAAATGTCATATTTACAATATTTCACATGCAAATATGCATAAATGAGAATTTGTCACGACACAATTATTGTCAGTTTCTGAAAATTTGTCCTCACATCCTAGAGACAGACTACTCACAACACTTTTAAATATGTTTGCAATTTTAAATTACGTTTCAATAGAACTACAAGAGAACATAAAAGAGATTAGTCCTCTCACTCTGAAGGTATTGATCATTGGTCCTCATTTCATTTCTAGCTTGCTCTATGACTTGGAAAAGTACAATCAGAGACAATTATAGGAGAGAACAGATATTAGTCATTTAAATAGAAAGCAAAGAATGGATATTAAACTATGTCTTTAAGGTCTGCTATCTGTGTGTCCATAATCCCATTCCTAGCGATGATAAGATGAAGTTTATTCACCTGTAAAAGCGGAAGACTAACTAAAAATATCTCTCAGGATTTTTTGTCTCTAATCAGACAATATGTTCTCTCTGTCACGCATGCATATACATATACATACATATACATATACACATACATGTGCATAAACACATATAAATATATACAGACACAGACAGACATAACCACAGACATATTTAATGTAATTCTAATTATATTTAATATTCAATATAATTTAATATATGTATTATAATTCTAGTAATAGACTGAGCAATGGACTCAGAGTCCACAAGACTTGATGGGATTCTGCCTTCTAACTCATGTTAATATTTGGAGTGGGTTCTTTAGATTTATGCATCTCACATTTCTTTTGAGCTATTTCAATTCTGCTCTGCTCATGCAGCACAAATCCTTCTCTGATGAGGGCACACCATACTGCATGGTCCTGTGCCAGTGTCTCCCATATCACTCAATCAATTCCAAAGTTCTTAAGAGAGACCTTGGGAGAGTCCTTCTATTGCTTCTTCTTAAAAAAAAATTAATTGATTTGGTTATTTACTTTTAGCTTACAAGATTCAGTTCCACAATCCCTCGAATTTCAAATTTTCTCCCCTCCTTCTCTGCCCCTCATGGCGGCATGCACTCAAGTAAACGCAAATACTTGCACATTGGACATTATTAGTCTGGTTGTATAGAAGAGTTGTAACCAATGGAGCAAACAATGGGAAAGAAGAAACAAAGCCAAACATGGAAAAGAACGATGGCATGTAGATTGCTTCAGTCTCCAGTTAAACTCTGTTCTTTCTAGATCTTTCTCTGGATGTAGACATCTCTTCCCATCTTGAGACTTGTAGAGTTGTCTTATGACTGTACATTGTATTGCTTCTTCTAACCCCAGTGTGAGCGTTTGCCCTGTGTGAGTATTCTCCTCTTTAATGCAGGCTCAGATGTAATTAGCTATTTTGGCTGCCATATCACAGTCTTGATGCCTATAGAACTCTCAGTCTACTGTGACCTCCATATATTTTTCCAGTCATAAGATCATAGAGCAATAGTTCACACAAATCTAAGAAGTCATCTAATCCAAATCTCATTTTATAAATGAATAAATTAATCACAGAGAAGGTAAGTGACTTGGCAAAGGTCATGAATGTAGTAAGTGTCAGATCCAAGATTTGAAATAAGGTCCTTGGAAACCAAATCTTTGCAGTACATCATGGGATGAAATGCTATCTACATATACTTTCTCCCATATTCTGTGAAGGTCATTTAAACATAAGTACAAGATTTTATTTTTGTTTTCTTTTGTTTTTTGGACTGGACCTGTGACTTTATTAGTATAGAGAATTTTCAATGAGAAAACTATTTTTTTTTAACTAACTTAAGTCTACAACTGCTATGAAACATGTAGTCCTAAAGAACTACCTCAGACTCATAAAAGTCATGTGACTTAACCAGGGTCACTCTGCCTATAAGACACAAGGCATGAATTGAGAACTTTGATTCTTAAGGATGGCGTTCTAGAAGCATCGAGGTGATGAAGTGGATATTCTAGTGTAATAGGGTCAGGAAGACCTTAGTTTAAATTCATCCTTAGACAATCACTAGCTATATGACCCTGGACAAGTCACTAAAGCTCTATTTGCCTCAATTTCTTCAGCTATAAAATTGGGATAATAATGGTAACTCCTAGGGCTGTTGTGACAATAAAAAAACAAAATAATGGCAAAGCACTTAGCAAAATGTCTCTCACAGTAAATGCAATATAAATCTTAACAACTGTTGTTACTATAATAGATGCTACATAAAGTTAGCTATTATTGATATTATTATTATTCTCATTCTATCCACCAAACACTCTTCTCCATTTTACATTTATGCCTATTAAATTTCATCTTCTTAAACGTATCCCAATTCCCAGGCCAGGTGAGATTATCAGTGCTAGTGAGCTTTCCTAGATTTCATCATCAGCAAATTCGCTGGGATATCCTCTAAGGCTAAGCCTTTATCTAAACCTTTGCAAATTTAACTATGCCCAAGCCAAGCACAGAGTATAGAAGCCCTCCACAGGAAACATGAAAAGTTGACATCGATTCTCATTCATGATGACACTTTGGGTGTAGCTAGCTAGACAAACAGTTTTGTATCGATCTAGCTGTACTCCCATTTAGTGCACTCCTCACATCATATACACGAGAAGAGCAGGACAGGTTTTGTCAAATGTTTATTAAAATATAGATAAGCTACAAGTAGTTTATTCTCCCAAATTATCAGTCAACTAGTCACATCAGAAGAGGAAATTAAATTAATCTAACATTACCTATTCTAGATGAAACCATGCTGTACCTTTGAGATCATCACTCCCTTTTCTGCATGCTCAATTAGCATCCTTTTAACAATATATTCTAGAATTTTACCACTTAAGTAAGTCAATTTTATTTTCATGTAATTTAATTCTCCTGCCCTTTTCCTTGTTTGAAAATGAATACATTTCTTATCTAGTTTGACTTTCCACAGTATTTTAGAGATCACAGTGCCTCAGCAATCATAATCATTGATTCTTTCAAAACCCTGAGTTGTAATTCATTTCGGCCTGGTGGCATTTACTCATCAAGGGCATCTAGGTTCATCAATTGGGGAATAACTGAGCAAGTTGTGGCATATGATTGTGATGGAATACTACTGTGCTATGAGAAATGATGAGTTCAATGATGTAAGAAAAGCATGGAAAGACATGCACAAAATAATGAAGATCAAAAGGAGCAGAACCAAGCAAATATTGTATATACTAACAGCAATACTGTTTTAAGAACCACTGATCGGGGGGGTGGAGCCAAGATGGCGGCATAGCAGCAGCAACATATCGCAGCTCTCACATAGCCACCCCAAAATATCCATAAAATAGAACTCTAAACCAATCCTAGAACTCCAAAACGCACACAAAGATACTTCCCACTAAAGTCAGCTTGGCTATGAGGAACCATATCAGCAC
>CM053591.1:100885207-100897264 GCA_028646515.1 Pseudochirops corinnae
TATTATTATTATTATTGACTACATCCAACTGGAACTTGAGATACACAGGCACTGCGGTTGGGAGATCCATCCTGCCCTACCGAAAAATGACATAGGAGAGAATAGAGTGGGGGAGGGAGGACACAATGGGATGGCTGTTTTGGGGTGGTGGGTGGGGGAAAGAGGGGGAGAAAATACGTAACTAAAAATCTTGTGGAAATGAATGATGCAAACTATAATAAAATTTAAAAAGAAAAAGAAAAAAAAAAGAACCACTGATCAAATAAGTTATTTTGACCCTTATAAATACCTCAATTAACTATAAAGGACATCTAGGGACTTTTTTTTTCCTTCTAAACTTCTTCTGGATGTTCAATCCCTATTAGGATTTCTGATTCTTTCCTTAACAATACAAAGATTATATATCGTAGACCTCAATGAATAGAATCAATCTTCATATTTGGAAGAGAATTCATATTTGGAAAAGAATAAATAGCTGGCAGCTATTTATTTCTAAGCCCAAAATAGCTAATTAATATTGGACAAGAAGACATGACACTATATTATACTATACAGACATTAGGACAGCAAGGCAAATACTAGAGAAAATTATCAAAGAGAAATGATAAAACCATAAGACGGTTTGAAAATTTGGGCTCTGTTCCCAAAGTAAAGTCCTTTAGCATTGTTTCATTTTTCTTCAAGTCTCAGTCTCATTTCCTTGTTAACCTTCTATATCAATTAAAGCATCCTAAATCACTGCATGTTTTTTTTTCTTTTCTGCCTGATTGTAATTATAGCCATTATTATAAAGTGCTTTATTTAAGATTTTCAAAGGACTTTACATGTATAACCTCACTTTATCCTCACAACAACCCTGTGAGGTAGGTGCTAATATCATCATTTTTCAGATGAGAAAATTGTGTCTTGAGAAACTTTAAATGACATATCTATGTCATATAGCTCGAAGGTGTCTGAGGCAGGAGTTGAAATTGGGTTTGCACTCTCTCCACTGTGCCACATAGCTGATAACTGTGAGGTATTTCGCAAAATGCATGAATCCAAATTATACCTTAGAAAACAAAACAATGGGCAGATCTAAATTAAGAAGAAAAGCTATTCTAACAATCCACGTCCCCAACCCAAGGAAGATAGCAAGAGTTTGTGTGGAACAAAAGGAAAAATATAACAGGATCATAAATTAATGTCTTAAATGCCCTTAGGGGGGAGGGTTGGATGATCTCTTAAAGACCCTATGAAGACACTAATAGCATCTGAGAATATTTAAGAGGAAAAAAAATCACTCTTTTGGCATGACACAAATACTGTAACTTCTTGCTTAGAGCAGTGCTCTCTCAGAAAATTCAGAATAAGCTTCTTCAATGAATCTTACTTCACTTATTGAATTCTATGGAGAGAGTGTAAGCACAGGGTATGGACCTAGAGAGTACAAGTGGGTTAGTGATGGACTTAATTTTGCTTTTCAAGTGTGTCTACTGACACTGAGTCTGATTGACTTGAGTCTCCGCAAAAGAGATAGAGTGATTTTAAAAGTCACTATAATTATCAGTAAAGATACCAACCCTATTCTAGAAGGAATGCTTATGGGGTGTTCTAGATTACTCAAGGACACAATGGTTATTTAGTTGTGCTATGCTAAAAAAAAAAAGATTTAATAGTCTATCTTTCCCGACTTTTCTAGAACTCTCATTCCAATAAGGGAAGATTCAAATTGTGATACAGCTTAATCTTACCACAAAAAAAGATTATTGATATTTAGAGTAATAAAACCATAGGATATATCTAAATCTAGAAGGAACATTGGAGTCCATCTGGTGCAACTCCCTCATTTTATAAATGAGTCTATCAGTCATAAATATGTATTAACTGCTTACGAATTGCAATTCACATAGGAAAATGAGAAGTTAAATGACTTGCTCGAGGTCATGGGGTCTGAAATGCTTTTGTCTGTAACCTCAGTTTGTAAAAATCTCACTTGTGTTCAGGTACCTATGTATGTTACATCAGTTTGTAACAAGCCTGTGCAATTAAGTTGTAAAAGTCACACTTTACCCCAGCCATAAAGGCATTAACTGTGCCTCTCCACTGCCCCCAGCCTAAAAGTCTTTTCCCTGAGCTTGCAGTCTGCCTAGACAGTTACCTATGAGTACATCACCCAAGCATTTAATCATTAAACCCTTAGTTTAGAGACCTCCTGTGTTCTAAGTGGCCAGCTGTACCCAAAAACCTTGAACAACATTATCAGAGAGATAATCCCCTTCCTCCCAATTAGGTACCTCCTGAATCCCTAATCAGGCTAGCTTCCAAACTTGGACAATCAAGCCTATCCTCCCAACAACCATAGAGGACCTATGTCATTCATCCTGGACCAAAAAGTAACCTAGTGACATGTCAAGGCAAAAACCACACCTCTTCTTGGCCCCCCCTTAGGGGGATTTCCCAGTGCATTATGGGCAATATGCCTGTGCAGTTGAAACAAAAAGTGCATGTCCCTTTAAGCACTGACCACTCCTAACTCCAGCCTCCCTAACTCCACCCTTGCCCACCTAGTTAGCATAATTAACCTTTGACTGACAGTTTTATGGCTTTAAAAACTGCACATCTAGCCCCTGCACTTTGCAAGCTATCCTTAACCTTCTCCTTCCTGCTGCAAAGCATAACATAGAACTTTGTAACTCTGCCTTAGACTGTGTAATCTTGCAGGTCCCCTTGCCACCCCTCCCCTCTCCTGCCTGCTGCAAAGTCAGCTCAACAATAAACTTCTGTAACTCTGCCAAAAGAAAGCTGAGTCCAATAATTCATTTCAGACAAAGAACCCTGAAAGGATTTCATAGAAATCCACCTCTCCCATACCTCTTCAGAGGTAGGATAATGCTAATAGTTGACATATGTGTACTGCCTTACAGTTTACAAAGTGCCTTCCTCACCAGAATTTTATCATCTTCATTTTTCAGATGAGAAAACAGAAGAGGAAAAATAGAGAGAGAGAGAGTGAGAGGCAGAGAGAGAGAGAGAGAGAGAGAGAGAGAGAGAGAGAGAGAGAGAGAGAGAGAGAGAGAGAATAATTGACTTGCCAAAGGTCAAAGAATGACAAATCATAAGAGCAAACCTGTGGCTTCAGAGAATCAGCATTTCTGGTGAGGTCCAGAGAAGATAAATGGTTTTACCAAGGATTACAGCGTTTGGAAGTAGCAGAGTCTAGATTCATACCTAAGTTTCCAATTAATCAATGAAAACTGATTAATTGCCAACCATGTGCCAAATATTGTGCTAATTATTGGAAAAGATAAAAGTGAAATAGTCACTGCCTTCAAGAAGCTTATTCTATTGGGGAGACAACATGTTGGCACGTGCAAAATATATACAAGGTAGTTTGGTGAGGGAGTGGAGCAGCAGTGCACCAATAAATATTTAAACATACACACTGACATTTGCAAAACACACTTTTAATTCTAATCTGCATTACCAACATTTCCGCCCCTTGTTGACTTAAGTTCAGACAATCAACAAACAATAAATGAAGAAATTCCTCATCTGTTGCGTTTACCAAGAGGAGGTATAAATCCTTGAACTCAAAATTGAACAGTTTTCACTCTCTCAAGGCAATCTGGCTCCCATAAAGTGTTGAGAAGACTAGCAGCTAGAGGTTAGGACTGAAACACACACACACACACACACACACACTGCTTTAAAATTCCAAACTGTGTTACACACATTGTCTCATTTGAAATTCCCAACAACTCCATGAGGAGGTATGATGACTATTTCTCAGATGAGGACACTGAGGCTCAGAGGGACTAAGCAACTTGTTCTGATCACATAGCCGTAAGTACCAGAGGCCAGATTTAAACTTAATTCTTCCTCACTCAAAATCCCAAACTCTCTGTCTCCGTCTCTATATTTCTCTCTTTGTCTCACTCTGTTTCTCTCCTTACAAACACATATTCATAATATAGTCAGTATAACTCTATATACGTATGTTTTATGTGCAAAGATATACTGCATATAGATTGTTATTTTAATAAAGATAAATAAATGAGCATGTTGTGAATTATTTCAATTTGAGGAGAAAATCAATATAGTATGTAATCATTCGTCCACAATAACAAACTTGAAATAGTTATCTTTTTATAATACTTTCTTTCCCTTAATAATGTTCAATATAAACTTTGTTTTATAATTGATGATGTACATCTAAATCAATAATTCTACTAACTGGCCTTATTTTGATGTTTGCTTCTATCAAAAAAAAAATCAAATTCCTTTCCTACAAGAACTAAAAATACACAGCTAGAAAGAAAGGATTTTCTTCCTGTGAGTTCATGATCCATATGGATTTTCCTTAATAAATGGTGATTAAAATGGGCAGAAAATTCTATCTATATAGCTTACCTGGGCTTCATGAAGTTAGTGAAGGTAAATTAATACTTCTAAGCCCAGTTTCCCTATAGTATAGATTTAAACATACAATCCCTGCAATGTCTTTTTATTCATACTAATTACTCAAATTTGCATATTACTTTATTTTAGTAGAGAACTGTCCTTGCACAAAAGCCCTGTGATAGAGATACTGCAAATATTTTTTTTAATAGTCCTTTAAAAATAAACAAACGATCAAATACTTTGGAAGTTAAAATGCCATATTCACAGTTACATATAAATACTATGTACTGAATCTAAACTCGAACCCAGTTCTTCTGATTTCAGATCTCATGTTCCTTCAACTATGCCAAAAGAGATAATAAAGTTATATTCTCTAAAAGAATAAGAAAATAATTGTAAATATCAATGGACAAAAGAAATTCAAGTACCTTTGTTAAAATGGAGTCTTTCGTTGCCCCTTTGTTCCAAAGACCTTTCAGAGATCCCTGTGTTGCTTCACATTCCCTTCTTTGGACCTGAATCCACGTTGCTTGCCTGTGACTTCTTTGCTTCACAGACTTCCCAAAGGCACCTTGTGTTGGGCTAAGGTTCAGGCTGTAACCTTGAGGTCTCTTCACTCAGAAAATGTCCCAAGGCACACCTTTTCATCCGTATTTCAGAACAAATGCAGCTGCCTCTGTCTTTTACTCCATGGATTTCTTAGGTGCTCTTGAGGCCTTTTCTAGCATCAGAACCACCCCAAATATCAGGTCCTGCCAGTACTGTTGCCATTCTCCTATGCTATACCTTTTCTGGCTCTTGTCTGCTAGGAACCAGACTCACCATCTGCTACAATTTTGAAGTGATGCTTTGAGAGATACAATCACCTGTTGCCCTCAAATAACCTCTCTCCATCCACTGAACTCTGGGTGAACTAATTCCTCAGTGGTTAACATATTCAAACCATGTCATACATTCCCTGCCTCAGTGATTCTGAACCTTATCTCCAACTTCCTATTCCACTAAAATAAAAATAGCTAGAATTCATAGCACTTTAAGATTTGCAAAGCACTTTACAAATATTATCTCATTTGCTCCTCACAATAACCATGCAAGGTAGGTGTGATTAATTCTACATCTTACAGATGAGGAAACAACCAAAGGTTAAGTAACTTGCCCAGGTTCACATAGGTAATATACGTCTGAGGCTATAGTTGAATTTAGGGCTTCCTGACTGCAGATCAAGACTAATCCACCCAGCTGCCTCAGATATATCCCTTCTGATAGAACTTCTTGTCCCTCCCACTGTATAAACAAACTTAGTTTCATTGTAACTGTTTTTTCTTTTCCCTCTCCTTCCATTTTCTGCCTCTCACTGAGACCGAACCCTCTCCTAATGACAATATTACTGTGCAGCCTTTCCAATACTTTTTGAGTACTTTTACTTGGACTCCTCTTTAGTCATAGTAAATTACTGCAATATTCCTCATATTCCATTACCATTCACATTAAGCAGGGGTTGGGAAGGAGAGAGATTGTCAGGCAGGTACAGAAGTTATTGAAGAAAGGAGAGTGCCCTGAGAGACAGAGAAAGGTTATTTGAGGGTGATTGTATTTTGTTATTTAAGGGCAACAGGTGATTGTATCTTTCAAGGCATTACTTCAAAATTCTACTAGATAACGAGGTTGTTTCCTAGCAGATGAGCCAGAAAAGGTATAGCAAAGGAGAATGCAGACAGAATGCAGGACCTGGCATCAGATAGGCTGACAACAGCTATCAAAATTGTTATTGGGTGTTAAAATTAAATTGAATGAAACTCAAGGAAGGTGAGGATAGTGAGTAATGGTAGTAGACTAAGAATCTGGAAATAGTACTAATACATAGACATATATCAATGATATCCTCGATGAAGATATGAGAATGAAACATCTTCATGAAAGATATCCTTGATATATGTTCTCTCTCTCATTAAAAATGCTGAGATGAGGCAATAAGAACAAGAATTGATAGGTATTGATTTTTTTCCTGCTTACCTTTCTGATTTGATAATTTTTCCAAGAATTTTTTTTATATTTTTGCTTTCCTTCTTTCTTTCTGATATATTGAGAATGAACTTTTTAATATCAAAATTGTGTCACTTCTTGTCTAGCCCTCCATTGTGTATCCTTGTTGTAACCTACTGCTCTTTTCATCTTTGTTTCTTTTTTTCAGTGTTTCTTCTTTCAGTGCTATTTCTAGGCCCTCAGGAAGCAAATCTTAGAACTGTGATGTTACAGCAGCAATATGATATCTCCATCGTACTTACTGGACAGTGAAATAAATTGCTGGAACAGAATATTTTTTTTTAATTGTGAGTTTTTTGTTTTGTGATTTTGTCATTGTTTTTTTAAATGTACTACTTATAAGTTATAGGGGGAAGGCAGTAGTATAATAATGCTGTTAATCATTTCTCTCCTATAAGTATTGTTATTGCTAGTTAAAAAGTGAAGTAGCAAACTAGAGTCAAAAGGTTTACCCATCTTATTTTTAAACTTTTTGCTCTTTTAAAAATTGATGCCACTGTGTTTCACAGATAACACACAGGAGGCACTGGAGTTTTTGGACTCTAGCCTCTAACAAGTTCACTCAATCGGGTCAGAGAGGAAGGACAGGAAAACAGCTTTGAAGAGGTTAATAATAATCTTATTTTATTCTAGTCTAGTCTTTTCAAGAGGGATTTGCTGACAATGAGAGCGACAACTCCTACAGCCTTCCTTAATCACTCATCTCACAGGAGGCAGGGTGAAGACAGGGCAACTACCCCTATGTTTCAATGAGGTCAGTCAAGACAGGGAACAGCTTGTGCACTCTCCTAAGACTCCGCAAGCCTCAATGTGAGCCAGTTGAGGCAGATACTTGCAATCCTGTATGCATTAGTGAAATCCCAAATGGGTTCCCCTATGGATTCCCCACTCACTGAGCAGTACCCACTTGTTTTATAGTTCAAAAAACAAAGAAGGTATATTGCCACCAATATCCTCACAGGTAAACTTTGGCAATATCATCATTCAGTGCAAACATAGTAAATAGTGCTTATATCATTCCTGTATCTCACTGTGCAGTCTCAGTAGAACTGCTTTTCACTATGATTCTAGGAATTACCACCCAAGGACCTTGGGCTATTCTGGGACTTAATGTCTAATACCTGAAAACTAGACATTACCATGGTCATGGATCCTGAGAAACTAAACTCTGAAAAGGTTAAAATCTTCCTTACTTACACATTGATAGACAAATTAATCATGGATCTATTTAATATTCTTTTCTACATTCATTTCATTAAAGTAAACAATGTAATAGAGAAAAGAAAACTAAAGTTTTATTAATCATTTATGGAAAGTAGTGAAAAGCCTACAAAAAATAGGCATATTAAAAGTGTGAAAATATTAAGCTCAAGGATTAAACAGTAAAAGACAGAGAGGGAAGGCAGATTCATTAGTTTGATTGACTACCTGAAGTGAATTCTGATTCAGTTATGATTTAAACTGTCTCTATCAGAGATTGATAACAAAAAATGTTGCAAGTTTTAAATACTAGGCATGATATTTATTATTTGATTCTGCATTTAAAAATAAGATTTACAAGGTTTATCAAGGAGAAGAAAAGAAAACATGACTTTTCTGAGTAATGTTAAGTCATGGAGAATTGTGAAAATGTTGATTCCAATGGAGTTAAAAGGAATATTCTTCCAAAACCCAGAACAAGAAAATAAGTTTAAAAAACCCCTACTGATCCATGACCCAAAGTACAAGAATACTGATTCCCTAAGATTTTCTACCACCCATGGATGTCACTGAAGACATTTTTCACTTCAAGCCTTGTCAGCTTTCAGGCATTTTGAAGCTGAGATGCTAACTAGTTTAGCAAAGGTAGTGGCTTTTTTTTTTTAGTAAAGGAAAGAAACAGGAAACATTTGTCAACAAAATATGTTAACTGAATCTGGTTCAATATTTTTTTCCTAATCATGTGTGCTCACTATTTGAGGTGTTTGAGATATTCAGGAAGGAACAGTGCCTCTATTGTGAGGGTTTGCTGAGCCCTTTTAAGGGGCTTTGCATCCATTTAAGGTGTCTACTTTCACCCAATTCTCATCTGTGACTTCAAGAAGCTATAGAATGCATAGCAGCCACATCCTGGTTAACGGTCTTGGGAGATGAGCTAAAACCAGGTTGAGGGTAACCAAAAGTCCTCACATCTGTTGGTGAATTAATGGGATGTCTACTCCAAACATTTAAAGACTTTTCTCAGAGGGTAAATGTGAGGATGTGTTTTAACAGGGGATAAAAGGGAGGAGTTATAGAAGGGAGGGCAGAATTAAGGAAGGGGTAATCAGAATATAGGCCATCTTGGGTTGAGTGGGAGGGAAGAAATGGTGGGGGATTTGGAACTCAATATCTTCTGGAAATAAAGGTTGGAAACTAAAAATAAATAAATTAATCCAATGCAACAGTGAAATTTTTAACAAGATAATAAAAATACAATAAGACATGAAAAATTTAAAAAAAAAAGAAAATGCATTCCAATGACCATGAAGGTGGCTAAAGCAGGTACAGTGTAGTACTTAGAGCTTATTCAGGCACTGAAGACACCAAGGTCATTCACTACATCCTGAACCATCACCAGTCATCTTGACTTTTCTCTTTCCACTGGACTTTGATGACTCAAGATGATGAAGTAAGTAAGATGATTTTATGCAACTCCAGCACACTTAAATCCAATTCACGTGGAAGTCATCACCCATGATGCCATTGTTCCTCTTCAAAATAATGAAAAGAACAATGCACCATTACCATGTTACTTTGTTTGTCAACCAGAAAAATCTCCTCCAATTCTCTGTTTGCATAAATTCAATCTATCACCTAAGGTGGTGCTCATACCCTACATTCACATGATAACTTCTCTGATTATTTCATTCTGTTTTGATTTCTTTCTTCCTTGAGCTCTTATGTCATTTATTATATTGTAATTCATTGTTATCTAATTCCTGTAAATATACTGAGTTTCCACAGATAAAATGTAAGGGATGAGATCATGTCTTATATACATAATTCTATAGAAAATGATGGATACGTAGATAGTAATTCATTTTTCAATTTGTGGGTTCATAAATCAAAGCTAGATAGCCCTCATGCACTGATCTATTATTTTATCAGTGTAGAGAACTAAGCCTAGAAAACAAACAAACAAAATACTCTTAGGAATGATGCATATTTGCTTCTCCTAGAATGCATATAGTGCTAAATGAATTTATTTATATTTTCTTGAAATTATGATGGCATTGTAACAGTAATTAATTTAGCTGGTACTTAGCCCTTGGGCTAAGTACTTCTTTGAAAGAAACAGAAGGTGGGAACGCTGTCTCCTGTTGCTGACATAACAAGAAGGGGTTGGCTAAGACAGGAAGCCAATGTGTGTGTGTGTGTGTGTGTGTGTGTGTGTGTGTGTGTGTGTGTGGGTGTGTGTGTGTGCATTTAAGAAGAGCTCCAGAGGAGAGACAGTCAGAATCAAGAATTTTTACTCTTAGTGGAAGAAGCTATTCTGCTGAGAGATCTGGTGAAGGCTGGAGTTGCCTGGAAGGCCAAAGTGGCTGCTGGAGTGTTCACTGTACTGTGTAATCAGAACCTTAAAAGCTGTTCACAATAGCATTCTTTTGGGAAGCTGCTTGTGCATGGCATTACACTACACCACAATGTAATGCCATGTACAAGCAGCTTCCCAAGAGAATGCTACTGTGAGCAGCTTTTAAGGTTCTGATTATATAATATAGTGAATACTCCATTTATTCCATTACAAAACAAGGCAAAACTTCACAGAAAATCAAGGTACAGTATAATATTCACAACATTACATCTTATCACAAAAAATCACAATATAGCATTCACAACAGCTTAACATTAGAATGGCCACATAGTTTTCACTACAGTGGCCACAATATTTAAAACAAAGAACAAAAGAATAATCATCTGATATCCCTAAGGAGGTTTGCCTCCTTACATAATAATTCAGTCATTTCACAATACAAGTCTGTCTTCCACTCATGGGACAATCATGAGTTAACTTAATCAGTCACTTATTCAGATTCACAATTACTAAGTATTACTAATCACTAAGTACAATCATTAGAAAATTACACAAACCCTCCACCCCTTTGTGTCTAGTAGACTTCAATTTCATCATGCATTCAATATTCAAAGAGAGGCATTTTCTTCATCTTGACTCAGGGTGGTCTCTCAGATTCCCTGCATCCACTTACATGGTCCCAGTTCCTACCTTAATCCAACAAACAGTCACGTGGATTCAGAGGCAGACAGCGCCAAGGGCCTTGTCCAGTCCTCCAGGCAGTTCCTGATGCACATTGAAGTTCACAGGATCCAGCACATCTCAAAACCTTCACAACTTCTACTGTCAGGAACTCAAGGATCAACCAAGCCACAAACAAACAAAGTCTTATCATGGTCATGCTTTTTCCGTCCTCTAGCAGTTTGGCTGGCACTAGGACACAGAAGAAATCTCAGCCTTCCAGGCAACTCCAGCCTTCACCAGATCCCTCAGCAGAACAGCTTCTATCACCAGAAGTAAAAATTCTTGATTCTGACTGCCTCTCCTCTGGAGCTCTTCTTAAATACACACACTCACACATTGGCTTCCTGTCTCAGCCAAACTCTTCCTGTTATATCAGCATTAGGAGAGAGTTCCCACTTTCTGTTTCTTTCACAGAAGTACTTGGCCCTCAGTTACTAAGGGCTAAATACCTGCTAAATTAATTACCATTGTAGGCATTTTGATTAAGTAGAAAAGGTCCTACATCTAGTGTCAGAAGACCTGGGTTCAAATTGTGGCTGTATGTTTTTATATGCTGGCAATGTCCTCATAAACTGCTTTTACCTTGGAAAATTTCCTGGGAGTCAGATCTCTTTTCCATAAAATGAGAGGTTTCAATTAGATGAACTGTGACTTTTCACCTCTAAATTATTATGTAATACTAGATATATACCTCCTATGAATTTCTCTAATAGCTGAATTTTAGCTCTACAAAAGGTGAGTGTCCAAGTCTCACAAACATTGATGACTAAAGTCTTCAGAGTCTTAGAGGCCTGAGCCACATAGAGATTTAAATACTTATGCACTGTCATACTGCTAATGTGTATCAAAGGCAAGAATTAAACACAGGTATTCTTAACTCTATGGCCAGGATTTTGTACACTTTGCTAAAACTGTTGTTTTGCTAAGAGAGTTGTCATTTTATGTTCATTCTATCAATGAGGAAACAATATAGTGAAAAAAAATTTCTAGTCATGGTTAAGAAGAATGCCTTTTATCCTGTACATGATTGCACACCACCACGGGGGGGGGGGGTAGGGAAGGGAGGGGAGAAAATCTGAAACTCAGGTGAATGTGGAACCGAATCTTGTAAATTAAAAGTAAACAAACAAGTCATTTAAAAAAAAAAAAAAGAAGAATGCCTCTTGTCAAAAATTCTTCATTTTGTTCCAGGCCAGAGTCTGAAAACTTGAATGGCCTAAGTGGGGTATGACCCAAAACAGATTAGATAGGTTAAATTGTTGATTAAACTGAAATTTAAAATCAACAGAACAGAAAAAAAACAACTTTTTTTGCAATACCTTAACCCTCAAAAGTGTTATATATCATCACTA
>CM053591.1:100905684-100916988 GCA_028646515.1 Pseudochirops corinnae
ATTCGACTTTTTAAGGCATTCTTCTCCTCATTGGCTTTTTGGGCCTCTTTTGCCATTGAGTTAATCTATTTTTTAAGGTGTTGTTTTCTTCAGTCAGGTTGTTGACTCTCTTTTCAACATTTTCTTGCATCATTTTCATTTCTCTTCCCAATTTTTCATCCACTTCTCTTATTTGGCTTTCAAAATCCTTCTTAAGCTGATCGATGCCTTTTAGGCTGTCTTCATGTTTCTTGGAAGCTTTTGGTGCAGGATTTCTGACTGTGTTGTCTTCCTCCTTTTCCATACTTTGATCCTTTTTGTCCCCAATAAAGCATTCTAGTGTTTGGTTTCTGTTCTTACTTTGCTTCCTTTGCCTGCTCATGTTGCCAGTGAATTACTTGATTTTTTAGCTCTGTGGAACTCTGCTTCCTGGGGGGGGGAAACTCTGTCCCAAATTGCTGGGGTTTTTGCAGCTGCTAGAGCTAGTAGGAGGCTGCTACAGTCCCCATCTTCTCTGGCTCACTGAAAATGCACCCCAGGACCACAACCCAATACCATGATCCAGATCCATGCCGCCCAACACAAGAGCACTTAGCCTCTGAACAATCCCTTGGCCCCCCTGCAGTCTGCAGGCCGGGAGTTCTGAAGCAGCCATGTGGAGGTGGCTGGAGGGCCACCACTTTTGCCACTTCCTTGCCCTGGAGGCAATTCCTCACCAGCTTTTCTCCCCCAAATTTAGCTGCTTCCACTGATCTTTTACTTAGTCCTTTTTTCTTATGGCTTGATAATTCTGGAAACTGCAACTGCTGCCACTGGTCCACTCTCCTGAAGGCTCCAGCTGCAGCTTCTCCTGGCCACCCCAGGGCCAAGCCATGGTTTCAGGCTGGGCTGGTTTCAGCTCCCAGTGTGCTGCAATGAGTAAGCTTAGTGCCGAGCTGCCTTCTGCAGAAGATATGGTTTTCTGTATTTTTGTGTGATTTTTGGAGCCCTAAAATTTGTTTAAAGTCATATTTTATGGGTATTTGAGGTGGTTATGTGTGAGCTGAGAAACCTTCCTGCTTCTATGCCACCATCTTGGATCTGCCCCCAATAAAATTATTTTCAGTCAAGGGCTATGGGAACATCGATTAAATTTTTGAAAAATTTAATAATCTAAAGAATGAATGGGTCAAAGAACAAATTATAGGAAAAATCAGTAATTTCAATAAAGACAAATGCAATAATGAGACAACATACCAAAATTTATGGGCCGGAGCCAAAGCAGTACATAGGGGAAAATTTACATGTTGTATTCAGTAAATCTAACAATCCAAATATAAAGGATGGACATTTACAAATTATAAAATGCCCAGAAATTATGAAAATTATCAACATAATTTACCATCTCCATAATTAAACAAGAATATCATATGATTATCTCACTGAATTCAGAATTTTTTTTTACAAACTACATCATTCATTCCTATTAAAACCACTAGAAAGTATAGGAATAAATAGAATTTTCCTTAAAATACTAAGTAGTATCTTTCTAAAACCATAAACAAGCATTATTTCCCCAGAAAAAAAGGAATTAATTTTTATTCAAGTAACTACAAATAGTAAACCAGAGGGGGGAGCCCTCATGATGGTCTGGGACCATCCTTTCCCCCATTTTGGTTGACCCTCCTTCCTTTAACCATCCCAATTTGAAGACTACTAAAGGAAGGACTGATAAAAGTGGGGACAGGCAGCTCCCCTGGGGCCCACCTCCCCAAACAATGTGACTTTTGAGTAAACTAAGCCTGATGACCACTATCTCCCCAAGCCCTCCTTTGTGATGATTTGGGGGGGATAAGGAGAGTGGATGGAGGAAGGGTAGAGGGCAGGTGAACATGAGAACCAAGAAAATTGCATGGCCGAGTCTAGAAGCTACAGAATATAAGAACAAAACTGTTTAAAAAAGAAAATGTATTCAGAGGTAGATTGTGAAGGGAGGGAAGATGTAACCAGCTTGTAGGGGGAGGGAGATGGCATTCTCAAAGTAGGGCTGGGGGGGGAGGGCTGGGGAAGAAAGAGCCTTGCAAAACATGCATTCCAAAGGCAAAACTCACAGGCCAAGGAAGGCCAGCCCAGGATTGAGGGAAATTAATAGGATTGTCAAAGTTCCCCTTCTCCCTAGATCTTCTGAGCAGCAAGGAAATCGATGAATCAGACCCTCTCCCTTAGTGCCTGACACCCTAGGCTCCAGCCCAGCCCCATTTCAGTTTGATGCTCAAGAAATAAAATGCCAGAGTGTGGAGAGGGCAGGAGGAACAAAAGGGGTGGTTATTGCCCCTTCCCCCCTTTCTACTCTCAGTATAAAGGCTGCTCCCAACTCCATCCTTGGGACCAATCTTGATTGATAGATAGAGAAAGGGTAGTGGGGGTACAGGATATGCCCAGACAGAAGTCTATTGAACCTGAGCTCTAATGATCAAGATACTGGCACATCTGTTCTTCCCTCTAAAACCCTTTTGAGTTGGGGTGGGGGATGGGAGGCCAGAGGCTGTCCAGACTTTGAACTAGATTCACCCATCCTCCCCCTTCTCTAATGAGAAGTGGTAAAGGGTAGGGGGATGGGGGTCTGCAGCGGCGGGCTTGGGTGCTTAGCTCGGGGTTGCGGGGGTGGGGACACGGACTGCAAGCTAATGACCTCACTAAGCTTCCCTGCTCGAGCTCCTCCCTCTGATGCTTGTTGCAAATACGGATCTGTCTCCACGTGGTCCTGGGGTTGGGGCTGAAGGCGAGTGGTTGAGTGTGGGGTCTGGAGGTGGAAGTGCATTACTCCAAGTACTGTTTTTTATGGGGATAAGCTAGAAGCCTTCCCAATAAGTAGAAGGGTGAAAAAAAAGGACGACTATATGATACTGTTCTAGAAATGCTGGCTATAAGCAATAAGAGAAGAAGAAGAAACTAAATGAATTAGAATGGACAATGAGGAAACAAAGATATCACTCTTTTGCAGATGATATGATGGCATATTTAGGGAATCCTATTGAATAACATGTTTTATTTTGTTTTTCCTTGCTGTTGACCTTTTTTATGCTTCTCTTGAGCCTTTTATTTGAAGACAGAGTTTGCTGTTTATCTCTGGTCTTTAATCAAGAAAGTTTGGAAGTCCCATATTTCAGTGAACGTTCCTTTTGTGTTTGTTTGTTTTTTTCCCCTGAAAGATTATGCTCAGTTTTGCTTCGAAGTTGATTCTTGGTTGTAATCCAAACTCCATTGCCTTCTGGAATATCATATCCCAAATCCTTCTATCCTTTAATTGTCTAAACTTCTGGATCCTTTGTAATTCTGACTGTGGTTCCTTGATACTTGAATTGCTTCTTTCTAGCTGCTTGCAGTATTTTCTTCTTCATCTGATAGTTCTAGAATTTATCTACAATCTTTCTTGGAGTTTTCATTTTTGGGATCTCATTAAAGAGCTGAGTGGTGGATTCTTTCAATGAATATTTTTACCTTGACTCTAAGATACTAGAAGAGTATTCCTTGCCAATTTCTTGAAAGATGTTGTCCAGGCTCTTTTTTTTTTTTTAATCATGGCTTTCAGGTAGTCCAATAATTCTTATATTACATTTTCTGAATCTATTTTTCAGGTCAGTTGTATTGCCAATGAGGTTATTTTACATTTTCTTCTACTTTTTCATTCTTTTGATTTTGTTTGACCTATTCTTGATGTCTCATAGAGTCATTACCTTCCACTTGACCAATTCTAATTTTTCAGGAATTATTTTCTTCAGTTAGTTTTTTTACTTCCTCTTTCATTGGGCCAATTCTACTTTTTAAGGAGGGTTTTTCCAATCAGTAGATTTTTTTCCCCCTCCTATTTGGCCAGTTCTGTTTTTCAAGGAGTTCCTTTCCTCAGTTATTTTTTGTGTTTCTTTTTCCAACCTGTTGACTCTTTTTCATGATTTTCTTGCACAACTCTCATTTATTTTCAAATTTTTCTTTCTTCTACCTCTCTTATTTGATTTTTAAAATCCTTTTAGAGTTTTTCCAAGAGGTGCTTTTGGGCTTGAGACCAATTCATAGTTCTCTTTGAGGCTTCTTCACATACAGACATTTTGACACTGTTGTCCTTTTCAGAATTTGTGTTTTGATCTTTCCTGTTGCCACAGTAGCTTTCTGTGGACAGGGCTCTTTTTGTTTGTTTGGGGATGTTTTGCTCGATTTCTAGACTATTTTGTAACATTTAAAGCTAAACTCTGCTCCTTGGGTACAAGGGCTACTATCCCAAACTTCTTGTGCTGGGATCCAGGGGCTCTTGTCACTGACTTTCTGTACCAGGGCTTCTGGGGCTGGCAATTTGCTCACTCAAATAGGCTTACTGGCCCCATCAGGCTTCCTATGCCCAGGGTTCCCGGGCTGGCAATTTGCCTGCACTGGGGCTAGACCTGCCTTGTCACTGGCTTATGGAATCAGAACTCAGGGCCTTAGTTGCTGCTCTGTGCTGTGGCTAAAGAACTTTCTCTTGGTTTGACCAGACACCATCAGCACTGGGCTGCCATCCCTTTTTATCCAAGTGAGACAGACATTTTCTGAAGTCCTTCTAAGTTATCATGGGCTGGAAAATTGTATCACTCTTTTTGGGGGGTGTCTCGGGGATTCTGTCACTCCAAATTGGTTCTCTGACTTGATTTAACACTGTTTTTGAGGTTACTGGAAGAGACCTCAGGCTACTTCCTGGTTTTTCTCCACCATCTTGGCCTCTGAGAATCCTAGAGAATTAACTGAAAACTAGTTGAAATAATTAACAACTTTAGCAAAGTTGCAGGATATAAAGTAACTTCCCTAAATTCTTAGAATTTTATATATTATATATTACTAGCAAAGCCCAGCAGTGAGAGATTTCTTTTAAAATAATTGTAAACAGCATAAAATACTTAGAAGTCTACCTGCCAAGATAAATCCAGGAACTATATGAATGCAATTACAAAATACTTCTCAGACAAAGTCAGATCTGAACAATTACAGGAAAAAATATTTGCTCAAGCATAGACTGATAATATAATAAAGATAACAGTTCTACTTAAATTAATTTGCTTATTCAGTGTTATACCAATCAAACTTCGAAATAATTATTTTATATAAGTTGGAAAAATAATGATAAAATTCATCTGGAAGAACAAAAGACCAATAATATTAGGGGAATTAGTGAAAAAAAAATATTAAGGAAAGTGGCTCAACATTACCAGATCTCAAACTGTATTACAGAGTGGTAACCATCCAAACAATTTGGTAAAGACTAAGAAATAGAGTAGTGGAACAGTGGAATTGATTAGGTACACAATTGGCAGAAGAAAATTACCATAATAACTTATTCTTAGATAAACACAGAATCCCAGCTTTTTAGGACAAGGATTACCTATATTTGATAAAAACTTCTGGGAAAACTAGAAAGCAATTTGGCAAAAGAAAAAACAACAACAAAAAACCACCAAGATAAAGTTAAAATGGTTACATGATTTAGGCAAAAAGAGGTGATATAAAAGTGAATTAGAGGAGTATGGAAAAATTTACCTGTCAGATCTATTGATAAAGGAAGAATTAATGACCAAAGATAGTGAGCATTATGGGATATAAAGTGGATAATTTTTAGTGTATTAAATGTAAAAATTTTTTCATAAACAAAGCCAATACATTCAAAATTTGAAAAAAAGCAGAAAACTGGGGAAAATGTATAGCAACTTTCTCTGATAAAGGTTTCAT
Source organism: Pseudochirops corinnae (assembly GCA_028646515.1). NCBI lineage: Eukaryota > Metazoa > Chordata > Mammalia > Diprotodontia > Pseudocheiridae > Pseudochirops > Pseudochirops corinnae. Next base: position 100,911,394 of record CM053591.1, read on the forward strand.
TTCTCAAATATAGAGAGAACTATGGTGGGGAAATAATTGACCAACCAAGATTTGAGGTTCTGACCATATCAATTTATTAAGCAACACATTATAATCATGCTTGTTGAAAGCAAAAAAAAAATGCTATTTTGAAATTTATAAATATGTTAATTATAGGCATCAACAGTTGTGAAACGTGGAGATAAAATATTTGTTGGAACTTAATCCACCTATCAGCAAGTGAAATTTGGGATGAGACCTCTTCAGCTTAGGCCCTGGTCCCCCAATACAAGGGGAGAACGATTTTTATATGCTAAAAGCAAAAACAAACAAACAAACAAAAAACAAAAAAAAAACCCAAATGTTTTATCATAAACTGTGATACAGCATTAGGTAATCTGATTTCTAATTGGAAGACAAATTATGTGCTTTCTGAATTATGAGGGGGAATGAATGAGTTTCAAGGTTTAGGAAGGAGGAAAACATGCAGGTTTAATTCCCTGTAATCAGAAAAAGTGATGTCTCACTACCTCCCATTAAAAAAACAAAAAACAAAAAAAAAACCCACAGAAACAGAACAACAAAGCAGTAACTGATTTGCTCAATATTGGATCAGTTTTCAAATAAAATATATAAGTTGTTGCATATGCATAATTGTGAGAAAACTTCTTCCATCAATCTTTGAATCCGAGTTGTTTTCTGGTCACCATAACCTACATCCTTAAGTAAGTATCTCTAAGTAAGAGGTGGAGGTGGTCCAGATTCTCAGCCATGCAGGACTAGGTTCAAACAGTGCAACATGGTTTTCTCATAATTCCCATAATTGGATAGAATTTTCTCACAAGACAGAAATTTGACTAGACCCATAATTGAATAGAAAAGGAATTGAGCTAGAGCCAGAATTATGTCACAACATGGAACAAGTATACTTTGTTCAATTCTTATAATTCCCTTAGAAATGAGTCAAATTTATAAGAACATAAGTCACTCTTGAATTAATAAATGGCCAAAGAATATGATCAGTCAGTTTTCAGAAGAACAAATCAAAGCTTTCTATAGTCTCCAAATCACTATTGATTATTGTTGTTATTCAGTTATTTTTCAATCATGTCTGTCTCTTTGTGACCCCATTTGGGGTTTTTTTGGGAAAGATACTGAAACAGTTTGTCATTTCCTTCTTCATCTCATTTTACAAATGATGAAACTGAAACAAAAAGTTAAGTGACCTGCGCCGGGTCACATAGCTAGTAAGTGTCCAAAGTTAGATTTGACCTCAGGAAAATGAGTCTTTATGAATCCAGGCCCAGAGCTCTATTCAATGTGCCACCTAGTTATCCCCACTATTAATTAGGAAGATAACACATTAAAACACCTTTGAGGTACCACCTCATACCTATCAGATTGACCAATGCAACAGAAAAGGAAAATGTTAAATGTTGGAAGGGATGTGGAAAGATTGTTACATTAATGCATTGCTGGTGGAGTTGTGAATTGATCTGGCCATTCTGAAGAGTAATTTGGAACTATGTCCAAAGGTCTATACAACTGGGCATATGAATTGACCCAGCAATACCACTACTAGATCCGTATTGCAGAGAGATGAAAAATGAAAAGGAAAACGACCTATGGGTACAAAACATTTATAGCAGCTTTTTTTTGGGAGGGTGGCAAATAATCAGAATATGAGGAGATACCCATTCTGTGAATGACTATACACGTTGTGGTATATGATTGTGATAGAATTCTATTTTGCTATAAGAAATGATGAGCATGATGCTTTTGAAAAAAAATCCTGGGAAGAGTTCTATGAATTGATGCAAAGTGAAATAAGCAGAACCAGGAGATGATTGTGCCCAATAAAAATAATATTGCATAGTGATCAGTTGTAATTGACTTAGCTATTCTCAGTAATATAATGATCCAAGACAGTTCTAAGAACTTATGATGAAAAATTACTATATACCTCCAGAGAAAGAATTGATGGAGTCTGAATGCAATTCATAGCATATTTTTTGGCTTTTCTTTATTTTTATGTTTTGGTCTTTGTTTATTCTTTCAGAACATGACTAATATCAAAATATGTTTTGCATGACTACACATGTATAATATATTTCAAATTACTTGCCTTCTCAAGGAGGTGGAAGGAAAGAGGGAGACAGTTTGAACCTCCTTTTTTTAGTGTTAAAATTGTTTTTACTTGTAATTTGAAAAAAAAAATAAAAAAAATTTAACTTGTCAATTATTGAGTTTTAGATCTGACAAAGATTGTGTCCCCAAGTTTCACAAATTTTTATATGGCTATAATTATCATATTTAAAGACTCCAAAGTGGCATCTAGGTTTTTTTTCTTTTTCTTTTGTTTTTGTTTTTGTTTTTTCTTTTATCTAAATACTTTCAACCACCAATCTTTGAGTCTAGAAACCACATGGGTAATTTTTTTTTTTTTTGAGGAGAGTCCTCTAGAATGGTACAGTTGATAGAGTGCCAGGCTTGGAGTCAGGGAGACTCATCTTCCTGAGTTCAAAGCACACCTCAGACACTTACTAGTTATGCAAGCTTAGATGAATCACTTACCCCTATTTGTTTCATTTTCCTCATCTGTAAAAAAATGAGCTGGGGAATGAAATTATCTTTATATATTATTTGAAAAAAATCAAATATAAAAGAAATTCTTGCTTGTTGATAGATGGGTTTTAGTTCTAACAAAGAATGTATTTCCTTGTTTCATAACTGTTGATACCTATAATTAACATATTTATAAATTTCAAAATGACACCTGATGTATTTTTTTTTGCTTTCAGCAAGCAGTCTTTGACTCCAGAATTTAATGATTTCTTTGCTTTTTTAAACATAAAATATAAGGTCTCCCTCTATTAAAGTTCTGTCTGACAAAGAAATGTATTTATTTTTTGCAAAATGTTAGTTACTTATATGTTCCAGCTCTTTGAGAGTATTTTATACCATTTATCTCTTGAGTGCATTATATAACTTTTTCCCCATCACTTCCCCATTATAACTGAGTTTTGCTGAAGAAACTATTAAATGCTTGCCTCCTTGGAACTCAAACCCACTGAAACATAGGATGAATTTATCTAGTAGTGCTAGATTATAAAGAGCCTGACTGGTTTAGAATTTTGTTGTGGATAATTGTAACTTGATTGTACCTTCAAGATGTTTCTTTACTATGTGACAAAATGTTAATCTTGTAAGCAGTTTTCCACATCTATTATGAAACAGCATCACAAATGCCTTTGGGAATCTCCCTCTGCAGAGTAGATTGTGAGAGAGAAGAGCTCTCTCTTCCCCAGTGACTTCTGTTACCCCCATTCTAAAATAGTAGTCTACTGCAAGAGAAAACTAATCACATTTCTGTTATAACATATTGGAGGCTGGTGCTGATTTAAAATATTCAGTGTGGTAGAATTTGGACATATGACTGTAAATTAAATCCTCTCATCTCCTTATATAGTCATTTAATTTCTCTTAACTTTTTGACTATTTCATAATAATGCTTAAACCTCATTTGTAAAAGTTTAATTTCCATAAAAATTTTTTGAACCAGGTTATAAAAACAAAAGCTATACAACTTACAGTATAGATCTGAAACAGTTATTCAGATACAGACTGTTTGAAGAAACACTCTCCTATTCTTGGAAAGCCATAGATGCACCCCATCTGCCTTGATCAAATTCATGTGGAACCATATGACTTCAACTATAATCCATAGGAAATCATGTTTCCTACATGTATGCTTTGTAACACTTGTTTTAGAGGTTCCTTTCATAAAGGATGAATATATGTGTTTATATATATGTATATATATATATATATTTGAGGAGGAAAGACAGGGTAATTGGGCTTAAGTGATTTGCCCAAGGTCACATGGCTAGTAAAAGTTAAGTGTCTGAAGTCAGATTTGAACTCAGGTCCTCCTGACTACAGGGCTGGGGCTCTATCCATTGCATCACCTAGCCACCCCAGATATATTTTCACAACATAGTTATCTAACTCGTTTGCTCTACCTAGATAGAATCTGAAAATTTCAACATTGGAAGTTTCCCTGCTAGCCGTTGTATACTTTCAGGCTTTTTAAGGCATTAAATAAAATTTAGGTTTACTTACAAAGTAAAAAATAAAAAGAAAGTTTTGTACCTGAGTCCATGCAGTATTAAGAAGTTGTTCCTCCTTCTATGGCCACCATCCTGTAAGCCTATGAATTCCCTGAACTTTCAGTGCTGTTTTGACTTGAACTTCATTATGAAAGAACATAGAGGTTTGCTCCTAGAGGAGATAACTGTCCCCTACCTGCCCCCCACGCCCCTCACTTCTCATCACATATTATCATCACTTCTGGTCTGTATCTACCTCTTTGCCTTCAATGTTCCCCATTTCTGCAGTTAGTTTCCTCCAAGGTCAAGTTTTCTCAAGATGCAGCCCAGTTAGAACATTTACATTTATGATTAAACTAGTAGTCTTAAATTTATTTTACCCTATACAGGACAGATAGTTTCAGCCTATCTGAAATGTCCTGTTGTTTTATATCCAGCTCTTCTAGTCCCTCTATATACAAAAAATGGTTTCCTCAGATTTTCCAAAGATATTATCTGAAATTTTCTTCCATCTACTTTGTATGTATGTTATACATACATAAGGGTTTACAAGTTTTCTCTCCTGGTAGAGTATTTATTCCTTGAGAATATGGGCTTTCTTTTTACTCTCCAACATTTGACACTATAGTTTTTGACACAAAGGTAGGGTTGAATAAATGGTTATTGACTTGACTGGCTTCTCATGCTACTAAATCAAGTCCATTATTTTCCACTTCTGCCTAGCCTAGAGTGAATCTCTCCTATTTATTTCTGCCTCCTCTACTGCCTGGTCAATGTACCTCCATTAATTTAGCACTACTACATGGTTTAGGGAGAATTTGAAAAGTTCTCAAACCCTTCATGTGTCTATAACCTTCTACCTTCTACTAGGGCATCTAGGCCAGGTTATACAAATTTTCTGTTCTGTTTTCCAAAAAAGAGAGAGTACCGTGGTGGTTCCCAAAAAGTGGCATCTGTGATAAAGAGCAACCCTGAAGGGATAGGGAAGATTCGTGTCCCTGACATATATTGATTTATAATGTATGTATCTCATTGTTCTACGTGAAAACTAAAGTGGGTGCTATCCTTAACCATAGATTCCAGTTTTAAACCTGACCCCAATTCAACTTTACATTAATTGCTTATATAGAGTTTCTCTCAGAAATATCTCCTTTGCCTATGCCATTTTTCTAGTAGAAATTACCCTTTCTTAACCTGTAACATTGCAAAGGAGCAATGATCTAATCTAACCATTGGTATCTCTTTTAAATTGCTATAACTGTCTATCCAGCTACCACCTAGAATGACAGAGAAATATTGGCCATATTTGAGCATTACTTCTTCTGAACGTTTTCCTTTTCAGACTGCAACTGGAGAACCGTGCTTGGTTCTAGTTAGTACGTTTTAGGAAGACATTGCCAAGCTGGAACACATTCAAAAAAAGATGAACAATATCCTGAGGCCCCTGACTGCTACGTCACTTAAGAATTGGTTGAAAGAAATGAGATTATTTAGTTTGATGAAGAGA
>CM053591.1:100917088-100928439 GCA_028646515.1 Pseudochirops corinnae
AATCAGGTTACCATACTCATATTTGAATCTAGTGAATTCTCCATTGCTTTCATAGAACTAGGAGAAATTTGAAAAAAAAATAGAGATAGGGGATTCTTGTCATAATATGAATTAGTCTAGATAAAATTACATGTTCTTTCCAAATCTGAGATTTCATGATTACATAAAATTTGGAAAATTCCCTAGGGTTTTTGTTTGAAAAGTTCAGTGCCTGGACTTAGGAATTATGCAGCTCTTCCTGGAGTGTCCATGGTAGAGTCAAAATACCATTAAGGAGAATCATGAACTGGTCTGATAATGAGTATGGTAACCTGATTTTATGAGTTTTTCATGGTTTGGCACTGAATAATCCATTGCTAAAATTTTATTAACATGAAACAAAAGATGAAGTGAAGAGTGAGATAGGGGACAGTGTATAGGAAAGCAGCAGTAGGGCAGAGGACAATCCAACCTTGAATACAATTATGCTAAAAGGATGTTTTCCTCCAGAAAATCTGTCACACAGATTCACAGGTGCTGTGTTGACATAGAAAGTGTATCTTGCTGAGGGAAACCTGAGATTGTAAAAGAGAGCAAGTCTGTTCTACATGGCTTAGACTAGCAGAGGCACATGACATAAAGACAGTGATCTCTGGACCACCACAGGGGAGAGGGGGTTGAATTCCCTCCCATCTGGAGTAGTGGTGCCCTGGAGAAAAACCAAGTTGTCTCACTCAAACTAAAGATCTTTAGAGTGCTTCAAGTAACAGTGGCCTGCTAGACCTTGAAATATTTCTGATCTTCTTATATTCAGGTATAATCAGCCCAAAACTTCAGAGGGTCTCTGAAACACTCCCTTATACTTTGAAACTAGTATCATTCATTGCACAGTTTGTACATGTAGTCTATTTAAGACAAAATTGCCTAATTCATGGAGTGATTTTGAAGAATCCAAGAGTCCCTTCAGCATTTAAGGATATGAGCCACTGACTGCCAGGTTAAAAAAAATAGCTACTAGATTCTAGTTGAAGACTGACTAGAAAATCTGAAATGAACTCAGCTGAACTTCTGGCAGCATTGGAAATAATTTGCTAATGTGATCAATCTGTGGAATGAAGTGACCATAATGGTAATGGGAATTTGAAGATCTTCCCTGCCCCTTAATAAGTCTAGGGGGGTTTGAAGACCTTCCCTGCTTTGAAAATAAACTCTGCCCCCTAATAGGCTGAATGTCATCACACGTAGCCTGTGGTGGGAGGAATTTGCTGAAAGGTGGAGCAGAGCGCACAGAAAGCTGGGAGTCAGAGAGGGGGAGGGAGATAGAGGACCCTCAGACAAGGAGTTAATCAGGTTTGTGAGCAAATACTGATCTTATATTGGTTTGTGGGAAAGCTAAAGGACACTGTGGCTCACAGTGCTGTTGTGGCTTATTAACCTCTTTGTTACTATGATGAAATCAGCTTATTTATTGGTTTTGAGATTTGTTTTTTGTGGTGTCTGAATATTTCTTGCATTTACCCTACGGTGACTTCTCCATGTAATAATTTATATGGTCTCATAAAGATAATAAATCAAACTGGACAATGAGGACACATTTTTCCATGCATTTGACTAATGGTTCTTAGCTTGTCATTTCTGCGTCTTCCTTTTCTCCATTTCATGTTAACAGTGAAAGTATTTAAAAAGTCTCAATCCTTATATTTCTCCTCTACATAAATTCCTATGGTATATTTTCTGTAAAAGCCATGCACTGTTTCATCTTTTAAAAGATTTTTCTTTTCTGAAGAACACATTTTAAAGGAACTTCTTTGACTTATTATGAAGCATATTACAAATCAATTAAACAACTATAAATTAAGTAGTTCCTTTGTAAAACTGAACGTGTTAGGTGATAAAGATGCTAAACAACAACAACAGCAACAAAAACCTTTAAATAGTTCCTGGTCTTAAAGAACTCCTATCTCCAGGAGGATACAACATGTATATAGATAAGTGTATAAAAAACATATGTAGAAAATTATACTAACACCAGGGAAGTATCTCAGATAGGGGATACTGTATGAGATTTGCATTGAACAAAACTAACATTCTACAAATTAGAGGTAAGGAGGTATGAATTCCACATGTAGAAAACAATTCAAGCAAAAACAAAATGGCAGGGAATGGACTATTAGGTTTGTCCAATAGGCTGTCTTTTATCAGCTCTCTCATATCTTGAGGGAGATTTTGTCAATAGCTAAGTCAAAATAAATTCATATTTACTTTACCTGAGCAATGCCAAATTGCCCAAGTTTGCTATTGAATATTAAAAATGGGCAAATTTGCCATAAATCCCACATATGAAAGAAATAAGTTTGATATTATGCAGTGAAATTTTAGGTATATGATTTGTCCCCTCACCCAGAAGGTTTATCATTTGCAGAGTGAGCATCAGAGTTATCTAAAGAAAAAATTATCTTAAAGAAATATTAGATCTGATCAGGCATTTCGTTGAAATACCAAATTTCTGTGCCTGAACACATCAAAAAGACAATTTTGAGCTGAAAAATTTTAAGGTCAGCTCATTCTAAGTGGTCACTTGTATCATTAAAGAATTTTAGTATGCACTGTGCAATAAGACAACTGATTTGAAAAGGATTGTTATCTTTATGGCTTGCTTGAGTAAATTAACTACAGAATTATCCTGATGTAATTGAGCCAATTGATGAGTTATAGGTAGTTATTTAACATTTGGACAGATTGAATTCCAATAAAACAATATAAAAAATAGAATGTTATCTTAGCTCTTGTTCTTTTTTTTAACATATTTGAATAAATTTAGAGAGTTGGAATATTAATTGGAAGCATAAGCTATGCCAAATAAGAATATAATTTAGAAACAGCTTTAAGAAAAAGATAAGTAACATGCTTGAATTCAAAGACCAGAGATAAGAATGATAAAAGGGTGGAAGTCACAGGAAGGTAGATTTTAAATTTCTTAACAATTAAGAATTACTAAAAAATGGAATGGAAGGCAGACTTTCATCTTAGACCATGAATTTTTAGCACTTATCAATGTGTCAGTCAGTTGGTAATAAGCATTTATTAAGTGCTTGTTCTATACCGGGCATTGCACTAAGTGCTAGGGCTACAATTTAAGGGTAAAGAAAGATAGGTTTCAAACTGATAGGGAAATACAACAAATAAAGGAAGACAACATATTAAAGCTGAAAGGGAAAGATGTTTGAAATTAATTTTAAAGGAACCTAGGGATTCTTAGAGATGGAGGAGAAGAGTGAATACAAATGTACAGTGCTGAGAAAAGGAGTGCTTCTTATAAATTTAAAAAACAGCAACAACAACAACAACAACAAAAAGGACCTTCCTGCTGAAATACAGTGCTCCTAGAAGGGAGTAGTATTTAGGAAGGCTAAAAAAGTAAGTGGACATCTGTAATTACAGTAAATGTAATTAAATGTCAAATAGGAGCTTTTATTTAGTCCTGAAGACAACAGGCAATCATTGCAGTTTAGTAGGTGAGTTGAATGGGCAGATTTGCACCTTCAAAAAAGCATTTTATCAGATATGTGAAGAATGTATTGATAAAGTAAAGAACTGATGCAGAGAAACCAATTAGGAAGCTGTTGCAACAGTTGAGGCAAGAACCTACCAGCTTTGGTAGGTCCTAAAAAGCTAAAAGGGCTTTGGGTATGGGCCCAGCAGCAAATTATATCTTAGTCATCTATGGGCCAGGTCAATTAAAAGACTCTTCTCACCAGACTGGTTGCAAGGTGAGGAAATTTTGGCCAGATTAATTCACCAAAAACATCTACGTATGTGTACAGGAGTTGCAAATTGTGTTGACAGAGGAGGCATGGCATTACAATGAAAGTACTACAGAGAGAAGCAGAGTCAAAATAGTAGAATAATGACAGAGACTCACTTATGCTCTCCCTAAACCCCTCTAAATACCTTTAAATAATGACTAAGGCAGCAGAACCCACAAAAAGACAGAGTGAAACAATTTTCCAGCCCAAGACAACTTGGTAGGTAAAAAGGAAAGATCTTTTGCACCAGAATGATAGTGAAGTATAGTCCAGTTCAGGCCATGAGAGAGCAGTCCCAGATCCAGAAAACCAAGAGCAGGCCTTTGGAGTCACTGAATCAGCAGCAGCAGTAGTTGCTTCTAGGTTTCTCAGCCCACAGATGGTAACACAGTTGAAAAACTTGTCAGAAAGAGATTATGGGTGTCTCTTTGCTAGCACTGAAGCAGGACTCTGATGCTTTGCCCATATTCGGATCCAGGTCACAGTCTAGGGTGGCAGTTCCAGGGCATGGAGGTGCACTAGCATACTGAAGCTTGTAGTGACAGTGGAGTGGGGACCCTCCTCATTGTTTTAGGGCAACAAAGAGTGTTTATGGTCATGTACTGAGCACAGGCCAAGAAAGTAGTATTGTGTTAATTACTTACATCTTACCACCTTGGAAGAATTGAAAACTTACAGGTAACTAGAAGAAATTGAGGTCCCAAGAACTCTCTGAGAACAGCTGTGCAAAACCCTTGAAACTTGGGACAGTGCACTCTTGGAAGCTGAGTTCTACTTTAACAAAGACTTAAAAGTCAAGTAATAGATTGGGGAAATGAGCAAACAACAGGAAAAATTCTGACCATAGAAAGTTAAAATGGTGACAAGGAAGATCAAAATACACACTGAGAAGATAAGAAAGTCAAAACTCATATTTCAAAAGACTCCAAGAAAAAATATGAATTGGTTTCAGGCCATGGAAGAGCTCCAGAAATATTTTGAAAATCAAGTAAGAGAAAAAGAGGAAAACTTGGGGAGAGAAATGAGAGCAATGCATGAAAATCATGAAAAATGAGTATGGGAAAGAAAACACATTTTTAAAAATACTGAAGAAAATAACACTGTAAAAAACAGACTAGGTTGAATGACAAAGGGTTACAAAAAGCCAATGAGGAGAAGAATGGCTTAAAAAGCAGAATTGAACAAATGGGGGAAAAAAAGGCACAAAAATTCATGAAAGAAAAAAGTAGGATCTGTCAAACAGAAAAGAAGGCAAATAATTCCTTAAAAATTAGAAATGAGAAAAAAGAATAAAAAAATGAAAACAATATGGAATGTCTTGTTGGAAAACCAACTGACCTGGAAAATACATCCAGGAAAGACAATTTAAAATTTTTTGGACTACCTGAAAGCCACAATTAAAAGAAACAACAACTAGATAGCAACTTTCAAGAAACTCTCAAGCAGTGGTTCTCAACTTTTCTAATGCTGCGACCCTTTAATACATGTATGTGGATATATCTGCATGTGGGTGGTCCTGCCTAGAGACAGATAGAGGAACAGTGTCTTGGTTCCTAAGACCATTGGAAATAATGCGTTTTCCAATGGTCTTAGGTGACCCCTGTGACCCCTGTGAAAGGGTCATTCAAAGCCCAAAGGGATCGTGACCCACAGGTTGAGAACCACTGCTCTAAAGGAAAACTATCCCAATATCTTAGATCAAGAAGGTAAAATAGAAATAGAGCAAATCCAAAGATCACCTCATGAGAGAAATCCCAAAATGAAAACTCCCAGGAATGTTATAGTCAAATTCCAGAGCATACATGTCCAGGAGAAAATGCTGGAAGCAGCCAGAAGGAAACAATTCAGGTATGGTAAATTCACAGTTAGAATAACCCAGGATTTAGCAGTTTATACATTAAAAGATCAGAGGGCTGGGAATATGATGTTCTGTAAGGCAAAAGAGCTAGGATTACAATGAGGAATTACCTACCCAGCAAAATTGAGTATGATTCTTTGGGGGAAAAAAGATATTTAATGAAATAAAGGACTTTCAAGCATTTTTGATGAAAAGAGTAGAGCTAAAAAGAAAATTCGACTGTCAAATATAAGATTCAAGAGAAGCATAAAAAGGTAAACAGAAAAGGGAAATAATAAAAGAGTTATAAGTTTAAACTCTTTATAGTCCTACTTGAGAAGATGATACTTGTAACTCCTAAGAACTTTTTCATTATTAAGACAGATAGAAAGTAGTATATAGAGATGGGGGGCACTGGTGTGAGTTGAAAATTAAGGGATGTTATCTACAAAAAAAAAAGTAAGGGTGAGAGGGGAAAGTACTGGGGGAAAGGGAAAGGGAGAGGTAGAATGGGGAAAATTATCTCTTGTCAAAGAGGTAAGAATAAGATTTTATAGAGTAGAAGAAGGGGGCTGTGAGGGGGGAATGAGTAAACCTTACTCTCCTCAGAATTAACTCAAAGATGGAATGATATGCACACTCAGTTGGGTATAGGAATATCTTACCTTACAGCAGTGGTTCTCAACCTTCCTAATTCTGCGACTCTTTAATACTCATATGTTGGCATATCTGGGTGTATCTGCATGTGGGCGGACCCGCCTGGAGATGGATAGAGGAGTGGTATCTTGGTCCCTAAGACCATCAAAAATATGTGTTTTCTATGGTCTTAGGTGATCCCTCTGAAAGGGTCGTTTGACCCCCAAAGGTGTCGTGACTCACAGGTTGAGAACCGCTGCCCTACAGGAAAGTAGTAGGAAAAGAGAATAAGAGAAAAGGTGTAGGGGTGTTAAAAGACAGGACAGATTTGGGGAAGAGGTAGTCAGAAGTAAACCACTTTTGAACAGGAATAGAGTGAAAGAGAATAGAATAAATGGGGGTAAGGGATAGGACAGAGTGAAATATAGTTAGCAGTAGTAACTGTGAAAAAAATTGAAGCAAGTTTCTCTGATAAAGGCCTCATTTCTGAAACATAGATAACTGAGGCAGATTTATAAAAATAAGAGCCATTCCCCAATTGATCAGTAATTGAAAATATGAACAATTTTCAGATGAAGGAACCAAAACTATCTATAGCCATATCAAAAATGTTATAACTCACTCTTTACTGGAGAAACACAAAGTAAAACAATTCTGAGGTACTAACTCATACCTATTAGATTGATTAATGGTACAGAAAAGGAAAACGACAAATGGTGAAGGAGATGTGGCAAAAATGGGACATTAATGAACTGTTGGAGGAATTATGAACTGATTCATACATTCTGTAGAACAAATTGGAATTATGCCCAAAGTGCTATTAAATAATGCATACCCTTTAACCTAGCAAGACTACTACTATTTCCGTATCCCCAAAGAGGTAAAAAAAAAAAAAAAAAAAGTCAAGAATTAAAAGGGCCTATGCATACAAAAATATCTATAGAAGCTCTTTTATGGTGGCACAGAATTGGAAATTGAGGGGATGCCCATCAATTGGGTAATAGCTGAACAAATTGTGGTATGTGATTATTATGGAATACTATTGTTCTATGAGCAGGATGCTCTCAGAAAAAACCTGAAAAGACTTACACGCACTGATGCAAAGTGAAATGTACTGTGCAGAATGTAACAAAAATAATGTAAGATGACCAGCTGTGACTGACTTAGCTGTTCTCAACAATACAATGATCCAAGACAAGTCTGAAGGACTTCTGATGAAAAATGCAGTCCATCCCCAGAGAAAATACTGATGGTGTCTTTTCTTTCAAAACATAACTGTTATATGGAAATATTTTGTATGACTACACATATATAACTTATATTGAATTACTTGCTTTCTCAATGAGAGGTCGGAGTGAGGAGGTAGGAAGTGAGAGAATTTGGACTAAAAGTTTTAAAAATGAATGTTATTTTTTTTACATATATCCAGGGGAAAATAAAATATTAAATAAAAAAGTAATAAATAATTGTAGGATAAAGAAAAAAGAAAAGAGGAAGGAAGGAAAGAAGGGAGGAAAGAAAAGGAGAGAGAGAAGGAAGAAGAGAGAGGGAGGGAGAAAGGGAGGAAGACAGAGAAAGGAAGGAGGGAAGAAGGAAGAAAGGAAAGAAGAAAGATAGGGAAAGTAAGTAAATTAATAGATGAATGAATAAACAAATAAGTGAATAATTGAATAAAAGGAGCTACCTCTAACTGCCCTGTAAATAGAAAGAAACAACTCATATCATTTTGTAGTCAGTTCGGGCAAGTTTCAGCATAATTGTCATTAATTGATCATTTTATCATTAATAAAGCTTCTCTATTGAGTACTAGCAACATTCTTGATGATAAATTCTACAAAAATGTAATTGCAAGAATAATTAACAGCAAAACAGACAAGGCTAACTCGTGACAAGATAAGGACAAATAAATACTTAACATTTTCAAAATATCAAATCAAATAAATATTTTTTGTTTGGCTAGTATTTTTTCCCTTCTGTGTTTTGTATCTAGGTTTAGGTTTGTGGAAAGAGAAGGAAGAGAACAGGATGGAAAAGAAAGTTTGTGTTCATATTATTATAATTGTAACCCAGATTGGTCTGAGCATTCTCAGTTCTTCTAACATGGAGGCATGTTTGAGGGGCTTTGAGAGCTTGTCTGGTTTGCCAAACATCAAACCTGTTGTGTTTCCTACCTCACAGGCAGAAGTAGGCATCACTGATTGATTACCTATGACTTTAAAACTGGTGAGATTCTGCCATTCATACTGTTTTTTTCTGCCACCCTTTATCTGCTTTTATCATCTGTATCTAGAGGATAAAGATCAGAGTTCACCAACAGCATGGACACCATGAACTTAACCAGTGAGAGGTAAAACACTTCCTTTGTTCCCCCTTTTACCCTGGCTGCAGGAAATGTGCCTGGATGTGTTTGTTTCTGTTCTATTTTGTTTGTCTTTCTCACTTTCAAGTGCCACAGGTGATATCTCTGGGACCAAGGGTTTGAGTCTTGCTGATCTTAGAGCCAAGATTGGTGCAGCCAGCCAGCCAGCCTAGTAAGGAAACCCTAAGAAGACAGGGTGCCTGAGACTGGAGCTCCAGAAAAGTTTGGGACTTGGACCTGGGACTGGGATCTTTGTGAATCAAACCAAGCAATGAATCTTGAATCTAATCTCTCTCCCCTCTCCAGAGACTGAGGTGGTACAGAAGGGGGAAAGGATTATGCCTCTTATTAGTTTTGGTAGAAAATGTTTACATATTTGTGATTGTACCTTCTGAAATAAATATTTCGATATAAAAGCTAATTTAATAATGGTTGATAGAAATTCCCTTCCAATTGGGAAAAAGCATCAATGGAGGTTAGGCCTAATAGTGGAGAATCTAGTTGTCCAGTTGTGTCCAGATCTTCATGCTCCTATATGGAGCTTTCTTGGCAAAGATGCTGAAGTGGTTTGCCATTTCCTGCTCTAGTGGATTAAAGCAAACAGAGGCTAAGTGATTTGCCCAGTCACACAGTTAAAAAGTGTCTAAAGTCACATTTGAACTCAGGTGTTCCTGACTCCAAACTCGGGTCTCTATCCACCGAACCATCTAACTGCCTCTAGAAAAGCTATTCTCCCTCCTCTCCCCAATCCAATCCCTTTAAGTGTAGTGGAAAGCCCTGGGGGAGGAGTGAAATGTAACATACCTGGCCCTCAGATTATGGGTACCGGAGCATTCTACATTACCTAATTACAATTTTTTTTACCATGCATATAACATCTAGATATAAGGTCATTTTATTTTGTTAGCCTGAGATCCAAGAAATAACAACCCAAGAGGGATTGAAAAGGCTGTAGATATTTGTTCAAAGATACACAGGAGCAGTCAGTTAACAATAGTGAACAGGCATTTATTAAGCATTTACTATTGTCAGTGCTAAAGAGCTGTGCTAATTGCTGCAGATTCAAAGAACAACAAGTCTCCTGAGAAGAAATCACAAGTCCCCTGGATCATTTCTGCTAATTGTCTGGCAGCCCCATCACTCAGTACAACAAGTCCCAAATCTTGATTTTCTGTACTCTGAAATTTTCTTTAAGACCATCTGATATCAAATATAAAAGGTGGCATGCAGGACATTGTTGCTAAGGGAATATGGTCTGTCATAGAAGGAAGAAGTATCCAGAAGAACACATTAATTAACCCATATTTCTTGTTGCACTGCTGATTTGTTTTTCTCCAGGGTGGTTATATTGGTCATCTAGGTGGTGGTATAGTGGATAGAGTGCCTGAACTGGAGTCAGGATAAGAAGTTCAAATCTGGCTGGCCTCAGACACTTATTAGCTGTGTGATGCTGGGCAAGTCACTTAGCTCCATTTGCCTCAGTTTCTCATCTGTAAAAATGACCTGGGGAAAGGAATGGCAGACCACACCAGGATTGTTACAAAGAAAATCCCAAATGGGGTCATGAAGAGGACATGAAGAGAGGGACATGACTATAAATGACTGAATAACAATAAGTGTGGGGGGCTGTATGCTGAACAACTTTGTGCCCTTTTTGAGATTCCATGTTAGGCCTCAGCTGCCTTCCTGTATCCATAAGGAGAGGTGGATTGCTCCCTTTTTTGTTCTGAACGATGAGATGGGTACACAAATCAATAAATTTTGCTATTACTAATTAACAGAATGTGGGCTCTATCAGACAAAGAGAAACAATGTACATCACACCATCCATCATCCTGAACAGGAACTGGCTGAGCATGGGTGCCAATAAATCTGTTCTCAGCCTGAGTACATGATTTATTTCTCCTGAGATGGCCTTGGGATGAATGCCTTCAGAATGGAGACAGGGTGGCCTTATCTCTGAGAAAGGGTGTGTAACACTTAGAAAAGCTGGTTTCTGAGGTGGGACTTAAATGAAAAATAAAAGATTTAGATATGAGTATTTGATGAACCAAGTAAATACAGGAACAATAAATAGTAAATAGTAAATAGAGTGACAAATGCTATGTGCCACCCATTATATGGGGCAGCTTGATATGGAGTCAAAAAGACCTGAATTCAAGTTAAGCCTCAGATACTTATTAGCTGTGTGACCCTGGGAAGTCACTTTACCCTGCTTGCCTCAGTTTCTTCACCTATAAAATGAGCTGGAAAAAGAAATGTCAAGCCACTCCAGTATCTTTGCCAAAACAAAAACAAAAACAAAAACAAACCCAACCCAAAAGGGGCAAGTCAGACATAATCCAAACAACTGAAATGACTGAATAACAATACCTATCCATCACATACAGGTTTTTATGCAGTTTGGCAAAAAGGGGACATCAGATAATGAGAAAGAGAATGTCATGGAAGCAATAAACATGAATGTTGACAGATTTGGGGACATAAGAGAGGATAGAATGGCTTGGCATACTATGGTCCGTGGGATCATGAAAAGTTGGACGTGACTGAATGCCTGAACAAAAACAAAAAATACAGTATGGCAATGACATTTGTTATGGGAATCTGAAGATCTTCCCTTCCCCTAGGCCCTTTGCTAAAGTGGCTACGTGACTCTGAGGACCCTTGGATATTTGAAAGTATACTCTGTTCCCTAATAGGCTGAATGTGGTCACATGGAGCCTGTGGCACCAGG
>CM053591.1:100928939-100945867 GCA_028646515.1 Pseudochirops corinnae
AGGGAGGGAGGAAGAGAAAGAAAAGAAAGAGAAAGAAAGAAAGGAAAGAGAAGGGAAGAAGAGAATAACAAGAGAGGGGATTCCTTTTTTTATCTCTTGTGGTATACTTAGATCTTGAGATTGCCTTTTCAAAATGTATGAATGAGGTATTTACTTTTTATTGCATAAGATCAAATTATTTTTTCCAGAAGAGTTGAGTCAATTCACAGCTCCATTAATGGTGTATTACTATGCCTCTTTTTCAACAACCCTGCCACATTAACTATTTTAGTGATCTGTTTATTTTACTTTGTTTATTTTTGGGCATTTTTCTCAAATAAAAGGTATAAGGTAAAACCTCAGAGTTGTTTTAATTTGCATGCATTTTATTTTTAATAATTTTAAAAATGTATATTGCTCATAGTTTGCATTTCTTCTTTTGAAAAATATGTATTTCCTGTGTCAGCTTATCTACTGGGGTGTGGGTCTTAGCCTTATACTATTGTGTCATTTCACTATAAAATTAGATAGCTTTTAAAAAAAATTCTCAAGAACCTTAACTCATTCACATATAAATATGGAATGAGAGAACTGTGTTTGGGGAAGGCAGATATAGGTAGAGAAGAGTTTTACAAAGTAATTTTGATTTGTCTTCTATCATATCAAATATCCTAGCAATTGATATGGTATAAGATCTTCCCAGCCTATAAAAATTAGCTGGTTCTTTCTGTATTTGAGACTGTTACAGTGATGTATCTGCTCATCATAAAATGAGTATATTATGTTCTATATGTTTGAATTTCATTATACTTACTTTGGGGGACATTAATCTTGGTGTTGATTTTATTTTTCGTTTTTGGGATGATCAAAATTCTTTCATAATATAGGTCTAAGATAAATTTCCTAATTTTCCATAATTCTTTTACCAAAATGCTTTACTTAGTATATGATTTTTTCCCCCAAGCACAATCAGATAACCTAAGGCTATATCTTTTTTTTTCTTCTTAAAAAAAGCTTTCTGATAAGGTAGGAGATGTATCTGATAAAAAATAAACTGGTAACAGAGAACCAAACATAAAATAAAATGCTATTACATAGAAAGGTTTTAGCCTTAATATAAATGATTTGTCTCTCTAGATTTCACCCCATCACAAGAAGCAAGCCATCTAAGAATGAAGCAATAAGGATTGGGAACATCTATCTCCCCCTTTTATTACAGAAGAAATCTAGGAAAGTATTGTTTAAATAATTCTACAAATAATGACAAATTGCAAAAGCAATTGTCTCTGTAATGAGAATGGTAACCTTCTAAATATTAGGTTGCAGAGAAAACAATATACTTTGTACATGAAATAGAGATGTAGTATAAACATGTAAGCAGTCACCAGCAATTTTTAAATTATTAAAGATGACACAAAATGCTCTCTTAAACAAAAGAACATAGTTAGTGATGAGCTACTCACTATATTTTAAAGGCAGAGAAGTGAAGTAATTTGGTACAGTTGTGGTAAATGATCTTCCTTGGAGAATAATGAAACTGCTTATGAACGTTTCCCCCAGCTTTGATTAGTGATATGCCTTTGGCACCAATTGAACATTTTTTTTTTGATAACAAGCTGTAATTTTTTCCTCCATATTTAAATAATAATCAGAGATTTATTCATTGGATATAAACCAGTGAATCATATATTATAGCTCTGCTTCAGAGAAGAGTATATGTGCAAATCAAGCCCCCTATTATGTATTGCATCACCCATTCTGGAAATGATAGGTCACTGGATCAAGTGATACAAAATTAAGTTTGTTTGTTAGTTTTCCTTTTAACCATTAAAATGCTAAAGTGGATAAAAAAGTGAACTTTTTTTTTTTTTGGTACATTGAATGGCTTAAAGTGTATTGGACGTTTCCTTATTAGAAATAAAATCTATCAAAAGCCAACCTATGGCTAATGATACTCTTTAAATTTTGCATACTGTTATGTGATTCTTTTTATTTAAACTGTTAACATTTTTTTTTTCACTAAATAAAATCTAGCATTGCATATATTGTGGTGTCCTGGTGAGGGCAGCAAAACCTTCAGCATCCATACTTTAATAAGACAATTCTTCATCTATGGGGACTGCAGACTTCTAAAAAAGACGGCTTCCCAATCTAGAAAAAAATAGCTTCCCAGCCTAGAGTTGTCCCTTCAAAGCATTGCAGCTATATTTTGTTTGTCTGAACAACCAATGACTTATCTTTTCTAAACATAAGTAACTATGGATTTGATTTTCTTTCTCTCCCCCTCTCACACACACAAAAAAATCTTCAGGAAAATTTGACTTGGAATTTAGGGCTAGGTGGTTAAATTTTGTTTCTAATTTTCAGAAAAACAAAATTAAACAAAAGCAGCAACTTAACTAAGAAGTTGTGTATAATAATGTGAAGGACAAAGAAATTTCAATAAGAAAAGTATCTTTATATACTTAAGTGATAGAAATGCTATGTGATACTCACTGCCAATATTTTACTTGTTGAGGATTATATTTATCTAAATAAATTTTAAATAACACTTGACTATATTTGAATGTACAATAATCTATTATGATACGCAATTTTTTGTCCAGAAAACAAACAAACAAAAACATAATGTCCAAGAATGGATGTACCCTCAGGTTTTTCTGGGCATAAGGGGATTTAAGAAATCTGGATGTAGGAAAGTTTCTTTTGAATATGATTAAGTCATGTAATCTATCTGGATTTAGTTTCTGTATCTATAAGGTAAAGTTGATCTTTGAGATCCCTGCTGGATCTATATCTGGGTTCCTGAAAATATAAATGTGATACTTAAAGAAGAGCAAGGAAACGCACCAGCATTTGTAAACAAAGTATATCAAAATATATGTTAGGTAACAAGAAAACATTTTCCTTTTGAAATGAGACAAACAAGTCTTGATAGAAGTCAGAGGAATCAAGGAAAGGCCTATAATATGAAATGTACTGCCTGATGAAGGCAGGACAAGGAAGAGAAGCATAGTGTGGGTTCATATCAGCAAGAGATCAATTTGAGAATATAAGGAATCGTTCACTTATCATTAAGTGGTAGAGTATAAGAAGAAAAAAAGGGTGTTTATACTTTAAGAGAGTTGGAGGAACAACAAAGACCCTCAGTTATGTAAGGTGTCTTCAAGGATTATAATCTAACAAAAGCATTTACTATAAGTCAAACCTTTGTAACTACTTAACATTTTCAGGCCATATGATAACACTTTTGTGCTCTAGAACAATGTTTGGAGACCCTTATGGGACTAAAGAATTTTAAAACATGTATTTTTCTACACAATTGAATATATTTCCATAAGTAAAGTAACAAAATACATCTCAAGTGACTATACCACCATATTGTATACTCATCTCATACCTAGATAATGTCTTTGGTGTTCATAAAAAGAAATTCCATTATGTGTAAAAGAAATTGAAAATGATCTCATTAATTCAAATAATAGAGGTGTTGACCTCATGAGATATGAACACGACGGTGGATCTATGCAGGTGAGAATAAGGGCAAAGGTCAAACTTCAACTTAAATATCCTTTATCAGTGGCAGAGAAACTTCAATTGCAACTATTTAATGTACATATCTGTTTCTTGTTCTGAACCCCATTATGAATTAATGCAGAAAATTTGAGAACTAAAAGAATATATTTGAAATTTTGTATAGTGTAGTATTTGATTTTTTTTTAATTGGGCCAATGTAGTGATATGTTATGTTTTTATATTTGAAGGTAGAAAAAGGAAAAAACAACAACAATCCTTAGATAGGATTTGATTTATTTTTGAAGTTACTACTACTAAAATGAAATTTTATAATTTCAACTGCAGCCATGTCAGTATCTTCAAGTCAATAACATTTATTGAGCACCTGCTATGATTTCTCGTAATAAACTACTGCTACCCACAGTTTTTCATGTATATGTGTGTGTATATGTATATCTGTGTGTGTTTTTATATCTGCTTAAAAATAAATTAAAAGTCTTAAAATGAGATTCTATTTCCTTACATGAGTATTCATTGTATAAAAGGTTGTAGGCTATTAAGTTTTTATACTGTAACTCCAAAGTTGTATGTTAACAAGAGGCAAAACGAGAAGAGAAACTGATCAGATGAGGTGAAGGCAAAAGCCAAGACGTACTTCAGGTCAACTAGAGAGTTCAAGTCTACTATCCTTGGTACATCTACATTGGCAAGTATGGAAATAGCCTTTGGAAATTGATCTGGACTTCCATATTCTAATTTGCAAGAAGAATATTTCTTTTTACTATCCTGCTGTTATCTTGTGGGGGAAAGAAAAAAGATCTTCAAATAAAATTACTGCATTGAACACCAAAGAACTTAAATAAATATAGTTCTACTGGTTTCATTACTACTTAAAAACTTATTTTATAACAGCATATATTTTAAATAAAATGTTATTAACATCTATTGTAATTAAATCACTTTTTTCACTATATCTTAACCTTTTCCATTTCCAGAGAGAGAGTGCCATACTTTGTAATTAAAAACACAAGAGTGTAGGAGGGGGGGAGGAGGAAGGACAGAATATTGGCCAAACTAAACCATACATTAAAAAAAAAAATGACAGTACATGCAAGGCTCCATACTTAAAATCTTGAACCTCTTTAAGAAGGCAAAGGAGATGCATTTTTGGGTCTGTGAGGTCACGTTTTATCATATTGCTTTAACAGAATTTTGTTTTAATGGATTTGTTGTTATTCTTATTGAAATTATTGTAGTCCTTAAGTGTATTGTTTTCTTGATTCTGTTTACTTTGTGTTGGTTAACATTTATCATTCCATGTTTCTCTTTCTTCATTATATTCATAGATTGGTATAGTGGAGTAATGGTTCATAATATTAATTTACAATTTGTTCAGTCATTCCTCAATCTATAGGCAATTACTTTGTTTCCGGATTGTTTTCTGTCATTAAAAAACTTTGCTTTAAGCATTTTGTTGTATATGAAACTTTTAGTATTGAACTCATTAGTATATGAGCATAGTATTTTTAAAAAGCTGATCTTTTGATTCTAAACTCATAAAACCTTATGATGAAAGTACTAAGTTTACAACCTTGCTATTGATGAATAGAATGAAGAGGGACTTGAACATCTTTTATTTTCAGAAATCAACTTAATATATATTTAATAAATATTTTCTGAGTAAAAGTACTGAATGGTACATAATGTATGATATATATTCTTTCCCTTGAGAAATTTACCACCTATTGGGGAAAACTGATAAAAACGTTATAATTCAACATTTAAAGAGCAATTCAAAACAACAATAGAAGAAATTTCAGAAGGCAATACATGATTAATTGTGAGATATGTAGTAAAGTATTGTAAAAGTTCAAAGAAGGAAAGAGATCAACGCAGTTTTTGGTGGTTGGGAAGATCTTTAGAAAAATATAATAATTAGACTTGGTTCTTGATATAGGGACAAAATTGTAATAGAAATTAAGTAAGAATTGTATTTCAAATAGATTGCATTCCATGAACAAAAATAAAAAAAGATTATATGACAAAAGTTATATTTAGGGCAATCGATCAAGAATTAATTAAAATAAATTTACTAAATTAGTTTGTTGGGAGCCTAGTTTAGATATGGGAGTAATGGGAAATTCTATAACTAGATAGTTAGTTTAGTGCCGTGTGTGAGGCCTGAAGTGTCAAGTAAATGAATATGAACAACAGGAAACCAATTCATGTTTTTATTCAGGGGGCTGATGATTAAAGAAGTTATTTTGTGAAGATTAATTTAGTTGATTTATCCAATAAAGTAGAAGATAAGAGTAGGAATGTCTAAAGGTAGGAATCCAGTAAGGCAGTCATTGTGGTTGACATACAAGCTTATAAAGGTTGCAAAAATGGTGGCAATGAGAAAGGAAAGGAATTATATGTAAAATATTTTATTTTTTTCATTCTTTATGTAGTACCTGGATATTTTACTGAAATAAATTAATTTGTTTCATTGCTTTGTATTGCAACAAGATATGATTATTTTTTCCAAAATATTTTAGAAATAAATTGATTAAAACAAATGCCAGATGGCAAGAAAAATGACAGGACATGTAGAGTAGACAGGAGGATGAAATCCATGATGAAAATGAATTGTACAGAATTTACTTTTTGACCTTTACCAGGCAGAAAGGAAGAGGTCTATATTTAGATGTTGATAGTATCCATTGGGATCTAAATGCTCCTCCAAGTTATTTGATTAAACTCTACTTGTTTTTGCTTATGTTTCTTTCTGATTTTGAAAATCCTGAAACTTTAATGAGATTAAATACTTTATAGTTCAGTCTTCAGCCCTTGGATAATGTGATCAACTTATGTACATATATGCATATATACACACACATATATGCATAGATATACAGCTATTCTCATTCTTCCTATCTTTCTTGTTTTCTTGACCATTCTTTCTTAGCTCTATCAAACTGAGGATGAATGTACTTATCTATAGATAATTAAACAAAAGTATATCATATCATAACATGTTTTAAAATTAGATGTAGAAGAGCATGTGAATAATAATATTTCATCTCTGTTACTTATTGAGCAAGTGACCTTGTGACAGTCACTTCTCCTCTATGTACATAAGTTTACACATTGCTGTAAATGAAGAAAAAGGAACTAATCTTCACCCTCTCAGAGAGTTGTTTTGAAAATCAAATCAAATAGCATCTTAAAATTCCTTTGTAATCCACAAAGTGCTCCAAAAGAATTTGAATATACATTGCCATACCTATTATTCATGAAAATGCTTGAATCAGATAATTCATATGTTCAACAGAAACAAATAATGGAAATATAGATCAATAAAGTTTCTTGGAAGGATGTTGAATATATTACTGTTTAAGGACAGTTTTGTTTTTTTTTTTCAATGATAAAAATGACTTCAAGTGAATGACCATGGGACACAGCTAATGAATAAAAAATTCAAATTTTGGATGAATGTTTATCTTATAACAAAAAAAAATGTTGATTAATCTGTTAATTATTCTGTATCTATATAATTCCAAGTTTGTTTATTTAATTTTATCCTTGAATGAAACCAAAGACTTTTTTTCCATCCTTTGTTTATGAAAGATGAGAACCTTGGATTTAAGCAGATTATGTACCATTTGTAGGCTTTCTACTTCAGTTACAGCAGAAACAAACATTACTTAAACATAAAAAAAATCAAAACTTTGTTGTTAAGTAGCTGTCACAGCAGAAAGATAGTAATGTCATTCTGATGAAAACTTGTAAAACTATATTGTTCATCATTAGTTTCTATCATTTAGATACTTTAAGGTAAAACAAAAACAAAACAAACAAAAAACCTCAAGATTATCAAATATTGAGCAAATACAGTAAAGAACTACAAATTCTCAAAGCAAGCTATTTGTTTCTAATGAAGTAAAACAGGAAATAATCATGGTTCCACTTACTGTTATTCACTCTTTGCTCAGATTAATCCTACTGGTACATTGTGGTAGAAAAATTTACACATTTAGAGTCAAAAGACCTGAGTTTGAATCCTGACTCTACTACTTAATAATGATATAATCAAAGTAAAAATTATTTTTCTAGAGCTCCAAGGAAACTCAGAGGTCATTTAGTTCAACCCCATCCTTTTAATAATCAGGACCACAAAGATCAGAAAGGTTAAATGATTTGTGTTACAGGTAGGGTATGAACCCAAGTCCTTTGTAGAGGCTTTGCTTTTTAGTAAATGACCTCTAATGCCCCTTCTAGCTTTAGAAGTATGATTTTATTTTCCTCTAATGGAAAACAAGTAAACTGGATTTTACCTAAGCTAAATCTCTGATATCCATTAATGAAGTTCCTATTTTATTGAAGAGACAGCTAGGGGACACATTGTATAGAGGGCTGGGTCTTGAGTCAAAAAGACCAGAGTTTAAAGAGATCCTCAGAAACTTACTAGCTATATTGACAGTAGGCAAGACACATAAGTTCTGTCTGCCTCAGTTTTCTGAGCTGTACTATCACAAAACTGAACTGCAATATCTGGAACAATATTTTCACCTACCTTAGAAAGGATTGTTGTGAGAATCAAATGAGATAACATTTGTAAAATGCTTAACACAGTGCTTAGAACACAGAAGATGATTAATCAATGCTTGCTACCTTCCCCTTTTGCCTTCACTACCAAAACTCATGAAATGGCTTAAAAGATCAATGCACTTCCTAAAAGTGCATAACTCTCTGATTTCTATTTATAGGTTGTCTGTTTTACCGAGAAGGGAATTTTTATTTCAAATATGAAATACATAAACATATGCACATCCATGTATATGTATGTATGTGGATATGTATATGTATATATGTATACACACATATCCTTAAAAATCAAAGGCATAGCCTGCAGAATTATCTTTTATTCTAAGTAAATATGACCACCTATGTGGATACTCCTTTAATGGAAGCTGATTGAAACCCCTCAGAAAATCAGTACTTTTGAACTGCTATTACTTTAAAAAATAAAATAACATTCCCCATGTGATCCTCAGTCTTCTGATGAGGAATATCCCCATGATTACTTAGGTATGTCCTTACACGTGATCATAGAGTTCATTACTATGACTATAGTATAGTTAGAAAAATTATTTGATTTGCTTTGATTTCAAAGCCTGGTGTAGCACAGTGTAGCATTTTGTAACTTCTTAGTGATTTTTTAAAAAGTTCATTATTGGTAGCTTTCAGGAATCCATGGTCACCTCTAAAACCTCAGACAATATCTGATTAGAACTTCTGTACTATCAGTTTACTAATCTTTTTTTGGGGGGGAAATGGAAATGTCCTCCTCAGACATCATTAATCATATAATACATAAATAAAATATGGGGGAGAAACAATAGCTGATGTTTAAAATTCCTAGAATCATTTTGAGAAAGCAACATAAAATGAAAGTGATAACCATCTATAGGACAGTTATGTGGGTGATTCCCCTCCCCCCCAGATTTCTCAGATATTTCAAAACATTTTTGTGACAATTTAGGAAATGAAAATATTATATACTTACTAAATGTTTATTTGAATGGAGGATTTTAATTATAAGTGGATAGATAGATAGATAGATAGATAGATGGATAGATAGATAATGTGTACAACTACTTAATTTAATAATGAAATTACAATATAGGAATGCTTGTATTATAAGATTTAAAAAGAGGCTATCTCTAGGATTTTTGAAACATCCTATGTATGTTACATTCAATTTAAGGCAGAAAAGGCGAATTTTAATTAATATGTACTAGATGTATACAAATTAAGTAACATGCTAACTTGCTCTCCAGGCTCAAATTCTCCTTGATTCACTTGTGTTAAAAAAAAAAAAATTAAGACCAATGCTAGGTTTGAATCACAGTAATGGTATAATTCTTCCTTTAAAATTTTAAGAAAAAAAATTCTTTGGGGTATATTTATTTTAAAATTGTATTAGAATTACTTTAATATTTTGAATCTTAACATTTAAATATAAATCCTAAAATTATGGAATTTTCATCTATATAAAAAAAACGAACTTCTCTCAGAATGTTGTCTGACCTAAATGATAAAGTCTTTACTTGTCTTTAAAACTATGTGATTGGGAAAAAAACAAATGATGTTTTATCAGGATCTGTTTGAAAGAAAAGATTGCTTATAAGAGGAAGTGCCTTTTTACTAGTTGTAGAAATAATATATTGTGTTCATATGATGCTTTACAATTTAAAAAGCTTTTTCCTTATTGGAGCCACTTGACACAAGTATTGCAAATATTCATATTCTCATTTCTTAAATTTCGGAGAGTATAAATAAGATTTATAGGGTCATACAACCAGGCAAACCCAAGTTTGCTGACTCCAAGTTCCATTCTTAGTCTTCTATGTACATTACCTTAATATTCTCAAATGCTTCTATGCATTTGATGCTATGTGACTTAAACTTCAAAATCTTTATGAAATAATTTTGTATGAAGCATATATAAAGCTGTGATATAACAAAAGAAAATGATTTACTGATTTTCATCTTGTTTCATATGATGCTGTCAAAAATGAAATCCTCACATATTGAATGAGTATCTGGATATAAACAACAAAACAGCAACAACAGCAATTCATGAACATATTTTTCCTGAAAACGCTTGGTCCATAATCACTATCAATTGATCAATGTTCTTTACAAAGTATATCACTTATGGATGCTTAATGGAAATACACAAAAATGATCTGAAAGTAGGAATAGTCAAATAGGAATGACTAAAAAATATCTTTGAAAGCAAAGCGAAAAGTCAATATAGTTCGATTAAATTTAATTGCAATTAATTGAAAAGCAACAAATGTCCTATTTGTTCTTCAAACTATTTGATTCAATGCAAGTAGAGATTTCAGCTGTGCAAATTGTAAAGTAGTTGAATGATTTCATTTTTCACATTTTTAAGAATAAAATAAGAATAGCTTATATTTATATAGTGCCTATTCTTTATTATTATTTTATTCTAAAATTTTAATTTATTCTTTTCCCTAATTGGAATATAATATTATCTATACAGTTTGGGATCTTTGAAAAAATAAGAGCATATTATTCCCAAATCAGTCAGGTCTTCAGCTTAATAAATATTTTGCATGAGGTACACAATATACATGGAGAAAATATTTAATTTTCATGCATCTTGAGTGACTAATTATTTAAATAATTTAAATGACTTGTCTTTTAATCTTTCCCTTAATTTGTTCTCCAGTTCCTCTTCTGGGAATGGAAGTGACCTTGAATTCTCACCTTTTTGTTAGCTATAACAATTACCATAACCTTTTTTCTTTTAATTGGCCAATTTAAATTGCTTTTTTTTAATTCTAAAATTTAAAACAGTATTCACTTCCTTTACCTTTTTCACTATATAGTTCAATTACATGCAAGTAACATTTCTATAAAGAGCAAAGTAATGTATGTAGCAGCAGAAAATTACATACACATGAAGGTGCAAGTATAACAAAGCCTCTTCCATAAGTCACAGACCACCTATATAAATAAAATAAAAGGTTTATCCATTTGATATTTAGAAATATTAATATCTCCCCCATGAAAGGAGGCATGATCCTGTAATGCAGACTTCAGAGCTATTTTTTGTTTTATTTTTTTAAGAGAAGGTAGAGTATAAGCAGGAGCTTTTGTAAGACTGAATAGAAGTTTATTTTTTATTGGCACAGATTCCTTTAGCAAGAGGAAAATAGAAGAAAGAAAGTATATGGATGGGCTTGATTTTCAAAGATCAGTCTTGGGTAATAGGGAAATAATACTTAATGACTATCCCTGATTACTGGTACTAGCAAAAGAATTACATTAAAAAAAATATTGTCAAACATTTGTTCTCCCCTAGCCCCCGATCAAAGTCTGTCAAATCCCAAACACATAAAGAAACATATACAAATAGACTTACAACTCTCTTAGTTGTTGTTCTCCATTTTTCATTTTCAAAGAAGATTAATGACATCACCACAGATGTTTTACTTGCATATGAATTAGATTTAAATGAGCAGAGTTGGGCAAAGTCATTAACCTCTCTCTTCCTGAGTCATAGAAATCCAGAGGAAGAACAAAAGTCAAGACAACTGGGGATGGCCAGGATTCATGGTATTTTGGTATTTTTTATGTCTGCCAGAGCTCTAAACACTCCATAGTGTCAACTTCAGCCTCCTTCATGGCTGTTGGAACAAATTTTTCTCATCTGCCCATTTTCATAGGGAATGTCTTCACATGTTTGGGGTAGACATCCCCTAACTCACCAAAAGGTTTGAGGTCTATTTGTTACCCTCAATTTGGTCTAGCCCATCTGCTGACACAGTTTACTGGGTGTGGCTGCTGAGCATGCTACAGCTTCTTGGAGCCACAGGGGAGATTTGGGTGTAGGCGGTCCACAAAGGTGGATAAGCAATCCTGAAAAGTCCTCAGCAAGCCCTCACACTAGAGGTGCTTTTCTTCCTTTAACACCCTCTAATGCCAAGCAAAGGGAACTTCGAAGGTTTGGATTACCAGGGTAGTAAACCCCATTTATTCAGCAAACATTCACAGAACAGAAAAAGTCAAAATACAATGTAACTCATTCCTTTAGCAAGTTCTCAATTCAATCCAGGTACCTCTCCACCCCTAGACAGTAAGTTCATTTAGTAGGTCAAAAGTCTCTTCTCAAATGGAGATTAGTCTCCAGCCATAAACAAAGTATATTTGTCAATCACTCAAAGGCTCCCCACCTCTGAATCTCAAAAGGGGCTGGAGAGCACAAAAGGCCATCCATCCTTAAGTTACAAGGTTAAACTCAGGATTGAATACCCAAGGAAAGGCCCTGTTGTCATCTTCCCTCGAGGAAAGCCCTCAGCAATCTCAGTTCCTGGGGAGACAAGCCTCAACAAAGCCATAGCCAGTGTCTGCATCAAGTCACTCTTGGCCTGTAGAACAGTCCCAGAAGCCCTGAAAATATCAGCAAGGCCCTTTTCCAGGATTTCTGTGCAGGTACCACAAGAAAATCCTCCTTCAGGGCTTCTGAACCAACAGCCATTTTCCAGGACCTCTACAACAGCAGCACTGTCCTTCACCATCCAGTGAATCTGGCAAAACAACATCAAAACAGACAGACAAAATATCAGCATCACAGCCATGCCTCCTCAGTCCTTGGCAGTTCCAGGTGGCAATTCCAGGTGGCAGTTTCAACAGGCTCTTATCAGTCTTTCTCTCAGTAACTCAGACTCCATGATACTGGATACTGCTCTCTCAAAGTCCTTCTGGCCTTCTCTAGACTTGGTCCTCTCTCCCAATTCACGACTTCTCCCTGTTCAGCCCTCTCTCTTCACATCAACAAGTCTATCTCACAAGTGGGATTCACAAGCTCTGGGTTTTAACACTCAACCCAAAAACCAAGCCAATACAGGGGCATCTCCAAATTCCAATACCCCATACACTCCAAATCTCCTAAAGATTCCCAGAAGCTCCAAATTCACCATAACCCTCTTTTTTCCTGTATGGTTAAGAATCAAAGGACATTTTTGCACTGGTGACCAGATTTGTTCATATTAGTTTAAGAGGACTCCTCCACCTGCTCTTTATTCAGGAACTCAGATCCAATTCTCTGCTCATATCTTAGCATGTTATATGCTACCAATGAAACTTACAAAGGAAAAAAAAAATATTTTAAGATTTATTACATTTCTAAAGCACCTTTCCTTCTCAGACCCCAACCACTGTAAACAGAATGCAAGAGACAACTATGCTTTCCTGCTTGAGTTGCCATCCTCTGGGGAACCTGAGAAGGATAATTGGATGGGTCCTAGAACTCATGTGATGAGAGATGATGGTCCCATTGAATGGAGCATGTGTGGTCCAAGTTCTGCTGTGGACTGGAGGTATAATTCCAGGAGGAGGGGGCAGGAAAATATTAATTACTGCAAGAAGACCATGGGAGGGAGTTTTAAAAAAATTGCCAGAGACTTCTTCAGCTGGAGGAGAAGGAGGAGCTCCAAGGAGTCCTGAACAGGCTCCAGTTTAATTCCAGAGTCTGTGCTTCATTCTTTTTCCTTTTCTTTTCCTCTGGCAGCCTGGGATCTTCTCCATTTCACATTAAGCTTGAACCCATTTACAATCAGTTTGTTGAAGGATTTCTCAGCAGCCATCTCTGCAACTTGCAAATGGGATGAAAATACACTGTTGTCTCTGTAAAACTGTTAACATTCAGATCTCACCAATCTGGTAAAATTGATTTCTGACATCAGTCTCATTGATTGAATCTCCCAGGCTACCAACATAAAGAATTATAATAGTCTTATTATCTGGTGGGTCCAAATAAGGCATTATTTAAGACCATTTTGGAAGTCTATCTACCACAGGATCATTAACACCATAATAGAAATCTTGAATTGCCTGATTATTGGGTCTGTAGACTTCTCAGGTTTCTATGCACCTTCTTCTCTTTTACTGTCTCATTTCTCCTAGAAAGAACAAATATGAGAACAATTCCATTCGTAATAAGGGGTGGTCTAAGCCAGTTTGGATATTATGTCACTGGTAGCTGTAGCCTTTCCAAGAACATCAACTGACAAAGTTCCATCAGAGTTAGAAATCTCTCATTCAGAATTCTTGATGCAATATACTTTGTTCACATCAGATTTAGGTATGTCATTTTTTTCTACTTAATATTTTAAAATTTTTTTTCCAATTAAATGTGAAGATAGTTTTCAACATTCATTTTTGTAGATTTTGAGCTCCAGTTTTTTCTCTCTCCTTCTGTCCTCCCACTTCCTTAAGACAGTAAGCAATCTGACATAGGTTATAGATGTACAAACATGTACAAATTTCCACATTAATCATGTAATAAAAGAATCAGAACAAAAGGGGGGAAAAGGCAAGAAAGAAAAACAAAAACCAAAAAAGTGAAAATGGAATAATGTTAGTAAATAAGTTAGTTTTATATATATAGTTATGTATATATATATATATATATATATATTAGTAAATATATTAGTTATACTAACATATATGAAATATATTAATAAATAAAATGCTTCAATTTGCATTCAGACTCTATAGTTATTTCCCTGGATGTGGTTAACATTTTCCATCATGAATTCCTTGGAATTATCTTAGACTGTTGCATTTCTGAGAAGTTAAGTCTATCAAAATTGGTAACACACAATGCTGCCATTACTTTGTACAATGTTCCCCTGAATCAGCTCACTTCACTCAGCATCAGTTCATGTAAGTCTTTCCAGATTTTTCCTGAAACCCATCTGCTCATTTCTTATAGCACAATAGTATTCCATTATATTCATATACTACAACTTATTCAGCCATTCCTCAATTCATGGGCATCCCCTATATTTCCAATTCTTTGCCACCACAAAAAGACTTGCTATAAATATTTTTGTACATGTGGCTCTTTTCCTTTCTAATGATCGCTTTGAAAGAAAGACCTAGTAGTGGTATTGTTGGATCAAAGGGTATGCATGATTTTATAGCCCTTTGAGCATAGTTCCAAATTGCTCTCCAGAATGACTAGATCAGTTCACAAATCCACCAATAATGCATTAGTGTTTCAATTTTCCTTCATCCTCTCCAACATTTATCATTTTCCTTTTTCTGTCATATTAACCAATCTGATTGGTGTGAGGTGGTACCTCAGAGTTATTTTAATTTGAAGTTCTCTAATCAACAGTGATTTACAGCATTTTTTCATGTGACTACAGATAGTTTTAATTTCTTCATCTGAAAATTGCCTGTTCATATCCTTTGAGTATGTCATTCTTAAGGGACAGTCCTGCATCACAAACTAGGTAAGCCATATTTTAAGTGCGAAAGGCAGGTATGACAACTTTTTTAAAGATCTCTGCAGATTTGGCACACTTTAGTCATCTGAAAAAGCATGCTAATACCAAGGCACTGTGAACAGCCTGACACAAATTTTAAATTATTTCTGGACTTTTTCTTTTGTAATCCAGAAATAGAGCTTTTCTCCAAGGCACATCTGATATGGAATAGGGAAGTCTGTGTTCCTCCAGTTCTGACTTTAATAAGTGTTGGAGCCACTACCATATTAAGAGACACTACCATATTAAGCAGAAGTAAGAGGGTTGCTGGTGGAAGTCAGCATAAACAATTACTAACAGGCAAAAAATCAAGTACAGATCCTAGGCTGGACTGTATGTCTATTGACTGGGGACAAGCCTAGGTAGGTACAGATGGCCTCATCATCATCTTGGGATTGTCTATGTGACAAGATCATTGATTGACTGATCTACTGGTTGATTGATTCTGCCACGTTAATCCATTAAATTGTCCTGGGTCATGTTGTAATTGGTGGGAGAAGGGGGAGTGACTTCAAAGTCAAAACAAAGAAATATGCTCCACCTTTAATGCTAGTGACCCCCTTTAAGGTCTGGCAATGGTGATGCAGTGCTACTGCCAAATGCTACCTATCTCAACTAGATCCCCTGGGGATCAATATCATGCATTCAAGGAGGCTGAAAGACAGTTAACTATGTCATCTTGCCTGAGAAATTGCATTTTTTGGGGACCAGAGATCATTAGCATTGTGTTTTTATCCCCTATGCTACATGGTTATTGGAAGAGTAGTTAACAATTTCTTAAATTGCTTACCTGTTAAACTCAGTTCTTAAAAGAAGAAAAAACACCTCCAGAGAAGCCATTTAAATGATGTTCTTTTTAATACTAACATATTTAACAGAAATCAAATGAAAAGTTCAAACAAGTTGTCAATGTTACTTATTTTTAAATGATTTCTAACAATATGAAAAAAAAACACAGTGTTACAATATTTTCTGTTGATATCAATGTGTTTAAAGATTGTAGTGGGGATAATATATCTAAGAAGTTAGAGAACAACAGCCTTCACATTCAAAACTACAATGAAAAGCATTTTGATAATGGTAACTTCTCAAATATTACAATAGATTTGAGGAAAATAATTGAACTGGCACATTTGCATGCATCATTGCAACTCCCATATTTATCTACTTTTATTTATATTCTTCATGTTTTAACTTAGATATTAAAATCAATCACTAAAGGAAGTGGAACACTAAGAGAAAGTCCTATGACCTCCATATTTCTTACAAATTTGTTAGTCAGGTCTTCATATTAACACATATAGTAAGTACGTGATATAAATATGAAAAATATGATTTATTAACACAAGTTAAATCAGACTGAGGTCAAGTAAATTCAGTGGCAGTATATGAGATCCTTACTTTCCTTTTCTTTGATGAGTCATTATAATAAGTAATATTGATTCTACACATATATACCCATGTGTGAGTAGTTTGGCCATAAGAAAAACTAAAATAGGAAAAACAAAATTAAGATAGATTAATGATGAAGTAGTTATTCACATTGAAAGGTCACCATGGGGGGCGGAGCCAAGA
>CM053591.1:100946367-100977400 GCA_028646515.1 Pseudochirops corinnae
CTGATCTGTTTTTCTGTTTGTTTGTAACTTCTGTTTGTATTCTCTGAAGTTCAGGGTGCTGACTTTTCCCCCTGAACTAGGTAAATAATATGTTTGATTAAAGTAAGATTGTTAACCCATTTTGAGTTGCTTTCCTTTAGAAAAGCAGATCTAAGAACCTGTGCTAGTAGCCACCCTAGGTATGCTAGGGTGCTTGCTGTTACACTCCCTTTAAGCTGGCTGAGCTTCTTTGCATCTGTGGAGCATCTGTCTATCTGTATTATCATATACTATGGGTGTATATGCTTTTTTTCCCTTGCTTGCTGCATGACATAATAATAAATTTCATGTTTATACCAGATTGGCTTCTACCAGTTTCCTGTGAATCATTAAACCCAGGTCCTTTCTCTAACCCAAGACATAAAGTCAAATATAACACAAGATTAGATCCATCTTTAATATTGCTATGGATTTCTTAAAGGAGGCATAGAAAGATTTTTGAGCTCTTTGTTTCGGTTAATACTTTTTAAACTACAAAGAGGAACATTTTTTAGGTTCTTTCTATCAATAAGACTGTTTCTTCCCTGCATTTTATTTAGGATATATTCTATAACAATGACAATAGTGACATCACATTGTATCTTCCTAAGTAAGTACTTAGTAATACACTGGGCCTTGATGTTACTAATATAACAAATTAAAAATGTAAACAAAGTTGTGTGTGGAATGTTTAGAATATAATTACCTAGGACACAATAGCACTTAGTAAATGCTTGATGATTAACTGATATAAGAAAAAAAAAACACCCTCATTTTTAAGACAAAGAAGTGCCCTTTTACATTATAAACTATTAATATATTCATTATAATTAATCTTTATTTATCTATGATAGTAATTGCAGCTGAACTTCCTGTCATTCAACCCTTTTCTACTTACCATATGCCCTCAGTTACCTTATATACTCAGAGGTAATGAAGTTAAATGTTTTAAATAAATTTTCTATTATTCATATCCCTCACTCATTTAGACTGATTTTTCTTTATTCAAATTGGTAAGAGGGGAAAGGAGAAGGAAGCAGAAACAAAAGAAGAAGAAGAAGAAAGAGGAAGAGGAGGAGGAGGGGGAGGAAGATGAAGAACAAGAATAACAAAATAGTCATCTTCTGAGGGAAATTGGCTTCCCCTTTTAGATATATTTTTTTTCAAATTAATAGTTATAAAATGATGAGATGTGAACTTCAAATATTTATCACAGAATATTTTTTCTGTAAAATAAAATTAATGGAATTGTGAAGTAGGCTGATGAATAGTCCATTTTTCATAGACCAAAAAAATGTAGTTTTGTTTGGGGGACAATTTATGCAGAGGAGAGAGGGGGTGGTAATGGTGAGAGGGAAGGCCTATTAAAATAATAATAATTTTGTTTTTTAGTTTTTTTAATCATCTAGAGTGTTAACTATCTTGATATTTCTTTCCTATAATAATATTTAAACGATAAAAAATGCCAGAATTATTGGAAAATTCTCTTGCCTTCCTAACATGAGTCTAATTTATTTATATCCCTGTCTTTTGTATTATGGTTGCTATCGTAAAGAGGAGGTAAAAGAATTCCAATAAACTACTTATTTTGTGAAATGCAGTATCTGAAAGTGTCAGAATTAAGATCTAGCATCTTTACATTAGCTCCTTGGTTAACAAATAACCTTGAAATATGGAATATGAAATACTCAGACTAACATTGCAAACCCATGAAAATTCAAAGAAACTATATAACTTTAATATATGTTTGTGTGTGTGTATGTACTTTTCCTCCCTAAAACTATTTAATAGGTACATTACACAACTCTAGAGAAAGTTAGTTTTCCAGAGACTACCAAACATCTAAACATTTCTACTATCTGACTAGAAAAAAAAAAAACCTGAATAATATTTTTTTGTTTTGTTTTTTTTTGGCTCTGAACATTATGGTGTTTGATATTTAATTATTAAAAAAATAACTCCACCTATGTTTAAAGATAAAGTCTGAACATCTATGTATTATGCACCATATATAAAAATATTCTGAAATATAGAATGATAAGTTATAAATTAACTATGTACAGGAACCACCTGACAAAAACTGGGTCTCTTTTCAGGGTATTATCTCAAGGGGATGTTGTCTGTTTTAGCTCACTATTTCCACATAGAATTAACTCCAGGAAATCTTTAAATAAAGCTTATGTATACCTTGTTAATAATTTTCACCATAACTAGGTAACAAGATACCCAACTCCCACAAAAGTACTCAAGCTTATAAATACACATCAGATAGGATGACCTTTATTAAACCTCACAGGAAATAGACAAAAACACAAAAGACTCATAGGAACCCTTAAACATATGCAGAAAATACTCAAAGCACTGAAATAGCCTACTTTTTCCACAACTTAGAATATTTTAAGGAACAAGAAATGCATCTTGTCATTAGACCTGCTCTGTTCACATCCCTCATAATGATAGTGATGTTTGGCAAGGTTCTGTTACCCTGCTTCCATAAGTCCTGATTTCTCTTCACATCTCCAGCTAGAGGAATCAGATTGGTAATCTTCTTTCTCTAAGAAGCACAATGTTCAGGAGATGTTCTCCCTCTAGAAGGCTGTTCTCCAAAATCATAAACTTAGAAATTCTTAAAGATGATACCACTCAAAACTGGGAAATAGTATGACAGAAACTAGGCATAGACCAATATCTTATGCCATATATCAAAATAAAGCCAAAATAGGTACATGAGTTAGATATAAAGGCTGATATTATAAGTATACTGGGAGAACAAGGAATAGTATACCTGTCAGATCTGTGGAGAATGGAAGAATTTATGACAAAACAAGAGATAGAAAACATTATGAAATGCAAAATGGATAATTTAGATTACATTGAATTGAAAAGGTTTTGTAGAAACAAAGCCACTGCAACTAAGATTAGAAGGGAAGCAGAAAACTGGGAAAGAATTTTTACAACCAGTGTCTTTGATGAAGGCCTCCTTCTAAAATATATAGGGAACTTAGACAAATATATAAGAATAAATTTATCAACAAATTTATAAAAATAAATAAGAAAACACACTTATATGAATCCTCAATTGATAAATGGTCAAATGATATGAACACGCAATTTTCAGATGAAGAAATTAAAACTATCTATAGTCATATAAAAATGCTTTAAATACCCCTGATTAGAGAAATGCAAATCAAAACAATTCTGAGGTACCATATCATTCCTATTAGATTTTCTAACATGACAAAACAGGAAAATTATAAATGCTGGAGAAGATGTGGGAAAATTGGAATAATAATGCATTGTTGGTAGAGTTGTGAACTGATCCAACCATTCAGGCCCCAAAGGGCTATAAAAATTTCCATACTCTTTAACCTGGTTATACCACTTCTAGGTCTGTATCCCAAAGAAATCATACAAATGGGAAAAAAAAATAGGGCCCACATGTACAAAAATATTTGTAGCAGCTCCTTTTGTGGTGGCAAAGCATTGGAAATTGAGGGAATATCCATCAGTTGGGGAATGGCTTAACAAGTTGTGGTATATGAATGTAATAGAATACTATTGTGCTATAAGAAATTATGAGCAGGTAGGTTTCAGAAAAACCTAGAAAGACTTATATGAACTGATGATGAAAGAAGTGAGCACAACAAGGAGAACATGGTACACAATAACAGCCACAATGTGCAATGACTAACGTTGATATATTTTTCTCTTCTTAACAATAAAGGATCCAAGACAACTTTAAAGGACTAATGATGGAAAATACTGTCCACATCCAGAAAAAGAGCTAGAGGGTCTGAATGTAGATTGAAGCATATTGCTCTCTCTCTTCTCTCTCTCTCTCTCTCTCTCTCTCTCTCTCTCTCTCTCTTTCTCTCTCTCTCTCTCTCTTTCTCTCTGTCTTTCTTTCTCTCTCTCTATTTCCCCTTTATTTCTTGCTTCTTCTTTCTCTTGGTTTCTCCCATTGGTTCTAATTCTTCTTTACAACATGACTAATGTGAAAATCTGCTTACTAAGAATGTATATGTAGAGCCTTTGTCAAATTATATTCCGTCTTTGGGTGGGGGAGAAGACATATAGGAAGAAAATTTGGAGCTCAAAATCCTATGGAAGTGAATGTCAAAAACCAAAAATAAATAAATAAATATTTTTTAAAAAAGAAAGAAAGAAAAGAAGATGCCTGGCATAAAGGTATGACAAACAAGTCCAAAGGACTGTAGTCAGACAGTTGGCCTATGTACCCACAGTCTAAATATTTCCTTATATTTAATTCTTATCAGGAAATATATGAAGTTTCTCTCTACAAACTTGATAAAGAAATTGATGTTTGTTTCTTTGTTTGTTTTAAAGATGATACCACTCACAAAGTTACTCAGAAAGGTAGGAAATCACAGGAAATCTCATTTACCTAGATAGAAGGTTAGATTTGGAAATCATTTTGCTTAAGAGATTTTTTTAAATAATATTTCATTTCTTCCCAATTATGTCAAGACAATTTTAGCGCTCATTTTTACCAGATTTTGAATTCCAAATGTTTCTTCCTCCCTCTTTCTCCTCCCTCATCTGAAAATGGTAGGCATTTTAATATAGGTTATGCATATGCTATCATTAAAACATGTTTTCATATTCATCACAGTTATGAAAGAAGAAGGAAATCAAAAGGTAAAAATAAAGAGGAAAAAGAATAAAGCAAGTGAAAAAAATATTCTTTGATATGTATTCAGAGTCCATCAATTCTTTATCTGATTGTGAATAACATTTTCTTTTGTTAAGTCCTTTGTACTTGTCTTAGATCATGCTACTGAGAAGATCTGAGTCATTCATAGTTGATCATCACACAATGTTGCTGATACTGTGTATAATGGTTTCCTGGTTCTGCTCATTTCACTTTGCATCAGTTTGTGCAGTTCTTTCCAGGTTTTTTGAAATCTTCCTGTTCTTAATTTCTTATTGCACAATTGTATTCCATTACATTCATATATCACAGCTTGTTGAGCCATTCCCTAATTGATGGACATCCCCTCAATTTCCATATTTTGCCAACCCAAAAAGACTGCTGTAAATGTTTATGTGCATGGAGGTCCTTTCTCCTTTATTATGATCTCTTTGGGATGCAGACCTAATAGTGGTATCACTAAAGTAAATGTATTGTTATATAAATATATAAATATAAATATAAATAAATAAATACATTTATATATATATATATGTGTGTGTGTGTGTGTGTGTGTGTGTGTGTGTGTGTGTGTGTGTGTGTATATGTTATATAGTTTGATTGCTTTTTGAGCATAGTTCCAAATTGTTCTCCAGAATGGTTAGATCAGTTCACAGCTCCACCAAGACTGCATTAGTGTCCCAGTTTAGCCACATCCTCTCCAATATTCGTCATTTTTCTTTTCTGCCATATTAACCAATCTGAGTGGTATGAGGTGGTACCTCAGAGTTGTTTTACTGTGTTTTAATTAACTTTAAGTTAAGAGTAATTTAGAGTACTTCTTCATATGTCTATAGATAGCTTTGATTTCTTCATCTGAAAACTGCCTGTTCATATCCTTTAACAATTTAACAATTAGGGAATGACTTATATTCTTGGAAATTTGACTCAGTTCTCCCTATATTTGCACAATGAGTTCTTTTATCAGAGCCACTTACTGTATAGATTGTTTTCCAGCTTTTTGCTTTCCTTTTAATCTTGGTTGCATTGGTTTGGTTTGTACAAAAGTTTTTTATTTTAATATAATCAGAATTACATGTTTTCCATTTAATGATGCCTGCCACTCAATTAACTTATCCTTTAAAAATTTGGATGTAATCCCACTTGGTGCATATATGTATTGTATTGACATTGCTTCATTGTCTATGGTACCTTTTAGCAAGTTTGTCTGAGATCATGAATGCTACCTTTGCTTTTTTTTTTTTTTTACTTCAGCTGAAATATAATAGATTCTGCTCCATCCCCTTACCTTTATTCTCTGTATGTCTTTATTCTTAAAATAAGTTTCTTGTAAATAACATATTGTAAGATTCTTGTTTTTGACTCACTCTGCTATCCAATGCCATTTTATGGGAGAGTTCATCCCATTCATGTTTATAGTTTTAATTACTGTGTATTTCCCACCATCCTTTTCTTCCTTCTGTTTGTCCTCTCTCTCCTTTCACACTTTTCCTCCTTAGCAGTATTTTGCTATTGTCTACCACCTCCTCTAATCTGCCTTCCATTTTGTTAGTATTCCTGCCCCCCCCATTCCCCCTCCCATTTGATTCCTTCCCTCCTATTTTCCTATCAGGTAAGATAGATTTCTATATTCAATTGATTGTGTGTATTATTCCCACTTTGAGCAAATACTGATTTGAATCAAGGTCCAGTAATGCCAGCCGCCCACCCTCCTATAATTTTCTCTACTGTAATAGGTCTTTTAGACCAACTTCTTGTGAAAAAATTTACCCCATTCTACTTTCCCCTTCCTTCTGCTACTAATGCCCTCCTCTTTCTCATCCTTTAATTATTTTTTACATCATTCCCTCAAATTTACCTTAAGTCTATACCAACTTATCTATGTATATTCCTTCTAGCTGTACTATTAGGGGTGCATTTTTTTTAGAATTATATGCATCATCTTCCCATTTAGGGATACATACAATTTAGCTTTATTGAAGCTCTTATATTTTCTTTTCCATTTTTACCTGTTCGTGCTTCTCTTGAGTCCTAATATTGGAGATCAAATTTTGGGTTTAATTCTGTTCTTCTCCTTATGAGAACTTCAAATTCTTCTATTTTACTGAATGACCATTTTTGCTTTCCCCTTGATATATTATGCTTAATTTCATTGTAAGTGATACTTGATTGTAGTTCTAGTTCTTTTGCCTTCCAGAATATGATGTTCCAGGACATCCAGTCTTTTATGTTGCAGCAGCTATGTCCGTTGTAATCCTGACTGCAGCTCCCTCATATTTCAATTGTTTCTTTATGGCCACTTGCAGTATTTTTTCCTTGATGTGATAGCTCTGAAATTTAGCAATAATGTTCCTTGAAGTTTTTATTTTGGGATGTCTTTCTGAGGTGATTGATTGATTTCAATGCCTATTTTTCCCTCTGGTTCCAGGATATCAGGGTAGTTTTCCTGGACAATTTCTTAAAAGATGCTGTCCAGTTACTCCCTTTGATTATTGCTTTCATGTATCCAATGATTCTGATGTCATCTCTCCTGGATCTATTTTCCAGGTCAGTTGTTTTTTCCCCATGAGTTATTTCTTTGTTTTTTTCTTTCTTTTGAATTTGTCTGATTGTTTCAGGATGTCTCAGAGTCATCAGCTTCCAATTTCCCAATTGTAACTTTAAAAAAGTTGTTTCCATTTATTTTCTATTTGGTCAACTGTAATTTTAAAAGAATTATTTTCCTCATTGGATTTTTGTATTTCCACTTCCATTTGGCCAATTCTATTCTTTAAGCAGTCATTTTTTTTTTCCAAGTAGTCGACTGGTTTTTTTTTTCATAATTCTCTTATATCACTCTCATTTCTTTCCCCAAGTTTTCTTCTACCTCTCTTATATGATTTTCAAGCTGCTTGTTGTACAAGCTCTTCCACATTTTTTTTTTCTTCTGGGCTTGAGACCACTTCTCATTTTTTTCTTTTGGGTTTGGCAATAGATGTTTTGACATTATTATCTTCTTCTGAGTTTGTGTCTTGATCTTCTCTGTAACCATAGTAATTTTCAGGTTCTTCCTATTTTTGTTGTTGGGTTTTGTTCCTCTTTTTTGACCTTCTCCCTTTCTTTTAAATTTTATCTTTGCTTCCAGTTGCAAGGGGCACTGTCTCAGACTTTTTGTGCCAGGAACTACAGGTTCTGACTGTTTACCTGGTGCTACACTGATGTTTCCCTGAGGGCCCCTGGGTACCCTTATGTCTGGTGCTACACTGAGGGGGGTAGAATAGGGCTTGGCTGGCACTATTGGAGGCTGTAGGGGTATGGCAGCTTACGTGGTGCTGAGCCAAGGTCCTAATGCTGGTGTCTGGGGTGTACTGAGGCCAGTGGGGTGTTTCTTCATTTTCCTGGGGCTATGCTGAAACATGTGGAGGTCTGCCTGCTGGAGGTTGCTTATTTGCCAGGGGCTGCTCCCAGCCATGTGGGGGCTCTCATGGATAGAGTCTGTCAAGGACCCTGACTATGCTGAGGTATGCAGGGGTCCTGGTTTTGTCATTTCCCTGCTCCACTGCATGGGAATTCAGGGTCTATCACTGATTTGCTGAGGTGGGACTTACTGCTGGCTTGCTAGGTTGTTTCCTGTCCTGGACTATTCTCCCTTTTTTACCTGAGTGAGACAGAGCTTTCCTGTCAATCTTTCAAGTGTCTTAGACTCAAAGATTGTTTCATTCCATCTTTTTGCTGGTTCTGCTATTTCAGGATTTGTTTTAGGGTGC
Organism: Pseudochirops corinnae; assembly: GCA_028646515.1. Taxonomy (NCBI): domain Eukaryota; kingdom Metazoa; phylum Chordata; class Mammalia; order Diprotodontia; family Pseudocheiridae; genus Pseudochirops; species Pseudochirops corinnae. Next base: position 100,954,804 of record CM053591.1, read on the forward strand.
TATTTTATGGTTGTTTGGATGTGAATGTGGGAGAGTTATAGCATCTTGGCTCCTGGAAGTCTGCTTAAGAGATTAAAAAAAAAATTCTATACATAAGTTTGGGGTTCAGAAATAATGTATATTAGCCACCATCTTGGGTTTGGTGGGTATACATGTTGATTTCTTCTCTGCTTCTTTGGGAAATATATCAGTGTCCTGATTACTATCATCACATGACAGAGGGTGGATACTCCATAAGTACTAGTCACCATGCTCTGTGCCACTACCAGCCTGTCCCAAGATCATAGGCTTACTTTACTGAATTCTGATCCATCCACCAAAGATTTTTTTAAGTTTAACCGAAAAAATTTGCAAAAAGGCTAAGAGCTTTCTGTCACTCCCTTTATGGTTGGGACAGAAGGGCAGCTTCTATGACAACGGCACATCCTTGTGAGACTCATTTAGCCAGCCATTTATTTTTGGACACAGCCAAAATTAATGGAAGCCAAGTATGACCCCTTACTGGGGTCAGGAGTTATCATTGGTCCTCTTAGCTAGGTATCAATACTCATATCTGTAGTTTATAGAAAGAGATATTTTCTTTGTTCCACATGAAGGTTCTAATCCTGAAAACTAATGAAATTAATCAAGGGCTCTGTATAATAATTTCTCTCTTATAGGTATTATTTCTTTTTGCCAACTTGATTTTGCGTTATTAAAAACCTATCAATATTTATTGAGTTTTGATTATGATTGAACACAACTTAAAAATTATGAGCATTCAGTGATTCATTTGGAATCTTTCTCACCAAAGTGTTGAGAGTTCAACTTTCAGTAAATATTATGTAGTTCCATCATCTGGAGTGCCCTTTATCTATGACCACATATATCAAAGAGTTTTGAGAAACTAAGCCCCTGAAGCATTTCATGATTAAGCTCAGATAGGTAAAATAGTATCCTCTTAAGCTGTCCCTGATTATACATTTTTCTTTAAAGGTATGCTGAAATGTTTAGGTTACACATAGAAATCTCTAATTTATTATTGTTTGGTTATTGTTAGCTTTTTCTTGACTCTTTGAAAAAAAATGTCAATGAAGGGGTTATATTCATTAATCTTGTGGATTAAATATTTTATGTTTCTCTAAAAACAATTATGTAAATATTAAGTCAGTTTTAAGTAGCCTATTTGAAATATTTTCTACTAAAAATAATATTTTGACATTATTTTCCAGAACTTTAATTTAACCACCTCTATGGTTTTATTACTCCCTTATCTGTTTTTGTTTTCTTTTCAATGACTTACTGCTTTCCTAAGAGTTCAAGGATAATATCTATCTGTATTTGGGAAAATTGGTACGTTCTCAATTAATTATGAAAATATATCCAGAAGTGAAGAGTGGTCAACTACTGAATTTTTGGGTGTTTGCAGAGGACTGACATTTCAAGAAGATATAAAAAGGAAGAAAGGAACAAAAAATTCAACTCAACCATAGCATTTAAGTAAAATATGAAAGCCTATAGACTTTTCATTCCAACTGAATCTCAATCTTCTCATCTCATTTTGAGAGTCCGGTTTTTAAAATATAATACCTAGTAGTACCTCTTATACAAATAGAATAATACTATTCAATTAAGATTAAAACATTGATAATATTGTTTCATGCAAAACAAGTATTCCTTTATTCTCCTTTACATAACCTCTTAAAAGGAGCTCTACAACTTAAATAAATTCTTTCATTCATCAAAACAGAAGTGTAGGCCTCATATTTAGTTGTTTTTATTTTAAGGAGTTCATGTTCTCTGAGATTTTCCAAATTAAGGATTGATAGAAGAAGAGAAAATATTGTTCTCTTATTTATCCTGAGTTCTAAGCCTTCTAAACTCAAATTGGTTGTGAGAAAGAGAAGCAAAACTCCTAATTTTGGTGCTTTCTTTTTTGTCATCCTTTCTGAAGTTAGAATAGGGTTTTCATTTTTTGTTATAAGTACATCTTATCTTCTTGGCACATACAATATAAGATTCTGTTTAAACAGAAGATATCTCTTGCTTCTCACTAGTATTTCTTGTTAAGATTTGTTTTTATCCCACCCCTTTACCCTCTAGTCTTTTCAAATGCATATTTTAAAAAAATATGATCTCTTGAGGAAACAGAAAATGCTACCAATATCACTCACAATTTGTGTACTATCTTTCTTCCTGTTGAAACATAAGAAGATCATTACAGAAGAGAATTGGGGAAGAGGGGAACTTTTGGGAATACCATACATTAAGAAGTAAGGACATAATGTGGGTTGTGAGACTGCAGATTCATTAAGGTTTTAGTTGAGAAGTCAATAAACCATACTTCCAATATGGACCCTAAAGTCTTTCCTGTCCACCCTTCACTCAATGTGGCATTATACATGCTCAGTTAGACGAAATTGGCACTTCTTTTGTACTGGATAATCAGAGCTCCAGTTCTGGATGCATGCACCCAGATAAGTGACCCAAGTGAGTTCATCCCTCAGTAGTCTTAGCTCAGTGTTTCTTGAACACGTTTGTAACCACGACAAGGAGAATAAGGTTTTCTGCTTGCACCACCTAAGATGAAACTGGTTATTTGCTTGCAAGCATTTGAAAACCCTCAAAAATGATAAAGAACCTTTTTTTTTAAGCCATCAATAATCCTAGGACTCCTTTCCTTTCTCTTCTGTCCCTGTCCCCAGTGCCATCTATTTGGTCTGTAATCAAATAGGTAAAAATGCATTGCATTTTAAATCACAGTCATTTAAAAAAAAAACGTTAAGAGCTATGAATAGAAAAGAATAGCTATTAATGGTCACAACCATTGAAACTCCCTACATAGTAGGAACAATTAGTAACCATAATTGGTTATTGTGCAGCCAAAGCCTCCTTCCCCCATCTTAAGATTACTATGCATATATACATATATTTGTAATCTATAATTCAATACATGATGATTCGTTACAAAGAAAATGCTTCAAAAAGAAAAAAATAGCACTAAACATTGTATTACTGCAGAAAAGGAAGAAATGCATTTAAAGTAACGATTAAAATGGCGTGCAGTATAATTACCTGAAATTGCTATTCGCTTGACACCCTGACACTAATTTTATTCAAGCCATTGGGAAATAAAAATTTTAAAAGCACTCCTTTCCAAACGTCAGAGCTTGGGTGGGTGGGTGGGTGGGTGGGGAGTTTAGGGGATTGGGAGGGTGGAGGCAGAAAGGAAAGGGCAAACTTTCCAGTATTCAAAAAAGAATTAAACAATCCATTTAGGATAAACGTCTATATAGATCGACAGCCTTTAATGCCAACATTTTTAACGCTTGCCCTGTACGTAGATTGATTTTTTTTTTCTCCAGCATTCCCTCAGCAGATGGATTTTTGCTACTGCAGATCAGCAGAGGGTGTCAGATCTTTCAGAGTGCACCAGGCTGGAACGAGCAGAGCTTCTTAGTAACTCTTTTCGCCCTCCCCACTCCTCTTTCTCCCTTCTTCTCTCCCCAACCCCCTCTTCTGAGTAAATCAGAAAGAGCAGAAGAAAGAGAAGCAAAACAAGGGGGGAAAGAAGTGTTAGTTAGGGGGAAGAGAGGGGAACCCGAGAAAAGAACAGAACACGAGAAGAGGGGGAAGGATGTACAACCACAAAACGCAGCGATTGCGGAAATTTTGCGGCGCCATTGGCTCCACAGCTATTCCTTAGTCTGGGGCGTGATTTCAGCACCAAGGGGAACTGGACAGCACCCAGAGGGGACTCCTAGGCAGAGAGCAACAGCAGCAGGAGCCTCTGCAGCAGCAGCTACAGCATTCAGCATCAGCATCAGCAGCCGGAAACCCTGCTTTGTAACAGAAAAGGCAAGGTCAGTCCGAGGCATAGCCATGCACAGGCAGTTCGCCTGTACTATGATTCACTCAGCCTGCTGGTGTGTCTAACATGCACTTGCTTCTAATTCCTAGCATTGTTACCATTCAGATTAGTGAAGACAACTAGCAGTGATTCGACAGTTGAGGGTTTATTTATTTATTTTTTTAACTTCTTTTGGTGGTTTCAAAGGGGAGGGAGGGAGGATTTTGTTCTACTTTTTTTTTTTAATTTTTATTTATGCGTGCCTTGCACTATGTGCATGAAGAGTTTGTGGATTTAATTATTGACTGGCGTCTGGACCGTTGCAGTGTGGGGGGGGAGGAGGGAGAAAAGAATCCACCCCCCCCAAAAGAAAGCTTTTTTTTTTTCCTTCTTCCTTGGGTTCGGACATTGAAGTGGTAAATGAACTTGAACTGTGTCTGTGGCGAACAGGATGATTGCTGTTACTTTGTGATGAGATCGGGGATGAATTGCTCAGTTTAAAAATGCTGCTTTGGATTCTGTTGCTGGAGACGTCTCTTTGTTTTGCCGCTGGAAACATTACAGGGGACGTTTGCAAAGAGAAGATCTGTTCCTGCAACGAGATAGAAGGGGACCTGCACGTAGACTGTGAGAAAAAGGGTTTTACAAGTCTGCAGCATTTCACTGCCCCGACTTCCCAGTTTTACCATTTATTTCTGCATGGAAATTCCCTCACGCGACTTTTTCCTAATGAGTTCGCTAACTTTTATAATGCGGTTAGTTTGCACATGGAAAACAACGGTTTGCATGAAATTGTTCCCGGGGCTTTTCTGGGGCTGCAGCTGGTAAAGAGACTTCACATCAACAACAACAAGATTAAATCTTTCCGAGAACAGACTTTCCTGGGGTTGGACGATCTGGAATACCTCCAGGCTGATTTTAATTTATTACGAGATATTGACGCGGGAGCATTTCGGGACTTAAACAAGCTGGAGGTACTCATTTTAAATGACAACCTCATCAGCACCTTACCTGCCAACGTGTTCCAATATGTTCCCATCACCCACCTCGACCTTCGGGGAAACAGACTTAAAACATTGCCTTATGAGGAGGTCTTGGAGCAGATCCCAGGCATTGCTGAAATCCTGTTAGAGGATAACCCCTGGGACTGCACTTGTGATCTGTTGTCTCTGAAGGAATGGCTAGAGAATATCCCCAAAAATGCACTTATTGGGCGTGTGGTCTGCGAAGCCCCCACTAGACTGCAGGGCAAAGATCTTAATGAGACCTCAGAACAAGATCTATGTCCTTTGAAAAACCGAGTGGATTCTAGTCTCGCAGCACCCCCTGCCCAGGAGGAGACCTGTGCTCCTGGCCCCATTCCAACGCCCTTTAAGATTAACAGCCAAGAAGATCCTGCCACTCCAGGGGCTGCTCCAAATGGAGGTACAAAGATTCCAGTCAACTGGCAAATCAAAATCAGACCTACTGCAGCGATATCGGCAATCAATGCCAAAAACAAACCTCCGGGCAGAAGTATGCCTTGTCCAGAGATATGCAGCTGTGACCAGATCCCAGATTCGGGTCTAAAGGTGAATTGCAATGACCGAAACGTGAGCAGTTTGGCTGACTTGAAGCCCAAGCCCTCCAACGTTCAGGAGCTATTTTTGAGAGACAACAAGATCCACACCATTAGGAAATCTCACTTTCTGGATTATCGGTATCTTAATCTGTTGGATCTAGGAAACAATAATATTGCAACTGTGGAGAACAACACTTTCAAGAACCTTTTGGACCTAAGATGGCTATACATGGATAGCAACTACCTGGACACCCTGTCCCGAGAGAAATTCACTGGGCTCCTGAACCTTGAGTACCTGAATGTGGAGTTTAACGAGATCCAGTTGATCCTCCCCGGTACCTTCAATGCTATGCCCAAACTGAGGATACTCATTCTCAATAACAACTTGCTGAGATCCCTGCCTGTCGATGTGTTTGCTGGGGTCTCACTCTCTAAGCTAAGTCTCCACAATAACTATTTCTTGTACCTCCCAGTAGCGGGGGTTCTGGACCAGTTAACCTCCATCATACAGATAGATTTGCATGGCAACCCCTGGGAGTGCTCTTGCACTATTGTGCCTTTCAAACAATGGGCAGAGCGCCTGGGTCCCGAAGTGATCATGAGTGATCTGAAGTGCGAATCCCCAGAAGACTTCTTCAAAGCAGATTTCATGTTCCTCTCCAATGACGTGATGTGCCCTCAGCTGTATGCAAAGATCTCGCCTACGTTAACTTCACACAGCAAAAACAGCACTGGGCTGGCGGAGACAGGGACTCATTCCAACTCCTACCTAGAGACCAGCAGGGTCTCCATTTCGGTGCTGGTCCCGGGACTCCTGCTGGTGTTTGTCACCTCTGCCTTCACAGTGGTTGGCATGTTAGTGTTTATCCTGAGGAACCGAAAGCGGTCAAAGAGAAGGGATGCCAACTCATCTGCATCTGAAATCAATTCCTTACAGACAGTCTGTGATTCTTCTTACTGGCACAACGGACCTTACAATGCAGATGGAGCCCATAGAGTTTATGACTGTGGCTCTCACTCCCTATCAGACTAAAAACCCGGGGCAAAGGGTGGGGGAAGGGAGGTGGGGCGCTTTTCCACAAGTTTCGCAGCTAGCAACTCAGTGGTTAAAGAAACCTTGACCCATGTACTTTGTCTGCTCGCCCACGCCAAAGCGTGATTGGCATAAATCAATCAACTCTTCTAGCAGAAGAGGGTTCTGACTCCTCAGCTCTCTTCTGGGAAAGCCAAACAGTGCGACGACTGTGGCATAACTCGGGGAACCGAAGCCAGCTCGCTAGCTCTAAACCCTCTTTGAGAGGCAGCCAAGCTGGAGCAGCGCTTCTTACATCTGACTATGCCCTTAGTGAGCCTTGGAGACTAAAAAGAGGGCAGACGACACACTTGGCCAAACTCTTACAGGGCGAGCGATTGTTATTGTCCTATATATATATGTATAAATATACCTACGTCTATATATATATATAGATAGATATCTATTTTTTCCCCTGTGGATTAGCCCCGTGAGGAGGGGGACGTGATGGCCTCCCTGCTGACACTTCAGGGAAGGGAAGTTGCACGAAGGCATGAATGTAATGTAAATAAATGACTCGGATTCCGAACAAAAAGTGCTGCATGGCTCGCATGGATACAACGCACCCCAGGGACGCTCCCCCTCCCAATCAACCGGAGACAGCGTCTAATTCACACCATCCACCCTCTTACCTGATAAGTCCCATCGTATCAAACTTTCTATAAACAAAATACAATATAATCTAAAAGTGCCATTTTGCCATTTTTTTTGTGATGATAGGCAGAACAGAGAGGTACATTTACTGTGAAAAAATGTAAAGATTTTATTTAAGACATTTGCATGGATAGTCATCAGTTCATTTTATGAGTTTAAAATTTTACTTTCTTTGGAGAGGTTTTCAGGGGTTACTTTGGTAGTTTCTTTTTGTTGTTATTTTTCTATAAGTATCCAATAATGCCTTCCATCTGAATGTAAAATTAGTACCCTTGATTTTTATTATGGTATCAGTGTAAACATTCAAAAAATAATTCTGAGGCAGTTAAGCATGACCAATTAATGTCACTCTAGTGCTTAGGCTGCAGTCTTAATGGTAGCAATTCTGTGCTGGTGTAAATCTTACTATTAAGGAGAAAAAAACAGAATCGAGGAAGCACGTGAAACTTACTAATTCTATCCGAGGATTTTATAATGGCATATTTTTTCAGTATTAAAGTGAAAATGTTTTCAACTCTGGGTCCTTATATTTTTCCAGCTTCATTTTTGCAAGTGGCTGCTATGGTATGTGTCGGAAGGGATGGGGGAGGGGAAGGGAGGGGGTGGATCCTTTCTCTGGCTGTAGCCATTAAGGCAGGTTCTCTAATCTCCTTATTAACTACCTACCCTTTGTGTCTTGTTTCTGCCCTATAACCTCCCCATAATGTGTAAATCATCTAGTTCCTCTTCTTTCCTCCTATTCCCCACCCAGCACCCCGATCTTCCCCCCTAATGCGGCAGCGAATCCCTTTATTAATACTGGAACTCCCTCGCTGCTGCTTCTGGTGGTGCTGCACACACTGCAGATATATTAGGGATGTTAGTGGAAATTTGATTTAATTGACTTCAGCCTAGATCGGTCTCATTAAACAGAGTGGAGATTTCATTGGTCAGCACTCCTTGCTGAAACGCAGCAGCCTTAATGACTGGCAGTTGAGATGCTGCCGGCAATTTGACTTTAACAGCTGCTGGAAATGGTAAAACTAATTAGTGAAGGGAATCCCTCCCCCCTCATAACTGCACCTAGAAAATTGGTAAAGAAAACACACATCTTAACTCTGATCATCCACGTTAAAGAGATTTTCTCTTAGATTATTTGGCTTTTTGGAAGTGGCCTCTTAATTAACAGAAAGAGCATTAAAGTGCTCAAAGCAACGTAGCTCCAATCTTAAACACTGTTCTTGGCTTTCTCTAGGCAAAGTCCATTTGTGCAGCAGGGACTAACAAAACTTCAAATTCAGAATGGGTTTGCATTATAGTACTTGCCCACCCTTGAGAAGTGCAATAAGAAAGCACAGATCACAGACTTGGAGGGAAAATAAGTGACAGAAATCTGAAGCCAACAGAAAAAGTCCTCTGAAATGTTAGGGATAGAACATTCTCCTAGAATTCATTTTCTAAAGGAATGCCATTTCCCAGAACAGTTCTGCAGGTTATTTAGTTTATGTAGCACTTTTAAAATAATATATGTATATATATACACATATATGTGTGTGTATATATATATATATATATTTTTTTTTTTCCTAGTTTTAAATGCAACTGTTCCCAAACCCATTTTTCATTTTCTCCTTTAAATGATTTTGGTTGTCAATTGTACATTTTGGTAGCACATTCAAATTATCTTCTAGCAACAAAGGTCATGGATTTTTCTTTTTTGGTGTCATTAGGTCTTTTAAGTGAATGTACAAAAGGCTTCCTTACCTGGATGTAAAGTATTAGTACTTTTCTTTTGCAATATTTTAGAACCAAGTAAAATGAAAAAAAAAAAAGAATCAGGGACAGTAGCAGAAGGTGACACTACCTCAATGATAGATATTCAGTGAGAAATATTTCTTCCTAAAGAAATACATTAGTCTAGATTGATACTTAAATTTCTATTCATAAAGTGTTTATAAAAGGCTATGAATTTCCCTCTATTTTATTTATAGTATAGTATGGATTTTATGCTAGTCTGTGTGGTACAATACAGTATAAGGGTTTAGGTGAGGAAGTATTAGGTTATTAATTAGTTTTATTAATTTTGCATTTGTGTTTGATAAACTTCTAAAGACCTATCATTTCTAAAATGATAGAGGATAACTACAGCATTCTAATGAAATAAAAGGATCTATGAAGGTTTTATGCAGTTTATAGACGTATGTTAGTCATTATATAGATATAGTATGTTTTGAAAGATAAATTACTCTATGTTTATTCATTCAGAGAGAAAATATAATGGTCATCTAAAACTTGGGTTATCTTTGACAGAGGTTGTGTCTAAAAAGTATAGTGCACTTAATTTAGAGCAAGAAAGATTTATGGATTGCAGCAATTTATGAATTATAGACATACAAAGACAATTAAACCAAATTAACTAGATATTGATTATGATAAAATTAGCATTGCCAGGGTGTTTTAATAAATAAGAAAACATTTGAAAATCACATGCAGAGAAGCAGAATGAGTAATGTTCAAATATATCCAAAGACTGACTATATAGAACATTTATTATTTAGACAGCCAATGTTTTATTCATTTTGATAAAGTATCTCTGTCATAATAATATATATCGTATTTGCAGGATACATAATAATGCAGTCCCTCTACATCACTTTTGTTTAGATTTGCTTAATCTCCCTCTCTCTTTTTTTCTGGTTTCGTTTTTTTGGGTCTTTTTTTTTTTTTCACTTTAAAGGGCCTGTATAACTGTGTCACATGCAGTGTGTGAAGTATGTTGCTTCCAGTTGAATCACTCTTCAATTCATCAAAGCAAAAGAGATTTCACTTGTGCGGAATGGAAAAGGGAGGAAGATGGAGATATCTTGTTTAGATCAGTTGCTTTAAAGGAAGTGGCTGTACTGCTATTGTAGCTAAGAATATCTTAGAATTTAAGTAGTTGCCATAGAAATTTATTGTTTAACCATTTTACATGTTTGTGGAGCAGGTAGCTAGAAAAGTTGATTTCACAGTAGCTGTGTGTGTGTGTGTGTGAATTTCCTTAAAAGAAAAGATAGCAAGCTGTGCTTCAGATATGTGTCTAGATAGAATTGTTCTATTTTAAAATATTCATTTAAAGTCACATTGCTGATTCCAAGTATAGTGTGTTTGGTTTTGGGTTATGCTACCTTGTTAATAAATGTTTTCTTATTTGGGTAGAGATCTCAGAGAATTTCTTGGGAGGAAAGGAAGGTCCAAGTGGACAAAGAAAGTATCTATAAGGTATTTGATGATTTCCAAGTCAGATTTTCTGCTAGTTCTTTCAGAAATAGCCATCCTTCTGGGTTGAATGCTTGGGTAATGACAATATGATAAGAATGTTTAAATGTGCTAATGATTTAAGTATAGTATTAATTTGAATTTTTGCCCATTTTCATTCGAAGATGAATGTTATTCAAATCATCATGAGTAATTGTTTATTTTAAAGGTTGTTAGCTGATATTGACAACTATACCAAATTATATACATGCTCATGGTTAAGCTGTGAGTTGCCTTAATGTGATACATAAGCCAAATAAAAGTGTATAAGCATTGACAAATTTGAGATAGTTGCCTGAAGTCATATTGCATCTATAGAAATAGCACAGATAGAGATTATTTATGCAACCAACACAGCACAGGCTGGCATTTATCCTTAGTGTTCAACAGCTTGAGGAAATGCCATCATATTGTTCCATACTTATAATGTTTGTAAAGAGAATAACCCTAAAGGCTGATTCCCTGTTGAGGCTTCATGTTACTTAGGCTTGAGTGCAGTGTTAGCCTTCCATAATGACCTATCAATGATATTTTCACTAAATTTCAAATAGTTTCAATATTTTAGAGGATAAAAAATGTGGGCACATGTGTTTTAGATTTCAAACTGAAATGGACATGAAGTAATTATTTTAATTAGCTAAAATTAAGCCCTTTGGCCTCAATTAACTGACTATTTTAGTTTAAAAATTGCGTTTTGAATTTAATTATCTAGATAATAATTGAATTTATTCTTACCTCACTTTATTTTGCTAGGGCATAACAAGTCTTAGTGCAATTAGAAAATATATTTTACGCAAGAACTCCCCAAAATGAAACAATTTATACTGGTATCCGACAAAATAAAATCTAGAGTCTATGAATATGCAGGTTATAATTCCTTCCTTCCTTCCTTCATTCATTCATCAAACATTTTTGAGGGCCTACTATCTGTAAAGTATTGTGTTTGTGGGAAATGAAGATGACTAAGACTTTGTCTCTGTATTTAAGAGATTGACATCATGGTGGAGAAGATATTCCATATATGCAGATAACTATAATTCAAGTCCGAATAAGTTATATCACATGGTCACATAGATTATGTTTAAAAATCTTTTTTTAAAAAAAATAAAAATCTTTAGTATGATTGATTTCTGGCCCCTCCTCCACAAAAAAAAAGGTACAGTACATTAGAGGGACATTCATGAGTCAAATAAATGGAAACTTTTAGGATAGTTGAAAACAGATGATCCATTTTTACATCTGTTTTATTCTACCCTATTAACCTATTGACTGACTTCATTTTGACAAAAAAAATAAAACAAAATAAAACTCTGCTTCCATTGATACTCAAAAAAATGAACATAAAGCCCATGACTTTCTTACCTTATTATGAAGTATGAATTCCAGGATACTTGATTGGTTGTATTTAAACACTCCTTAAAACAGACATCTAATTCAAAGGCAAAATCTACTAAATCAGTTGTTTGGCCTTCAGTCCATATGCCAATAGGTAGGGGAAAGAAGTTTTCAAATTTTTCACTTTCAATCAGCTATGATATAATGTGACATATCCAATACTAGCTTTGAATATAAGTAATTTTATGCATGTGATAATTGCTTGCTATATAAATACAAACTTGAATTTATCTTTAGATAAACAAAATATCCAAGTTATCTGAAAAGAAAGAGAGAATAATGGCAAAATATGGTTTCATGGCTCTGATTCATATATAATAGAGGTAATAATAGGTTCAAACGACTTTTTTTGCTATTTCTTTATGGAATTTATAGGGATATTTTTGTTTACATTTATACTAGCAAATTTCTATAATGTTACATCTTTTGTTCAAATTTCTTATTTTACAATATATAATCATTAGTATTTTGTTTACTTAATATCTTATTTATAAATTGAATGCCTTCTGAATATTGTGGAAATATTCAGCCATGAAACAGCTTCTTCTAAACATCTGGAACTCAGGAATCTGGAGTGAAAGAGAAGCAATTTTTGCTTCTCTGACTCATACTCTCTTCCTTCTTGCCATTTTTTTTCTTGATAGAAAGGATCATGTTGCATCATATTGATAGGAGAACAAAGCAATATATAGTGAAAAATGATAGACATAAATGACAAAAACTGAATTGTTAATAGCATCAAAGGTGCAGAGAAATCTTTACTTTTGAATAGTCTGGGAAACAAATGGGAAAGCTGTGCTGTAATTAGTCACTGCATCTAGCATTTCTTATTATACAGTTTGGCATATGAAGGTTTTTCTCACTTCTTAATAGTGTTTGATTTGATCTTTTAATGATATCTGTACTATAAGAACAGTGGAGTGGCATAGTGGAACGAACATTGGCTTGGAATCTCTTACTAGTTTTATGAGCTGGCACAATCACTTTTACTCTCTGAGCCCCTTTCCATGTCTGTGAAGTGGTTGATAAAAATAATAAACACAAACAATAAAACGAAACTTACATCATATGCCTTACAGAAAGTAAAATGAGATAATATATAGGTAATTGCAAAGTGTAATAAAATTGACTTTATTGGGATGATATTTTAGTTAATAGCTTAGAATATATGTTTTACTAGAACAGGTTTACTATAGAAAATTAGTTTCTCATGAGGTTAGTATATGGATTTATGACAAGGCTTATACCTTGAAATAGGATCCACCTTTTTGTTTGTTTTAGTTTGTTTTCTTTGAGTCATTTTATTGTCTAATTTTTATAAGGTATGTTGAATAATGTTTAAGGATAATCTGATTCCATTGTTGATCTAAGTAACTAGAATAAGTAGACCTCTTTTGTTGTTGGAACCAGCTTCTAAAATTCTGTTATAAACAGAGCAAATGAATGCATATGACAATGTTTTTAATGAGATAAAGTTAATGAAAAAGAATCTTAACTCATCCAACATCATTTGCTTTCTAATTCAGGCAAATACATGCAGTTGTATACAGCCAATTATTCATGATGTGATAATGTCTATCACACTGACTTTATTCCACCTTCTTTTAATAACACTTACAGATTTGATTAAACTGCATTGATTGAATTAATCCTTTGATTGAATCTAGTCCTTTTGCCTCCCTTGAACTTAATTTCCTTATCTTTTAAGTTAAAGTTTAGACTAAATCACTAAGGCCAGTTCTAGCTCTAAATCCTATGACTCCATCCACATAGATAGTGTAGAATAATGTTGGCACAGTTTGATCCTCAATTAATCCCAAAGCTTTCTGATTGGATCAAAGTACATCTTAGCTACAGAATATTCTTGGATGAGTGTTCACCCAAATTTTCATTCACTAAGTATCCTACATTTTGGTTTATCAGCAAATTTCTGATTGGCTGAATTTTTTGTTTTTCCCCAGAATGATGATCAGCTATCTACCAATCAAATTTCCAGTCACAGATGGTATTTGGCATAACTGGGAGTTAAGACATAATAAGCATCATATTTGGGGAGAATGTTATAACTTATAGGTGGATATTATGAGACACAAGATTAGAAACCAAGTAACAGCTGGAAATGGCAGTCATCCATAAGAAATAAATTACATGCAATGGCATGTTGCTATTGTAACACAAAATTTTTAAATTTAAATCAGGAAAAAGTCACAACAATGAGTTTGGGGGCATTATTTGCATGGGAATATCAATGAAAACTAGCCAGGAAATTATGCTTCATTTCTTAGAATAATTTTGTACTGGATATTATGAATCCAATATTTATTCAAGGTTGGCTAATATGGTACCTACCAAATCTTCATTCCTTCAAACCCGATTTTTACACATAAGGAGAATTAAATGAAGAAATAAAATTTGAATTGCACAATTACCTTTTGCAGGATGTGAACTTTTCAGTTCAGGTATACTAAACTGGAGTCTTTTGAAAATCTGTGTTTATAGTGGCTTTTACATATAGATTGCTTACTATTTGGGGGGTTGTAATAGTTCTGGCATGACCCATAGGAGCCACTATTAGCAGTTTACTGATCAAATTATAGATAGCATGACTCTACCTAAGGAGTCAGTAATATGTTGTCACAAAGATTGACCATATATTTACTATCTGTTATTGTCATGTCATAAGTGGGGCCTCTAGGCTCAAATTTAAATGTTAGCTTTTAAACAATAGAATTCATGAAAATGGTTAAAGCTATTGTTATTGTATATAGCATAAAAGAATCAGCATGCCTACATTCCTTTACTTTTCAATCCATTGTTCTGGTATAGTGTAGAAACAGACTAGGTATGAAAAATGCAGTTTAAATAAATACCACAGCAAAGAGAATTAAGATTGAAATTACATTATTACAATGGATAATTTAAAGAAGAAACAGACAATTTAACCTGAAAGATCTGTGGGTGTGTATGAGAAGTGCATGTTTTCCTTTTTTTTTTTTAAAGAGATTCTAACATATATATGTATATGTGATATAATCATGTCTATATATTATATGTTAGATATATTTCTATCATATACATATGGACACATATTTATATCACAATGTATGTGTATATATAATTTCTATATCCTGTATTTATACAATTCTATCTATCTATCCATCTATCTATCTTTCTCTCTATGTCTCTCTATATGTGTATAGTATCTATATGTATGTGATCTTCCTTATCTAGTTACATGTATATATGGCATATAATATATAATTATCATTTCTGTTGTGTCTAAAAAAAGGAAAATAATTTATCAAGTGTTCACATTATATTGGTGGTGAATTTCACCTTCTGTGAATACAAATTTTAACATTTAATGCTATTTGGCTTTTCAGGGCAATTGACATTGAAAAACTCAGTTTTATTGTTTTCACCTTTTTTTTTTTTTCTTTTTGGAGGGCAGGGCAATTTGGGTTAAGTGATTTGCCCAAGGTCATATAGCTAGTAAATGTTCAGTGTCTGAGGTGAGATTTGAACTCAGGTCCTTCTGACTCCAGGGCCAGTGCTCTATTCACTGCACCACCTAGCCGCCCTTGTCTTTTTTCTTTTGATACAATGGGGAAAAAAAAAGTATTCTGTGCAACTGTAGTAGTATTTTATTGGAGTTTACGTGTCAAAAAATTTAATTCCACTGCCTTTATGGAAATTATTTAGAAATAAATAAATGATGTCATCTGTCCTAGAAATACTTCCTTGATATAATATAAATTGTCCAAGTTAAGTTGAAAATCTAATGTTTTTGAATTTGGGAATTCCAATATCCATTTTTGGAAAAAAAAAAATCTAACATAAATCCTATCTTAAGTTACTGAACTTTTCCAACAGATCCAAATACTTGGGGTAGGCAAAACCACTAGGCAGTTTTCTTTTAATATTAAACTTTTCAGATTTAAGGAGAAAAAGAAGCTTATCATAGTGGATATGAATGAAAATGAACCACAATCAATGAGATTAATTATGGAAAAATCATCATATTTTGTGGAGTGAAAACTTTATCAGTGAAGTAAGAATAACTTAACAATCAGCTCTAGAGAAGTGAAGGCAAAAGACAAAATACAATGTTATTTTTTTTCCTTAGGGAATTAGCTGAAAGAAAATATTTTTCCCATTGTTTTTTTTTTCTTGTAATCAATGTGTTAATTTTGCTCTCTTTTGTGCAACCAGATATCACCTTTAATAAACCTTTCTGAGTTAGTGACATGGTGAAAACACTCATATACAGTTATGTATGTGTGTGTGTGTGTGTGTGTGTGTGTGTGTGTGTTACTCTTTGAAAGAGTAATTCTAACCATGCATGTAATTCAAGTTCCCATCACTGTCTCTAATCCTACAAATAATTGAACTTAATCTTTTAAGTAAATTTGATTGCTTTTCATTTTATTTTAATACTGTAATTGAAATACTATTTTAAAAAACAATACAAGGATAGTCTCCCCATGTCATAGGATCCTGATTTGCTTGGCTATTCTCTGTATGCTTGTGATACCATGTTATTATACTCCATTTATCAAAGGACAACTAAGCTAGAACTAGACCTTATTTCTTTAGCTAAAAAAAGGGCATTTGAAAACATTTCATAACTCTGTTTTAAGTTGTCTGTAATGTGGTAGAGCTAATATTGCATCAGTAAGAATATCATGAAAAAGTACCTATTGTGCTTGAAGATTTCAAGGCATCTTGTATGAGCAAAATACATTCCAGGATACTGAAAGAATTGGCTAAAGTGATTGTTGAGACATTGTCAATAGATTTTAAATTCTATAGAGTCTATAGAGAATGGCACAGGACTGGAAAAGGGTAAATATTCTGATTTGCAACAAAAAGGAAGTAAAGACAGGGGGCAAGTGAGCCTGAGTCTGATTAGTGACAAAATTCTAGAATGTATTCGTGAAGAGATGGTTAATGAAAACCTAGGAAAGGAACTGATGATAATAAAGAGCCAGTATTGCTTCATAAATAACCAGTCAAGATAAATTAATTTTCTTTCATTTTTGACTAGGTTAGCAGAATCATAGATTAAGGAAATGTCTTTTATGCAATTTACCTAGACTTTGGCATCTCTGCAGTTGTTCCTGTTAGCCTTTTGGACAAGCTGGAGATACAGCAGCCAAAATATTCAATGCAATTTTTTGTTGAGAACTAAGGAGGCCCTAGTCCTATTGTCTTTTGCTCTTGTTATAGCATGAACAGACTATTGTTTTTAGTTCTGGGCACCATATCTTAAGAATAACCTTGATATAGAAGGGAACATTTATAGGGCTAGTAGGGCTATGCTAGAGCCTGCTTCTACTAAGTCATGAGAACCAATTGTCAGTTTTTCAGTGTGAACATTTATACTGCAGAAATTAGCAAATGTTACAAATCAGGGTTTGATTTATCGTTTTGCTGTTTGTCAAGGCTTAAGAAAATGATGACGAAAATGTTCATAATGCAAATAAACATTAAAGTATGTTGGACCTACATTTCCTCCAGAGAACCAGTTGTTAAACATTTACCAGCATGCCTCAGGTGACCAAGATCCTGAATATTTTTAAGATTATGTTGCCCTTTTGAGCAAAGTGGATATATTTAGCCTAATAAAGAGGCACATTAGAATGAGATAGATGTCTTTAGTTCCACGAAGGGATATCATGTGGATTAGAGGTTCAGTTTATTTTGCTTGTCACCAGTAGACAACAGAAGGAGCAATGAATGGAAGGAGAAGAGAGGAAATTTCTAATTTGACATAAACATAATAATGTAATAACCAGAATTATCTAAATATGGAAAAAAAGGTGTTTTGGGAGGTTGTTTCCCCCCTACCTTTTAGCAAAGGTTGGGTGACTGCTTTTTATGAATATAGTAGACAGTATTGTTATTTATGGTTGAACTCTATTGCTTTGGAGGTTAATTCTAACTGAGATTCTGTGATTTGGTGGAGACCTCATTTCTAAAGCATGTCACTGACTACATAACCTTGTGAATGTCATTTCATATCTCTGAGATCTGATTTACTAAATTGTAAAGTGAGGCAATTATAGTAAAAAATATCTGTTTCCTTTTCATTTTAAGATTCCATGTTCTATTTGATAGTCTCTTAGACATCACTTCTTAAACTGTGGTCATGATACCATAGTGTTGTAAAAAAATTGGCAACAGGTTTCTGAATGCACAATGACAAAAAATTAATTAAAAATCAAATGTATAATGAATCTGAGGTGGTGGTTGCCCATGTTGCACCAGGCAACTTCACTACAGCCTTGGTTCTGAACATACAACAGGCATACTTCGTGCTGTACATGACCTCGGGCCACCCAGTACCAATGAACATTGCTGAACCCAGAAAAGGGATCAGGAATGGAAAAAAAGTTTAAGGAACTCTGTCTTAGAAGATGTTATGAACTTTGTAATAGCCATATCCTGAAAAGAAATTCATGTAAGTCCATTTTAAAAATGAGATTAAATCAATTTGGGCTCTTCTGTTGCCAAGAGATTTTGAAATAGTGATTTTGTTAATGATATATCTCAGCAATCTGAGGCTAGAGTTCCCGTAAACTTCTATAGGAAGCACCTTAGCAAAATTGTGAAATTTACATAGTTTGTCATTACCCATCCATTGGGCTCTTTCTCTCCCTCACTTCCTCTTGTCTATCTAACTTCCTTGCTCCCCAATTTTTTTGAATTGTCTAGATTCTATCTCATTTTCAGTTCCAAATTCTTTCCATGTCACCCACTGAGAAGGAAAGAAATAACAATGCTCATTACATGTATCAAGTCATACAAACATCATTTCTGCATTAGCCATGTTTAGTATAAAAAAAGAAAATAGAAAAAGATATGCTTCAATCTGCTCTCTGAGCCCATCATTTTCTTATCTGGAGGTGGATAGCTCTTTCATCATGAGTCCTTTGAAATTGTGGTTAATCATTGTATTGATCAGGGTTACTAAGCCATTCATAGTTGATTGTTTTTACAATATTGCTATTACTGAGTAAATTGTTCTCCTGGTTCTGCTAACTTTACTTTTGTTGTTCAGTTGTTTCAGTTGTGTCCAACCCTTCATGACTCCCATTTGGGGTTTTCTTGGCAAAGACATTGGAGTGGTTTGCCATTTCCTTCTCCATCTGTAAAGAAAACTGAACTGAACTGAAGCAAACTGGATTAAGTGACCTACCCAGTGTCAAATAGCTAGTAAGTCTTTGAGGTCACACTAAGGATGGTCCTCTATCTATTGCATCAGCTAGCTGTCACATACATACAAAGACATGCATCATATGTAGGTATATGTAATATATATATATATATATATATATATATACACACACACACACACACACACACACACACACACAGACAGACACATAAATACTATATATAATATGTATAAAAACCTCCATATTGGCACACATATATTTTACATATCTGCATACTCATTTATTCCACTTAGAATGTGAAGGAGTTAATAGATTCTTGGTAGAATCTCCTCATAAAATGAAGACCTTTTTGATAACATTGAAGCAATGTTGAGCAACAATTATATTTTAATGTTCAAGTTTATGAATTAGATGTCTAAACTGTATTGATTCTTCAAAGGGTTAATTTATCTTTTAGTTCTCTTTGTTATGGCATGCTGGTAAGGGCTAACAACTGGTCAAAAAAGGTCGCTTGAAGAAGTGAAATTTGAAGTGAGCATTGCAGGGAGTGTAGAATCCCTGCTGACTGGCTGAGGAGATTTAGGAGACGGTTTAGAAAAAGCCTTGGAGATAGAATGACATGTATATATAAATAGGTTAGTTTTAAAGTATTGTAGTACATAAGAGAAGTAATGCATAATCATCCTTGAAAGATAGGTTGAAGCAAGACTATGAAGGGCTTTAAATGCCAAACTGAAAAATTTTAATTTTATCCTTATCCTTTTGTCCTTGTTTTATTTTCTATTTCTTACTTTATCTTACTTAAATATGTATTTATTTAAAGGCAATGGGGAGTCACTAAAACTTCTTGATCAGAGGGCAACATAGTCACACCTATGATTTGGGAATGACAATTTAGCTAGTTTGTGGAAGTAGGATAGAAGAGGGGATGCAATGATACCTGCTTGAGGGCTATTACGGATAAAGTGGGTAAGAGACTGTATTATGAAGAGAGGGAAATAGATGGAAGATACAGGGAGATAGATTTTGGTTTGATGTAAAGAACCAATAGCCAATAGTGAACCATCTTACTGGCAATTTATCATAATAATGAAATTACGGGTCCAAATAAAAAAAAATACAACAGTTATTTAAATACAGGATGAACTGCCTTAAGAGGTATATAGACATGGTAGTGATTCTACTAGCCCTTGACATCTCTAGTAGGGGCTGGAAAAGCATGAAGCATAGATGTTGAATAGAATATTTCTCTTCAGGTACATATTGCACGAGAGTTCATTTTATGACCCTTAAAAATAAAAGAAACTGCAAATCATTCAATGAATTGTATCAGAATATAGCATATCATATATTCTACCCTATCATATTTAATTTCTGCTGTTTCCATGTTACTAGTATTCTCTTTAACCCTTTTACAAATATTGAATCTAACCTTTCTTCAACCTAATGAAGAACAGGCTCTCATGGTAGCATGCTTGTGCGACTAGTGCTTTTATTTCGCATGGAGAGAATTATTTCTTGATGGATAATGAAGAATGACTTTGCCTTGCTTAGGTGTGTCACTAGCAATTAGTTTAATTTAGCAATTGAAATTTTCCTATAGCTTAGGATTTAAAAATCACTCTCTCAGTCTCTCTGTCTCTTACTGTCTGTCTTTGTCTCTATCTCTGTGTCTGTCTTTGTCTCTCTGTCTCACTGATACACACACACATTCATACACACATATATCCTCTTTCTTCTCTCTTTCTGTCTCCTTTTCTAGTTAAGCTAAACTTCTATTTGACTTTTGAACAGATCAGCAAATTTCAAGGGGGGAAAGCATACTCTAGTAGTCTAGAGGCCATTCATAAAAGTCCTAGCTCTTGCTGCTGTGATCTATGACCTTAGGCAAGCAATTTCTTTAATCCCTCAGGGTTGCAGTTTCCTCTTCTGTAATATGAAGACAGTAAGTCATCAAACATTAATTAAACATGCACTATTTACTAGATGCTATGGTATGTGCTAGGGTTTCAATGACAAGCAAAAACATAGCCCAGAGACAATGTGCAAAGAACTATGTACATATAAGATATATACAGAGTAGATGGAAAAGAACCTCATAGAGAAAGTGCTAGTATTAGAAGATACTTGAAAAGCCTTCTTAGAGAAAGTAGGACTTTCTTAGAGGACTTTTCTTAGAGAAAGTAGGACTTAGAGAAAGTAGCAGAGATTTGAAAGAAGATAGGGAAGTCAAGAAGAGGAAGAAAGGGTAGCCATCATTTCCAGCACAGAGAACATATAGAGAAAATGTCAGAGTTAGGATTAAGAGTGACTATCTTTTGTGAAAAATAGTAAAGCTCTTGTCACTGGATTGTATAGTATGTGGAGGGAGTAAAAAGCCAAACAGTATTTTTATATTTTATCCTACAGAAAGTAGGGAGACTTTCTAGTTTAATGAAGTCTATATGGAGGTGCTGACATAGACCTGCACTTTAGAAAGATCATTTTGGCAGCTTAGTGGAGGGTGGGCTGAAATGAAAGACTAGAAGCAGGGAGGCCAAACCAGAGGGGTATTAAAAGAGTCCAGTTGTTAGGTGATAGGCAGTTCCATCAGGTCAGAGACAGTATCAGAAGAGAGAAGGGGGCATTAGATTAGATGAGCTCCTCAGTCCTTCTCTAACTAGTTCTGTGATTCTAAGACCTAATGCTTTTGTTTGTTATGCTCTTATATAGACTCAAAACAAAATGTGTGTTTTTTGTTGTTATAGATTTAAGATCATTGGATCTATGATTTATCTAGGACCCATAACTAGAGGAAATCTCAGAAGTGATCTAGTTCAACTTCTTTATTTTATAGATAGGAAAATGAGACCGAGGAAAATTAAGTTACTTGTTCAAAGTTACATAGGTAATTGTAGTAGTAGTGGTAGTAGTAGCAGCAGCAGCACCAAAGTAGCTATATTTCTATTTGCATTTCTATAATGCTTAAAGGTTTTTTAAAGCATTTTATAAAATTATCCTGTCATATCCACAGCAACCCTTAGAAATAGGTTTTACTATCCCCATTTCACAGATGGAGTCATTCTGAAATTATGACTTGCCCAGGACAACACTTCTATTAAGTGTCTGAGCCTGTATTTGAATTCAAGTCTTTCAAAACTGTCCTCTTATCTTCATCAATGGTATTTACGCTATATTTAGAACACAAAATAACATCATATGTTAATGTTGCTTTATTTTCTTCTTAAAAAAGTCAATTGATTCCTACTTGATCAAATGGTTGCCACATTCAGTGTAATCTTAGAGAAAAAAAAGTTTATATTTCTTTTTATAAAGGATATTCATTAATGATAGCTAAATATAGACTTTTCAAAATCAGAATTCAATGAATCTTAAGAATATAGAAATATGTTTCTTTCACATCAATTATTTATATCAATCACTTAGATAAATTTGAGATCTCATCTATATGGTTACATCTATGCTTATTCATTTATTTGCCTTGAATACACCAGTGGGGGCTCCACCCGGTGTTTGAGCATCTTCCTTTATACCACTTGACATTGTGTGCATATCAAAGTTGCATGAAGACTGCTGTTTCTCTCTTTATTTCCATACTTGACTGACCCATCTCCCTCCTACACCCCCCC
>CM053591.1:100977500-101018382 GCA_028646515.1 Pseudochirops corinnae
ATCATCTCTCTCTCTCTGTTTCTCTCTCTCTCTCTCTCTCTCTCTCTTACAGCCACTCTACAGATAAAAAGAATTACACTTCAAAACTATCTTTGAGTACCTCCAGTTTACTTAGTGTAACTGAAGTATAATTCTTTAAAAAAAGTGTTTTAACTACTGAAATAATTGGACATTTATGCTTTGAAGTTGTGTCTAGGTACCCTTTGAAAGCAATCAATCCTCACTGAATTTAGCCAAGCAAAATGAGTAAGCCTAACTTAGATGCTTTGTTGTTATTGTTTAGAAACTCAGAATGGGATATGTATGAATAAATAGCAATGCACTGCTTTTTAAGATATCCAGCCTTGTGGTTTGACATCATGGGAAGTAGCTTGGCTTGCTTTATGAACCTAGTTTAACTCTGGGTACAGGCTTTAACAATGGTACCCTTTGAAGACAGAAGTGTTTTGTTTTGTTTTATTTATAACGTGAATGAATTTTAAGAACAGAAACATGCCTGAATGCCTGTGCCATGCAAAACAACTACTTATTTTTCTTTGAATAATTTGTGGATTATATGTCAATATAGCAAGGACTTAAGATTTTGGCCATTATACTATACTCAGTGTGATCCGGGCCAAGGCAAATAATTATTTTGTTTTGCATTTCAGTTGCCTCGTTTATAAAATGAGGGTTTGAACTTGATGGCTTCTAAAATCTTCCAAGCTCTAAATCTATGATCTTATGATTTTATGGTCCTAAGCAATTAAGACTGGTAAGCATTCATTTTGCCACAAGGAAACTTACTGTATATAGCATATATATATATGCACACACATATATGCACATTTATGTATGTATGTGCATGTGTATATTTCTGTGTTTGTGTTGCTATGTAAACACAGAGCCTAGCAACTGCTTAGGTATCAGGCAACTTTGCTTTAGTTTGGGACTTGAATACCTTGAAAAAAAGTAGAAGCAATTTGTAAGAAATCTTTGATAAGCGCATATCTTTGTTGATCTTATCTTGTGCAAAATTTGACACGTATATCTATGAACCTGAAAGGGGTCTATGATAAAGAAATTTGAAAACTGTAACAAGATCTTCCAAAGTTTGTTGCAAAATAACAGCAGGTCTGTTGTATTGATTCAGCAATGACTAAATGTACTTTTTGAAATTAAGCTGTGTTTCTTTGTGTAATATGATCTGAAGGATTACATAAAGAGCTTGAAAAGGCTTTATATATCATCTAGATCAATCTTTTTATTTATAGCTGAGGAATCTGAGTCCCAGAGACTAAGTGGCTTGCCCAACACTGAAAAGATAAAAAAGAGGCAAAATTCAAACCCAGATCCTCAGATTCCTTTTCTACAGCTCACATTTGGAATATTTGACCTTCTAATAATTTATTTTAGAGCCTTAGAATGTTAGTTTCCATAGTGGTGATAGGACCAATTAATATTCAAAGCAGTTGATTGTGTCATAGATTTTAAAAGACAAATTTAATTGTCTCTTTCGAGATTATATATTTATGTTGAGCTGTATAGTGGAAAGTGCCTCAGACCTGGAATTAAGAACAGGAATTAAGAACAGAATTTTAATCTTCATTCTGACACCTTGTAAGCAAAATCAATGCATTTAATATCTCTGAACTCTAGTTTCCTCATCTGTAAAATGGGATAATGATACCCACAGAATACTCATGCTCATAGGGTTGTTTTGAGAACTGAGATAATATATGCAAAATACTTTGCAAAGTTTGAAGTGTTTTTAATATTTTACTTATTAGTATATTTTTTCCCTCTGGGAAATAAGTAACAGCCACCAAATATAATATTTTACATTATGTTATATTTGTAAATTTCTATGGGCTCTTTGTGGGATCCCACCTTTCTTTCCCTCTCTCCCAGCCTCCCATTGCACCTCTGTAATTTAAAATATAATGATAAACAGTTCCCATAAGTAGGAGGGTATGTGCTTGGTAAGGACTTCTTTAACAGGTTGAGGCTGCAAGGCCTTTAGTCTTTGTGGTCTGTTCAAGGGAGAAGGAACAGATATCTGGGACCTAGACTTATTTCTCTTTTTGTCTTTTTCTTTCTCAAATTGTATAACATTGTAAGGGGTGTGGCTAAAATGAGATTAGGTGAAATACTGTATTATATTGTCTCTCTGATGTAAAGTCAATCAGCTCCTTTCTGTTTCTTTGAAATAGTGGGGTTATTGTCACTTTGGGATAGATATAAAATGTTATCCTTTATTCTTATTAGTTTGCCTGGCATCACAATGCCTGGATATAGTAGATATACTTCCTGCCTTAGTGGAATGTGCATGTGCACACATACATTGTATATTTGTGTGTGTGTATGTGTGTGTGTGTGTGTGTGTGTGTGTGTGTGTGTGTGTGTGTGTGACAGAGAGAGAGAGTGAGAGATGGAGAGAGAGAGACAGAGAGAGAGAGAGCGAGAGAGAGAGATGGAGAAAGAGTGGATGGAAGAGAAAGGGAAACCATTCTTTCCTCTCTGCTAATCAGGGCAGATAGCTACTGCTTTCCTATGTGTGAAGTGACTAATTTCACCTGTTTCATTTAAATGTAAAAAGACAGGTTAAATTAAGAATCTTGTCAGAAATATTTATAACTTCTTATTCAAATGAATCCTAAAATAGTGTTACTTGGATCCATTTGGACAATTAAAAAGGTACCAGTTCTTCTTTACCTCCTTTGCCACAGTTCATATTAATATGAGCTCCAGACATTGTTTAAATAACTTCTTAAAACAAGTCAATTTCAAAATATAATTATGATCATAAATGTATTCATAGTTCTAAAGTTACAGCTTAGAGACTTATAGCCCATCAAATTCAACCAGGAAATACCCACAATTTCTGGGAGTCCTCTCTTTCACTAACTCTAGTCTTAAAGAAGGAAATTCATGTTCTTTAGGAAGGAAAAAGAGGACTCAAATGAGTAGGAGTCTGAAAGATTTTAAGAGAATCTGTCAAGGTGATAAAAGATTTCCACATGTTGGAAATATATGAGAGGAGGAAATGTCATAAAGAAGTCTCCAGCAATCTCGGTGTTTATACAGGGGGCATAAAGGCTCTTAATAGCTTGACCTGAGGAGTAAAAATGGGCATGTTTGAGATTTATGACATATACTACTCCTCTATCTAAATGTCCACTTAAAGATAAAATATATTGCTTTTGATTAGAAGTTAACTTTAGTAAATATAAATGAAACAATATCAAAAGGATAAATTGAGAATCTTTTATCTGAATAGTGAATAGTGACTTTCATATATAAAGATCACATATTTTGGTGATGTAGATAGTAGTATAGTGTAAAGATCAGCTATTCTCATAAAAAACAACAACAGAAAAAAAAAAACACAACAAGCCTAATTCAACAATAGAACTACTCCTTGAAACTTCCATAGACTTTCAAGTTAGAGGCCTAATAAGGGTAAGGACACAAGGTCTTTGATCATGCCGGAGGCAACACCAGAGCACACAATTCTTTCTCAATTCATAGTACTTCTTCTTTGTGATGGTAAAGAGACTATTGTCCAAATTATCTGCGTCTTGGAGAGACCACTGTCCCCATATTTCTTGGTCTTTTAATTGAATAAGCAATGGAATTTATTCCCCATTCCATGTATCAGTTCGACCCCCAGGATGATTTTAAAGTGGTGCCCTTCTCTTGTTGACCTTCTTCTCTACTCAGTCTTTCAGGAATATAAATAATATTGTGAGGGATTGCATAAATCCTCGGCTTTGTGTAGCTACACTGGTGGTTAGACTGTGTCCTCTCATTGCCTAATGCCATCATCATCGTCACTACTGCCCTCTATTCCACTTTTGCTTCCTTCTCCTTCCCTGCCCCCCAAATAAATAATTTATAGTTATGGCTCCACTTCAGGCTAAAGCTTGGTGCATTCACTTTGGTCAATTTAAAATATTTAATTTAAAATGCTTATGAGAAAACTAGAAGAAACTCATTTTTTTTAAAAAAAGATTCCATATGGGCATGATTTTGTAAGTGTACTTAGCCTTTGTTGACAATATTTATTGAGTGCTCATGAATATATGGTCTTGAATTTAGCATTCATTTATATATAGTTTCTACTTACATCCAACCGGTTTTCCCCCACGGTTTAGAAATCTTCTTCTTGTCCCCAGGAATACCTTTCTACCAACTAAAGCCATCTTCACAAGATAACAAATTCACCAAATTTAAAAGTAAAATATTTTATCACATTTTTTTAAATTTCCATACACCTTCAATCTGACTTTTTGTTGCTGATGGTGGTTTTTGTCTTTCTTTGTATTCTCAGTCCTAAGCAGTAAGCAAAATAAGTGCTTAATAAATGCTTATTGACTGACTGAGTTGGCTACTTTGTTTTCCCTATTTATCTTCCCCTATTCCCTGCCGTATAGCTTGAGTGACATTCAAAGACATCCTAAGTAATAGAGAAGGTAAATTTTTGTTGTCATTCTTGTTGTTGTCACTTTTCACCATAGCAAATATCTTAATCATTAACTCACTTCATAGGAATAAATTTAACTGATAATTGGCCTAAATGTTAGCACATAGAACCAGGAACCATGAGTAATGAATTATTTTCATATATTTGATAATGATTCATTTGCTAACTACTGAATGTTTACTAAATTTTTTTTTTTTGGATTCCTAGTTAGTACAGTGGTAAAAATGGCTATAACAATACTTGTATACCTTATGAGAATCCCTCTGAGAGTAATTAGTTATTTGTTCAAATTCCAAAAGCTATTGGCAAAGATATGTACTAAGTCTTAAATCTCACAATCTCAGAAGAAATTTCATGGTTTTTTTTTTTTTTGTTTTGCTTTTTGGACGGGGTAAAGTAGGACAATTGGGGTTAAATGACTTGCCCAAGGTCACACAGCTAGTTTTTGTGTTAAGTGTGTGAGGTCAGATTTGAACTCAGGTCCTCCTGACTCCAGGGCCAGTGCTCTACTCACTGTATCACCTAGCCACCCCCAGAAGAAATTTCAGATGCCATCTAGTCTAACCCATTCCTTTCCTGTCCAAAACACTCCTGACAAATGGCCTTAAATCCCTCATTTAAGAGGTAAATCATTCCCTTAGTACATTATCCTTTTATTCAATGTTAAGTCAGTTCTAATTATAAATAACAAGAATTGGCATTTATACAATGCTATAAGTTTTTGGATTTCTGTATATATGATATTATTTGGTCCTCACAATAGCTCTGTGAGCTAAATACTACAGATACCATCATTACCTTCTAACAGATGAGGAAAAGTCCATGGAACTTCTTCACAGCCATATACTAAGAATGTCAGAGGCTAGATTTGAACTTTTGGCCATCTTCTGGGTTGTCAGTGCCCTTCTTGAAATGTGCTCACAATTAAACACAAAAATCCAATTGTAGCCTAATTAGAAGAGATGGGATCTTTTTGGTGGGATCTTCCTTCTTAATGTATCTTAATATTGTAATATAATTTTTCACTGTCATATCACATTGAAGTAAACAAAAAACTATGTCTTTTTTGCTATCTGCTATAAAGCCAGATCACTATATATTTACACAATCTATAAAAATTCCTTTGGAGTTTCATCTTTTTGGTTCATTCAGTTGCCTGAAATTTCTAAAACATTTGTGAATTGCAGCCTGTTAAAATATGTTTGGGTTATGATTCTATCCCTAATGCATTTATTAGCTTTCATGGTTATCAGCAGATCTGAAAAGTGTGCTTTCTATGGCTTCATTCAAATCATTGATTAAATAATGGAAGAGTCTGCATCCAAAGGCATAGTATTCTCTAATAGACAACCAGACTCCTTTTCTTCTCTTCTTTTTTCCCTTTTGTCTTCTCTTCTCATTTTCTTTCTATCTGTTTTTAAGATAAAAAATATTATAATGTCATGTGAAAGAATAATATTTGTCAAAATACTTGTCAACATTTAAAAATATTACTTATAAGAAAATATGTGTATCAATTACCAAAAGTAGATGCCTTGAGTTATTGGTATTTTATACACTAAAATAAGTAATCTAAAAGTAGTACATAATGACTAATTGAGCAGAAATGTGGAAGTAAAACTCCAAGTCCTAACAGGGTAACATTTTACCAACATCTGTTAATGGCAGGAATGGATTTCTACCAGCTTCATTTTCACTAGAGATACTGAAGCAAACAGAATGAGTTCTTATGAGATATGACAGGAATTTTGGTCATTAAACCAGTTCAAAACCACCATAAAGCCATGTTCTGAGTATAATTTGGAGTGTTTATATATCCATACATACACACACACCTACACACATACATACACATATGCATATAGGTATATATTAGAGATAAAAAAGGAGAGGTTCCTTTTGAAGAAGAAGAAATCCAACCCAAAATTTAAAGAATATTTTTAAAAGAGATTTGAATGATAAATTTTGACAAAATGGTTTTGACTTATGGAGTAAGAGGTCAGTAATTTATTTTCAAGTAATTTTGTTTCTATTTTCAATCAAGTCAGCAATGTTCTTTCTTGTTAAGCTGTGAAAGAGACAGTGTTCTACAATGAATAGAAGACAGGTCTCAGGGTCAGGCAGATCTGGGGCCAAGTCTTGTCTATGATGCATATGAGCTGGGTAACTAATCACATACCTTAGCCTCTCCTGAGAGTTCCTGACAACTCTCTAAGACTAGAAATGTTGAATATTTTACGGCTATGTATCTATGAAGAGACTGTTCACACAAGGAATTCCTTACATTGATGAAATTCCTTGACTGAGGAAAAAAAAACAACCACCTCTTTTTTAGAACAGTTTAGCAAGTCCTAAATTTCAGTTCTTATGAACTTCAAATAATAATTAATACAAATCTACCTATTAATAATTTTACATAAGTAAGTACAGAATTATAATCATATATCTGAAGAGGACCTTAGAGAAAATCTAGTCTAGCCTTTTCATTTTGCACATGAGAAAGCTAAAAAGCAGAGGATAGATTAACAGGCCTAGAGTCAGGAAGACCTGGGTTCAAATATGACCTGAGATACTGGCTGTGTGATCTTAGGCAAGACTCTTAATTTCCATTTGCCTCAGTTTCCTCATCTGTAAAATGGGAACACTAAGAACACCTACTTCCCAGGGTTGGGATGAGGATCAAATGAGCAAATAATTGTAAAGCACTTAGCATATTGTCTGGCACATGGTAAATACTGTGTAAATCTTAGTTATTATTTTTATTATTATGTGACTGACTGAAGATAACAGAACTGAGCCTTTTCTCACAGTTTTTCTTACTCAAAGATAACTGTTTCATCTGTTGTTGAGATGGAATATTATTTTTACGTAACTTAAAAAAACAAGTGATATGATTATCTTTCTTTGCTACTCCAGTGACATTAAATGTATTCTCCAAATTGCATAGCAAGTTATCTCTGTGCAGCTATTCTTAACTGTCAACCAGGATTAAAAAAAAAAAATGGAGCAGTTGATAGAAAGACAAGTACCACAAAACAATATTTTCCAAAGTGCCTCAATGATAAAAACCGTTAAGTCAGATCAGCTTTGTTCCATGCCCATAGACAAATGGACAGATGGACATAGCAAGCTGCTGTGTTGGAGCTATGATTTCTCAGTATGAGTACACTCTCCACTGATGCTATTGGGAATTCTCTTTACCTCCTCCTTCGTGATTTTTGCCCATTTCAGTACCTGATAATTCAGTTAATAGACACACTGCTGCAAACTACTCCTAAAGAACAAAACTGTTTGTGTCTGGCTGCCATGGTTGTACATCAGAGAATCTACACTGTGGAGCAGAAGGGATTTGAATCCTATTTTTTGATACTTATTAGCTGTGTAAGCCAGAGCCAGTCACTTTATTTCTGTGATCCTGTTTGCTCCTCTGTAAAAGGGCGACACTTTGACCGGAGAGCTAACAGGGTTTTGTGAGGGCAGTAGAAAACATTTTTAAGGTGCTGCAGAAATATAAATATCATTGTTGGTTTTCTTATCAATATGATGCTAATCACATTTTTTAAACTTAATTCTGACCGGTCAAAGACACATAATTCAATTCACACAATTTCTTCCATGCTGACCAGATATTTCTTAGATTATATGCCCAAGCCTAAATTATGAGATGAAGCATTTTATTCAGCCAAAACTGCTTTAACAGAATAGTCATCCTTAGCGATACATGAGTGAAAGTTTCCTTATGAATCACAATTCCTACACAAAAGGCACAGCCTGCTAGCTTGTCCTAGATATGTTTCCTTCAAAGCCCAAAGTTAACTGTTCATTCTAAGTTGGGTATTTGTGCAGAGGGAATGATGACCTGGTTTCATTTCTACTCAGCCTTGTACATAATAGATCTATATTCATAAAGTCATGTCTCCTTTCAACACCACCTTACTATTTCTTCTCACTCCACATTTATTTTTCTGATGGCAAAACATGTAGTCTTTGTGTGCACAAGAGTGAGCTAATTTCCCTTAGACCTGACAATAATTTCTCAGTGATTCATGATTCTTTTCGATTTGGCCTTTCTACAAGTTAATCCTATTACCTTCGTTACTGGCCACAAATAGAGAATTAGAACCAAATGAATCTCAGTAGTTCTATGTATGCTCTTATTACACAGTGACATTTTTATATCCCTTCCCAATGAGGCATGCCAAGTGATGACAATGGAATTATTTAGATAAAAGTGATTATAATAATACCTCTTTCCATTATTAAATTAGAAATTTTCATTTTTTCTAAATCTTTCTCTGAGGAAAATACTGATATACCAGCTGACTTTATTCTGCAATAATGTTAAAATAAACACCTGTCTTGCATGTAAGCCAGTTTTATACATTTACGTTGGAATTGGTGGCTGACTGAAGCCATAAGTATAGTAACAGTTTTTCATAGTCACAAAGTCTGACGTCTGGGTCAGGTTATCCCACAGGGAAAGGAATTAAATATTTCCTCCATATCCTGTAACATAGTTTGAATTTCTTTTCTTGCACAATTTCTAGGTTGTATGTGAATAAGCAAGCAGAGATATTAGAGATTTTTGCACTGGGACAAGGCTGGATAGAGAGTTGGTTCAGCTTAGCTGTGGCTGTTGAGAAGATGAAACACTTATAGGGTGATGCCATCACTTCCCTACAAATGTCACTATCCTGAGGAAAATTCCAAATTGTCCCACTCTAATTAAAACTCTTAAGGGAAAAATATGGTTTTAGCACTTCAATGAGAAGAATAAAGTTTTAAGTCTTGATGGAATTTAATATGGAAAAGATCCTAAAATTCCTGGAACATTTTCCTTTGTACCATGATCATCAGAATTTCCCCAGTTTAAACAGTAGAGAAAGTTGGGTTGTACAGCTATTTTCATGTCGATAGCTATAGTGAAATATGTCAAATTAAGTATTTTAGTCTCTTTTCAATTAGTACAGATAGCTGTATAGAAAAGTATTTAAAAAAAAAAACAGTTACGAGAACTATTAACCAAAATTCTAGTTCATTTGATGCCAATAATAGTAACAGTTAACATTTACATAAGGCTTTAGGGTTGCAAAGCATTTCGAGATAGCAACAACCTTTTAGCAACAACCTTGTGAGGTAGGAACTGTTACTATATTTATTTTTGAGATGCAGACACTGAAGCTAAGATATTAAGAGGTTTATCCAGGGTCATATAACACATAAATGTGAGAGGCCAGATTGGAATACATCTTCCTGAGTCTAAGTCCAGCAACCCCCAAAGTTGATAAGTAAGATTATATATGGTCCCAGAAGTGCCTCTATTTTAAGATACAACATCTTAACTCTTATTAATTCACTTAGGTTTTCTCATTTGCAAAAGCATTTTATCCATAAAAATTGTGTTTCTATGATGTCAACCAAAACCAGCCTAGAAGAAGATAAACTTCATGGTTATAGATTTCTTTGATGATGTTGGGTACTCTGTTTTCTAACACTATATATATATTCACATATATGTTTAGATGTAGATCTATACACATACATACATGTATGCATGTATATGTATGTATATGTATATATGTACATATATACATATAATATTTCTTAGTACTATTTAAAACATCTCTTATTTAACTCACTTTCAGACTAATGAGAATCATGGATCTGTGTAGTGAAGAGATGTTTGTTATTATATACAATTAGCAACAATAAGCAATTTGAGTTTACAGTATATGCTAATAATTCTAAGATTCTATTTATTTTATTCTAATGGGGAAAATTTTTTCTATTAGTATCTCCTTTACCATGGACTTTTTTCCTTTCTTTTTAGCAAGATGAGTTGAAAAATTGAAGTTTTTCAAAATATGCTTTTTAATGCTTTTTAATTATTTTATAATATTATACATGGAGAAAATAATCCAAAGTAATTTTCTCTGATATTTGAAAAAGATATTCACATAAAATATGATTATTATTTTGGAATTTTTGACTCAAGAAATTCTAGCTCTTTCTATTATATCATGCCATTTATTATGCTGTTTTAATTATGTATCATTAATAAATTATATCTACTGGGCAGACAATGAAGAATTACTTCATACCTTTCAAAAACATGGGCAAGGAAGATCATAAGGTCATCAGATTAGAGATTTTGAAATGGAACAGATACCAGTTACTATCTAGTTCAACCCTCTTTTAGAAATAAGGAAACCTAGGCCCAGGAAAATTAAATGACTTGTGTAAGTTCCTGCAGGTAGTAGGCCTGGGATCTGAACCTAGTACTTCTGACTCTCATGCCATACTAGTATGTGTATTTTTTTTTTCTTAATGAGGGTACAGCATTTTTCAGGAACCTTTTTAAACACTACCCCCCCAAAAGCACCCAGAAAACAACTATTTATTAATGGAAGGGCTGGGAGTATTTTTGTTTGTTATGTTGTTTGGAATTTGATGAAAAAGAAGGCATTTCTGAACAGTACAAAATGTTTTGGATAATGTAGATGTGGGAACCAGTGGAAAGCAATCTGGTTTTCCTGGTGGCAAATAAGGTCACTAGTCACAGTGAAATTTATAGTAAAAGTGTAATCAAAATGATGGAGACTTGGTTAGGAAGGTCAAATGCATCAATTTTCCCCAGTTCATACTACATGATAAGTTCATCTTCTTTTTCAGTTGTACATTTCTCTAACAAAACTTTTCATGCCATTTCCCTTATGCAATAGCAAAGTACTATAATAGTAAAGCCTATTCATTCACTGTGCATCTCTTCACTGTCTTTTGAGTGGCATAAAAATCTAATTCTTCACAGCACCTTTGAAGCTAAAATAGTACCTTTGCTTTAAAAAAAAGTTTGTTAAAAAATGGGCCTTTGTTTCAGAAAGAATGTTAGAATTATTTTTTGAAGTACTTCAGAATTTGCCAAAGCTAATTAAGTTGTCTCCCTTCCTATTCAATTATGAGACCAATTTATTCTTCATCCAAAGTGTTGGTCCAAGTGTTACATACTAATGGACCAGTTCTATGGATGGTACATCCCACTGTACACCAATGTCTGGACAACAGACATTCTACATCCATTTTTTTTTTCTTTTGCTATGTGGACAATCAGACCAAATTCTTTTGAATGATTATAATTGTCTTTGAAGAGGCTTTGTAATGTTGCTGGCTTGATGCAGTAAGCAAAATGTCATCTGCAAACAGGAATAAATGAACCATTTTACACTTCATAGGAAATCACTCTTTCATTTGAAATCTGAGCTGACCCTTTCAATAAAATCATAAGCATCTTTGATAAACATATGGCTTCCTGTTTTATGACTCAATAGATATTAAAAATTAGAGGGTCATTGATCAAAATAATATATGTGGTTGTATCTTTCAAGGAGTATTGTAAAATTTTAGAATATTCATGGAAGATAATTAGCATTTAACATCTTATTTCCCTCCACCAAATAAAATACTACTTATGCTTAACAAATAGCCCAGTGGGTTCTTGTAGTCTTTGAACCTTTTAGTCAGCTAGGGGATTATAAATATATGACCTGGCATAAAATATCACTTACCAACATTTGTTTCATCCCTTTTATTCCTCCATTGCTTTATAATCATGAGTTAATAGGATGATATTTTAGTTCTAAAGAGATCTGCAATTTTGTTGCTGTGGTTACTACCTCAATTGACACAGATCAGCATCTCTCTAGGGTGATCTTTAAGGACTGTTAAGTGAGGGGAAAAACATCTTGTAGCCTAACTAGTAAAGGACTTCTCAGAACTGGTCCCTGACAATAAATAGAACTCTCGTCATTAGTCTGGGCTTGAATTTTCGTAAGATCTGCCAGAGTTTGGGTTCCACCCTCATTACTTTTGAGAACTCATAATTATCTCCCATAATTATGTGGTATCAAAGTAGGACTTTGGTAAAGCATTAGAATGAATGACTTACTTTAATCAGTATGGAAGCCTGAATTTAAGAAATGTGTACACTGTATAAAGATTAGCTCCCAAGGGATAAATGTTTTGGTCATGGCAGCCTATAATCTATATGTTCATGTAAATATACAGGCAAAATAAAGCACTCAATCATCATGATTTCAAGTTTGAAGAGTTGGAAGTACCTTTTCGTTTGATTTAAGAATGTCTCTGTATTGTTACCCTTTGTCCTAAAGGAAGTAAAATATACAAAGCAACAATCATGGATAACTATTATCCAAAAATTCTTTTGTAAAGAAATTCATTTAAGAGATCAGCTAAGGAGTCAAACTGGCAGCTACAGGGCAAGACTAATGGTTTTGCTCATTTGATAAGGGATAACTAAAGAAAAGCATTTTTTGCAATACAGAGTAACTCCTATCAGGCAATCAATTAATCCACTGGCAGCCTGAGAGATCAGTAAAGTCATAGTATGGGTAGCTGCCTTGAAGGCACCTAACTCATACCTATTTCTCCTTACATCTCTGTAATTAAAATGCATGGCAACCACTGCCAGTCTTAGACTTTCAAAATATTAACTAGAAAATGTGGGGACTCTGAGCTTTAAGCTTTCTAAATGAATGCAATGTAATTGCAGGAGAAATTTGTCATAAACCTCTATACCTAGGATGCTCACTTTAGCTAAACATTGAAATTACTTTGTATTGTTGACTTACTGGGTAGGAGAAAAATACTTAAAAGAATTTTGAAAAAAATCTCCTTTTTAATTGAATCCATTTCATAGACCAATAACCATTTGAACTCACCATTTGGATTAATCATTTCCAACTATTCCTTGGAAATAAGTGAATCAACAATATAGTAATGCAAAACCCTTTCTTTGGGCTCCTTCCTTAGTGATCAAGATAAACTCCAGACTTGTATTTTTCATCTTCTTTATCTTGTAAGTTTGTCTAGGTGAATGCTGTTTCTCCCTTTAGAATGTATACGCCTTAAGGACAAAAACTGTTGATGATTGTTCTTGGTATTTTCAGCACTTAGCACAGTGCCTAGCATTTAATTCTTAAAATGTGGTTCTTGAATGATTGGTTGGTTGATTTATTAGGCCCATCCAGGACACAATTCAATTCATGACATTAAGAAAAAGATAATGATTTTGCAAGAGTATTGAAAGAGCAATTTTCTAAATCATATACTAGTGACTTGAACACATATTTTACCTTCAGCAAAAGTCTTTATGTGTGGGGTGTTTCTTCAGTATTATCTTCTTTGAATTGGATCATTCTACCTCATTCAATCCATGCTCATCAACCAGATCTATTGATTGTACTGTTGCCTTTTGCATGTTGTCTAAAATAAATATGTATTTTCTAACAGAATATACTTATACATTAAGCTTCCTTTGGACCTTTGTCATTCTTTGAATCCCCAATGACAAAGTATTATCTTAAGAAAGATTATAAGGCCCTTATCCTCCCAACAATTTTTAAAACAGCATATTTCTCTCATAGAATAAAGAAAAAAATCAACCTCAATATTATATATGTTTTTTCTTGATTAGTATAAAATTACATTTTTTTTCTACTATTTAACCATGAAGTTGACGATTTGTATTCATTTTGTCTATTTGTAGCTATGACCCATTAATTTATTTTTCTTTCTTAATTGAGTTCATCTCAGCATTTGGGCCACTACCTATTAAATGAGTCAATAAATCAGCACAAATTTATTAATTGCCCAATAAGTGCCAGACACAGACTTGGTACTCAGGATACAAATACAAAGGATGAAATTATACCTTTTATAATTATAATGGCAGAGACAAAAGTAGCTGTGAAGAAATATACATAGATTTGGTCATACCTGGAGTTCCCTCTGGAGCACCGGTCTTTCAGGAATCTAGAGATCTGAAAGAGTTAAGTCACTACTTCACCCTGATACTAATCACAACTAAAGGGTGATGTAGGTATTCCTAAGAATAGACTCAATGGTTTGTATTTCATTTTCTCATTTTGTTTTGTATTTGAGAGATATAGTATTTCTTTCCAAATGTAGTATATTATATCCTTTAAATTGTAACCTATCCCCTGAAAGACAGAAACATAAGCACACTGGTATCAATCATATGAAGATTTTCAAATTCCATTTTCTACTCCACAATCCATGTTATTTACATGTTGTTTATAAATGCATCACATAACATCAGGACAGAGCAGAAATCATGATACCACTGTTCCTATTTCCTGGTACCTTAATATTGAGTTACCAACACACATCCTCTATGGTTTCCCAGGAAATTTCATATTAATCTGACTGTTTAGTTTATGATTCACTTTTTAGTCAATGCATATTTCATGTGATACCATGTCAAAAGTCTTTTTGAAAGTCAACAATATGAAAAAAAGTCAATGATATACCAAGTCTGACACACTTGTGCTCTGCAAATGGCATGTTATTTTGTTCAAGAAAAAAATCAACTAACAATTGTTATCTGGGATATTTTTACTCACTCTTGAGTTGATTTATAAATATGCATTTGCATGGAATCTCTGGGGTTTGGAAGCTAAGATAATTCGTCTGCAAATTTTTAATAGCTTTTATGTGTTCCTTTTCCTCCACTCATCTGTCATCTCATAGGTCCTCCAAAAGTCTTGAAATGTCATAATTAACAGCTCTCAAATTTCATTAGGCAATTATTAAGCTTTCTAGGATGAATTTCATAAGTCTGAAGTCATTTCATCTATCCTTACTTTTACTAATTAAATCATATTTTAGCTTTCTTTTGGATCTCTGAATTGAACAAAGGATAATTACAGAGAGTTATTCTCACACATCATATACGCTATACTTACTTTGGCTAAATTCTGAAGTTATGAGGTAGTATTCCTTTGTTAAATTTCATTGGAATTATTTAAATTGAGTATAAATTCTTTCTAAATTTAGTTAGGAATGAGTAAAAAACTGCTTAAGTTAATGAATATTTTTAGTAATGTAATGTAGGACCAAGGGTAACCCTAGGCAAACAAATTTTGCAATGGGTGCCTTTAGCCTCTCTTATTTTGCTCTCTATAGTAGTCTTTCTTTACACTATTCTTTCTTTCTTTCTTTCTTTCTTTCTTTCTTTCTTTCTTTCTTTCTTTCTTTCAGTTTTCAGTGTTCTCCTTTTTTCCAACTTCCCTATCAGAATTTACTCCAGGGAGGTTGCTTGTTGCTATTTGTCCTTTGTCCTCTAAGAGGACTATGTGATGCCATGGCATGGAAGTGAATTGGATTAAAGCAAGGGAGGATTGTACATTAAAGTCACCAGTCTCACTTTCTGCTCTGGGGCTATCTGGAGGACAAACAGAGATCGCCCAGGAAGTAGTGCTGGACCTTGGCTTTTTCAAAGTAAGGTCTTTAACAGGTCTCAGTTTGACAGAGACAATGCCCATTCAGTGATTAAGGCTTAATAATAAGTGAGGCAAAGAATGGCTTAAAAAATATTTGGGAGGGGAAGATCTTCTGTGTTTCTGGACAAAACAGAAACATTGCTATTTACATTCATGCTGAGCCAATCTGGGCCCAAACATTGACCAAGTAGTTTTAACCTGAGACTTATTGTTGGTAAATCAATGAAAGCCAGAGTGATTTGGAGTTAAGGCTGGTCTTTCAAGGAAAAAAAAAAAAGAAAGTTTCATAGATTATAATTTACATTCCCTTTTGACAGAACACCTGCAGGTAAGGGTGTGATGCCCTATGTGGCCAAAAAAGAAAGAAAAGGAAGGAAGGAAGCAAGGAAGGAAGGAAGCAAAGAAGAAAAGAAGGAAGGAAGGAAGAAAGGAAGTAAGGAAGGAAGGAAGAAAGGAAGGAAGGAAGGAAGGAAGGAAGGAAGGAAGGAAGGAAGGAAGGAACGAAGGAAGGAAGACCAAGAAAGACCAAACCATAAAGATCTTAACTTGAAAAGGCCAAGGTCCCCCACTATATTCTGGGCTATCTCCAGTTGTTCTGATCTATATTTGTCTCATGGTCCCAGATGGCTCTAGGAGCAGAAAGTGAGGCTGGTCTATTTGCACAGCACTCCCTCACTTCAATTCAATTCATTCTCAGGAAAGGAACTGATAACCACTGGTTTCTATCACCCTGCTAACTCAAACAATTGTTATTTTTCCTAGAGATATCATTTAGATTTTAATTGTTAGCTCTAGTTCTAGAATTAAAGATTTTGCCCTGGTTTAGGTGAATTCTGTAATCATACAAGGGAGGTAGTTGAACTACAGTACCTTTTGGAATCATATCAGAAAAATTATCTCTTATGTTTACCATAGAAAATTATTGTACTCATTCTTCATTCTCTATTCAATTCCAAGAGGGGAAAATGACTGGGGTTTGGGCTTTTGTTTTCTTTAATGGAAACTAGGAGAATTGGACATGACAAATATTCTGTGTGACAGATAGCTGTAGCCCTTTACTCACAAAGGAATGATGAGAAGAATAGTTTTGTTTTGTTTCCCCTCCACACTGAAGGAAGGAATAAAGGATCATGAAAAGAGGAAGATATTCTAGATGAGAGAATTTTGGGTTCTTTTGAGGCCTACATAGATCAGAGTGGTTGGGATTGTAATTGTGTACCAGCAATGAGCCAGTTACAAATGGCCTGTGCTACTTCCCTGAAGTGAATATAATCATGAATAGTAAGAATTTTGTTTGACTCTGACAGGCTCAAGGAATGATCTGACTTGACAGAATGTTACTGTTCCACTGACTACCTGATGTTCCACTATTGGAAACTGGCAACTTTATTACCTCTCTTCTTCTATTCCCTCTCCTTCCTTATTCTTGATTGGAGAACTGCCATCACTTTGCTTTGGGAATTTTCTGTTGTCTCTAAACTATATTTACTATCCACTTTTATAATGGGTTTTTGTTTGCTGAAAAAGATAAGCTGCTTTTTGTGTTCCAAGTGTCTGCTATAAGGAGTAGACTGCAGGTTGTAGTTGTCAGTTGTTTCAGTTATGTGAGATTCTTTGTGCCCTCATTTGGAGTCTTCTTGGCAAAGACAATGGAGTGATTTTTCATTTTCTTCTCCATATCATTTTACCTTTGAGGAAATTAAAGCAAACAGGGTTAAATAGTTTGTCCAGGGTCACACAGCTAGTAAGTATCTGAGGACAGATCTGAACTCATGGATTTGTGTCTTCCTGACTTTAGGCCTACACTGAGCCACCTAGCTGCCCTACCTAGACTGCAAAGGTAAAGAATAAAAGAGAATCCATGAAAGCAACTCCTCTAGACTTAACCATACATCCATTAATATGAGACATTCTTTCTCTGGAGACAAAAATAAGAGCTTCACAGATTTATTTTTTAATGTCACCTTTGTATAGGTAGAAAGTTATAATAAAAGCATTATATGGAAATGATGCAGTGGTTCTCAACTTTCCTAATGCCATGACCCCTTTAATACTCGTATCTGGGCATATCTGCAATGTCGCAGTTCCTAAGACCATCA
Source organism: Pseudochirops corinnae (assembly GCA_028646515.1). Taxonomy (NCBI): domain Eukaryota; kingdom Metazoa; phylum Chordata; class Mammalia; order Diprotodontia; family Pseudocheiridae; genus Pseudochirops; species Pseudochirops corinnae. The sequence continues at coordinate 100,995,383 of CM053591.1, forward strand.
GAAATATGTTTTCTGATTGTCTTAGGCAACCCCTCTGACCCCTGTGAAAGGGTCATTTGACCCCCAAGGGGGTGGTGATTCACAGGTTGAAAACCGCTGGATTAGGATGTTGGCAATAATGCCACAGGACCTGAGTACAAACTCCAACTGTCTCATTAACTACTTGTGTCCTTGACTTTTAATGCCTCTATTTACTTATTTGTAAAATGAGAAAGCTGGATTAGATGATCTCTAAGAGACCTTCTATTTAAATATGTCTTTAATTGTGCCAAAAGAACATATTAAAACAACAAACCATAGTTTTAAGTGATATGTGTGAATTAAATACAAAACATGGATAACATATACGGAAGCAGGATTGCTCTACACATTTACATTTTCTCATTTGAGACTAAATCAACTGATTGCTTCAATGATACTTCTAATATAATTTTGCCACTTCAATTAAAAGTGATCCTCCCTTAGTCATTTCAAAATCAAATCCTTTATTTTTCTTCCATTTTTTTAGCAAAAAAAAAAATCAAAATCCATTTAGGTAGTTGAATACTTGTAAATACAATATAGACTTTCAGAGAAGGTGAACATCATTACTTAAATCTGCCTATTTGAGGTTGCCATTCAGAATCTTATATTGAACATATAAAGAACAGAAATACAGCTCAAGAATGGACTGAAAAATTATTATAGAAATAAACAGAACATCAAAAATGAGACAATAAGAGAATCATTCTCTTCCTATTTCTCCCCATTGGCTTGCATGACTCAGGTTAAGTATCACTTCTCCTAAACAAAAAACAGATGGTAGGGAGGATTTTGGCTGTCATTGCTGTTACCAGCAGCAGTCGGTTAGGTCACTTTGGCAAAAGACATCTTGGTTGCATCTCACACTGCTAGACATTGATAAAATCATAGGCTAGATCTGAGAAGAACTATAGAGATTTAATGCCCCCTTTTTAATATGAGGAAACTGAGACCCAAAGGAGTTAAATAATTTGTCCAAGATAACATGGGTAATAATTGGAAGTGTCAGGATTTGAATCCAGATCTTTGGTTCCAGAGTCCTAACACTTTCCACTGTAGACTATTTCTGTCCTATAAAATGATACACAAAATAAGGAGAGGGAGATAGCTAAAGATCAGCTAAATGATTTCTCTCCATTTCAAAAGATGAAAAAATGGTATTCCCTTAATGGAAAGCTGGTCAAAAAGGAAAGTTGAAATGGGTACTAAAAGGATAATGTAAGTTTTGGACAGAATAACATAGATTATTCTTTTCACTGCTAGGGGGAAGAGATTCCTTGGGTATAGAGGGGAAAAGATCTCAGCTTTTGCCCTTCTCTTTTTTCTCTCTGGACCAACCAATTCTTCAGCCTTATATATCACTCAGTCAGTTGCTTGCATGGCCTTTGCTATACTCCAAATGGGCACAGAGACATTCCTTCTAAGTTTGCAGGTCAGGTGATCCATGTGCTTTTCTGAAGTGCATTAGACAATAATATAATAATTTAAAATAATTGGCACACACTAGGGGAAGCACTGCTTAGAGTGAAAGCTAAAGACAAACAGATAAAGTATAGAGATCTAAAGAAGTGCTATATTATGAGTGTAACCTGATAGATTTATGGGGAGAAGAAAATCTCTAGGGAGTTGGAATTCTGTTACATGATTTGGGATAAATTATCCCAGGATGGAGATTGCTATAGATGAAATTCAGGATATGGAAACGAGAGAAAGAAAAGGAATTAGCACAAAAATTGAGTAGAGTGAAGGGATTAAGGAGATAAAGAAGACATGAGAGGACCAAGTTTAAAATAATAGAGAGAAAAATTTCATAATGAAATATTAAGTCTGATGCACAAATTTAAATAGAGTCATAATAACAGAAAATTATCTCCTACCGACTACAATATTGAAGATATTGAGATTCAGAAGCAGAAAATCACCAAATGTAAGAACTAGAAGAGAACAAAGAACTCATCTAATCCAATACCCTAATTTTATAGATGAGGAAGATAAGGCCTGAAGATGAAAGACTTTGACATGATTACATATCTCATATGGTAGCACCCTTAGGAATCAAACCAGGCCTTCTGGCTCTAAGTCCAATATTCTCTTAAATATACCTTATTATCTGAGGATTGATGGAAGGAAATAGGAATGTTTATCATGAAGAAAAGAAGATTAATATCTCAAAAATGTGAAAGACTATCATTTGCAAAAGAAAGTGTACTTTAAAAAAATCTAACAAGGCAGAACTAGCACTTGAGTAGGAAATAATATTTTTTCATCTTCCTAAATTGCAAACTTACAAATGACCCTAGAACAGAATGTGCTACTTCAAATGTAACTGAGTTTCCCATCTCTGGAACTCTTTAAGTGGAAGTTGAATGACTACTTTTCAGAGATATTATAAAGAATAAGTTCAGGTATGGCTTGGCCTAACTTCTAATGTTTTTCCCCAATTCTGAGCCTCTGCTCCTGGTTCTTCTTGCAAAATTTAAAAATAAAAATGTATATCATGTTTCTGAATATCGGTTTCTCATCAATAAAAATGGACATGGACTTCTTTGGAAGTTTGGAGAAGTGTATGGATGCCTTCTCAGAATAAAATTTCAAATAATTAAAGGAAATACTAAGAATAAAAATGTGTGTGTGTAGACAGAGAGAGAGAGAGAAAGAGAGAGAGAGAGACAAAGAGAGAGAGAGACAGAGACAGAGAGAGAGAGAGAGAGACAGAGACAGAGACAGAGAGACAGAGAGAGAGAGACAGAGAGACAGAGACAGAGAGAGAGAGAGAGAGAGTAAGAGAGAGAGAGAGAGATTCCCTTTCAAGTTTATGTATTTCCCTGAAATCTGTTCAATATATTTGCTACATACAAGACAATTATTTACCTCTTAGCAATGAAACAACCTGATTTAACTTTGAAAGTTTCTACTTCTATGAAAAAAAATGTTACATTTTATTAGGAGTGTGAGTATATTTGGTGAGCTCTATCAAATTCAAAATGAAGTGAAGAGCTTCTATTTACCCAAAGGATTAGAGCTTTTTATACAATCCCTGATAATTGCTGATAAAAACTTTCTACTTGATTCTGGGCACTGAAAGCCTAGTTATGATTGAGGAATTCAACTTAAGCAGTGGTAATATACTATCATTTTTTTTATAGCTTTGAAACTTGAACTCACTGTAGACACTGATGTCATCAGATTTATTGAATTGTTTCATGAGCACTACCAAGAAGCCAAACTTAAAACTAAATGACAAATCAAAATCATCAGCCATGGAGCCCAGAACTCATCCATTCCACTGACACTGGAATAATTATTAATGGAAAAAAAAAAGTTTTCCTCATCAAGCCTTGTATCCTAGATGAATAACAGTGAGATTAAGCAGCTGATATGAATCATATACTACAAAAAGAGTAAACCTTAGAAGTATGCCTAGGACACATAAAGAAGGCACACCCAAGTCCCAATGATTCAGCACAGTTTTGGAATACCTGGAACTAATTCAAACATGTAAAAAAAAAAACAATCTTAGATTAGATGGAAAGAGGAGTGTTTTTATTGAGCAGAGTGGAATATATACTAAGAGCCCGAGATCATAGTAGTGACTGCTATTTTTTTTTTCATTCAGGGGATAGTCTATTTATGTCTGTGCTGTCAAAAGAAAGGCACAGAAACTTTTTTCCAGTAAGGATTAACATGCTTGGGGAATGTAACCAGTCCTGCCTCAAATACAAAGGATACTATATACAGAAAATGAAATAATTTAGCCTTGTTCATTGAAGATACACGAGGACTGTCTATATAGAAATACAGAAACAAAAACTGACTACATTTCAGCAATAATTTTCAGGCAATAAAATCTATAAGGCTTTGGAATCACCTCTGCAAAGGAAACAGGAGACAAACTCCCACAATCACTTAAAACTAGACATGTGCAAAAATAGACAAAGACTAAAGGAGCATATTGGAGGGAAAAAAAAGTTGAAACATTAAAAAGAATATTCTCCTGAATTGAAAAATTATTTACAACACTAAATTTTTAGATTTTTCTCTCAAATTGATGTATAAATAAATGTTAATGAAACTATTTTGCATTTTTCTTTGACTGCTATTTTATTTGGTCATCTTTTGGGGGTGTATGAAGGGGGAGAGGACATATGTATGTGGTAATTAGCTAGAAACTAATATAATGGATTTTATCTTTTTTTCTACGTTTTTATCAATCATTATCCAAAACTAACATATGTTCTGCTCAGGCTTGCATTGTTCTTTGTAACAGTCTAACATAGTTTAATTCACTCATCAACAATATGGCTCACTAGAAAGAAGAGGCTATTGGGGGAAATCTTTCTTTTAAGTTGGTAGTGAACTTTCCTTCTCTGCCAATGCACCTGCCTTCTGCAATGCCCAGATAAGAATTCTGAAGCCCTGCTATGTAATCACCATGGTCTAGATTCTCGCCCTTGAGGCATGGGAAGCAATTGTGTAAAATAATACGAAAACCTCAGAAATGCAGCCCTGTAAAGTTGCCTATGTTGAGACCTTCATTCTGTCTGACTAAATGAAAATTCCTTAGATGTATTCGAGGTGTCTTTAAACAATATTCAAGAGTGTAATGCAAGAAAATAATGGCTGAAGTGTTGCTGAAAAGGTGCTCTATAAGCAGAGAAACAGCCTGCAAGCCTTTAGACTTCCAAGGGTGACCATCTGGCAATGCCCTGTTGGAAAAAAATCAACAAATAGTGGAGAACACGAGCTACTGTTTCTTGAAGAGCCTGGTGATCTTGACATTCAAGGTCACATGGCAATTGTTGATATTGATGTATTCTAGAAGAAGAACAAGCAAATTTCCCTTATTTCTCTTTGCAAATCCACACGCCTAGCTATTGTGCCTGCTGAATCATTAAGAGACCATTAGGTCTCTTTAAGACCATTTAAGAGCATTAAAAACCATCAGGTCTTTTAGCTTAAACTCAAATGAGTACAATAGGGAAATTATGTACAACCTGAGCTACTTGTTTTATTGTACTGTGTTTTGCTTTTCAGATTCATCAAAGATCTCAAACTTTAAAATATGCTACTAAGTTGTGTTGTTTTTATAATTATAAAATTCCAAGTAATAATAGCTTATATTTCTATTATAACAATCCTGTAAGGTAGATAGCAAACTCTTTTTCTTCTCAAATTACAGATGAGGAAAAAAAAAAAAGACTTGGCTATGGTTGCAATGGACACATTAAAAAGGACATATTAAGAAGGCACACTTATGTTCTAGTACACACACACACACACTTACATGAATATTCAGAAACATGTGTGAATACAAATATATACACATATTCACACATATTTGTGAATATTCATGTGTGTGTGTGAGAGAGAGAGAGAGAGAGAGAGAGACAGAGAGAGAGAAAGAGAGAGAGAGAGAGAAAGAGAGAGTCAACGTAAAGTTAATGGATAAATAGTTGACTTTGGCCTCAGGAAGATATGGGTTTAAATTTTGCTTCTGAAACATGTAAGATATGGGGTGACGGGAAAGTCATTCAACCTCTAGGTACCAGAGGCAACTCCTGAAAACACGTATATTCATGTATTTATGTATACACAGACGTAGACAGAGACCTACGTCTATATATACATATATATATATATATATATATATATATACATGTAAGTATGTATATATGCATACATGTATCTGATTATATTTTATTCTGGACTTGTGATTTCAACAATGTAGAGAACTGCCTGCATAGAAACTCCCTTCATTTATATTAAACAGCAAGTTTTATATAACTTGTAGTTTTTAACTCACTTCTTTCTGATGCCAACTCTTTATCCATCAAGCTCATATTGTTTATCTTTTTGAATTTCGGTTTCCTGAAATGATTCTCAGAATTAGCTGGAATTGATCTAATGACTAGAAGATGTGAATATCAAATCAAAACAGCTGTGTTTCTATACATTAGACATAAAGAGGGTATTGCCAAATGTGATATATGTCTACCATTCAAAAATACAAAGTAAGAAATTATATTTGCATTTGTTTCAGAGCAGGAACATGAATTTTAAAATAGGTTTATGATGAGATTGACTCCTTACATGCAATAAACATTCCTCATTCTATTTTCCTAAAAGACATTATATTGAGGAAAGGATTTTTATATTAATGCATGTTTTTACTTTTTAAAGTCATACGACTATGTAAATAAATACATGTTCCTTCTAAATTTATTATTTGCAATTTGAATGTATTTCCTTCAAGAATTTTCCATCACCTCTCAGTTAATCCCATAAAGAACACTGAAATGCTCAGAAAAAATTAATAGAATTAATTGATCTAGCAATTCTCAATTCTATTTTGTACATTTTAATCCAATTATCCATCAATATTTTGATATATTTTCTAATGCCATTATAAAATAGGTAGAGACAGTGAAAAGTATTCCTACTATACAGAGGAAAAAAGCCAAATATTAAAGGGTTATGTGTCATCCAAGATCACAAAAACAATATGATGGAAAAAACTGAAACTAGAGTTTTGAGAAGTAAAGTTTCTATTGTACTGTGCTGTCTCTTCCAATATTGATAATGAATTCTTACACCACAGAGCATGGTCATGTGAGATAGATGGAAGGTAACTAAAAACTTCAGTTCACACAAAATTAAAACTGATGTAATAATAGGTACAAATAGCATGAAATCTTTGTGTTATTCTGCCAATAATAATGGATACTGCCCCTTTTGGCATTTTTGGAGACCAAGTCAGAGAGCAAGGATGATATCAAAATAAAATTCATCATTATTTTATGTAGAATGCATGACAAACATTTTTTAAAAGCTAGCTCTTCAATTCTGTATTGCTACCAAAGTTGGTGTAACCTTATTAATGTTATATATGAATTAGTCATCACATTAATGAAAAGTCAAATGATTGTACCAATCTCTTTTCCAATATTCATTAGCTTAAGACCCAAATTTTTATGACCTTTTCCTATAACCATTTTGCTGAAAAGCAAAATAAAATAATTAAGAAAAGTTATTCTTTAACACTCCCACCATAAAATATGTCAAACGATGTGTTCATATGAGTAGGAAAAATATGGAAACATCAGAGGCACCAAATGTACCATAAAATATTAAAGATCATGCATAATTTTTATTACACAAATAAGAGTATTGTGACCCAAAGTGGGGAAATGATTAGTTTAAGTTCATCCAGCAGATTAGTTGCAAAGCCAGAGATAGAACCTTGGTATATGGGCTAAGGGTCAATTAGGTAGTGCAGTGGATAGGGTGCTGGGTCTGAAGTCAGGAAGGTTCAGCTTAGTGAATTCAAATTTGTGTGACCCTGGGCAAAAATGAACTGGAGAAAGAAATGGCAAATCACTCCAATATTTTTGCCAAGAAAACCTTATATAGGGTCTTGAAGAATCAGACACAACTGAACAACAACAAGCTGGGCTAAAAGGCCAGTGTTTATTCCACTTATTCCAATTCTTTGCTAACTTTCTCTGACCTTCAACATGCTTATGAAATTTAGAGGCAAACCAGTTCTCCATCCTCATCATAGAAACACAAATGTTCACACATTCATAATCTAAAACTTTTAATGAAATATTCATATTTATGAGCAAAATTTATCATTATTCTGCTGACCCCATTACTTTATAACAGTCTTCTCTCCAAAGATTGGATGGTACTTTGATAAGATTAGATGAACTCTAAGTCATTTATAGTTCCCGGGGAGAGGGGAGGAGGTTTAAGATGCAGGAAATCAGGAAGAAATAATGTCTAAAACTCCTTAAATTCAAAGAAGAAAATACAAAGAAGTTCCCAAAGAAGGCATGGCATCAATAGCAGAAAGCAATGATTTTTTTTTTTTGTTCTTATTTTTCCATAGAGTATGGCTACCATTTAATCAAGCCAAGCAAATATGTCTTAAGATATGTACTTTGGAAATGTGCATAAAGTAAGAATGTGAAGACATTACTACACTTAGTGCTCATAAACTGCTAGTATATTTGGTGCCTGCGTTCAAAAAATATTTTAAATTTCCAAACATTATAAATTGGCATCTTACTTTCCATCAGCAAGAAGATAGTGCAGTAGCTAGGATAAAAACCCAGAATCACAAAATTTTGCAGTTGAAAGAGATCTTAACCTTTAACTACTCAAACCAATAGCCAAAAGTAATCCACACTAAAATCTCCAGACACATAATCATTTAGTTCCTATTTGAAGACATTAAATGAGAGGTAATGCATGCTTCTTGAAGCAGCACATTCCATTCATTTAACATTAATTGTTAGTAAATTTTTCTTGACATCAGAAGTTCCCTCTTTGCAATTTCTATTAATTGTTTTTGGGTTTGTCCTTTGGGACCAAATAGAAGTCTAATTTCTTTTCCATGTGATAAAATTTTAAATACTCAAAGCTACTATGTGTTTTCTGAGTCTTTTCTTTAGGCTAAACATCCTCATTTGGTTCCTTTAACTGCTTCTCAGATAACATGGAATCATTTCACTCTTCTGGTTGTCTTCTGTTAAAGATTCTCTGGTTGAGTAATGTCCTTCTTATACCATGATACCAAAGAAAAACGAATACTTTATACATAGTCTTGTGAAGACAAAGTAGAAAAATATTATTACTTCCTTATCCCTAGAAGTTATGTTTTTAATACAGACCAAGTTATATCATATAATTTGACTATCATATCAGAATTGACTTTTGTTGAGCTTAAAATCTACTAAAGCCCTTAGATCATTTTTAGTTAAAGAGCTGTCTAACCATGCTTTTTCTATCTTGTACTTAAGAAGTCAATTCAGAAAAAGTAAGATTTTAAATTTATTTCTATTAAATTTCATTGTATTAGAATTTAACTGAATCTCGTATCCTGTGAATATCTTGTTAGATTCTCCCTCTGTCATTTATGTTAGTGCTCCTTTCCATTATTTTTTCATTTGAAAATTTACTCTATTAAGATTGCTCAGTTAAGAGTTTCTTTACTTTCATTATACAAATTCTAGAGATAGCAAAGAGAATTTGAAAGTAAACAAAGATCAGGAGAAGGAGGACAATTGAACTAGATAATGTAGAGTAGACCTGATAAAAAAGTAGTGTTCTATCTCTGAAATACTTCCCTCTCTTATTGGACAACGTACCATGGATAAAGATATGAAAGATAAATGAAGCATGTATATAGATAAATACCTGTCACTTTCTTATCTAAGGGTTGCCTTTAGCTTGGGATCAGGAGTAGAAGAGACATAAAGGGAAAAGTCCTGCTCCATCAGTAGTCTTGGCATGACCAACCACATTTAGCAAATGATAGTTTAAGTATAGCAATTTAGCTAATTGAAAGGTTCCTACAGCAAGTAATCTGCTTCATTCTTACTTCTGATACTTCAAGCCTCAAAGCAACAAGAGTAGCTGAGCCAGCAGGTAAAAATTATTTAGGCCATGTCTATATCTAGACAGCTCTGGGGGGTTCAGGTGGGAGGAGAATGGTAAAGATAATTATTCTCTTAGATTGGTATCTATATATGTAACAGTTGGTATCCAGAGATGAATATATTATAAATATTATATATAATAATAGATATCCAGAAACAAATATATCAAAACTATTTTATATATATACATATAATTTTTGTCTCTGGATACTAATCATACACACATAAATGTGTGTATATTATCCAAATGAATAGTGATAATAAAAGGAAATCATATTTTAAATTTCAGTCATACTGTATGGTTTATGAAGTGATTTGTCTGCATTATTTAATTTAATTTGATCCTTGTAAGAATTGTGTGGGATGAATAAGGGAGTTCTTACCCCCAATTTACATATGAGTAAACTAAGGCCAAGAGATCTTAAACAAAATCTTTTTTTGAAAATTATTTTTTTTAATTCACAAAGTATTTGCTTTCTCTCCCTCCTACCTTCTACCTCACCCCCACTAGAAATAGAAAGACACTGTAAGAAATATTGATATTCAAGCAAAACAAATTCCAACATTGGCCATATATAAAAATTATATGAAGAAATGTATCTAATATCACATAGTAAATGGATGGATCAGCTAGGTGGTATAGAGCATAAAGTACAAGGGCTGAAGTCAGGAAAAATCATTTTCCTGAGTTCAGATCTGGCTTCAGACACTTACTAGTTGCAGGACCCTGGGCAAGTCACTTAACCCTGTTTCCCTAAGTTCCTTATCTGTAAAATGATATAGAAAAAGAAAAGGCAAACCCTCCAGTATCTTTAGCAAGAAAATCCCAAATGGGGCCACAAACAGTCAGACATGAGTGAAATGGATGGTAAAGTTTGACTAGCAAATAAGGTCAACTGTCCCACAAGTGAAAAAGATATTTTACTCTACTATGTTGCCTCTTAGTCATAGATATCTTTGACCCTCTGCCCCCAGCAAAAAAGGAAGAAAAAAAAATTATCAATTTGTTTTTGTTTTTGCTTAAAATATAATCAAAGAAAATATTCTCTAAATTGTAATAAAAATTAATTTTAGAAAAATCAAAACATTCAAAAAATGATTCGGATTCACATTATTAGATTCAATATATGGTTAATGGACTCCACTGTTGCAGAGCATTGTCTAGATATTAGTAATCCAGAGAATGATGCCACATAGTCTGTAGCTCATAGTTGTGGAGGGTATAAACATAGATACAAATAACTTAAATATAAATCAGAATGAGATAAGCAGAAAGGAGAAGTGTTATAAGAAATTAGAATTAAGAACAATCACTTTATCTTCAGAGGAGAGAGCTCAGAGTAAATATGGAGGATATGATCCCTGAGTCAGAGTTTTAAGAAAGAAGAGATATTCAAGAGATTTTCTTTCTTTGAACTTGGCAGGACTCTATTCTGTGCTCTGATGCTATTAATTAAAAAATAGGTAAATTAAAGTGAAATTCTGGAGCGTCTTGAATCCCAAGATCTTTTTGGTTTTGGGAAGCTAGTGAAGTTGTTTGAGTAAATTAGCAGCATGATCAAAACCATGCATTAGAATGGTTACTCAGTCAGTGATTTAAGCAGTGGTATCCAACTCATAAAAATGGGAATCATGAAACTGGCCTGGCATATTGACTTAGAAAATCACATATTAACATTATCTATGTTATTTTTTAATTTTGTTAAATATGTCCCAATTATATTTAAATCTTGTTCCTCACTTGAGAATGTTGTGGTTGCAATGTGGCCTGTGTCTGAGTTTGACACATCTGATGTAAAATCAAACATATAAAAAAAACAAAAGAAAAAACACTTGAAGAGGGAGACAAATAAAATCTTAAAAGTTGTTTAGTATTGTCTAATAAAACAGTGCTGTTATATGGATGGTGGAAACTACCTTGAATCTAAACTATAAGCCTCCTTCATGAAACCCAATGTTCCAATTATTTTATAATTCGTAGCTAAGTACATGTCAAGTAATAGAGAGGCTTGCATTTTGTATTGATTAGTCATTCCTGGAAAATGATTAAGAGGGCTTTAAACTAAAAATGTAGGAAGATGTAACTAAGACTGAATTCAAAGGAATACTATTGTCCTATAAGAATAAGGGATGTAAGAAACACTGAAGGACAGAATGATGTAATTCACAGCCTGGGCTTTCTCCAGATTACTTCTTTTTATTGCCTTTCATATTGCCTGATGCCCTGCTCTCCTTCAGGGTGACTCATTCCCCAGGATTACCATTTTAGGAAAGACTTCAGTCATGCTTCACCTCTCTTACTCCCATATCCTCTTCTTTCTCCTCACCTATCACATGATCCTGACTTGGGTAGACCACCCTCCTCCTCACTTTCCTGTTCTCCTTTCTATGTTGCCTCCTTGTTAAGCTCCTTGAGGGCACAGACTTTCTTGCTTGTTTGTATTTGTATTCACAATGCTTAGTTCAGTGTAATCATATGGAGATTAATAATGTCCTATCACCAATGCCTTGTAATAAATGATAAGAAAAAAAATTCTTTTTCAACTATGTTGGTGATAAAAAGAAGATCAAATAAAACTTAGGTTTATTGCTTGTTATGAATGAGATAATGATGAGAGATGGTGAATAGAAGGCAGAAATATTCAACTCCTTTTTGCTTCTGTTTTCTCTAACAATCCTGATTTAGAAAGACAGAACTAGTATTTAAGTAATTAAAGCCCAATACATATGAGCAGATGATAAGTAGACTTAACTAATATCAGCGATTTCAAGGTTCTAGGTGAGACAAACCATGCGAAAGGAACTGTAAGAACTTGGAAGCTGTGATTTCTGAACTATTTCTAGTAAACATTAAAAAATCAGAAATGATGGAAGAGATGCAAAAAGACAGGAGATGAACAAATGCTAAAGACAATATATACATATATATGCATATATGTATGTATGCAAACATATATGTGTATATACACGTTATTGTAATGATACTGGGATTTGAGGATCTTCCAGACCCCTCGAACTTGCTGATGTAGCAGGAAGGGGTGGAGCAAGACAATTCTTTAACTCAATAAAAACCAAGCTAGTCTCTGTGTGGTACTGACTGGAAGTGGTGGCAGAGGCAGCGGCTGTGGTTGTGAACTCCTTTTGCTTTGAGCTGGTCAGAATCTCTGTTAAGGACTCCTGCTGAGGACTGCCAGGGATGGAAATTGCCGGGGGCAGAGCTGCTGGGAGCAAGCTGCCTGGATGCTGAGCAGTTGCGTGCGTGAGGAGAGGAGGATCTTTGCCTGAGGTAGCCTGTCTTGTTCTGAAGGCTTGAGAATGTGGATGTTTACTACTTTAACTACATGTGCCAACTTCATAACTACTGTGTTGGCTTTGACTTTCTGCTTTTGGGACTCAGTTTTCTGGTATTTAAATGAGTGCTCTAGCTTTATTTCTTATGTAGAGAGCCTGTTACATTTTGTGATTAATAATCATATCAGCAGATTTATAGTTACTGTAGGCATTGTGAATACTGCATTGTTGATATAATTATATATGTATATACACATGCATGTATACATATGTATGTGTGTGTATATATGTATACATGCATTACAAAAATGATGAATTTTTAGCACCCATAAAAGAAAATACTAATGAATATGAACTATCATGAGTGCATAAAATATGATTGACAAAAAACTGCAAACTTAAACTTGAGATATATAGTGTTTTGGACAAGGGGAGTAAAATCTCCCCACTGGTATCTACCCTTACCAGACAACATGTGGAATATTGCATAAAGGTTTAAGTACTACAACTTAAGTACTACAACTTTGAGCATGTCAAGAGAAATTGAATGTTGTAGATAGGGACATTAAGTGGATCCTTTCAAAGATCTTTGGATTCTTTAACTCAATAAAATAATTAGGGAACATTTAATAGACATGTACAAGGATTTGAAGTGTTACCATATAAAAGAGGGATATAACTTACCTAGGAAGTAAGAAGTAGAAATGTATTTGGAAGGTATAGTTAAGCCTCAGTATAAGGAAAATATGTTAACTGTTTGCAAAGTGGAATGGACTTTCTTGCAGTGAGCAAGTTCTTACATTGCAACCTTCATAAAGGGTTTGGATGACCACTTTCCAGGAATGCTGGAACCAGGATTTCTGCACAGATATATATGGCATGTATACTAGATGGTCCCTCAAGATGACTTCCTTTATAAACTGACAGTTCAAAGAATAGTATATATTTTATACACTTTAGCAACTCATTTGAAAAAGTTCTAATATACTTGTCAAGATGGAAAAATGTTAGGTGAGGTGTGTTTGAAAGAGGTTATGTGATAGCAACCAAAAATGGTACATTAGTGAATCCCTGTCAACCCAAAGGAAGGTTTCAAATGGAGTTGTGCAAAGGAGTTGTCTGGTAGAGTTCTCAATTTTGCTTAACATTTTTTGATTAGTATGTTAGTAACTCAAACATTATAGATGGCATACCTATCAAATTTTTGAATAATATGAAACTGAAAGGAATAGCAGATTCAGATATCAGAATTTGTTCAAATCTAATTTGAGTCCAATTACACAGGTATGAAATGGCTGAAATGTGACTAGACAAGAATGAATTTGTAAAAGTCTTGGCATTTCTATTGGGTTGCAAATTCATTAGGTTTCAAGAATGTAACATATCAAAAACATGCTACAGTAATATTTCTCTTCTTTCTCTGTTATCTTCTTTTTCTCCTCCTCCTCTTCCTTTAATTTTGACCTGTTCTATTTCTGACCTAGGCTGGTTTGTTCTTCCTTTGGCAATTTTGAGTCTACATAGCTCAAAGGCTCACCATACTGATGCCAGTTTTAAACCACAGCAACTTACCACTCCCAGCCTCAAGTGATTAACTGCCTCAGCCTCTCTGGTAGCTGAAGTTACCAGCATTTATACAATGGCCTAACTAGTGTATTTTTAGGCTGCATATTGTATGTGGAGCTTGAGGAGGGACTTACTGTGGTCCAATCTATGAGCTTCAAAGACTGATTGAACCACAATAGGTCCCTATCCAAGCTCTACTTAATGGCTGTATTTTGAGCCCTCCTGGGTTTGAGTGAATGTCAAAGGTAAATTTGTTTTTGGAACAGCAACCCTGAGGGTCTTCCCCTCCCTGCTTGATTTTTTTTCTTTTTCTAATTAAAGAAGCCATCCTTTGACTCACTTCTTAAAGAGGCCTGTTCACTGAATGGGCATTGCCCATAAGTGAGTACATGAAAAGGCCTTAGCTTAAAAGGATCAGGGTCTCCCATTACATCCTGGGTCATCTCCAGTCATCCTGATGAATGTCTCCTTACTGGATCCAGATGGCTCTAGCGGAGAAAGAGATGCTGGTGACCTTGCAGAGCCCTCCATCACTCAAATCAAAGTCAACTGCAAGTCATGTCACTATTTCCTTGATGCCATGATCCTCTTTGATGATGAAGGACAAACACAACAATTCCTGTATATTGATCAGAAATCAGGAGATTATTCCTCTGTGTTCTTCCATAGTTCAGGGACATATGAAGTACAATATATAATCTTGGAGGTCTTAACTTAGGAAAAATACTAAATTAGTGGGGATTCAAAGGAAGGTAATTAACATAAAGAAAAGACTTGCAATCATCTCAGGAGTATAGTTATGGTAAAGGGAATACGACTTAAAGGGAACATCAAGTTATCTTCAAACATTTCAAAGCTAGTTTACAAAAGTGAGATTAAACTTATTTTGCTTGACCCAAGAGAACACAACTAGGATGAATCAGTAGCAGGCAGATTTTGGCTTAATAAGATAAAACCTTCTTTTTTTTTCTTTTTTTTCTGTTTTTTTTTTTTAAATTGATTTTTTTGTTTACTTTTAGTTTACAAGATTCAGTCGCACAATCCCTTGGGCTTCAAATTTTCTTCCCTCCTTTCCCTCCTTCCCCTCCCCCCCCCATGGTAGCATGCAATCAAGTATGGGATCTGCAAATACTTTCACATTAGACATTAGTCTGGTTGTAAAGAAGGGTTGTAACTGAAGGAATGAAGAATGGGAAAGAGGAAACAAAACCAAACATGGAAAAGAAAGAGAGCATGTAGTTTGCTTCAGTCTGCATTTAAACTCTGTTCTTTCTAGATCTTCCTCTGAATGTAGACATATCCTTCCATCCTGAGTCTTTAAGAGTTATCTTATAACCTTGCGTTACTGAGAAGAGTCAAGCATATCAAAGTTGGTCGTTTCACATATGTTGTGACTGTCATTGTGTACAAATTTCTTCTGGTTCTGCTCTTCTGACTTAGCATCAGTTCATATAAGTCTCTCCAGATAAATACGAAGTCCATCTGCTTCTCATTTCTTATAGCACAATAGTATTCCCTTACATTCATATACCACAACTTGTTTAGCCATTCTGTAATAGATGGGCATCCCCTTAATTTCCAATTTTTTTGCCACCACAAAGAGAGCTGCAATAAATATTTTTGTACATATAGGTCTTCCTCCCACTTCTATGATCTCTTTGGGATATAACCCTAGAAGTGGTATTACTGGGTCAAAAGGCAGGCACATTTTTATAGCCCTTTGGGCATAGTTCCTGATTGCACTCCAGAATGGTTGAATTAATTCAGAACTTCACCAACAATGCATTAGTGTTCCAATTTTTCCACATCTTCTCCAGCATTTGTCATTTTCCTGTTAAGTCATCTTAGCCAATCTGACTGGTGAAATGTGGTACCTCAGAATTGTTTTGATTTGCATTTCTTGAATCAAGAGTGATGCAGAGCATTTTTTCATATGCTTATAGATATCTTTAATTTCTACCTCTGAAAATTGCCTGTTCTTATCCTTTGACCATTTATCAATGGGGGAATGATTTGTATCCTTATAGATTTGACTCAATTCTCTGTATATTTTAGAAATGAGACCTTTATCAAAGACACTGGTTTTAAAAATTCTTTCCCCATTTTCCACTTCCCTCTTAATCTTGGTTATATTGGCTTTGTTTGCACAGAAATTTTTCAATTTAATGTAATCAAGATTATCCATTTTGCATTTTATAATGCTCTCTAACTCTTCTTTGGTTATAAAGTCTTCCCTTCTCCATAAATCTGACAGGTAAAGTATTCCTTGCTTTCCTACATTGCTTACAGTATCAGCCTTTATACCTAGATTGTGCACATGTTTAGACTTGATTTTGGTATATAGAGTTAGATAATGGTCTATACCCAGTTTCTGCCACACTATATTCCAATTTTCCAAGCAGTTTTTGTCAAATAGTGAGTTTTTATCCCCAAAACTGGTGTCTTTGGGTTTATCAAAATTAATATAGTTTTATATATATATAAATATATACATAAACAAATAACATAAATTCCTATAGTTATTGACTACTGAATCTTGTGTACCCAATCTATTCCATTGATCCACTACTCTATTCCTCAGCCAGTACTAAGTAGTTTTGATGACTGCTGCTTTATAATACTGATTAAAATCTGGTATGGCTAGGCCACCTTCCCTAGCATTTCTTTTCTTTAATTACCTTGATATTCTGGACCTTTTGTTCTTCCAAATGAATTTTGGTCTTCCAAATTCTAGCTCTATAAAGTATTTTTTTTTTGCTAGATTGATTGGTGTGACACTAAATATGTAATTTAATTTAGGTAAAATTGTCATTTTTTTTTTTTATCATATTAGCTCGACCAAGCCATGAACAATTGATGTTTTTCCAAGTAGTTAGATCTGACTTTATTTGTGTGAAAAGTGTTTTTTGTTATTGTGTTCGTATTGGTCCTGGGTTTGTTTTGGCAGGTAGACTCCCAAATATTTCTTAATGTCTACAATAACTTTAAATGGGGTTTTCTCTTACTATCTCTTGTTCTTGGACTTTGTTAGAAATATACAGAAATGCTGAGGATTTATGTGGGTTTGTTTTATATCCTGCAGTTTTGCCAAATTTATTTATTGTCTCAAGAAGTTTTCTACTTGATTCTCTAGGATTCTCCAAGTATATCATCATATCATCTGAAAAGAGTGATAGCTTAGTTTCTTCTTCGCCTAATTTGATTTCTTTGATTTCTTTTTCTTCTCTAATTGCTATGGCTAACGTTTCTAGTTTGACTGAATAAGAGGGTGATAGTGGACATCCTTGTTTCACCTCTGATCTTATTGGAAATGCTTCTAGTTTATCGCCCTTACATATAATACTTGCTGATAGCTTTAAATAGATGCTACCTATTTTTCTAAGGAAAACTCCATTTATTCCTGTACTTTCTAGTGTTTTTAATAGGAATGGATGTTATCTTTTGTCAAAAGCTTTTTTCTGCATCTATTGAGATAATCATATGGTTTCTGCTAGTTTTTTTTTTTGTTGATATGATCAATAATACTGATGGTTTTCCTAGTATTGAACCATCCTTGCATTCCTGGAATAAATCCTACCTGATCAAAATATGTTATTCTTGTGATAAATTTCTGTAGTCTTTTAACTAATATTTTATTTAAAATTTTTGCATCTATATTCATGAGGGAGGTTGGTCTATAATTTTCTTTCTCCATTTTGTTTCTTCCTGATGTAGGTATCAGTACCATATTTGTGTCGTAAAAAGAATTTGGTAGGTCTCCTTCTTCACCAATTTTCCCAAATTGTTTGTAGAGTATTGGGATCAATTGTTCTTTAAATGTTTGATAGAATTCACTAGTAAATCCATTTGGACCTGGAGATTTTTTCCTAGGGAGTGAGAAAACCTTCTTAATAATGAGGGATGTTGAATTATAGAATGGTCTGACTGAAAAAGAAGTGAATTGCCTATCACTGGAGGTCTAATTAGGGATTAGTTGGCAACTTTTCTAGGTCTAGCTCTCACTGCCTCTCTATTTATTCTTTGTTTTAATGTTACATTATTGTAATAGGAGGAGTATCAATTCATTGTGGTTGTCAGTACCCTGGGATTTGCATGGTTGACAAAAGGGATAATTCTAAAGTAGACACATCCTATAGTTTGCAAGCAAAATGGTAGCAGAGAGTGTGAGTAACTTTCTATGTTCTTGTCTGAACACACTCACTCATAAGTAATTGTTTTGGTTTTTGACTGTAGATCTGAGATGTTTCAAGGAAGCAAAAGTGCGGTGCCAAATAAGGCAAAGCTTTGCATATATGGAACTTACTCTGTGTTTCTTATCTATCATTGCTCCTTTCCAGGATGAGTTTGGGTTTATAGCAGGGGTCAGCAAACTACATTAGACTGTACAAAAAAAAAATAGCTATTAAGCTGCATTTTGGCCCTCCAAGTCTATTTGACCCAGGTCTATTATCAATCAGCTCTAGGGAACACACTCATATTGGTAATCTGCTTGCCAACTTCTCCTACCACCTGTAATAGTAATCAGTTTAGCAGATACTTAGCATTTAGTACCTTGGGGCTAAGTGTGGAAGATGCAAACTCTGTCCCACTGTTGAGAAGGCATGAACTCCCCTGTTGATGTGGAAGAAGGGGATTTTCTGAGACAGGAGGCCAGTGTGTGTATATAAGCAAGAATTCCAGAGACAGAGAGAAAGAATTGGAATGTTGTTCTGGATGAAGGAAGAATGGTGGAGACTGAAGCCTGCTGAGAGAGAGAGAGAGAGAGTTTCTCTCCCAGCATCTGGAAGCTGACTGAGAACTGAGATGGAGTTTTCCTGAGACCAGAATCTGGTGAAGGAATCCTGCCTGAAAGGCTGAGAGAGCTTGTAATGTAATGCCATGCACCAGCAGATTCCCAAAAGAATGCTACTGTGAACAGTTTTTAGGGCTCGGATTACACAATTTAGTGAATGCTCTGTTTATTCCATTACAAATCAAGACAAACATTCACAATATATTCACAACATTACATCTTATCACAGAAAATGGCCACACAGTTTTCACTATATTGGCCACAATATTTAGAACAAGAAACAATAGAATAATCAAACTTCCACTCATGGAGCAACTCAATACTTAATCATTCAATCAATTTACAACAGAACAATCAAATTTTCACTCACGGGGCAGATCAGTACTTAATTATTCACTATTCTAGATTCACAATTACTAAATATCATTAATCACAAATACAGTCATTAGAAAACCACACAAACCCTCCATCCCTCGGTGTCCAGCAAACCTCAATTTCATCCAAGGGGAGGCCTTTTCTTCATCTTGACTCTGGGTGATCTCTTTGATTCCCAGGATCCCCTTCCATGGTCCCAGCTCCCTCCTGAATCCACCAAACAGTCACTTGGATTCAGAAGCAGACAACTCCAAAGTCCTTGTCCAGTTCTCAGAGGTAGATAGCTCCCAGGTCCTTGTCCAGTCCTCAGGGCAGTCCCTGACACACTCTGAAGTTCACAGGGTCCAGCACATCTCAATCTCTTCACCACTTCTCTTGCCTGGAACTCAAGGATCAGCCAGAGCACAAACAAACAAAGTCTTATCCTGGTCATGCTTCTTCAGTCCTCCAATACTTCAGCTGGCTCTAGGACCCAGAAGGAATATTGGCTTTCCAGGTGGCCTTCTAGGCAAGCCCTCTAAACCTTGCAGGAAGGCTTCCAGGCAAGCCCTTTCAGCCTTCCAGGTAGCCTTCACTAGATTCCGGTCTCAAGAAAAGTCCATCTCAGTTCTCAGTCAGCTTCTAGATCCTGGGAGAGAAACTCCCTCTCTTTCAAGAAAACTCCAACTCAGTTCTCAGCTTCCAGATGCTGGGAGAGAAACTCTCTCTCTCTCTCAGCAGGTTTCAGTCTCCAGCATTCTTCCTTCACCCGGAGCAACATTCTAATTCTGTCTCTCTGTCTCTGGAATTCTTGCTTATACACACACACTGGCCTCCTGTCTCAGCCAATCCCCTTCTTCCACATCAACAGGAGCTCAGCCAATCCCCTTCTTCCACATCAACAGGGACTCAGCCAATCGCCTTCTTCCACATCAACAGGGGAGTTCATGCTTTCTCAATAGTGGGACAGAGTTCGCACCTTCCACACTTAGCCCCAAGGTACTAAGTGCTAAGTATCTGCTAAACTGATTATTATTACACCACCCTCTTGGTCCTTTTTGTTGAGAAATTTTATTTCATTTGAAACTGAGATTTTATAATTTTTTCACATGTAATCAATTACCCTGAACAGGTTATAGCCCACATTGTTTGAAATTCCTACCTTACCTAGTTCTTTGTATGGGTTTGTATTAATTCTTTTGGATCAAAAACTCAGGTACCAGGACAGCAAAAACAATTCTTATTCTTGCCTTCTTGGGAGACCAGGGGGACTTCTGGGGAGGAGAAATACATTATTTCTTTTATGTCTATCAAACAATGGGGTTTTAGTAAGATTATGAGAAAATGTCCTGAGCTTGTAAGATTGTAAGAGGTTGCAGCCACTGATTAGTGTCTTCAGAGTATGCTAATTTGGCTATCTGAAGATGTGACACAAAATTTCCCTAATGTTTGCTATCAAGGAGAGAAAACCAGAGAATGAGACAAATGTTTTATTATTGATGAAGATTTAAAAACATTTGAAAACTGAGCTAGAAGGCTAGGTTTTGCTTTTAATTTTGGTTTTCTCCTGATTTAAAATTCAATACTAAGAAGTTTTGATTTTATGAAACAGAAATATAAGCTGATAAGGTCAAGAGAAATAAGAAAAGGGAGAACAAGAGTCAATGTATTGTGGTAGTTCATGCCTTGCATTTTATATTATAAAAAAGCAATTTTCTTAGTTTTAAAATATATATTAGAATAATATAATTATCAAAAAAAATTCTGAATTAATATTATATTTTATGAGAAGGAAAAAAATCAAAATGTTGATTCCCTATAATCACATAGAAAATGTGTAATATCCTACCAATTCAAGGATGCATTTTCTCAAGCAAAAAAAGAGGTTTTCGAAAAAGAAGAAGCTTTAAAATCTTTATGTAAGTCTGTATCTGCTTAAAAGGTCAAGATAAGACTTCATTAATTGTTAAAAAGCTTCATCATATGCTTTTATTTAGCTTTTCCCCTGAAAATGAACTCTGGCATCTCGGTTCCAAACTGTTCTAAAATGCAAATGATTTTCTTTTTAATATTCCTTTGAGTTAGCTTGATACTGTGGGTTTCATTGACCACTGAGAAGAGAACAAAAAGAAAAAGAAAATGAATACAGTTAAAACTATCTGGATCATTTAATATTAAAATGGCATATTAAATAAATTGCACTTGTGGTGATGGTTCACCTCACATATCCTATATTACCCATCAGAGGATTTTTATTATAATTATATATATGGTAATTATCTCAAAATAAGCCATAGATTTTCATGATTTTCTGGTTATTCATATCTCCATGAAGTTAGGTCCACAAATGATGAAATAAAAGGTGCTTTTACTGGGGACGGGGTAAGTCACAGGTGGGAGTGGGTGGGGCGATTTTGGCGGTGCATATAGACATTATGGATAATGTGAGTACCAGAGTGAATTTTCTAGTATTATATTACCTATATCAACTATCTTCAAAGCTCAAAGTAGTAAGTTAATTGCAAACTCTCCACAGCTCATCTACTTTAGAGATTGTGCTGGAGGAAAGGGGGTATTTCTGGAGAAAGGAAGTTGGAGAAGGAAAGCGAGATCATCCCAAAAGCAAATCTTAATGGGCAATTAGACAAATGAAAAATTAAGATGAGTCAGTTACATTGTTACAACATTGTTTCCTGTTCCCAGTTGGCCAGTATATCTTAGATTCACAAGTGCATAAGATGGCATCTGGCTATGATTAAACCTGATATCATTTGGAAAGAGAAATTAGCACTAATATTTTGTGGAGTGTTGCTAATGCATTAATTATTTGCTTCCATTGTTATTCCTCTGAGAATTTGGGAAATGGTGGCCAACGTAATATAATTAGAATAATGGGGACATCACTTAGCATATTTAAAAAATGTGCCAGATAATGTCACTAAAATAAGTCCTTTGCCACTTAGTGTCTCAGTGATTTCAGCAATAACAAGATTTCAGTTTTGCAAGTCATATACCTTGAAGTTCACAAGCATTCCTCTTTCTCATCTATTTGGCTTATTGCCAGCAGGGAACCCACAACTTTTACTGGTATTTATTTTAAAGATAATTCTCTTGTCTACTCTCACTTTTTTTTGTAGTCAGATGATTCTATTTTCACAAAGATGAAAAGATGAATGTAGCACGTTCACGTTTGTGTGAAATCTTGTTTTTCAGCAATAACTTTGAAATCAGATTTTATAACTAGGAAAATGGAGAAAAAAAAATCTTACCTAAAATAAATCCATAAGAATACTCTGTCTTATATCTATATCTATATCTATATCTATCTATCTACCTATCTATCTATCTATCTATCTATCTATCTATCTATCTATCTATCTATCTATATGTATGTATATATGTATGTATTCTGAGGAGAGGTTTTGCTGTGGGGCTTATTTATGGGAAGAGTTGTGTGTTTCGGCCAGATGAGACTCTGGCTGTTGATTCCCCCAGGCTTTGAAAAGCCAGATGTTGGTGCTTCTCTCTCTGGT
>CM053591.1:101018882-101057427 GCA_028646515.1 Pseudochirops corinnae
GCTGACTTTTCCCCCTGAACTAGGTAAATGATATGTTTGATTAAAGCAAGATTGTTAACCCATTTTGAGTTGCTTTCCTTTAGAAAAGCAGATCTAAGAACCTGTGCTAGTAGCCACCCTAGGTATGCTAGGGTGCTTGCTATTACAGTGAGTAAGCAGGATGTATGTAAAAATTTGTTGTAGAGGTAAAATTACTAGACTGTTAACTGATATGTGTGTGGAATGAGCGAGAATTGGTGTTACTAAAGTTTTCAACCTTATAGATGGAGTATACCCAGCATAGAGACATGATGAAGCTCCATTGCCAAATGGAAAATGACAAGGTGGCTATCCTGGCCACCCTCCTTAAGTGAAGAATCTGAGAGAACCTCTCCTTTTCTGTCCACTTCCCATTTTTCCAATCAGAGGGAAAGAGGGACCTCAGAGACAGAAGGGTAATGATGACACATTTTCTCCTTGGAAATGATAACTTATGGGGGCTGACAAAATTACTAAGACAGTGTAGAGATAATAGAAGAGTGCCCAGGATAGAGTCTTAACTAAAACCCTTAGTTAAGTTTTAACATATAGATGATGATTCAGTGAAGGAGAATGGGAAGAGTTGAATGACAAGACCAAGAGAGTACAGTGCCTTGAAAGCTCAAAGAAGAGAGTTTATTTAAGATAAAAGCTCACTTAGTGTCAAATACTACAGAGTGACTTAAAAAATAAAAACTGAAGATCCAGGAAATGGCCATTACTAATTGGCAATTGAGACATCACTAATGACTTTAGAGAGTGATGTTTTTACTTGATGGATAAGGTAAGAAGCTAGAGTTCAAGAAATTGGGAAATAAATAAGAAGAAAAGTAGAGGCAAAGAAATTAAACAACTTTTCTTAGGAATTTAGTAGAGAAAAGGAATTGAAATGTAGAACAATATCTTGAAGGGATATTGGAGAAAAGTGAAGGTATTATAAGGATGTGAGGGATAAGAAGACATTTTTATGGCAATCCAGTCAAAAGAGATTGAAGACAAGAAATAGAAGAGAGAAGTGGAGTTATATGAGTACAAGGGCTCTCCTTGGTGGAGAGAAATATTTTTTAAACAGATATTGGAGTAAAGGAGTAGAAAATGAGGGATGATGGCACAGAATTATGAAATGTAGAAAAATACAGAAGAGATAGCTCACAGCAAATGCCATCCACTCCTTAGTAAAGTATTAGGTGATATCCTCTGATGAGATAGTAGAGGGGATAGTATGGAAGCTTGAAAAAGCTGCTATGAAGAAAGAGACAGGGAGTCAATTAGGGAGGACTATAATATTTGCCATTCTTTGAGGGCCCACTTAAGATTAGATAATGTAAATTGGTAGAAGATCCATTGAGTAAGGGTATGACACTTCCTGTAGTACTCTTCAGCAACAATATTGAGAATAAGTAGAGGTAGCATATGGTAAAAGTTATTCAGAGTTGGGATTTGGCAAAATGTGAAGAATGATAACACAGTGGGGCTATAGACTAGAGACTACGGGACAATGTAGCATTGAATTGACTAACTGAACAGTAAAGATTAAAAAGAGAGAAATGTGAGGCCATAACAGGGATGATAACTGGGGAGATTACTAAAGGATAGAGCCACCAAAAGTCACAATGGGGACAAAAATAGTTTTCAAAAGAACAAGGTATAGAAAGAGACAACATGATAGGTGGTTATGGTCAGATAGAGACATTTTAGAATATTTGATCATAGAAGTAGAATATAATTGTGATCATCATGTGGCTGAAATAGAATGAAGAAGTAGGTCTTGAGAATTGAAGATAATTATGAATTTGGAGTCCAAGTGTTCTGGAAAAAAAGAAATATGGTAAAGGCAGGTACAGAGGTAGAGGGTGGAGGGGAAAACTGAGGGCCAAATGCTAAATTCCTTAAGAAAGAAGGAAAAATGATGTGGGAGGTGAATATATATATATATATATATATATATATATATATATATATATGTGTGTAAGTGTACATCTATGTCTAGGTCTATATCTATGTCTATGTCTATGCCTATATCTACATCTATGTCTATGTCTATGTTTGTTTCAGTGTCTGTGTCTGTATATGTGTATGTATATGTATTATACAGACACATACATATACATTGCTTATTATGTACTAGGCACTGTGCTAAGTGCTTTACAATTATTATATCTTTTGATTTTCACACATACAGACAAACATATACAGATACTATTGTTATCTTCATTTTACAGATGAGGAAACTAAAGAAAACAGAGGTTAAATCAATTTCCCAGGTTCATACAACTGGTGTTGGAGTCCAGGTTTGAACTCAGGTCTTTCTGACTCCCAGTCTATTGCTCTATCCACAACATCAACTAGCTGATTTTTGGTGCTATATCTCTGGATTGTGTTTATATCTATATCTTAAGAGAGATAATGACGTGGGGAATAATGACAGTCTCCAGAGGAGGGTGACATGTGGAGTGATTGAAGGAAATAAAGATGAACACATGAATAAACCAAAGTTAATCATAGTATATGATAATATGAGTTGTGTTAGGCATTTGACATTATCTTTACTAGACTACCAATTCTATAATGAACCATGTTTTTATCTAACTTTTATATCTTCCCAGCACCTTGAATAGAGAGTTCATCACATAGTAGGTGCCTCATGGAAAACATATGGACTTTTTGATCAACAGAAGGAATGACAAGATATTTGTTATCTAAGTACAGGATGAGGCAGATATAATTGGGTGTGCTAAGAGACTTGAAACTCAGTATCAAACAACAGTATAGAAAGGTAGCTAAAAAATCTAGTTTAATCTTAAACTATATCCACACAAGTAAAATATTCATAACAAAGAAAGTTATACTTTTCCCTGTTTAGAACATATCCAGGACATTTTACCAGTTCTAGGCGCTTCATTTTAAGAAGGGCAATGACAAGCTGGATGGTATCTAGAAGAGGATGTCTAAGAAAGGGAGGGGATTTGAAACCATGATATAGGAAACTAATTGAAGCAACTGAAGATACTTAGTATATAAAATTAAAGACTTAGGAAATGTGAGGACAGTGATACTTTCCTAGTCATATTTCTTAACACACACACACACACGTACACACACATATGCACACACACACACATGCACACACACACACGGTGCCTAGTATATTACTTCATTTATCATAGGTAAAGTCTTTGTTGAATGAAAGAATGCAAGGGAAGAAAATGAAAAAGGCAAATAACATGACTGTTCCTTGGAAACCTGATTTAAGGGACGGTGATGGAATAAGTGAGACCAGGAAAGATGGGACAGAAGATTAATTACATGTGATTATTTTGAAAATGCATGAGGTGGCTAGGTAGCACAGTGAATAGAGCACTGGCCCTGGAGTCAGGAGGACCTGAGTTCAAATGTGACCTCAGACATTTAACAATTATTGGCCGTATGACCTTGGGCAAGTCACTTAACCCCAATTGTTCTGTCTTCCCCCTCCAAAAAGCAAATAAAAAAAAAAAGAAAGAAAAGAAAATGCAGAAGGAAACAATATAAAGAAACAAGACATTCATTTTTGGAGGACTAGGGCATCTTCCCAGAGAAGAGCATGTTTCTTGACTAACTCTCTAGATTTATATAATTTAATTTTATCTCTAAACTTATTTTCTAGAGGATATTAAAGAGGAAAAATTACTTATTATGATCCATCATGTTGAAACAAAGTAGGAACATATCCTCAGAAATGGTGGGGAAAAGATTTTCAACATAATAAAACAGCTTTACAGAAAGTATGATTGGCCTTAAGTCCCTTTGGACTATTTAAGTGTATAATAAGCAGTTTAAACCTTCTGAAAATATTTATTTTTATATTCAGTGATGAAAGCTTTCTCCTCTACACACTAAGTTATTGAGATATCAGTATGAGAACTTACCCTTATGCTACAATGGTAAAGATTTATGGAAATGCTCAGCGTGAGAAGAGTCATACATATACAGGAGAATTTAAAAATAAAAAGATAAGGCAAAAGATGACTTGATATGGAGAAAGTCAACCTCATTAAAAAAAATGAACCTCCCTTACCCCTTACAAAGTAGGCAGGTAGTTTGTATCAACCTGAAACTTCTGAGATGAGCTTTCAGAGAATTAAAAATGATAGATCAGAAACATTAATAGCTCCCATTTATATAATACTTTGAGTTTTAAAAAACTTTTAGATACCATGATATTTAAAGTTGCAGGAGCCTTTGGGAGTCATCTATTCAAAACCAGTCATTTCATAGAGCAGCAAGCTAAATATTAATAACAATGAGCAATTCATTCAATGATTCACACCTTAGTTTAACTCTAATTTCAGTGTTCTTTCAATCATACCAAACTACTCATAACAAGGCTCTGAGGCAGACAACAGAAATATTATCATCTCCCCTTTATTGGTGAGGAAACTGAGGCTCAGAGCATTTAACTGTCTTACCCACAGCTAATTAGCTTTTTTTTTTGTGTTGGAGCCAAGAGATAGAAATTTAGTTCTTTGAACCCCAAATCTATGGTTCTTTCTAGTATAGTAAACTGATTAATCTTTAGTATATGTCTAACAATATTAATTCACAGAATCATAGAGTGTTAGAAATAGGAATGCCTAGGAGTTTCTTCCTTTTCAGCACGGCACACTAGATAGATGACTGGTTTTGGATCCCGGATACCACGGGATCATATTGCATCTGTGATATAGGTCATGTTATCTTAAACAAGTCCTATAACCTCAGTGCCTCAGATAACTTTCCTAGGTTATAACTTGAAGAACAGTTATTTAATTACTTGCTAGAGGAATTTTTTCCTTACCTAGAGTTTCCTCTTTCAATGAAATTATAGGCATATCAACACTCATATGATAAAGGGAAAACTGAGATGAAGAGAAACTAAGGAAGTGACTTGCCTTAGACCACACAGCTAGCTAATTCTTGCTCTGTTGTATTCTTTCTGTCTTGGAATTTAAAACAATTACTTGGAAAATCTAAGTCACTTTATTATGGTTACAGAAAATAATGTAAGAATTCTGTCATATGGAAAATAATATTAGAGTCTGATTCCAAAACAGGGAAATTTCTACTTTACAAATAAAGGATGAGGATTTGTGTCTCCACACTTACTTCCAATGACTCACAGGAATTCTGGTCAGACAATTCAATTAGCATCAACAGACATTAAGTTCAAACCTACTAGAAGGACTCAAACATATTAGGTTAATGGAATGAAAAGCAGTTTCAGCAACAGATTTCTTAAACCAAACTTCTTCAGTCCTTTCTTCTTCTCTCACCTTCAGTTTAAGTAAATTCAATCAGTAAACATGTGAAGATTCCAGGAAAATAATAAATCAGAAGTGAATAAGTTTATTGCAATGATTGAACCTGAAAAGAGCTAAGACAAGGTCATAAAAGATGTGGACAAGACAAGTTGGATACTGCTGATATGGAGAAGTGGGCAGCTTTCCTCCATAGGTTCAAATATAGGAACTTTATCCCCACAATAGAAATATTTTCTGCATGACTGTTCACATGTTTAGGAGGCCATGCATATATATCAGTGCCAACAAAACTACTCATTGTGGTTCATCACAGGCTGGTCAGGGGAACTGAAGCTCAATTGATCATTCATTGATCCAGAATAAATACTGGGGAGCAGGAAGACAAACTTTTCCCTGGCAAGAAGGAGAAACAATAAAAGAAATATTCATTGAAACAAATATGTAAGTTATTAAACTTCAACATCCCATTTCAAGCTGATGAAAGTTGATCAGAAGCAATAAAAAAAAAACACTGAAAAAGAGATGTGCTAGTTTTTTTTACCAGTGGTTCATATAATTGGAAATCCATGTGTATTAATTTAATTGTATAATTAACTGCATTCACTCTCAATTATAATTATTAATTGAGGTAAACTTGATGGGATAGCAGTGGTGGGAATCACTTATACAGTGGATGTGTTGAAAAGGTGCTTAGTCCCTACTGGATTAACATTTCATGTAGGTTAGATAATTAGGTAAAATTTTGTTGTTTATTTGTTTTTGTTTTGGTTAAAAATCTTGTTAGTAAAATCCCGAGTGTGAGATGGGTTATACTTAACCTACATAGCCATTGGGCCACTGGAAGGGCCTGACCTATTTTTCTAGATTCTAGAACATCATCATAAAAACCATAAAGTCTATATTTAAAAGGGAAAATGATATAAAACCCCTTATGGCCACAGCATACTGCCCTGTATGTCTAGGGTATGCAAAGGTATCATAACTAGTAATATTAAAACTGCAATCTAATTCTTCTGCATGGGAGAACCTGGTCAAATTATCTTAGTTGTCTCATATTGCTTCTACATTAACCCAGATAATTAAAGATGTGTCTCAAAAAACGCTGAACAATTTGTTGATTAAAATCACAGATAAGAAAGCCATAAACATTTTCTAAATATGAAAATCTACAGAAATAAGTATCAGATTTTTCTAATGTAATTAAAACATTTAGGTAAATCTATTCAAGTTCTTTAAAGCAAATTGATTTATTTTGATCATATAAAAAGTTACATACTTTGTATGAGAAGAATCATGTCTATGAAAAATTTTTAAAATCAGGTAATACATTCCTAATAATGTGTCACTTTGATAGCATTTCAAGAGCATTTTATATATTAATAATTTTCAAAAGTTATCAGGTTTTATTTTCTCTCTTGTCTTGTCCCTCTATCCTTTTTTAGTGTGTGGTTTGGAGCTATATGGACATTAACAATGACGTAGGTTACACAAGAGAAGCAAATCACAAACATCACTCACGTGTTCCCACTTAGGGATGAAATTCTAGAACACAAACCTCACTTTTCCTTACTCAAATTTTAATGAAAAGGAAAAAATAGTGAAAAAAGACTTTTAACTAAACATTGCAACTAAAATAGTCTTTTTATGACAAATTCTTTTTCAATTAAATTAATTTGTGAGAAACCTATTCAGTTTTAAATTCTTTGCCAGCTCCAAAAAAATCCCTTTGAAATATTTTTAGACATCCCTAATTATAATTTGTTTTACTTGAGACTATTCCTTCTACTCTACCTTAACATTTATCCTTTTCTCTTCCTTTTATTTGTTGAGTGAAATATGCTATTTTATCCAATTATGTATTTGTGTTTTCCCTCCTTTGACCAGTTCAGATGAAAGAGAAGTTCCTGTTTCAACTACTCTACCATCACTTTCTCCATGGTTATTTAGCACTCTACTTTTGCACTTCAATTACATGAGACAATTTTACCCAACCTTCCTCTGCCCCTCATGATGTATTCCTATTCTGATTCCTTTACACTCTTAAGATGAACAAAATAAAAAATAATAAAAACTCTCAGATCCTCTGTCTAATTAGACTATATGATAATGGATTTTAGAGGGAATATATGTGTCATATCTCCACATTAGGATTTAAATAGTTTAACTTGGTTGGTACCTTATGATTACATTTATATATGTATATATATATATATGTATAAAATATATATATATATATATATATATATATATATATTTGTGTTTCTCTTGTCTTGTCTTTGAACTTGAAAGTTTGTATTTGGCTCTATTCTTTTCATCATGAATAACTGGAAGTCCTATACATTATTAAAGGTATAATGCTCCTCCTACTCCCACTCCTCACTTCCCATTCCCTGCAGGATTATACTCAGTTTGGCTGGGTAAGTTATTCTTGTTTGCAAGGCTAAATCTTTTGCCTTTGAGATGATGATATCTCAAGCTTTCTACTCCTTTATAGATGTGGCTGATAAATTGTGTGTCATCCTGACTGTGGCACACAGTCTATGGCTATATTTTTTTCTTTTACATGGAACCTCAGAATTTTGGCTGTAATGTTCCTGAATGTTCATTTGGGGATTTCATTATCTTTACTGTGGTACATTCTAATCATCAGAGGTTTTTTTTTTTTTTCCTTTAGGTGAGGTTTTGTGCTTCTTGTGCCAAATTGTTCATTCCCTTTCCAATTTGTTCTTCCTTAACTCTCACTTACCTATATTTCAATTTATTTATCTGTCTACTTATTTTGGAGGCAATTGGAGTTAAGTGACTTGCCCAGAGTCACATGGCTAATAAGTGTCTAAGAACTGATTTGAATTCAGGTCCTCCTGACTTTAGGACCATTGCACCACCTACCTGCCCCTAACTCTCACTTATTTTTCCATTTTTTTCATCTAGTGCTCTCATTTCATTTATTAAAAAACAAAACAAAACAGAACAACAAAACTCTTTTTCTTTAAAATGGCTTCATCTCTTAAATGACTTTTAGTTGGGCATGGTAATTTATAAGTATAATAAGTGTATTAATTCACTATTTTGCCTGCAGTTCTCTGGCTCACTTGTTTATTAATGGATCTTCCTGAACAGTGGTGCTAAGCACAGAATTTAACAGCCCAGAAGTGTTCTGAATAGTGCAAAGTGCTAGGGGACTCTCACCTACTCATTCTTAGAAGCAGCCTTTTAATGAAGCCTCAAATCTCACTATCTTTTTAGCTGCTAGAACTCAGTGCTGACTCATACTGAGTTTGAGGTCCATTGAAATTCCAAAATGATTTCATCATAGATTTGGAGCTATAAAAGGAGGTCATCTAATTCAGTTTATTACCTTTAAAGATAAGCAAAAGAGGCACAAAGAGATTAAGTGATTTGAACAACTCTTAAGGATTATAAATGGTAGAGCCTGCATTTAATCCCAGATTGTCTTTGTTAATATCTGTTGTTCTCTCTCCACTGTACCAGGATGCCTCAATTACTAAAAACTTCGGTTTAACAATACCTTCATACTTTGTACTTGGGAAGTCAATATTTGAACCAAACTATACACCTAACAACTCAGTTTATATTTACATTGAATTTATATTAAATTTCATTTTATTATATTTGGATTAATATCTATACATGTCGAAATTTAGCTATCTCTTTCAGTTTTCTGTCACATGCAAATCTAATGAATATGCCTTTATCCAAGTCATTGATCAAAATCTTAAGCAACTCAGGGCTAAGCACAGATCGCTGGGGCACCACATTGGTGATTTCCATGCTGACAACTTATTTGCATCTATTATTTTCAGTATCCTTTCTTTATTACCTATTTAGGTTCCTGTCATTTCTAATTCAAAGGTCATTATCTTTGCCATATAATTCAGAAGCACATCTCTTCTCTAAATCTAAGATTTTCTTTTAAATTCTTTGTGTCTCCTTATGGGTCTCTTCATGCAACTTTCATTTCTCCTTTTTATTAAATGCTGTTTTGATATGTTTTGCTTTGTTTTTGTTTTTTGTTTTCTCCATTATGGCTTCAAAATTTCATTCTTGAGAGTTCCCATTTTCCCTGAGCTCTCTTTCCCTATAAAATTTTGGTTCAGTGAATCCTACCTAAGTTTTCTCTAAATCCATGGAAATCTCTTCTTCCAAAATCTGGACTGCATATCAGAATTTGCATAGCTTTTTTTTTTTCTGTCTCCTTCAACAGAGACTCTAAATGATGATTATGTTTCTTCAAGTTTTCTATGGAGTTCCATCTCAACAAGCAATTCTTCCCTGCTGCAAAGATGCATATGCATTATGGAATTTTCCCTTGTTGGCTTCTTGACCTTTTACCTAGTGAAATTATCATTAAGACTAAGTTACCAATGTTGCACTTTGGACAGAAAGAACATTATATCAATTGCTATGTTAATTGAAGTGTTTCCTCACTATTATATCATTCCTCTCTGCCATAGTTGTGATTTCTTTCTTGAACTCATCATCTCATTATCATCATCTCTGTCTCTAGCGTATTCTGGTCACAAAATTGTTTCTACTTCTCCCTCCATTGATCTTCTCACCCCCATCTTTGTCATATCCTAGCTTCCCCCCCTTTTTTTAGATTTCCTCACAATAAAATGTTATTCTTCACTCCTACCCGCTATGATTTATCTATCCTCCTTATATTGAAAAAAGTATATCTATCAAGGCTCATATTTCACAAATGGGTCTCACTGCTTCATTTTTCAATAACTGTGCATAGAGACCAGCATTATATTATCTCTAAACTAGGTAAAAGGAAAAAAAATACATATATTTACACATGTGTGTGTGTGTACTTTCTTAAAAAGCATTTAAATTTTAACATACTTTGGTTTCTTAGGATTTTATATTTCAGATATCTAAGAATTAATCAATAGGCCAGAAGATATTAACCCAGCATTAAACATGAGGTACTATTGATTGACTTTCTAGGTAAAAAGAGAGGAGGATGATCCTCCAGGATTTTCAGTTTCCTGCCTGCACTAGGTCAGCACTATTTCATTAAAACTGCTTGAAGACCTGCCAGGCAATATTCACCCACCTAACAAGAGTGAGGAATACTTTCATTCCAGGCAAGCTCAAATAACTGGTTATAGCAGTGAGCTAGAAAATAACTAGATTTCTTCAACCTGAAGAACAATCATCTTAGGGTCATAAGGTTCATTTTGTACACTTATGGAAATCATCCAAAACTTTTTAAAATGGAAGTACAAAAAAAAAAAAAAAAAAAGGAAAAAAGCTCATTTCATCCTAGGCAGAAGACTGCCTTGCTTCACTTCTTGGTTATGTCAAAAGTATGCTTTTCAGAAAATTAAAAAAAAAGTTTGTTATATTAGAAAATAAAACAAAGGCTGAGATTCTTAAAGGCCCCATTATTATTTATTTTTTATCAGACATATTTACATTTTTGAGGAAAAGAAGGAATACATAGAAAATCTTAATATAGGACAATTTGAAAATGAATTAAAGTTCTGTGATAATCATATAGATTTAGCTTCAGTATTTGAGAGAAGTGAAAACTTCTCAGACTATACTCTAAATTTTAGTAAGACTTTTCATAGGAAACAGGCCCAAGTTCTCCTTCCCCGAAAATCACATGATTTACAAGGACTCAGAACTCAGAATGCTAGGGAGTCACGCCTCTCCTCAGTGACACCTCAGGATAAGGTATGCCAAGAAAGGACAGAAGTGCTTTCTCAAATGTACATCGGGTGGTCTACTGTTTCCTTGTTCCAGTACTTGAGGTACATTGCCACACTTAGATTGTACACCTGACTTCCAGCCAATGGAAGAAAAGGGTCAGGAGGAGGGGTGAGGCAGAATTCCACTTTAGGGCTTTATAACCTCACCATTTCCTTTTGTAAATTGCTTCTCCTCCCTGACTGTTTGTCAGGAGGGTGGCCCTTTCTCAAGACCATAATAAACCATTGTTTTCTGCTTCCTACCTTGAGAAATTTCTGAGTATTATTTGGGTAAGGATTTCTGTTGCACACAGTTCTTGGGGTGCACACACTATGGGTCGAAAAGTAAACCTTATATACATAAATTCTCAGTACATCCCTATCACCAATACCAAATGTGTAACCTTTCCCTTTCAGCATCAACATATCTGTAATATCAAATCACATTTAAATAATTATAAAATTAATACAATACCCAAAACAGAGGAGTGCGTGTGTGTGTGTGTGTGTGTGTGTGTGTGTACTAAAATTTGTCATGCTTCACCCAAGACTTTCAATGAAAGCCACTACTTTCTAACATATATACTTTTTCTTCCTTGCATCCTTGGGAGCAATAAGGTTTGTTCTCTGACTTGTGGTCTCAGTTAATAGTTTCAGAAAAGATTATTTCCCCAGGTTCATCAGATTTCACAAGCTAGGTAACATCTTAGAGATAGCGGGCTTTTGCAATTCAGTATGTAGCATTTTAATCTGTTTCGTTTCCCTAGCCAGGTATGGAAGTCTGGGGCATTAGCTCTGGTGTTCTGGTATAATCTCATTTTGCATAGTTGCATCCTATTGATTTAAGCTCCTCTGGCATTTTCAACTGAATACAGATAATTTCCATTTTCTGCCTTTAAGTGTTACATGAGGTTACTAGTACATGGTTACAAAGCTACCATATTACCAAAAGGAAGAGTGAATATTTGTAAGGGACAATGTGACCCCTGTGTATGCTTTACAATTAGTTTCTACAACACTTGGGGGATCTTCTGAAATGAAAAGGCCATATAATTTCAAATATTATTATTTTACAGGAATTTCAATTTAGCAAATGTACCATTAATGTAAATTTTTCTAGTGCACTACCTTTTTATATGCTTAGTTTTTTTTGATAGTAACAGGAAATTGACTTCATAAGATTCAACTTTTAATTTAGCCTGTCAAAACAGCAGAAAAGTAGCCGATAGAAAATAAAAACAGCAAGCAAGCCAAAATGAAGAGTGAATAAGCACAAAGATGTTTTAATACAATTCATTTGTAATGTAAAATAAGTGAAAATGTATTTCCCTTTGTAGCAACCTTACTATGTAAGTTACTGACTTATTTCATTAGGTTACAATCTTAAAAGGCAATCTTAAAAATCTGTCTTCATGACATAGAGGATAGTACACTGTACTTGGAGTCTGGACAACCTTGATTTGAATCCATTTTTACTAAATGTGTGACCTTGGAAAATTATTTAACCTTTCTAGGTCCCAGTTTCCTTAAAGATGAACATAGGAAATTGTATTAAATGACTTCTAAGGTTCTTTCCAACTCTAAGTATAAATCTATAAAATAAACCATTGATGCTTAATGAATTTTTGTTTGTTCTCTGAAGAAGCATATACTTTCAAGTTATGATTAGCATAAATGAAAAACTTCTTAATGAATATTTTCTGAAATTAAGAAGATTAATTGAAAGTAATTATTTTTTCTTACTAAGTCTTCAGAGGGCTTATTGGGGAGATAGGGAAGATAGTTGTGAGGAGAGAATGATGTGAATGGGAGTAATGCTTCAATTTATAATGGTTTCCAGGCATGGATTAATGGGGATCATTTTCCCTAAGAAAATTGTCATTGCCCACTTTAGTGATAAAATGGAAAGTATGCTGCATGTATATGTGAAACTGACTAGGGTTCTAGCTCTGTACCCCCAAAACTGTGATAATCAGGAAGTCAATTTTTCTGGGTCTATTTCTACCTCTGTGAAATTCAGGGGTCATGTTAGATGATATAAGCACTCTTTCATCTCAAAAGTATTTGTTTCCATTATGGTGCTCATTGAAAAATCTACTCTTTCATAATTGCACAGGTTTTTCTTTTTCAGAATAAGAATATTAGTACATATATGGTTATAAGACATATGAAATGAAAGACTGCATGAAATTAGAAGTATATGAATTCATCAATTTGTGTTCATATTTTTAAAACAGTCAACTATTAAGTATTTGTACTTTTGAACCTAAGAGAATACATGGATAACTGCCAAATGCAATTATATTTGATTATGGGATGTGTTTTCATATTTATTTTTTAATATACATGTTGTTGACATTCTAAAACTTCAGAGCACTTAAGGCAAGTAATTAATTCATTACTTCAGTGGATCTATAATCTCAACAAAGTGAGCATTCCTTCCAACAATGTTGGTCACAACTAGTCTCTGATCCCTTCGTATGAGTATCTTTTCCATATTCTCCCATACATTATCCTCTGGAAGCTCTCTTCTAAGTTAAAACAACAACAACAACTATACAGCTAGTGTAGCATATAAGACTATACATTTCATTAGCAGCCCACTTTTTTTTCCCCCTGAATTATATAGTTAACTTTAATCTCGTTATAAAATAACACCTTTTGCATGCAAATGATTATTGATATTGTATATTTGCTTATGCATTCTCACTACAATATACTTTGCCCTACTATCCTGTGGAAACCAAGCATTTTTAAACTTTCTTAATAGAAATTTTCAATAACTCCTACCAATTTAGCATCATTGGAAAAATATTGATGTGAAAAATATATATTTGTTTCAGTAAGAAATAGGGCAATTGGAAACATGCCACAATTTTCCAGAGGAATCTACCCTACTCTCATCATCCTGTTAATTCTTGACTTTAGTCACTGTCCATCTGCAATATCTTTCCAAGATATACGTACTTAGAGACTAGTTCTATGAATGTATTAAATCAAACA
The DNA here is from genome assembly GCA_028646515.1 of Pseudochirops corinnae. NCBI lineage: Eukaryota > Metazoa > Chordata > Mammalia > Diprotodontia > Pseudocheiridae > Pseudochirops > Pseudochirops corinnae. The sequence continues at coordinate 101,032,906 of CM053591.1, forward strand.
GAGTATCTGAGTTTGTATAATTGACATTCTTTGTTATTTTTTTTCTGCCCTCTGAGGATGGTTAAACTGGATTCTTTTAAGTCAATGCAAATCTCACTCAGGAGGTTCTGTCCTGTTTCATGATGCTATCAACATGATGATAACTACAAATGAGATTTACCAAGAGTATCTCATTTGTTACAACAACAAAAACAACAAAAATAGTTCACATTTATATAGTATTTACTTTATGTCAGGCACTAAGCTTTACAATTATTACCTCATTTGATATTTGTAATAACACTTGGAAGTTGGTGCTATTATTACCTCATTTTTATAGAGGAGGAAACTGAAACAAGCAGAGGTTAAATAACTTACCCAGGGTCACAGAGTCTGAGGTGAGACTTGAACTCAAGTCTTCTTGTTTCCAAACATAATGCTCTATATTGGCAAATAAGTTGGGGGAGTATAAATCTTGAGGTTGTATGCTTCATTTTATATTAATAATTGGGGCTTGAGAAATGATGTTAACTTTGTTGTTGGCATACACATAGAAAAATATGAGGCTGACAAGAACCTTTAAACTCTTTACCCAAGGTGCTCTTTTTTTTTTTTTGCTGCTTTTTGGAGGGGGGAAGGCAGGGCAATTAGGGTTGAGTGACTTGTCCAAGGTCACAAGGTCAGTAAGTGTTCTATGTCCAAGGTTGGATTTGAACTCAGGTCCTCCTGTCTCTGGGGCTGGGACTCTATTCACGGTGCCACCTAGCCACCCCAACCCAGGGTGTTCATTTCTCTCTTTGTTGTAGTTATTACAAGTTTGTCTCAGGTGGAACTTTGCTATGTTCTGAGGAGTGTTATCTTTTTGGAGTCCATAGCCAGTTTTCTTTTTGCTGGTCCCTATGCCTGCCACCAACCTATGACCATCTTTTCATCTCTGGAAAGATAATTAACTCTCTCTACACCTTTGTCTATAGATCCTTCTTCTGTCATTAGCCATTTCTACCACCTTGAGTTGCTAGGTGGACATTTTATTGTGCTTCCAACATTTGGAAGGTCACAAAGTCAAAACTAATAAGTATTATCTCCAGGCACTCATTCATCTAAGATCCAGAATGAATAAACACAGAAGAAACAGAGACACCATATATTTATGGACACATCATACTTGAGTGGGAAGTAAAGTAATCACTGCTCCTTCTCCACCCAGCAGTTCACAGAAGTTCTTTCTCTGTTTATCTCCAGGAAGGAAAATCCCAGAATGGCTGAGGGATAAGTCATATAAACTCTTTTCAATGTGAACTTGGTTTATGTTTATCACCTTCTAATTCATTAAGTCTTCTGTATACTCAGCCAACCAGAATCCTTTTCATTACTTCACAGTATCAACACCTTAGTTGTTCATAGATTAAAATAAGTTGCCGGCCTCATATTAGATTAGATCTATAAATTGAATAATTTACATGCTATTTATAACCCTTCAGGAAGAGAAAATCCAACATTGCAATGAGGATTAGGCCATCATTGGCCAGTATATCCTATTGCATACATATAAATTTTCATGTATGATCTTAGCATATGTAGAGGTAAGGAGAGTCTTAATTTCATTTAAAAAATAAAATGAAAGTTTAAAAATAGTTTATAAATAAACACAGCAGGATCTTACAGTGTCTAAAACTTTCAGTTATGCAACTATTTATATGGCGACTATTATATAATATTGCTCACAAAAGTAAGCTTGTTAACTTTTAATATTTTTTCATCATTTGCCCTCTATTTATAGATCATTCTGATAAAGATTCTATAGAGAAGACAAAGTAGCCATATGGGTGGATAATTATTTCTATTTTCTGGGTCACTTCTTTATTGGTAATAATATTGTTTGTAATTTTTTTTTTCTAATTCACTCTTAGATATCTTGAGAACTAATTGCTAAATCCCTTCAAAACTACGCCTCCTTTAGTCCTTATTTCTTCTATTTACACTTGCATGTTCAATCTGCTATTCTCATTTTGTTTCTCTTTAATGTTATTTCGATTTTCCCTTATAGAACATAAAGGACTGTTATTTTAGAGTCCAGATGTGATGACTCCATTCTCATTGATGAATAAATTTTGCTTTTTGAAAGTTTTGACCAAACTTTAAAATTTTCCATCTGTTTGTTTCCCTTCCAGTTTCATCTTTAAATGTCAGACTTTCCAAAGCTCATTTTCCCTAGTACTTCTTATTTTTATGAGATGAGAGAACTCATAAACTTCCAAAATTCTCCATAAGGATTTGCAAAATTATTTTATATTCTAAGTTAGTGTTTCTTTGCCTGCCATATATTGTTGCTTGAAGAGATTATTTCTGTGCTTTGTCTCCCTGTTGTAACAATTAATTTCCATTGATTAAATTTCCTTATTAAATGGTAATCATTTATGTTTATTCCTGTTCCTATGGAGTTTTCCCATTTCATAACAGCAATATCTCGTTTGAATTGTTTGGATTAGTGATGATCTACTGCTATATCATAAATGCTTCCCATATGTATCCTTGAATCCAGTTTGTTGTTACTTTGATAATCATAAAAAATTTTTCAGATCACACAGACAGCTGAGTTGTATCTCCAGCAATGATAATCAATCATTTCCTGACCATTAAGAAATAACTGAATTCATTTTTTCATATCATGTTCAACACTTCCTAATTATCTACCTGATGAAAGTAGTATTTGTGAAATATAGGTGTAAGTTCATATGGAATTTTAAAAACATCTTAATATTGACTCATATCCACCAAAATAATTTTTACTATTCTCCTCTATGCCAATCTTTGTGTTGATGCTATCTAATATTACTGCATTGTATGATGATTTAATTTGGAAGGTTTTATCAACATCCTCATAGAATTTTCCTATGCCTTAATTTTTGGCAACAGATATTGAAAAATGAACTGCAATTACATTCACAATAGTCTCACTGCTTGTTAAAATGAGACTGCAGAGTCATTGCAGACTGTAAATCAAAATAATCAAATGACTAATGAAATGATTTTTTTTGTTGATTACGGAAAACTGAAGAAGTAAAAGTCATTAATTCTTTTATTTGTGTTTCAGCTAAAATTGTGTGAGCCATATATTTATCTGCAATTGCCTTATGTTTTCTGATTTTTAGAAAGAGAAGGTAAAGATTTATATGACTCTTTTCCCCTAATAGGATGTCAACTAATTGGCTGTTGAACAGCAATGGCATTAATAGCACTAGTAGTTAAAACAATGTTATGTAATATCTAAAAAATGTGATTCTTAACACCCTTACCCTGTTTTCCACTGTTCTGCCATTGTTAACACAGAAGGAAAATACAGGCAGAACTGCTGAAGACTTTCATTTTTCTTTATTTCTTTGATTTCCTTTGCCAAAGTATTCAGTGATAGTGGCCAAGAGGGAGAAAAAGGTCTGTCTCTAGGATAACAGTTGAGTGAAGATTTTCACTTAATATTATTATTATTATTATTATTATTAACACTATTATTTAATGATCATATAAAGACCTGATGGAGTATGTCTGGAAATTTCTTATGGTAGCACAATGTCCTCAACTAAATCCATTTTTCTCAGCTTCCCATTCTATGTATAGAACAATATATTAAGAGTGTCAGAAAACATCATTTGCAGCAATTTTACTTCCTCTCTTTCATTAAGCTTTAATTTTATGCATCTCATTTAATCTCCTAGAAGGGGTTGTCTACATTCACCTCTATTTTCTCATCTCCCACTTAAGTGTCTCACCCCCTTGCAATCTTACCTTTAATCATACCTTTTTTTTTTGCTATTAAATTCAATTGCCTTTTCTCAATCCTCATTCTACTTGAATTATTTATTATTTCTAGTGATCTTGTTGAGTCCTAACTCTTCGTAGATACCCTCTCATTCTACCTACCTTGGGTTGTTGAATGGATAAAGTGAGATATTTGTAAACTGTATAACTTACTCTGCCTCTCAGAGACTGGACAACAATAGGTCCCTTACCAAACACTAGTTAATGATTTTTTTTGGGCCCTCCTGACTCAGAGTGAATGGAAATATTATTGTTTCTCTTTTGGCCATCAACACAGAGGGTCTTCTCCCAGTTTGAATTTTTTTTTTTTTAATTAAAGGAGTCATCCCTTGACTTGCTTCTTAAACAGGTCTATTCACTGAATGAGCATTGCCTCAAAATGAGAACTTAGAAAGACCTTATCTTAAAAATGTCAAGATCTCCCATTGAATACTGGACCATCTCCAGTCATCGTTATCTATATCTGGTCACTGGACCCAGATGCCTCTGGAGGAGAAAGTGAGGCTGGTAACTTTGCAAAGCCCTTCATCACTCAAGTCCAATTCAATGGCAGATCATGTCATTATCTTGCTGATGTCATGGTCCTCTTTGAGGACAAACCACAAGCCCATAGTAGGCACTATACACTCATTCACTTCCCCTTTCTTCCTTCCCTTTCTTCATGCTACCCTTCCTTGGATCTCTTGTACCTGTCTAACCATTCCATTCTCAGTTTCCTTTATAGGATCATTCGAAGTCTGACTTCTATGATTTGGTGTCCTTCAAGATTCTGTCCTGGACTCTCTCGCTTCTCCCATTACATATTCTCCCTTATTTTATTACTATTCCTAATTTTTCTCTTACCCTCTAGTACCACAATGCCAACTGCTTCTCAGAAACTTCCACTTGGTTATATCCTTGACATATAAATTTCAACATGCCCCAAATGGAGCTCTTTATCTTCTCACAAATCTAAATTTCTTTGTTTCTATTGGGCATAGCGCCATCCTTCCAATCACTCCAGTCCTTTACTGCCTCAAACTCACATTCCTAATAACTAATTAATTGTTAAGTATTATTGACCCTATTTTCGTAACACATCTCCAATCAACACTCCTTTCTTCCCTTGTAGCGTAGTTCATGCCCTCACCACTTCTTTCCTATTCAACTACAATAGCTTCCTAATTGGTGTCCTTTACTCAGATCTCTGTTGTTTCTAATGTGTCCTCCACAGAGCTGTCAAGTTGGTATTTGTAAAACACAAGGTTTTTTTTTTTTTTAAATTTTGCAGCTATTATAATATACAAACTACTCTAACATGAACTCTCCAAAATATGGCTCCTATCTGTCTAATCTTATTTCATATTTTTTCCCTTCCTGAATTCTCTCTTCTTTCAATTAGAATGACCCATTATTCTTAACAATCTAATATTAGCTGAGCATACATGAAAATACCAGTAAAAATAAATATTTTCTGTAAAAATATATAATCATTTTTATTTATGGCCTTTCCTAAATATGGTTGAAACCTAATGGATACCTAATAAATACACAGTAGCAACTTAACAAATGTTGATGATTGGTTGAAGTTATCAACAATTCTTTAAAAATTATAAATATTATTAATAATAAATAACAAATATTGTTAATAATAAATTATTAATAAATCAACAACAACAATAATAAATAACAGAGCACTGTGTTATGTTTACTTAAGTCATATAATCCCTGCCCTCATGGAGCTTTTAATCTAGTAAGGGCACACAAAAATAAAATACCTAAGCATTATTTAATCAATGCCTCAGTTCAATCAACTTTTCTTGTTTTTAAACTGCATGAAAGGATATTGAAAATTCTAAATTGTCAGAAAATCCACAAATATTTATTAAGTGCCTACACTGTGTCAAGTGGTGTGTCAAACAACAGCTAGTGGTACAGTGGATAGAGCACAGAGCCTGGATTCAAGAAGACCTGAGTTCAAATCCAGATTCAAATACTAGCTATGTGATGCTGGATGCTTAATCTCTCTTTGCCTCAGTTTCCTCAACTGTTAAATTGGAGTAATAAGAACACCTACCTCACAGGGATGTTGTGGGGATCAAAGGAGATACCATTTATAAAAAGTGATTAGCACAGTACCTGACACATAGGAGATATATATTTTTTTATTCTATTCCCTAAGCATTGAAGATAAAGAAGTCAAAAGAGTATCTGTTCTCAAGTACCTGACATTCTAATGGGAGAGATAACATGAAAATGATTATATATAAAGAAGAGGTGTGTGTGTGTGTGTGTGTGTGTGTGTATGTGTGTGTGTGTATATAACAGATGGATAGATAGATAGATAGATAGATAGTATAGATTGGAGATGATTGAAAGACCAAAAGCACTAAGTTTATGAGCAGTTGGTTTTCAATGATTCTCTCCTCAGATTACTAAATAAGCTTTATTCATGTTTAATCCAAGTGCCTTCAGTTTAGAATTTCTTTTGACCTTGTATTTTCATTTGATGGGTACTCTATTCAAAATAGGATTGAAAGTCTTTAGGAATTTCTATGCTATTTTGAAATGATTATGAGAGAAAGACAGAGACAGAGACAGAGAGAGACAAAAAGACAGAAAGATAGAATTACTAAGTTAATGTCTTATGTTACCACATCAGTGATTTGAACTTTAACTCTAGACATGGTAAGGAGCTTACAACCCATGTTGTGCCCACACAGAAGCAAGAACTTTAGACTTTCTTGGTATCAATCTTTTATTTTTCTTTTTTTAACATATCTGATTTCAGCAAGGGACATTCATCATTGAACCAAGTTTCTGATGATTGTTAAAGAATGTTCCCTTAGAGTTAGCCTCAGGAGAATGAGGATATTTTCTGGCATGTAAAGGCGATATTGATTTAGCAAAGAATCAGTATTGATTTTTCAAACCTTTCCAAGGGAAGACTTTCTTGATTGTGATTTATATTAATGCATTACAATGCATCTAAGACACCCCTTCTTAATGTATATGCTTTAGCTTATGGTGCACAGGCCATCATAACCACAACCCTGCAGATGGAACAAAGATACACATTGCTTACTTTTGGGTACAATATCTTCTACAGAATGGAAATCGTGTGTGTGTGTATGTGTGTGTGTGTATGTGTGTGTGTATGTGTATACACACATAGGTATAGATGTATGTATATATGTGTATATGTATACGTGTGTATATATATATATATATATATAGATATATATATAGATATATGTATATAGACAGAGTAGTTATTGTTATTGATTGGTGACAAGAATTTCCATAGTTACCTCTAATATCCTTCCTTCCACTACCATATTTTGCTTTGCTCAAATGAGATAGAACAAGTGCTCACAAACATTAAAAAAATTCTATAAATGTGATCTATAGTCACCATCACCATCATAATTTTATCTTTTTTTGATAAGGTTTAGATAGAAATAGTCATGGGACAAGTTTCTATCCAGTTATTATTCATTTATATTTAATGCTTTATAAATTCTTGCACAGGTGAATAAAATGATGATCTTTTATAATTGGATAAATATATTAAGAACACAGAACTTCAGGTTAACTTGAAAGAATACTCAGTAAAACTTCAAAACAGACAAGAGGGATAATATATTTCTTGTCCTATTGCCTCAGGATCTTGATTTCCTCTCCTATGTTTTTGTATTCTGAAAGATTTTTTTCTCTTCTTTCTCCTCCTAATCCTTCTTTTTGAAGAATTATATATTAATATTTACTGAATAAATTCATATATATGAACTATGGATATGCATAAAAAATAAAATATAAGCTTGTCTTTAATGGGCTTACATTCTGAAAGGGAAGACAATGCACAAGTAAGAGTATTGGTTAGGGACAATACTTTTGTTTAGAAATGATTAAGACCATAGGGTCATAGTTTGACATTGTCATTATGAAGTGAAGTGTAGCTGGATTTTACTGAAACAGTGTTTTAAGAGAGGTAGCCATCAGTCACCAAAGTATGGCTAGGATAGAAGTTTGTTGAGATCTCTGGTGTGGGTGGTCAGGCATTTTGGCAAGAAGAGTATAGAGGAGATTGTAAAAGAAGTTGTGGTTATAATGTTTGTATTATTATTATTATCTTTTGTGGGGCATTTTTCTAAGGAGAACCCTATATACCTTTCAGTATTTTGCAAATTGGATATTAGATACCAAAGAGATATTGGAATCAGAACTATGGCATGATTTGGGAATAAATATCTTTATCCAGCTGGATATTTATAAGTATCCAGGTTTAAATAACCCCATCAGGCTTCTTGAATACTCATAGGGCTTGAGTAAACTGATAGTTAAAAATTACATTCCTTTTTGTGAGATAGAGGACCCCCAGGCCTCATTATATTCTTTTACAGTCATCTAGACCTTATTATCTGATCTGCATCTATGCCCCATCTATACCCAAATATAGCTATCTAACCTAGTGATATAATTTAAGGATACCTCACTTGACTTCTGCCCTGCCAATGAATTCTAAGCACTTCTGACCCATTCAATCCACTATAGCTGACATATGTGTGTGCGTATTCTAATTAAAATATGAGCTGAGATCTGAGATTGTCTCAATTTTTCTATTTATATTCCAAACTCATAACACAGTGCTTGGCATATGAAAGGTGCCTAATAAAATTTTTTTGTTTTTTCCTTTCATTCATTCAGGCTGTAGTTAGGCCATTGCAGAGAGCATACAGAGGCTGAACCTAGAAAGATAATGGAAGAGGAAGAGAATTGAAAGGAGAGATTTCAGAACTCAATTAGTTAGTCTTGAAGCAAGGAATAATGGATAGGACAATTGCTTTTAAGAAATAAACCTAGCTAAGGAAAAGAATAGTTTGTAATCAGAGAATCAGAGAAGTTACTGAGTGGATCAGATAGTTTCACATAATGTCATGTCCAGTAAGTTGTTAAATCAGGTACAGCATGGATTGTCTCAGCTTAGATTTGGAAGTGACTATTTGATGAAGAAGCCACTTTTCTCAAAAAAATATATTTTATGGACAGCTACTGAGACAGAAAGAAGATATGGAAGTTTATAGTTGCAGAGCTGAGACTTACTCCGAGCATATGGTTGTTACTGATTTATATGCCTCCTTGGCAAGTTTCTGTGTATTCCTTCTCTGCTCCACCCTATAGATACCGATTACATTAGGGGATAGATATAACTTAAGCTTTTCTATATATTGTGATCTATTTATTATCTATTCATTTGCTTTAGTATGGGGGTGGCTATACTATTATTTTCCTTTCTTTTGCTTTATTTCAATGTTAATGTTTATGTTTATGATTTTAAAAGTCCCTGGTGGTAAAAATAGAAATATATTGGTGAGGGTTCAGAAGTTAAAAAGGTAAGTGGGCAGATGTATAGTGGTAAATGTTTAACAACCAGCTCTCCTCCCTCAAAAAAAATGAATGATACACTTTTAAATTAAATCCTCATCATTAACATTTTCTCCATCAGAGAAAAGTCTAGGGAAACAAAATAATTGAGGCCTGATTTGCATTATTTGTCAATTTCTGAGGTATAAAAGTCACAGTGAAAATTTAATAGTTGACTTTCTCTAAACTAACAACAACAAAAAGAACAACAATAATAATTGCCAGGCAATATGTGAAATACTTTGTAATTATTCTCTCAGTAACTTCTCTGATTCTCTCATTACAAACTATTCCTTTCCTTAGCTAGGTTTATTTCTTAAAAGCAATTGTCCTATCCATCATTCCTTGAATCATGATTATTATTATTTTCCCTATTTTGACGTTGAGGAAACTGAGACAAACAGAAGTTAAGTGACTTACCCAAGGTCAAATGACTAGTAAGTATCTGGGATTTCAACTCAGTTCTTCCTGACCCTCAGGCCCAGAACTTTAGGCACTTTACCACCTACCTTCCTCAACCTAGCTCAATCTCCTCCTGCAAGGAGGCGAAGTATATTCTGTTACAACAGAGATACCCTAATGCACTGAGAAAATTTGAGTATATCTGAGTGGTGGTGGTCATTCTTTGTGAATTTACCAGTTTGTGGGCAGGTTGAAGTGAGTTAGACATGTCAGAGTGTTGGTTGACGTCCCTATTCCTAAGGGAGAAGTCTAAGGCATCTGTTATATAGCAGATGCCTTAGATTTCTCCCTTAGGAATAGGGACATCAACCATGCCCAACAATGGTTATTATCGTTTCCATTTTGAAATTGACTTTAAGATGTAGAGAAAACAACATCTCATTGTGCTCATTGCTTCTAGTTTATGAAAACAAAAACATTTGATCTGAAAGTGCAAAATGCCAAATTAAAACCTCTTTTCTAATAAGATATTTTATTTACTTCCATCAAAATCAGCAAAGATTCTTTGAAAGATATTACAACAGAAATAACCATTTCCAATAACTCTTTAATAATAAACATCAGGCATGAATTAATATGTTCCAGATATATTTTTACCAAAGGTGCTTATCTTTGTGATGGAGACAATTCAATGTAATAAGACTCATAACTGGATGGTGAGGTTCTTTGGTTTTCCTGTCTTGCTGATGACACTATGTTGGTTATATCAAGACCTGGAAAATCTAAGAGTTTCCTGAAATAGAGTTATATCTATATATCAGATATTACCCTGATGACCCACACAGCAAGACCTTAGTAGATGAAAAATACCTGTCATGCAGACTATGACATATTCAAATGTGTAACCTTTGTAGTTTGACCTTCAGAACTTCTATCTCAGACAGACAGTGCCATTGTACAAATATTCAGACCCAAATTTTAACAGAGTCAGGAGAAGAGACTGGATTGTTGTTAGAAAACTACAAAGTGCTTTTAATCAATCAGTAAGCCTTTGTTAATCATTTCCTATGTGCCAGGAACGTTGATATTGAGGCATGACAGGGGAATAGAAAACATGCTACCCTGGAACCTTCCTGATGTTAGGAGAAAGCAAGGGAAGCATCCAGTCTTTGGAGTGGACTAATTACAGCATACTTAGACAAGAGCATAGGATGGGGAGGAATGGATGAATTGTGATCTGCATCATTGGGGAGAATTCTAAAATCAATGTCATCATAGATATGTTTGAGTATTTGAGTGATAATGAAATGATTTTGCTCATGACTATATACTCAAACACGATTTCCCAGATATCTTTTCCTACACATCTCATATTATATTGTACGTCTTTGTTTAAAGTTATGTTTTATAATATATTGTTGACCCAACTCTTTAGGTTAAAATAATTACTCCCAGGGTCCTTTGCCATTTGGGTGGAAGGAAACTCATTAGAAACAAACTAGAGCCAAATAACATTTATTCTTTTCTTACCAAGAATTCACCAGAGCCAGCAAATTAAATAATACATTTTTCCTCTAACTACCCATACTAAAGTGGAGTCAACTAATATGTTTATATCTTATAAAACATAAGTCATTGCTGATTCAATAGTTATATTTGATAAGGAAAGACAGATTTCTTAGATTCATTTTTCATTGTTTCACCTCCACAAATTCACCCAGTTTAATACTCCGTTCTTTGAATAGACTCTTTCCTCATGTTTGCTTCTCTTTTATCAAGCTCGAGCTCAGTTATCATATCTTTTGTAAAGCCTTCCATAACCCTGCCCAAGGTTACTGTCCTCACCTCTTTTCCTTCTTCTACCATGAAACAGATTTTAATTTTTCCCAAGTCAAATATCTGAATATTTCTTTTGACTTTAAATATATCGTATTTGTCTAGAAGTTGTATCGGCCACCCTTCTCCATGCCCTACGCCCATCCCAACTATTTGAAGACAAAGATTCTTTATCTTTTCATCTTTAGTAGTTATCTTGGTAACCAGCATATTATAGGTATTCAGTAAATGTTTGTTGAAATGAATTGAATTCAGGAGATGAAATGCCAGAGGGACACTCTAGTGAGCAGTTAGTTCCAGTTGTATGCTACCGTGATTTCTAAGATGAGTTTCTGTCCAGACTACTTTTGTTGCAATAATTTTGTCAATTTGAAAGCTGCTTATCCCAAGCCCATTTTCTGAATGCTTGACACAATATATTCCCTCCTCTTTCTCTTCCATATACTCCCCTCATCTTAATAGGAAGGAGTTATTCAGTGTCCTGATTTAATAGGGCACTCTTTTTCAGTTTTTGCTATCTACTGTCTTCCGTCAGCAGAAGCAGAGGTTAATAATGCTAACAATGGGTTAAAATCAAAAGAGTGTCAACAAGAAGTTGAAAGCAAGATTTAGTGGAGATGAACTGCAACATAGGCAATCTACTTGTGGATAATTAAGGATCAAATATTCTCAAAAACATAGATATCATCGCCCAACTCAATTTTGTGCTATAAGGATGTGACCCTGACTTAATTTTTATAATTTCTCACATGTCCTTTAGCACAACGGGGACTCATGAAAATCATTGTTTCAAGGTGGCATTTGAAGTAAGGTGGCAATTAAGTAGGTTTCATTTGGACATGAATAGTCAATTTCTAGAATACAGTGGATCTTATTAAAAGATGTCTAGGTTCTCCAAGCAAACAAACAAAATTCTAATCATGAGATGCTGTGAGAACATTTGGATTAGTGAGTTATGTCATAGTACAGCTCTAATAGCAATTCCCCTGACTTTGCCACTGTGTAAAATGCCTCCAAAGTGGTACAATAATGACAAATATATACTGACTCTCCTGCACTTATGATTTGGTAGACCTTGAAATGATTCTAATGGAGTCAGTTGTTAAATTCCAAATTTTAATTTTTCTGTCATATGCAAATGGACGTATAATTCAAAGTGTTGTTTCTGTAGTGCTGTGCTCTGAGTAGCACAACTCTTCAATACTTTTTCAAAGACCACAATATAAACAGGTGTTGTAGTGAAAGGATCACTCTGTTGGTGTCAGAGGACTTGGGTTCAAATCTTGATTCTGTTACTTTTGGTATAAACTTGAACAAATCAATTTATCCTTTGGGGCCTCACTTTCCTCATCTGTAAAATGAGAGGTTGGAGTAGGTGATCTTTAAAGCTCCTTCCTAAAAACCAGTGAAGGGTTCTGGGGTATGGTGGCATATTCCTGGAATCTCTGATACAGGCGGAGGTTGATGATGATGAAACACTTGAGTTACAGTGGGGATAAAGTTTGTCAGATGTCTGCAGTAATATGATTAACCCAAAGAATGGAGAGTAGAATACGTAAGGAGGAGTTAACCACCCCAGGTTGGAAAATGGACCACATCAAAGGTTCTGTGCAGATCACTGCTGGGATCCAGCCAGTGAATGGCTACTACATTTTTCAAGCCTGGGAGCAAAAGACCCAGTCTCAAAAAAAACAAAAACAAAAAACCCATAATTATATCTGTATCTCTTTCTATCTCTCTATAAACAGTTAAGTATTGGGTATCAAAAATGGTTGCATGTATTGTGATTACTCAGGCTCAGAATGAAACAATGAAGAGATGATTGTGTGGGAGCAGCTCTTATGTAAAGGATAATGACCAGCATTTCATTTGTTTTTTTAAACTAAGGATGGAATAAATATAAGGAGCAAATACCCTGTGTGAAGTAAGGATTTAGGCAACACATAAGGGTTTTCCTGATATTTAGATTTGCCCAACTTTTGAATAGGTTTTATGAATGATTATTTTTTTTCCTAGTTTAAACAAAGAGCAGGGATTTTTATCAGGTGAAAGTCTCTCTGAAAACTCCTTGCAGGCCTCAATTTTTATGGTCCTCTAAAGACACTTCCCTGCTCCCAACGACTTCATTGTATCTGAGATGATTTCCTGTTTGGGGTTGTAATTCTTAATACTTTATAATACTGGATGCTATGAATAAAGAAGAAGCTGCAATTCAACATACATGCTCTTTTTATAATGTAGAAACTAAAGTAGCATTGGCCTACTTTGTGCATTTTTAAAATAACTTTGCCATTTTAATCCATTTAATTCTTGTTTCTGCTAGACAGAGCAGTATCAGTACTAAATGGAAATCCATTAGTACAGTCATTTTTTCTTATTTCACATATATTTGCATATATTAAAATATAAGGGAAATATGTACTTGCCTTTTTTTTTTCTGTGAAAATGGTTTACCATTTCAATAGTGATATGTACCAAGCTGATAAAAGCGACAGCTTCTACATCTTCTTGAGTTTCAACTATGATGTACCTCATTACATTAGCACAAAGAAAGCAGGCAATAAATTAACCAAAGTGTATCCAGGCATGGCTGCAGATTTGACAAAGCCTACCCCATAGAAGATATATCATTCCAGAAAGGTCCTGTGTACTGAAGGGACAAGCTTCACTGAAATTAAATTCCCAAAATAGAGGCACTCCATTTCTGACTGTTCATATCTGATACAAAAAGGTAGTGTGCAGAGCAAGGAGCTGTTGGGCAGGCTCAGTTCTGCCATAATCAGTGTTTTTAATTTCTGTCTCATGAATTTAGTAAATAGGCAGGAGCAGAGTATAAATAAATAAGCATTTCATGCTTTTAAGCCTATGGAAACATTTTCAAATCACTTTATTCTTTGTGTATTTAGTTTTTGGAAGTACAAGCTAAGTAGAGATGAAATTAGTGGAAAATTTAAACCTAAAATACACATAGAAAAGAACCTTTTATCTATGGTTATTTCATAAATTATAGGAGAAATAATTAACTGTTATACTGAATTTAAAAAGGTTTACTGATATGCACATATATTTACGTGCATATGTATCCACACCATCCTGTGTTTCAGAGTATTCTTTTTAATTATTAAAAAAAGACGCTGGCTTCTACAATGACTTAGGGAAAGGAGGAAACAATCTTTTTATTTTCTAAACATCATGTCTAAATTTTGTGATCTTAGCACTGAGACAAATGTTGTAGTCACAGAGGGGAAAGAACATGTTAAAAGGTATAAATAACAAGATCTTTTTTTTGGTCTCAATCCTTTGAGAAGGAAAGGAAAAATAGGAACTGACTATTTAAATGTGATGCCCATTCAGCATATTAATTAACTATGGAAAGAATACCCTGTCATCCAATCATTCAGATCACTCATAGTCAAGCATTATATTACACTGAAGAATGATGTAAGGAACTATTGTTCAGACTTTAGATAACTCAAGGTTTTAGGGGATTTTAGATGTACTAGAATCTCTTGGGCAGGACAAGCAAATTGAAATGGTAATTATTGACTGGAATGTGTGTGTGTGTGTGTGTGTGTGTGTGTATGCTCAATACAGTATTTATTTACATTTTTGTCTGTTAAAATCTAAATTTTTGGATAAATTAGTCATTTTTGAAGTATGTTTACAAATTAAACGGATTCTGAAGTTTAATCATTTAGGTTGTGGAAAAGAGCATTGCTATGAACTACTTTAAACACATTTATTCTACTCTAGGTGGAAAAAGTACACTTTTTCCCCTTCTTAATTGAGGGTTTCATCACACACACACACACACACACACATACACACACACACATCTTGTGGAATAAAAAGTAAATCTTGTTTTGGAGTGTTGTTGTTTTGCATTAGTGTTCAACTATTTGTGACTCCACTTGGGGTTTTCTTGGCAGAGATACTTGAGTAGTTTGCCATTTCCTTCTCCAGTTCATTTTGTAGATAAGGAAACTGAGTCAAACAGGGTTAAATGCCCAGAATCACACAGCTAATAAGAGTCTGAAGCCAATTTTGAATTCAGGAAGATGAGTCTTCCTGATTTTTCAAGCCAGGTGGTCTATCCACTGTGCCATCTAGTTGCCCTATCTTGGGGTGACTAGAATCAAAATGTGAACAATGGTCACTAACTATGAGCATGTTTGAAGGTTATTTCTTTTTCATCCATAACCCACAGTATTAAAGTTTATTATTTAAACTTTAGCATGAACCAATTTTCACCACTACATGTATGCATGTATGTACATGCATATGTATGTATGCATGCATGTATGTATAGAGCTAGGTGGCGCAGTGAATAGAAGGTTGGGCTTAGAATCTGGAGTTAGGAAGACTTTTCTTTCTTTTATTAGCTATGTGACCCTGCATAAGTCACTTAAACCCTCTTTGCCTTAGTTTTACCATCTCAAAAGGAGCTGGAGAAGGAAATGGCAAATCACTCCAGTATCTTTGCCAAGAAAATCCTAAATGGGAATACAAAGATTCAGACATTACTCAAAATGATTGAACAACAACAAAAATGTGTTTGAAAATATAGACCTCTCTGTCTCTTTCTGTCTCCCTATATATGTAGATATCTACATATATATGGATATGTATGTGTACATTTATATATTTTATATAGCAGCCTTGCACATACTTTTTCAAAAATCATGAGGCCTTTATCTAGATCCATCATTTCATCAAGATAGGGAATGGCTGGTAAGGAAACCTTCTCTACTAATGCAATTGGCAACTCTTCTGTAAGTTGCATGCTTGAAAATTCACCTGGGAAAATGAGAGGTTCAGTGACCACTCCAGTGTTATTAAGCCAGTATTTATCAGATTTAGGACTTGAACTTGGGTCTTCCTAACTCCAGGGTCAGCTAATGTCCCATTATGCTATGCTATCTACCATAATTAAATAGAGGTTTACAATGACAAAGTACTCAGGCATGCATTTTTTCATTTGATGCCAACAACAGTGCTGTAAATTAATGTGCATAGATATTTCTATTCCCGTTAAGAAAATAAAAGTTCAGAGGATTTAATTGACTTGATCAAGGTTACCTAGCTGGTAAATGGCATGTGCAGGGTTAGCAGACATTCTGACTACATGTCTACAGAGTCATGTCACTGGGTCTCATATTTTGCACAAGAGCTGTGTGGAGAATCATAAGGAAAGGAGACAAGTCTGACAAGAAGCATATAACAAGGTGTAATAGTATTTCCTTGAAGTGTGAGAAAGACCTTATCAGCTATGTATAAACTCATGTGGAAACGCTATTATATGTTATGTTATGCATATTGTATGCATAAACACATGTCTATAAAACATTTTAATATATGCTTCAAAATTATCCCAGATGTGCAATTAGAGAAGGCGAAAACATGTATGGTATTCCAATTAAAAAGGATGTAACCAGTAATTCTGGGGACTGGGGTAAGCATAACCAAATGGACTGACATGAATTTAAATATGATATGAATGCTCTGAAAAATGCCTATATTAGGCACCATTTTAAGACAAACTCCTCAGTAGTAAGGAGTAAAAATGTTTATAGTGTGGTTTCATATTCAATTCAATTCAGCAAAATTTCAATCCATTTTTCCAATATGCCAAGCAAGAAAAGTTAATAAATAAAAGAGACACTGAGTTTATTGAATAAGAAAAACAAAAACAGCCTTTGCCCTAATGGGCAGGCAGGGAGAGCTCCCAAATAAGGCAGATAGACAGACAGACAGACAGACAGATAGATAGATATATAGATAGATAGATGTATACATATATGCACATATATGGTATATGTGGAGATATATGTACATATACAAAAATACACGAAAATAAATATAAAATTATATAGAAAGTGTTGGGGCAAAGGCTAGAACGAGACAACCATAGGAAAATTTGCGATGATTTTTCTGCTTGGAAAATTATGAGAATGCTCTTGGAGGAAGAGGAGGATTTTAAATAGCAGAGGTGAGAAAGGAATGAATTTCAAAGGTTGATCATGGTTTCTTAGAGGAATGAATGGAGGTGAAAAAGTACAAGATAAGGTAAAGAAACTGTTTATAGTCCAATATGAGTGCAATGTACAGTGCATACAAAGAAATAAAATTAAATAATGCTGCAAAAACAGGATGGCACAAGACCATGGGATAAGTTAAATAGTAAGCTGAGAAGTCTGTTTTTTTAATTCTATAAGATTAAGAAATTATTAAAGGTATTTGAGTAGGGGAACAGCTTGATCAATCCTGTGTCTGAGATCTAGAGATGTTCTTCAGTAATGTTGGACCCAGCTAAGGAAAAATAAAACAAAACAAATGATTTAAAAACCACAACAATAGCCTTCCTTCCTATTTGCAGGGGATGTTGGAAATAATCTGGTTTAACTTTCATTTTACAGATGAGGAAACTCAAACTGGGTTTGTGACAGTGATAGCAAAGAGATTCAAAATACTCGCAGATTTAGAGCTTCCAATTGTGTTATATTTGAACTACAAAGTCATCGAGCCCTTGCCCAACTATTTTCTGTGTGTTATTTTTAAGTGCACTCAGAAGGCTAACCGTAATTAAACAAATATTTTAAATGACTATTAGTGCTTTTGACATGATAACATCTTTAGGTGTTTTTAGATTTCCAAAGCATTTTCCTGGTAATGATAACACTAAGTAGGCAGTGAGAGAAAAGTGTTTACTTATTATCCCCATATGACAAATGAGAAAACTGAAACTCAGAGAGACTAAGCAATTTTCCGAAGATCACACAGTGAGGACCTAGGACCTGAATACAGTCCTTTTGACTGCAGTTTCAGTTGTCTTTCCTTTAGCTCTGTTTGCTTTCGAAAGCCCACCACTAATTACTTTGAGTTATTAGTTGGCACCATTGCTTTTTCATTTGAATGACTAAATATTGCCGTGAAAGTTGCTCAATGCCTAAAGACAGGGAAATGTTCTCTTTTTGAAACTCTACAACACCAGGAAATGTAGAATGTGGTATTTTCGGGGGAAAAAAAGGAGTCCAAACATATGGGGCAAAGGATTCAGATAAGTCATTGCCTGTACGTTTGTGGTCACCCTGCATTTTAGGCCTATTTTAGATCTCGAAAGAAAGAAACGGAGCTAAATTGCTGGGAGAGAGGTTGCAAGTGATAGTGGAAAAAACATTGGACTTGGAGTGAGAAGACATGATTGTGATAGGATTAATTGAGCAAGTCATTTAATCTCTCTAAGCACCAGTTTCCTTTTCTGTAAAATGGGTATTATAATAACTGAACATAATATACAATCTGTAGGGACTTTGTGGGCATTAAAGAAATAATGCATATAAAGTATAATATTGAAAAAGCTTGAACTCACTATAAGTTCGTGCTATTATTCCACAGCCAACAAGTGTTTGAATGCCTACTACTATGACCTTTCCCCAGATATATGCCCACCTCAGCATTCTATTCATTTTCTCTCTGCAAAGAAGTGAGGAAACAGGTGGAAGATTTTTTCTTTATTAGGCTGTATTTGAATACAAAAAAAGTTTGTGTTATCCAGATACCAATTATATTGCCTTTCAGTCCAAACATCAATCATCCATACACTTTGAATATACTCATTGAGTTATCTCTTTGTGTTAAAACAGCATTTAGTCATTTGAATGCCTAAGAAGGAACCTGTATAAAGGTGTTTTTTTTTTCCTGTTTCCATGAGAAATGAACTTTTCCCCCCTTTTAACCTATTGCTTATTATAACTGCCTTGCTAATTCATGTTTCATACTACTGGGAGCACACAACCTTGCAATTGCAATCTCTAACCCATTTTCTATTTATTCCCTATTTCAGTGTTGAGATTCTAAGGTCAACACTTGGTTCCCCTTGCAGGCAATGATGAAGAGTTAAAGCAGAAAAAAATACCTGTAAGGGAAGTTCAATACTTCCTGTAACAATGGCATCAAAATACCTTATATAACAAGCATGCTATTCTGAACTTGGAATTTCAAGCCTGATAGCAATAGCACAGCAGAATCTTGGACAAACAAAGAAAATGGTAAAAGATTGTAAATGCTATCTGATGGGAGAGACAGGGGAAGAAAAAACATACCCTAATGTTCAGTGTCTTTCCTTATTGATGTATACACTTATGGAGACATTTTAACTTTTCCAGGTATTACTATGACAATGCTCTAATTAGTATTGAAAAGTTAATGGACCTTTCTAGCTTAGTGCCTTCCTGAGATTGTGTGTGTGTGTATGTGTGTGTGTGTGTGTGTAGGTGGAGAAAGCTGGGAGAACATGGAAAAGTCAGACAGATCTTAGCTACTGTTCTAGAGACAATAAAATGTTAAGATAGATTTTAAAATATATATAAATGTATCTATATCATTCAAATTTTAAATGTAAAAAACTACCTATTCTTATAAACAGAATAATAACTATTTATTGAAAGACAGAAGGATTTGAGTCATAAATTGGGACTTTTTTAGATTATAAAATGGAAGTGTTTTTCAACTATTTCTAGGAAATAAGCCAACTAGAATGTGCTAAGTTCTTTAAAAATTAGTGGGTCTATGGCATCTGTAATCAACATCATTACATTCGAAAAAATAATGAGGGAGAATGCTAAAGAAAATAATAGGGATATTTTGGGTGGTAGATAAATAAAAGATAATACTACTAATGTGGTAACAAGAAAGTTTATTTTTAGGAAGCAAAATGTCCCAACAGAATTTTAAATTTTTTGTTCCTTTCGAGAGGCTTTCTATATTTGCCATTCCATAAATGGTTCCCTGGTAACCCAAAAAATTGCCTTCCCCGGGACTCCAATCAAGGTGCAAGTAGAAACTGTCTTCTCTAGGAATGCTGACTATTATGGCTTTAATGCAGCCTTGCACATACTTTTTCAAAAATCATGAGGCCTGTAACAATTATTTTTGGCTTCAAGACATTGCACTCACTATATGTATCAGTGACATTTCTCTTCACGGGACAAGCCCACCATTTTACTACTATTGGTCAAGAGAGTTAAAAAATGTATCCGAAAATTTTTCCACAAACATAATTTTCATTAATGAAAACTAAATTAAGTAGAACTAGGAAGGAGAAGTACAGTGTATTAAATTTGTTTTAGGCACAGAGCCCAAATGTAATTGCCTCTGGTGCCTAATATTTTTCTTCTCCCTTCATCTATCTCTCCTCACCACATTCTCTTAGGCATTTGACATCTGAATGGATATTTAAACTCATGGTCATTTTAATTAAATTTTTAATTTTAATTTTTTGATCCAAATACATATATTACCATACTATCTGAAAAGGAAAGTAATCTTTGCTGATATTTTTACTTTTGTCTCATTCATACATTAATAAATATAGTAGACATTCATAAAGTACTGTTAAGTTTTACAGAGGGCTTTATATGAACATTCTCTTATTTGGACCACACAGATGATATAACTGAGCCTCATAGTCATCTCAACATATGGCTTGAACCACTAGCACAGATAGACAGTGGGATTACCCTTCCCTCCTTAGCCTCCATTGCTCATTTCCTACTAGGTTCTGGAGGCCTCCTCCTGGCTAGATGTGGACCACATCATAGTATCCCTTACAAAATGTAATCGATAGCCCTGATCGACTATGACTCTTAGGTCCTTTAAAACCTTCTCATCTATGATTGATGGATAACATTGTTATTCACACCACTTGAATAAGCAGATATTTCTAAATTCTAATCTTTACAATAAGATGGTAGACCTATTTGCCTTACCATCTGTCCTTCCATTGCTCTCTAAGGTCCACTGGACCTTGACATCCTCCGTGCTCCTATACACTGTGGAGCCTTGGAATCAACATCTGCTCTTTCATTGCACTGAATGGATTACTGGACCTCTCTGTCTACCTTGCAGCAGAATCTTATTATATGTGTTCTCACCCCTTAGGAAAAGGTAAGCTCCTGTTCCACACTGGGACCTGTCCACACCCTCCTCATCCCATCTTTTTCCCTTTTGAAAACACTAAGAATAATGTCCTTACATCAATTTTTACTAGAGCCAGTCACCTGCCATCCTTGGAACAGAGACCATACTCAAATTGCCTTTAGCCCTAATAATCATGAAGTCACATTTACAAGAAGAATGGGAACCAGTGGGTGAAAGCCCATGAACTGAAGGAACACAACAGACACATCACAGGCATTGATTGGGCCCCCAAGAGCAATCAAATTATAATTTGTGGTACAGTGTCTGGAGTCAGAAAGATGCCATCTGGAAACCAACCCTGGTGATCCTAAGGATTAACCGTGCAGCTACCTTTGTGAAATGTTCTCCCCTGGAGAATAAATTTGCCATAGGTAGTGGAGCTCGACTGATTTCTGTGTGCTACTTTGAGTCTAAAAATGACTGGTGGGTGAGCAAATACATAGAAAAGCCAACTTGTCCAACCTCCTGAGTTTGGACTGGCCCCTCAACAATGTTTTGCTGCCTGCTGGATCTTGTGACTTCAAATGCAGAGTTTTTTCTGCCTACATTAAAGAAGTTGATGAAAAGCCAGCCAGTACTCCATGGGGTACCAAGATGCCTTTTGGTCAATTGATGTCAGAGTTTGATGGCACTGGAAGTGGTGGTTGGGTACATGGAGTTAGTTTCTCTGCTAGTGGAAACCTCCTTGCTCAGGTCAGCCATGATAGTACTGTGTCATTTGCTTATATCTCCAAAAACATGATGGTTTCACAGCTGAAAACAGAGTTCTTCCCACTCTAGAGTGGGTCATTTGTCTGTGAGAATAGCATGGTGGCTGCTGGCCATGACTGCCGCGCAATGCTGTTTAATTATGATGATCATGGCTCCTTGACCTTCATCTCAATATTAGACATTTCAAAACAGAGCATCCAGCCCAACATCTCTGCAATGGAACGCTTCTGCAACACGAACAAGAGAGCCACAACTGAGGATCACAACACTGCTCTAGGCAAGCTACACCACAACAGTATTACCCAAGTGTCTATTTGTGAAGTGGACAAGCAAGATTGCTGCAAATTTTGTACCACTAGCATTGATGGAGTAATGACAATTTGGGATTTCAAGACTTTAGAGTCTTCGATCCAGGGGCTACTAATCATGTGAAGCTCTATTTCCTTTCTCTAGCATGACAGACACTTGATAGAATGTAGCTCCAGCATTTGCATGAACACAGGAAGGACCCTACCACAAGTGGAAACTGAGAAAATATCCCTTGCAGATGTTTTGCTTTTGTTTTTTGGAACATAATTGGTGAATGTCTTGTTTTAAGAAAAATCAGCAGTGATGTCTTTTTGATTGGCTATTTCATTCCATTCTTGACCAAAGCTGTTCTTTAAGTAGTTTATCATGGGAAGTTGCCACACTAAATTAAAGGGGAATTTTATGTAAATTGTCTGCTAGAAAAATAAAAAAAAAAATACAGGAAAAAAGGTAAGCTCCTTGAGAGCAGGGAATCTCTCATTTTTCAGTTTATAACACAGTCTTTGATGAATGTTTTTTTCTAATCCACAGAGATTAAGTGACTTACCCATACTTAATAAGTGTTAAGTAACTTGCCCAGAGTCACACAGCCAGTAAGTGAAGTGTCTGAGGCCACATTTGAACTCAAGTCCTCCTGACTCCAGACTTGTGCTCTATCTGCTGTGCAACCTCAACCTCGCTGCCCTATTTTTCCATTTCTTAAGCATTCAATAATCATTTATTAGGCATCATTTGTATGCAAATTATAGTGTTTGATGTTAAGAGACATAAATTAACAATGTTTCCATAATAATTTTAATCAATTCATATACTTATATATTGATATTCATATCTATCTATCCATCTATCTATTTATCTCTCTTAAGACATGAGGCAATGTGGCAGAATGACTAGGGTTGTAGTCAGGAAGAACTAGGTCGAAATACCACTTTTGACACTTATTAGCATTGACTTATTTAGCACTGACCTCTATGTATATCAGGCAGCTTCCTATGACTTATTTATTATGTCGGAGGCTAGATGTGTCATCCCACAGTAGGAACAGTGGGGACATTGTCATAGTTGTGCTAAGTGCACACAAAGTGGGCTTCAATTATTTCCTTAATTAAAATGCTTTTTGAAACAAAAATCATTAAATTACTATTCCTTTATTTCTTTTTCCCTCTATTTCACTGTCCTCTTTGCTCTCTTCTAGTTTTCTCTAACAGAGTACCAAGAAGAAGAAAGAGCAGCAAAATTAATGAAACTGGGAAAACTGTAAAAAAAAAAAAAAAAAGATTGAAATTACTTTGGACTGTTTGGTCCTTAAATCAGATGATGCTTGTCAGTTCGGCATCTCTCAAGACCTTTCAAAAAGACATACTGTAATGTGCTAGAGGCCATGCAATAAAATAATAGAATCAGAACATGGAAAACCTACTAGTGAGTAAAATAGCAATAAAATAATGATTGTCACCAAGGAATTGAGTTCATGAAGCTCATGGAGGTTATACATTCATTTTTACGGGATTTGGGAAGAGTATTACAGTATCACATAATTTAACATCACCTAATATTGTTTTATTTTTCTTTAATGATAGACAAATGCAACTTCATGTCCAGTTTCCAGCTCACCTTAGAATTTAAATTAATGGAATAATTCTGAAAGATAAGCTTCCTAATTTGCTGTCAAGATGGATTGGACAAAAATATAAAACAAGTAAATAATGGTATAGCTGATCCTTCCTTTCCAAAGAGGATCAATCACAAGGATAATGTCTTCACTTGCTCATGAATTGGACTTAAGGCAGAACTATGCAAATTTGTTCAGCCCCCGCTCTCCCTTCTTGAGTCATCAAATTCCAATGGCAAGAAAAAAGACAAGATGACTGGTGGCAACCCAGGATGCAGTGGATGACCTTGGCATCTTCAATGCCTGACCAAGTTTAAACACTCCACATAGCCTACTATGGCTGCCTGTAATAGCAAGCAAACACACTAGCATACCCAGGATGATTGCTGGCACAGGTTCTTTGATCTGCTTTTCTAAAGGAAGGCAACTTTAAAGGGGTCAACAATCTTACTTTAATTACACACACATAAATATAT
>CM053591.1:101057927-101078830 GCA_028646515.1 Pseudochirops corinnae
ACCCATCTGCTGAGACAGTTTGTGGGAATTACTAAACATGATGCAGTTACTTGGAGCCACAGTTGAGAGAGTTGGGTAAAGGTGGACTCCAAACATGTGTGAGCAGCCCTGAAAAGGTCTCCACACCCCTCACACAAGAGATGTTAGTTCTACCTGAACATCCTATATACCCCAACTAAATAATAATTATGATAATAAAATATAAATAAATAATGGATAATACCAGTATTGAAGTCTTCCACAATAGAAATTTAGTAAAACTTCGACTAACTGGAATCTAACTGAATTCCTCCACTCTCCATTACTAGATCCTTCATCAACAAATTAAATGAGGAGATATTAACACATTTTTATTTTGTTCCCGAGTCAGTAAACTCAGAAGACCAGCTCCTTTGCCTTTTATGTCTAGAGAACCATGTTATAATTGATGCTAATATGACAATCATAAGGCACTGAAAGATCATTTAGAAAATTCAAAGGATTTGTTATTTCCATGGTAAAGCATGAATTTTAGGAAGATTTAAAAGCAAGTATTGGAACTTAGACTTTTCTGATTAAGTTAACCAGGCCAGTCAATTAAAACACAACATTCCTCAAGCACAGATAGAAATTTTATCATAATAAGTTACTGACTTAATTGCCTTTATCTTGGTTTTAATGTACATCTAGTTTTTGAATAAGACACTATTTTAATTTAACTGTATGTGCTTTTTAGTGAATATTTAACAAACATTTATTAAGTGGTAGTTATCTACAAGGTACCCTTTGCACTGTGGGGTGTCAAAGACAAAAAATAAAGCAGCTCCTGCCTTCAAGTTGGGGGATACAGCTTGTAGAAAGATAAATAAATACAAGGTGATTTTAGGAAAGAGTACTAACTATGAGATTAGGGGGAAAAAAAAAACAAAAAAAAACTTCCCCTATCAAGGACTCTTGAGTTAAACCTTTAACTGAGAAGTAAAAGTCATTTGGCTGAAATGTAAAAAAAAATTGCAGAAATGTAATTCTTTTCAAAATAAATCCGAGATACAGAGAAAAAAATTAAAAAGGGTAATTTTGCTTTTCCTTTGTTGACCTACATCATATACAGCTACATACTTATAAAGTCAATTTCTGAAGACATTCATATATTTTAAAAACTCTAATATCCATAATGGACTGATAGCTTTTTGGAAGATGCAAGAGAATAGCTTATATCTCTATATGTTATTCTGGTGACTGAAGCACTAGATTAGGGTCAAAGGTGATCCTTTCTGTAGAAAAGGAATTTAACTCTAACCAAATTGAATTTCTCAATAACTATTCAGCCCAAATCAGCTCTTTCCAGATAATGCAACAACTATAACTATATGAGGTTAAGGAACATGGTTTAATAATTTCTATAACTCCCACAGTTTTTTGTCTATGGGAAGTACTTAAATAAGTCATTGTAGAATGAATTAAGTTTCACTCTGACATATTCTACAAGCCAAAGATGCTATATCTAGCAATTACCTGCATGAGATTCTTTTATTGTCACATTGCCAGAGAGAACTCAGTGGATATCGTTTTTCCTCATCACCTTTAGAGTATGTTGCTTCCTTTAGCAGGTTTAATATAAAACATAAATATTAATGGTCTTGGCTGAATATAATTATTATCCTAATGGGAATGAATATAGATTGTAGTAAACAGAAAATTCTTTAAGGATAAACTTTAAACAATTATTCTTCACATGAAACAACAATAGCCAATAGATAACTGAAAACTAAAATTAGTGAGAAGATGGGAATACCTAGCTGTCATCTAATAATTCATTTATCAAAACTGGATGAATTAAATCACTGGATTTCGAAAGGAGTGACAGATATTATTTCTGAGCTTCTGTCAGAGTGATTTTTGAAAAAAATTAAGGCAAATAGGAGCATTGCTGCAGGACTGGAGATGGGTAAATGTCTCAATTTTCCAAAAGTGAAAGTGGTGAATTCTTGGATTTTTCCTACGTTAGGCTGCAGAGATTGACATTTCTTATGAAACTTCTAGAAGGCATTATTAGTGTCATTATTGGTGAGCATTTAGAAAGGAAAGATCTTTCTAAGAGTCAACCTAAGTTCATCAAGGACAGGTTATGACACACTAAACTCAAATCTTGTTTTGACCGCACGATCTGGGAAATACCACAGACACAGAAGGCATTTAACAGAGCCTCTCATACTGTCTTTGTAGAAAATACACGTTCTAGATGAAACACAGTCAGATGTATTCAAAACTGATTGAATTGTTTGACTGAAGACTAATCATTTATGAAATTATTTTAAACTGGAGGCAGGTTTCTGCTGGAGTGTTCCAGGTATCTGTCCTTTGACTTTTGTTGTTCAACATTTGATCCATGACTTTGGTGGCACAAATATTACTGTCAAAATTGCTTTAGTTCTATCATATCCACCACTTTGTGATCCTTCTGAGGTTTCCTTGGCAAAGGTATTGGACTAGTTTGTCATTTTTTCCAGCTCATTTTACAGATGAAGAACTGAGGCAAACAGATTAAAGTGACTTGCCCAGGGTCACATATGGATCAAGTATCTGAGGCTGGATTTGAACTTGTGAAGATGAGTCTTCCTGATTCTCAGCCCAGTGTTCTATCCAATAAGCCACGTAGCTGCCCTCTTGCTGAAATATAGGTATGCTATGTCTTTTATATTATCCTGATTTCTTCCATAGTGTTGCCTTGCAAAGTGGTTGTTGCCTCCCTCCAGTGTACTACTTGAAGTTATTTGGAAAGGCCAAGGTCACCACCTGTATCCTGAGTTATTGCCAGTCATCTTGACTTATATCTTGTCACTGGACTTCGATGACTGGAGGAGACAATGGGGATAATGTCTCTTTGCACTTCTTCCTGACTTAAATCCAGTTCACGAGTAAGTCAAGACATCATTCTTGTCATGTTATTGGTCCTCTTTGAGAATGAAGGATGAACAATACTTGTTTTAACATATTTTTTCACTCAAACAATTATTAGCCACTTATTACAAGCCAGAAATTGTGCTTGTTATTAGGCACACAAAGACAAAAGTCATATTACCTCTAGTCATCTGTAAGTTTACATTGCAGGAGTGGCATTCACCAGGGGAGAATTACATAAACAGAAAATTAAATACAAAATATATGTAAAATTAATTCAAAGTAATTTTCTAAAGGATTTCACTAGCATCCAGGAGGTTCACAAAAAAACCCTACCTATTTCTGTCAAGTAATTGAACCTCCATTTCAAAATTCTTGCCTTACCCTTCTGGAATTCTTCATAACAGTGAACTTTTTCCATACACTCTGGAAATACATTTGGTTTCTCTCGTGTATCATGACTAAGACAATACTATTTTCTGTCCAAGGATGTTTACTCAAATGGGTATGATGACTTTTGTTCATTTTCAGCATTGAAAGGCCCCTTATTAGAAGGTGTAATGCTCTAATAAACTCTTCTTCATCAGATCCCCAACATCTTTCCTTTATGAGGATTAATGCCCTTTTGGCTTTCTAAATACTTTGTTAGTCTGTTTGCTTTTATTTCTTATTTTCCAAGATCCCCAAACTATATAAATTTTGATATTATTCATTCATTCACCCAGTCATTCAAAACTGAGTTACTAAATCTCTACTCTGCACAGCATCTTGAATATCTTTGATTTTTACCCTTTCCATTCCCACATCACTTAGATAAATGGCAGCTGCTTTTCACTTAGAGTTCACTGTAGAGCTTTTTTGAATCAAACATTCGACTGCTGTTTGGGACATACCTGTATTTTGTTATCTTACTGAGGTGTTACTGATTTGATTTCTCAGGTAGTGCATTATAATCGAGGTTCATGATATTGATCAGAATATAGATGGCACCACAAGCAATTCCACATCTCACGAGCTTATTTTATGAGAATTTACTCCTTGCTTTAAACTCATGTGATATATGGAAGTTGGAAATGCAAAAATGTCATTGAGGGAGTGATTTTTTCAACTTTACAAAAAGATACCTAAAGTAGTTTCTTAATTTTAAATACTATTCAAGTGACAAAAAGGAATATATGATTTTAGAAGTGTATCTATTGATTGAAATGAAAGGAAAAAAAAACTGTTCCATTCTCCACACTTAGTTTGTTATAAATTATGAAGTCATATGGACAACATACTCTTCCTGCCAATTTATTAAAAGACACATTGACTTTCTGTATTTTCATTTCTAATTGGTCTGTGAATTAGAGGCCTATTGGATAGCACAGGTAGCAGAAATCATTTAAACATTGTAATTGTATATATGAGTCAAAATTTTCTTGATGCATATTTTCTTACTAAGCAGGGGCTTCTTAAGTAGGGATCTCTGAAATTTTTTTTTAAGCCTATTTTGATAAATGCATTCCATTATATTTTTTTCTTCATAATCCTGTGCATTTTATTTTCTGTATTAAAAATCTATTCCCAAGAAGAGATCCTAAAAATTCACCAGTCTGCATCAAGGGGTTCATGACACAAACAATTCTTAATAACTCTTGCACTAAAGTGTAGTAAGTGATACGAATGAATTAATTGAACAAAAAAAGTTCCAGTAACTGAAATATTTAATGGATTATTTGAGTACACCTCTTACAACCAGGGAATGTTGTAGACTTTATAGTTCATTAAGAGTAAGTCAGTACATTATGGAATAAATGAAGACACACAAGGAATAGACACTAATAGAAAATGCCTTTAGGGATGTGTGATATGGTTTTGTTTTATATTTTTTTTTTGTTTTATCTCCATAGAATTATTCCCCTCTCAAGGAATGTTTATATCCCACAGATGTAACTTAAAAGATCTGCCTCTTTCTTCCATTGCCATTCTTCCTTCCATATGTCAATGTAATGAGGTGAAGCTGTTCCCCATATATTGCATAGGAACGATGTTGTGTGTGACTCCAAGGCAGGCAGACTAGAAATCTCTAGGGTCTCCTCCCCCTACCCTACTCCAAGGGAGGATTTAATTCTTGCTGAGAAGGAAAGCAGGAGGTAGGAGTCAGAAGTTTGACCACTCTGCTCTCCTGAAATATAGGAGGTAGTGGCTTAGAACTGTATCTATCTACTTCCTTAAATATTTTTAGTCTAGGGTATGCAGTTTTCAAGTTCAAGCTCAACTCTTGATTGTTACTTATTAATGGGGAAAAGAAGATCCCAAATTTTACGTCTAAAGCTTAACTTCTCCACCAAGTGCCGATTCCATGATAAACACATATAGCAAATAGCAAAGAATCTCATTTCTCCAGTTGAGAGAAATTAGAGAAAGTATACATAGGAGAATATATAGGTATGTATCAATATATATGTGTGTGTACACACCCACCCACATGCACACTTCAAGATATGCATGTCTATGTGTGTATGTATGTATGTATGTATATATGTATGAGAAAATATAAAGTAAAGGAGCTTTCCCATTGGGAACAAGATAATGCAGCTTCTCTACCTACGCATATATACTTCTTTTGGTATATTTAGCAATCTTCTTGCATAATTGTGCTCAGTGGACTCCTATTGAAAATCTCAGGCACAAAAACTCTGGTTCTATCTTTATCTTAACTATTTTTTTCTGTTCTGTATGGGTATTAGGTGTTCAATATATGGTATTTCTCTGGGGGATGGTGTGAGGAGACAATTATCCCTTCTGTATGTATGGCAAGTACCTCTTCAAAGCAGAGAGAGTGAGGCAGTTTAAAATATTTTTATTATTATTGCCCAAATGAATTTAGCTGCACTACTACAGGAAGTGGATTTTTCTTGTCGTTGATTCAGCCCTGTGATTTTGTAATTGTGGTGAACTCTTTCCACATATTCATATCAACAACTAAGCTGTAACTTAACTATTTTAAAATAATTGCCTGGATCACTAAAGCAGTAAGAGGTTGAATGAATCATATCTGTTCACATAGTTTGGTAATGTCAGAGGCTGGAGTTGAATGTAGGTTTTCCTGACTCCAAGACCTATTGTATAATTACTACCTCTCAACAAATTGAATACTATTCTTAAAATAACAAAGGAAATTATTACAAAAATATGGTTAGCTTACCTTGTCGACTTTGCATAATACTTATATAACAGGATAATTCAGGCACAATACTGAATTTTAGGACAATCATTAAACAATAACAATGGGAATAATATTCAAACTAATTGCCTTTATGGAAAGATAATTTTGAAAGGTCTAATAAAATTCTTGAGAACATCAAGTTTGGAAAAATGAGATCAGATAATATTTTAACTGGATATTAAAACATGAGGAACAATGAGCAAGTGTAATAGCTGAGTCATCTCAAACATCATTATACCAGGCCTTCTTAAACTGTGGTTTGTGAATCTATTTTTTTTAATATTCTCAAAGCTGCATTTCAACATAATTGATTTCCTTTGTAATTACGTGCATTTTATTTTGCGTATTTTAAAAATAATGTTCTGAGAAAGAGTCCTTAGGCTTTATTAAGACTGCCAAAGGGTTGATGATATTCAAGGAAGATTATGAAGCCATGTCATACAGATTATTTTAAAACTATCCAGGCATACGTTATTAAGTGGTATAATCATGTAAAGAAAGTCTGAAACCCAGTCTCAAAATGGATGACCTCATAATATTCGTGTTTCTCTATTCCCTAGTTCTTCATAACATGGTCTACCAAAAGCCTGAGTAATTTTGATTAATATTTTATTTCCTTAATGTAATAATAACGATAATAAAAACTAATATTTACATCGCAATTCAGAGTTAGCAAAGAAATTTACCTACATTATCTTATCTCATCTTCACAATAAATCTGGAAGATAGGTGACATTTTTATTATCCCCATTTTACTGATGAGAAAAGGGGCATACAATTTGTAAGTGTCTGAGGTAGATCTTGAACTCACAGCTTCCTAATTCTAACACTCTAGCTACTAGGGCAAGTTCCCTCACTACTTCTTTTCTGTCTTTTAATACTTCTGATTCTGCTAAACTCTGAAGATAAAGTGTATAGCAATATGTTATATAGAAAACATATGGGATGATAAAATTTACCTTAAACTGTAGTGATACCTCAAATAATATTCATAGGCCCTGGAATATCCACTGAAATGATGTTAAATATTGTGTCACTTTATTTTCTTTTTATTTATTCATATCATTTATTTATTTTCCTGTTTATTTTTTTATTATTTATATTAATTATAGGATAAAGAAGAGATATTTATCTGTGTGTGTATGTATAGGGGTTCAAGGTTGTGATTCTCACAACTATCACCAGTATTTCTCTTCTTGGATTGGATCTGATTTGCTCACCCACTCCAGAAGGACAAAATGGTTCTTAAAGGAGCTGGCCATTTTCCTACAACTCAATCTTAGGACCCTATCTCTGGTGTTTGGGTGCTATGCACTTACTCGTATGAACCTAGAAGTGAGAACTTTGAGTAGTAGAACACATTTATCTGAGAAATTACATATCTGAACACCTTGTTGTACTTGGTCTCCTCAGGGAATAGTTTATAGCAAATACTACTATGTGAGAACTTCTGGACTTGTCCACTCTATCTGGGTGAAGTTATATCTCTGCTACTCTCAAGATGCTAAGCATTTAAGCTCTTTCAACTAACAAAAATCTTAACCCTGAATTTTATAATTTCCTAGTTCTGCTCTCTAGTCTGATCACTGAGGGAGCATTATACTTTTTAAGTGAAAAATTATCTTCTAAAGCCTGGGATCTACAATGCAAGTCTATTCTCTTAAGCCATGAAGAACAGTAAAAAGCAAAATATGTAAGCCTCTGAGGGATTTTCATTTCTCTCAAACTGTCTATACCACTTGAGAACAAGTCAGCCTGTACTTAGAAGCACTTCAAATGGCTTTCTCCAATCAGTTCTCAGTATCAGAAGTTGCCTTCATTCAGATTGGCCCTTAGTGTCAACTAAAGAGCCTGTTCGACTTTAGTTGGCTGGTCTCAGCCCAAAGCAATGACTATTATCTTCCATCTCTGCT
This sequence comes from Pseudochirops corinnae, assembly GCA_028646515.1. Classification (NCBI taxonomy): domain Eukaryota; kingdom Metazoa; phylum Chordata; class Mammalia; order Diprotodontia; family Pseudocheiridae; genus Pseudochirops; species Pseudochirops corinnae. The sequence goes on from CM053591.1 coordinate 101,065,932, forward strand.
CTATTTCTCAGTTTCTATTTTTCAGTTCTGTAATTTTCTCATCTCCACCAATCCAATGCAATAAACATTAAGTACCCCTTATGTGCCAGAGAGTATGCCAGTCACTGTCAGGCCCTTCTGGCTTTGGCATGCATGTTTCTTATGCCAGCTTCTACTTTCTAATTCCTCAGTTCTCTTTTGACTGTTCAAAGACTCCCTTGCCTTAAGTCATGGACTCTTCATCTGCAATGACCTACTGCTCACTAGGCTGAGAAACTTAAAATCATCAATTTTGCCATGCGTTCCAGATATAGCCAATGTATGTTTGACTGATGGGCCCCAAAATGTTTTTTTTTAATCATTACACAGAACTTCATAGCAATAAATGTATTTGTTTATAAATTAGCTACTGGAAAAATATATTAAAGCTGTTTGAATTTTTTTAAACAAATGTATTTATTTTTTTATTGCCATCACTGACTGGTGAGTATGGTTGTTGTTGAGGAGGCTACTTTCACTCAATTCTTCTTAGGTGTTTCTCCTCAAATACAACTATCTAAAGTGCTGCTTTAATCTCAGAACTATGTTTCATCTCAATCTAATTTCTCTGTGTTGCTCACATAAATATAAGGTTTTGGCCCCTATCAGTAAATAATCTACATAAGGGAGAGGTAGTGTCTTATAGACAGACAGATAGACAGACAGACTGACAGACAGGCAGATAGATAGACAGACAGACAGACAGATAGGTAGATAGATAGACAGACAGATATGGATACAAATATATGTACAAGGTACTACAACAAAAATCACCTAAAGGTTTTTGAGATAATTGTAATAGTTCAGGTGAAATTATTTTTTGTCATTATGTCTTTGCCTTAATTATAGTCTTAAGGACAATTTTAAGTGTACTATATTCTATTTTTCACATGTAGACAAATACATTCATCTTGACAAAACAGGAATCTGATGCTTATAATTATCTGTGCATGTTTCTCTCTATAATGATAATGGGAATTTGAAGATCTTCCCTGCCCCTTAATAGGCCGAATGTAATCACATGGAGCCTGTAGTGGAAGGAATTTGCTGAATGGGTGGAACAGGAAGTTGGTCAGAGCTGGTAGTTAGAGCAGTTAGAGGTGAGGAAAAGAGAGGATGCAAGCAAGCAGACAGCTAGGATTGTGAGTGTTTGTGGGAAGGCTAGAGCAGGAGGAAGGATTTGGAATGGTATTGCTCCCTGCAGTGATAAAGTATATTTATTTCTTTGTTGCTATAATGGATTCTATTTTCTGGCATTGGGATTTGGCTTTCTGGTGTCTGAATAAATGTTTTGCTTCTGTCCTCTATATGGAAAATCTGTTATGTTTTGTGATTCAGAACTAACAGCGGCCTATTCATAGTCACTATTGGTGCTGGGAATATTGCCTTGGCCATACATCCACACCGCCTTTTCACCATCCAGAAGCATCCAAGGTTCGTGAATGGAGTGATGTCATTTATTTGTGGTGCTAAATTTTGCTTGCATCTTCACAGCATCAAGGGATCATCTATTAGTGGCTTCTTTACAAATAAACTTTTCAAGTCCTGTTACATTATGGGGAAGATACTGTTCAAAACAAAACAAAACAAAATAGATTACTGGAATTGAGATAAAGTATGATTCTTATTAATGTTCTATTGAAGTAACCTCATCTAGTGACAAAGGTTGGTTCCCAGAATTAGGGTGCTTTTTCACAGAAAATCTCACGTGGAGAGTCAATGAGACAGGACTTTAAAATGAAAGGATACATTGTCTTTTTCTTCCTAATTTCCCTCTATCTTAAACACATAGTTTCTGGTTTTTCCCCTAATACTTGGTGTCCCATATCTTTGCTAACTGATATTACTGAAGGTTTTGAATCTTCCATTAAAAAACAAAACCAAAAAACCCAATGCTCCAAACAAAAACTCCAAACTTCAGGGAATTATTGTGGTAATAAGGTCTAAAAAAGCCATTTAAGAGGTCTAGAGCAGAGGAGATCTCTAAGAATCTGGAAAAGTAGATAAGATCTTTGCCCTCAATAATGTTTTTAAAATCTAAATCTGCCCATGTTTTATGCAACAGAAAAAGGAATAAACATTTAAGCACCTACTATATGTATAAGTACTGTGCTAAGCACTTTATGAATATTATCTCATTTCATGCTTACAACCACACTTTGAGATAGATTTGATTACAAACTTCATTTTAAAGTTGAAGAAATTGAGATAACCAAAGGTTTTGGTTTGCTCAAAGTGACATAGATATTTAAGTGTGTGAAGGTAGATTTGAATTCACTTCTTTCTGACTCTTGACCTAGCATTCTATCTACCTCTCTTCCTCTAGGTCTAGATCTTCCTACTGCTGATCTAGTGGATTTAGTCATGGCTGTTCTGCAGTGTTCATTAACTACTTGCTCCTATTCCTTTTTTATTTGTTAGTGGGTTGGGGAAGGTCCAGACACTGAAGCATTAATCTACATTTGTCAGCCAGGCTTAGAAAAAAGTTACTGGACAATCTTGACTTGATTCATTCATTCCTTCAAGATTAAATAATTGTCAACTTTGTGTAATATAGATCTGCTACTTTATCACAAATAATATTCTTAGAGAGTTACCTGGGGCACCAAGAGGTGAAGTGATTTACTGAGAGTCACTGGGTCAGAATGTATCAAGAGGCTGAAACTGAAAGGTCTTCCTTGTTTTAAGGATCTATCCACTATACAACACTCCCTTTCATAGTATAAATGTAGTACATGGGAATAGTCACAGTATTTAGCAGTTGTGTTTTAATTACTATTAAGTATTAGAGCTCTTTGAACTTCAAATTCCTTTTCAGAAATATGGGGATCAATAATATCCTTCATTCCTGCCTTAGTATAATTTTTCAGAAAGTGCTTTGTAAACTGAAAAGTGCTTTATAAATGCAAGTTCATATAAACGCAACATGACATAAAAATTATTAAAAGTCATCTATTTACCCTTTCCTTGTCTTAGAAAATATTATCAGTATTGGATTTAAATCCTCATATATTGAGTATAACTAAAATGTGTACATATTGTCCTGATTATTATTTTTTCCAATTTATTTTTACTTTCCAACATTCATTTCTACAAGATTTTGAGCTACAAATTTTCTCCCTGTCTTTCCCCTATACCTCACTCCAAGATAGCCAGCCAACTGAATACCTGTTTCCCCAATCTATTCTCTCTTATATCTTCACCCATCCACCAATTTTCTTGTAGGGCAAGATGGATTTCTATACCCCAGTGCCTATATATCGTATTTTCCAGTTGCATGTTAAAAAAAATAACACTTGTTTTTAAAACTTTGATTTCCAGATTTTTTTCCCTTCTTTCCTCCTCACACCCCTACTGGGAAGATAAGCAGTTCAATATAGGTTGTACATGTGTAGTGACCCAAAATGCTTCCAGAGTAGTTATACTGTGAAAGACTATATTTTCCTCCATTATATCCCACCTCCCACTTATTCTATTTTCTCCTTTGACTCTGTTACTTTTAAAAAGTGTTTGCTTCTAACTACTCTCTCCCCCAATCTGCTCTCCCTTCTATCATCCCTCCTCTTGTCCCCTTCCCCCCTACTTTCCTGTAGGATAAAATACCTAATTGAATGTGTACGTTATTCCCTCCTTAAGCCAAATTCAATGAGAGTAAGGTTGAGCCATTCCTTTTCACCTTCTTGCTCTTCTGTTCCATTGGAACAGTTTTCTCTGGCCTCTTTTATATGAGATAAGTTACTTCACCCCAATTGTGCTACCTTCCTCCTCCATAACAGAAATAAATGAATAAATTTTTTTAAAAAAAGATTGCTTGAAAGTCTTCTATTTCAATTAATGACCATATATTCCCCTGAAGCAGTATACACAGTTTTGCTAGGTAGGTTATTATTGGTTTTAATACTAGCTCCTTTGACTTCTGGAATATTATATTCCAATCCCTTCTATCCCTTAATGTAGAAGCTGCTAGATCATGTGTTATTCTGATTGTGTTTCCACAGTACTCAAATTGTTTCTTCCTGACTTCTTGTAATAATTTCTCATTGACCTCCTAGGAGTTTACTTTTTGGGATCTTTTTTAAGAGGCAAGCAGTGAATTCTTTCAATTTCTATTTTGCCCTCTGGTTCTAGAATATCAGGGCAATTTTCCTTGAGAATTTCTTAAAGGATGATTTGTAGGCTCTTTTTTGATCATGGCTTTCAGGTAGTACAATAATTTTTAAATTATCTCTCCTGGATCTAATTTTGAGGTCAATTTTTTTTTTCCCCAGTGAGATATTTCACATTGCCTTCAATTTTTTTTTTCATTTGTTTGGATCTGTTTTATAGTATCTTGATTTCTCATAAAGTCATTAGCTTCCATTTGCTCCAATCTAATTTTGAAGGAATTATTCTCTTCAGTGAGTTTCTGAAATTCCCTTTGCATCTGGCCAGGTCAGCTTTTTAAGGCATTCTTCTCCTCATTGGCTTTTTGGGCCTCTTTTACCATTTGAATTTGTTTATTTTTTAAGATATAATTTTCTTCAGCCAGGCTGTTGACTCACTTTTCAGGATTTTCTTGCATCAATCTCATTTCTCTTTCCAATTTTTCCTCCATTTCTCTTACTTGATTTTCAAAATCCTTCTTGAGCTGCTTTATGGCCTGTGACCAATTCATATTTTTCTTGGAAGCTTTTGATGTATTAGTTTTGACTTTGTTGTCTTCTTCTGGTTCTATGGTTTGATCCTCTTTGTCCCTAAAAAAGAATTCTGTAGTCTGATTGTGCTTCCTCTGTTTGCTCATCTTGCCTGCCAATTACTTGACTTTTGAGCTCTCTGCCATGGTAGAACTCTGCTTCCAGACTGGACAGAGCTCTGACTCAAATTGCTGTGTTTTTTCTGCTCTGTCAGAGCTACTGTCAGAGCTACAAGGAGGGCACCCTCTCTATAGCCTCCACAAGTTCTGACACACTGGGATTCCCCATCCTGGGAGCACCACCCAAGACTGCAACCCAGATCCAAGAGGATCAAAGCAAGAGAGATCATCCTCTGAATGGTCACTTCATCTCCCCGTGATCTGTAGGCCAGGAACGTGGGAGGCAAGCACCATGTCAGTGCCACCTCTGCCACCCTGGGACAGGGGCCAGACCACACTCTTCTCTCACTCTGGATCAACAGGATTTCCCACTGATCTTTCACTTTCTCTTCTTTATTTAGGGGTTGAAAAGTCTGGAAACTACCACAGCTGCTGGTGATTCCCTCTTCTGAAGTCTGCTCCAGTAGGTCTGGGTTGCTGGTCACACCCCAGCCCCCCAAGGTCTGGGCCCACAAAGTTCACCCAGGACTGTGCTTCTCTCCCACCCTGGTATGATAGACCCTTCCGCTTGGCCTGCCAGGCTGCCATCAGTGGGAAATTTGTTTCTACCTGTCACTTTGTGTAGCTCTAAAATTTGTTTAGAGTCATTTTTTTACAGGTATTGGAGGTAATGGTTGGTGTGGGAGCTGAAGCAAGTTCCTGCTTTTACTCTGCCATCTTGGCTCCAACCCCTTGTTGGTTACTATTGTGACATCAAACAAGTTAGAAGAACTTGTGATGGATTATATTTACTAAGAAGTTCCAATAGCATTCCTGAAAGCAAAGCATTTCTTTTGTAGATGGATAAAAAAAAAAAAGATCACCAAGCCCCTAAATTCACAAGTTTGCTTATGTTTCTTTTATGCTTGCTTGTTATTAGCTTATACTTTTATTATGTCCTCTCTGTGGAAACCTGTCCTCCCATGCCTGGGAAAATTTCTATAAATAGTCATATTTAAACTACAGAATTATTCCCTTCCCAAGTAGAATATGTTCTTTTATCTTTCAGAGGTATCAAAGCAAGATTCTTAAAGTCTGACACCATTATGTCTTACATTTTAACACAATATTTTCTTGATTCTACTGTTTTTAGCATATAGTTTCATTGATGTGATCAGCTCTGAGTAAGGAAATTTTTTTATTCATCACTACTTCTGAAGATTGGCACAGTCTTTGAAACTTAGAGTTTGAGTCTTCAAATTCTATTTATTAAAACAAAAACAATGATAAAAGTGAAACACAGTGATAAAAGCCATCTTCTAGAATGTGATATTTCAATTTTGAATAGTCCTAAATAATTTACCACATTTTTCAAAGGCTAACTCGTAAATATGTATGTATGCATACATACACATATATGTGTGTATGTGTTATATGTATGTTGTGTGTATATTCATATAAACAAACACTGATTTGTATATATATACAGGAATGTAGAATATATAAATATACATATATCAAAGCATTGAGGAATGTACAACACATACATATATATTATGTACTGATAGCTTGATGGATATGCATCATACTATACATAAACACACATATAAACATATAGGCATACACATACATACATACACACATATACACGCATATATACAAAGACACTCACAAGTAGCTAAGTTTTGTAGTGGATAGAGCACTAGAGGTAGAGTCAGAAAGATAGGAGTTCAATCCTGTCTCAGAAATTGACTAGATGTGTAACCCTGGGCATCACAACCTCTGTATGATTTAGTTTTATAATTCATAAAGTGAGAATAATAGTAGTAACTATTTCACAGTGTTCTTGTGATGATCAAATAAGATAACATTTTGCAAAAAGGAGCTACCTTTTGGGATTTCTGTGAAGATAAAATTATTTGCAACCTTAAAGGTTTATATACATTATAATTATTACATGTTTAGATAGATAGATAGATAGATAGATAGATAGATAGATAGAAAAATAGATAGATAGATAGATGTGAGTATACAGATATATTTATACATGTACACACATATGTATTGTATATATGCACATATATGTGCATATTCAAGTTTCCAACCCATCTGCAATTTTGTTTTGAATTTTTCAGTACATAGAAGAAAGAAAGACAAAGGTCAGGCAAGATGGAAAGAGAAAGAATGAAGAGATGAGGAAAGATTTTCCTGAGTTAACTGGACAAAAGTTAGCAGAAAAGGGAAGTGGCAAAGGATTAAAGCAGAAGTGTGCAAGTGCCAGACAGAGAAAAGGAAAAACAATTTCCTTGAGGAAGAGGTAAGGAGATAGAAGAGACTCCTCAAGCTAATCACCAAGTATTTCTAAAAGTCCAGAATAGGTTATTTTCAGCCAACAATGTGTTGGATGCAGTAGGATTGGGAAATGGAGGGGAAAGTAATAAATGACCTCAGACATTCTTGAACATATCATCTTGCACCTTCTGAACTCCCATATTACACATTCCCTTTTCATTCCTTTAACAGAACTTATCACATTTTAATTACGTGGATGTCTTATCTGCCATACTAGAAGATCCTTGAGTACAAGAGCCCTTTGTATTCCTCATTGTGTATGTTATGTTACATATCACAGTGCCCTTGCCTGCACTTACTAAGAATTCAATAAATTTTGAATAGATGAATAGGAAGTTGGTTGCACTATGCATCCTACCATTTGTTTATGTAGGACATTCTTTCTTTTTCTTTTTTTTTTTTAAATACTGATCTTAGATACATCTTCCCCCCAATTTACTTATACCCAAAGAACACAAAAGAGGATTCTATATGAAACTTTGACTCTTCATTTCATATTACTAGCTTGAAAAATGAAAGTATATCATACAATATGCCATATGATATCCTACTAAACTATGCTATACCATAGAATAAAGATAACAACACATCATAATATAACAACGTATCATGCATAATATATTATTTTAAGTATATAATACAATTTCACGTAACTTTTAAAGTAGCTTTTCTGTGATTCCTTATGAACTTCCTTCTGTTGTTTTTTGTGCATTAAAAAAAGCAACGATAGTATGCCCTCCTTTTTTGCTCCACTATTGCTAAATGGCTAATGACACTTCTTCTGAGCTGTCCCTACTAATTCAATTCACTGAGAGAAAAGGGAAAATTCTGTAATAGTAAGAAGTATAGTCAAGCAAAATTAAGTCACACCATAGCTATGCTCATATGTGTGTGTGTGTGTGTGTGCGTGTAAATATATATTTCTGCCTGCATCTTGTGTCCAGTCTCTGCTAGGAAGTAGCAAATATGTTTCATCACTGATCCCCTGGAGAAAGTCTTGGTCATTGTATAGCTGAGTGTTCTCAAATATTTCAAAGGTCATTATTTCTTTCTTTACAGAATCATTTTCCTTGTGTAAATTACTTTCCTGGTTCTAGTCACTTCACTCCACCCAGAATTTTCTGAAATATCTCTTTTGTCAGTATAGATGGTACAATAATATTCCATTATAGTTTTATGTCGTAATTTGTCTAGCCATTCCCCACTTATGTAAGAGACAAAAATCCCCATAGATTTTCATTCCTTTCCTTTCTTTCCACCTTTTAATCTCCACTTTAGGGTTAAGAAATTCATTTTATTTGTGATCCCTCTCTCTGGTAAATATTTCCCTTTTGAATTCTGTGTCCCCCTCATTTCTCTCACTGCTGAATTTGATATATTTCTTCAACAAACTCTTTGTGTGTGTGTGTTCGTGTACTTCCAGCCCTCCTTTAGATATTTTAAAGTAGATTCATGTGATTCGCACTTTCTCTACTCCTTCCTATATTTTTGTTGCACTCTCCATACGAGAAATGGCAAGCTCCATCCATTTCTGCCTCATTTCTATATTAGTACTATATCATCCTATAACTTCCTCCAATTTTCAGAATAAATTTATCTTTCTGGATTTATCTGGTTTTAGCCCTATTCCATCAAAGATCCATTTCCCCGCTTTATGATAATTTTCAGTTTTTCAGGGTAAGTTATAATCAGTTTCTTTCAGAACATTATATTTCAAATTATGCTCTGACTTCTCATAGAATGTACCATGATTCCAACTGTAGTGTTATGGGTTTTTTTTGTTTGTTCTTTTGGATGCTTGCAATATTTTTACTCTGACATAGAAATACTGAGTTTTAGCTATTGGTTTCTTGGGGACTTTTGGAAATGTTAATTGTATTCTTTAAGTAATTAACTTGCATTCAAGTTCTAATAGATGTGGGGAGGTTTCTTTTATGATTTCTTTATAGTGTCAAAGATTTTTTTTTTAATCATTGTTGGTTGTATTGTTTTCAGGAAGTTCAATGATTCTTAAATTCCCTCTCCGTAAATTGTTTTCCAAGTCATTTATCTTGTATTTGTTCTGTTCATTTAAAAAAAATTTTATTCTAATACTTCGTGTTTATTCAATGGATTCTTGATTTCTATTATTTTCATCCTTAGTTCCAGAAATTCCATTTCTTGGATAAGGTTTACAACATTTTTTCCTAAGTTACTTATCCTCCTTTCAATTCTTTTATTCCAATGGACTTTTATTTCACTATTTAAAAATTTTTCTTGCTTCATTTCTTTAACATATTTATGTAGTTCTTGTGGAAACCCATTTTTTCCTATGAATATCTGCTTGTAGGTATGTAGTTAGATTTGCATTTTTTAAAAAAATGCTATATTTGTGCTTTTCTTTCCTCTTATCTCCAGCTTTTGTTCCTGAGTTGAGACTTTTTATAAGATCAAGGATCCACCCCCTACTATATTTTGGGTGGAGTGAACATTTTTTTTAATATTTAGTATTTTATTTTTTCATAAGTAAACACGTGAAGACAATTTTTATCATTCAGTTTTAATCTTTAAGTTCTGAATCCTGTCCATTCCTCCCTCCCTACCCCACTCCTCACTGAGAAGACAAGCAATTCAATATAGATTATACATATGCAGTTATGCAAAACATTTCCATAAAAGCCACTTTGTGAAAGAAAAAAGACCAAAAACAAAAGAAAACAAAACACATAAAGAAAAACAAAGGAAGCAAAAAAATAAAAGTATGCTTTAATCTGTATGCAGACACTAAATATTCTTTTTCTGGGGATAGATAGCATTTTTCATTCTAAGACCTTCAGAGTTGTCTTGGATCATTGTATTGCTGAGAATAGCCAAATTATTCACAGCTGATCATCTTACAATATTGCTCTTACAATATACACAGTACATTTTTGCATCAGTTCAGGTAAGTTTTTCCAGGTTTTTCTAAGAGCATCCTGCTCATCATTTCTTATAGTACAATAGTATCTCATCATAATTACATGCCAAAATTTGTTTAGCCATTCCCCAATTGATGGACATCCTCTCAATTTCCAATATTTTTGTCACCAGAAAAGAACTGAGATAAATATTTTTGTATGTTTTGATCCTTTTTCTTTTCTTTTCTTTTTTTTAACCTCTTTGAGGATACAGACCTAGTATTGCTAGATGAAAGGGTATGCATGGTTTTATAGCCCTTTGAACATAGTTCCCAGTTGCTCAATGGAATGGTTGAATCGGTTCACGACTCCACCAACCAGTGGGGCTGGGACTGGGCTGGCCTGACCTGGCCTGGGCTGTGCTATGCTCCACTCTCACCCAGGTGAGACAGACTTTTCCTGCTATCCTTCTAAGTTGTCTTTGGCATCTGTGGGCTGAGAGATCTGGAGATTGCCTCTGCTACTGCTGATTCTGTTGCCCCAAGGCCTGCTCCTGGTTAGTTTGGGGCTGTTCTATGCTGGTGCACTATTGTGCTGGATTGTGGTTCTCTCTCAATTTAGTGCAACAGACCCCTTTCCTGCTGACCTTCTAAGTTGTCTTGGGCTGAAAAATTGTTTCACTACATTTTTTGTGTGTTCTGCCACTCTAGAATTTGTTCAGTCATTATATAAAGGTATTTGGAGGGCTTTGGGGGAGAGAGCCAGAGAATCCCTTCCCATCTATGTTCTGCCCTCCCTAGAGTGATCATTTTTGCTTGATCTTTTCCTAACTCTTTTGTGTTGATGGACTGATTGCCTACTTCTATGATTTTGTCCTTAGTGATATATGAGGCTGAATATTTCAGAGGTTTTTTTTTCCCCTAAAATCTCAGGAAACATTGTTAGAAGTCTAAGAATCTTTTGCCTGGGTTTTCCTGCCTGTTGTTTCTGGGTCCCCAAAGTTGTTACTTTGGGTTTTCCTGACAAGATTGTACTTTTCTTAATGGGGACCTTTGCTCTTATTGTCTCAGATACAGAACATCGTATCCTCCATATTTCAGGTTCTATGCTGGTCCATGCTAGCTCTTGTTCTACTTGGTAGAGAATTCAGGTAAGGGCTGGGGGAAGGCCTTTCCTCTTGCATTTGTGCTGCTATCTGATTTTTGTGTTTAGTTCCCAGGTGGAAGATGTCACACTAGTTTTTCACTTGATTTATTGGAGAATTAAGGAGCCTGTCTTCTGTTAAGGCAGCCACCTTGGAGTATGGGGCATTCTTAAATATTTACACTTTAAGGATTTTTTTCTCTCTCTCTCCAACATATGTACCTATACATGTAAAAAATGTTAGCAGACTGAAGAAATAGCTATCAGAAAATTCTCTTATTGTCTTCCAGTGATTCTTTTGCCTCCAAACAGAAAATTTTTAGATGTAAGGTTCTATCCCAACTTTAGTTAAGAAAATGAAAATCCTTATTTCTGTCAAGTTAGAGTTTTATCTGCAGCTCTGTTATGAAAATTGACAATTTATTAATTTAAATAAGATGCTATAGCTATCCAGAGGATGGTCATCCTTTAAATACACAGTAGCCTGCTAGAAAATTAAGATTATAATTCATACATGAATTTTTTGAATTATATTACTGAAAATTTTGCTTTTATCATATCCTCTTTAATTATTCATTTTTAACATTCTTTTTTTTAAGAGCTTGAGTTCCGAATTCTTTCCTTACCCCTCACCCCCTCCCTGACCCACAGAGAAGACAAGAATTATTATATCAATTAGACTTGTGAAATCATGGAGAGCATATTTCCATATTAAATGTATTTCAAAAAAGCAAGGAAAATAAAATGAGAAAATTATGCTTCAGTTTACACTCAGAGTTTATCAATTCTCACTTTCATTTTGTCTTAATGGTAGATATTAATGATGATAAAAATAAAGAAAATAATAGTTTAAATAAATTACTTTATTTAATAATATAGGTAGAAACATGATTCTAATGGATAAATTTCCTAATAGTTGTCATTCTTCGTTGACAGACTTTACAGTTACTGTCCTACCATGGATAGGCTGTTTAATAGTCCAGACACATACATTTTCTCTCATGTAAATCTGGAACCATTAAAAGGTAAACACACACACACACATATCTATACATCTATATATGTGTGCATATATATATATATATATATATATATAAAGACATATATATATAATATATAAAGAGATATATATAATATATATATATATATATATATATGTACTTTTGATAGAAATTAAGGAGGGGGTTAATTTATGTATTTATCTTAATAATAATAAGCATTCTTTTTTCTGTTAGCACAATTTTTTTCTTCTTTTTTCACTCTATGCTTCTTAATTGTGCTATAATAGCAGATTTCCTCCTTAAATATTTCCTTTAGGTACTTAGAAGTCTATCTTTGTGTTTCATTTTTCCTCAATATATTTGCTAGTTAGATAGCAGACATTATTTGTTTACTTTTATCTTGTTTTCAATTTAAGAATATTCTCCTAAATTAGAGAATAACTGATTCTGTAGTGAAAAGAGGGAAGACTTATGTACACACTCACAGTAATGCTATATGGCCAAAGGCCATGGTAAGGGTTACATATTTGGCAGAAATGTTATTGTAACAGCAAGCACCCTAGCATGCCTAGGGCGGCTACTAGCACAGGTTCTCAGATCTGCTTTTCTAAAGGAAAGCAACTCAAAATGGGTTAACAATTTTACTTTAATCAAACATATCATTTATCTAGTTCAGGGGGAAAAGTCAGCACCCTGAACTTCAGAGAATACAAACAGAAGTTACAAACAAACAGAAAA